>OY735206.1:33505968-33530968 GCA_963457665.1 Thysanoteuthis rhombus
AGATAGATAGATACGTACATAAGTAAATATACACATACAGAAGACCTCTGTGAGAAGAGCGTTTCCTACTTTAGCGAAACCAATATTCAAGAATAACAGGAAAATAAAGGTTATAAAAGATAAGACAAAAGAAGCATTAAAGAGAGAGATAGGAAGAAAATGAGAGAAAAAAAAGAAAAGGAAACCCATACTCTGCATAAATGAATCACCGTAGCCCGCACATATACCAGAACTAATTATCTAAAGAGGTATACAATAAAAATTATCTGGAAAAACAGATCCTTTATCTAAAATTAATAATTTTAAAAAATGCCAGCATTTGGGCATTGTTCATCCAAAATGACCATAAAGACCCAGAGAAGCACTTTTTAGAAATAACAAAGAAAAGAAAACATTCTTAGATGGTTTTTAGTGGTTTACTTATGCAAATTTTTCAGGTTGTTGCTCAAAAAATATTACACACACACACACACATACATACACAAGCACATGCGCACACAAGGAGGCAGAGACGAGCAAAGAGAGAAGAATCTGTTGCCCACTTAGCCTGCTTAGTCTGATCGGTCATATGTGGGGCTACGTTGATTTGATGGAAAGAAAGAAGCACACAAAAAAGCTAATGTGAAGAAAAACTGTTTGCTAGAATCATAGCAAAATATCACTTTCAAAAAGGCATTTTTAATCGAATCATAATAAACATTACGAATCATTTTTGGTGGATAATGCTTGGGAACCCCTCTGATGTGACACGTGTTTACTCAGTGAAAAATGAAAACTCCGAGGGAGAGAAAAACAAGCTCTGATTTCAGAAACAAGGCAGGCTGGGATAGCCGAGCGATTAACGGTACAGAGAGTGGACTCAGCGAGCTGAGTTCAGACCACAGCTGGCACAGTTAATGTTCACTTTGTAATAATGCCCATGAGAAAGGTATAAATCCGTCTCCTCACCCAACAGTAAAATAGCTCAAGATTAATGAGTGACATCACTTCGGGTGACGGTCGCCTCCAAATCTGATTCCTATATTTCAAACGGGTCGAGGGAGTGAAGTGACATTGGAGACTGATGTCGTAGCCAGCGGGAAGGGCGCCGACAAAAGTAGATGACAAGCAACAGACATATGCCCAATCGGCTACACCCACGGACGGAACGTGGAACCTACAAACCCCACAACTGCGAGTGTACAATCAATCTCAAGAACCCTGAAATATCTTTTTAAATTATGTAAATCTAGAAAAAAAATAATCCGGTCGGGGACAATCGGTCGTAGCACCGTCATTGACACACAAATGGCAAAACGGCAGGTGGGAAATGTCTGACCAAATATATGGCCCTTATACAGCTTTGCTCACTGGAAATAACAGAGAAAACCAACCAACTGCTTTAAAAAAAAGTACAAAACCTGATAATAAAAATTAGATTTTAGTCATGATTATCAAACATTATTTGAAATTACCTATGATTTCGAACTTCATGATAGTAATAACATCATACTTTTAAAGAAAAATTAAACTATTTTACCTAATAGTAAAAAGGAAATCAAAGAATTTCGGTCACTGACAGTAAGGGTACTTTTAGGGACTAAATGGAAAAGATACATTTCCTTCCATTCTCTCTCTCTCTCTCTCTCTCTCTCTCTCTCTCTCTCTCTCTCTCCTCCATGGACAGTCAAAATTATGATACAATAAGCTTTATTTGTGCTGATGAATCAACTACGATACTATCTTAAGCATCAGTGTCTGAATATGTTGGTACTAAATCGGATTAAATTCTGAACTCTTCCTTTTAGGATCTAACCATCTGAGAACACGTGCGATTCGTAATCGGTTATGGCTTAAGCATAAACCTGTATAGCATAGAAACTTGTCGATGTCATCATTTTAAAAGTCGCAAGTTTATTTCATTATTGAGTGGGAGTTTTGAAACTCATACCCCGATGTCACATACAACTAAAATAATGAGACATGACCGGTTTTAATATATTTGGAAACGTTTGTTCATCTAAGAAGTTGCAAACAAGCTTATATTACGTGTATGAACATGCAACATTGTGTATGAAAACCGATTCGATTATATTTTGAGCGTTAAATACATTTGAGGGTTATTGAAATCTTTAAATAAATGCATCTTTAACAGACGTCCAAAAAAGGTGATAGCTGACTAGCTATTGATAGGCAGATAGGAAACAGACAGCAATAGATGGATAGAAAATAAGAAGATAGATAAATAGATATATAGAATAATAGATAGATAGAAAACAGATAGATAGATAGATAGATACATACATACATACATACATACATAACAGACAGGAATAGATAGATAGATAGATAGATAGATAGATAGATAGATAGATAGATATAGAGAGAAACAGACAGGGATAGATAGATAGATAGATAGATAGATAGATAGATAGATAGAGAGAGAGAGAGAGAGAGAGAGAGAGAGATGGAGAAAAAAAGACTGGGATAGATAGATAGAGAGATAGATAGATAGATAGATAGATAGATAGATAGATAGATGAAGCATGTGTACTTACCCAGATTTGAATTTACCGCCAAGGCCCGAGAAGACACTATGAAGTCGTGCCTGGTTGAAGTTGAGAAAGACACGAGGAGGATTGAAATAAATGTTAGTGGGATGAGGAAAAAGAAGAAAAAGAAAAGGTTGCAAAGGAAAAGAATGAAAAAGATAGAACGAAAAGGAGAGTAAAAGAATTTTTAAAAAACAACGGAAGAAAGAAAGTTTTAGAAAAAAAAGAAATTTACAAGTTTTCAAAGAAAACAGTAAAGTGAAAGTGTATTTTTGTCTAAGAAAAAGATTCAAGAAGATACGGAAAAAATTGATCTTTAAAAAAGCCAAGCGAAAGAAAGAAAAAAATCAGAGTGAATGAAAGAAAATTCAAGAAAATTCCTGTTAAATTTTCTTTATTCTGAGGAATTATTTGGACGTTTGCCTAAAATTATACTTGAATGAATGTTTGTTTGTTTTTTGCAGTAAAACATTGATTTGGGAAAAAGTCTCTTTTTGTACAAGTAAAGAAAAAAAGGGAGAAAGAAATAAAGTGCAACAAACGGTAAGGAAATGTGTCGTATCATACACGCGTAATGTCTTATGCTTTGTTGCAGAGGGCGGAATTTTTGTGAACAAGTCGAGAAAATAAGAATCAACTGAAAGGAGAGAAAAAGACGAAAGAATAAGCAACAAAAGGAATAGAGTGAAAGAAACAAAATAATAAGACAAAAGTTAAAATTGAATATTAGAAAGATCCCGGAGTCGAAATAAACGTATACAACGCGGAACGATGAATCGGCTTTGAGATGAGACAGTTAAGGTCAGATGGTAAAAATACAGGGAAAAGATCAAAGCAGGTCCAATTAAAATAGACGCATGTCATTTAAATAAATGTTATTTTTAGAACGGTACAGTGGTAAAGGAAATAAAGATAGAAGAATGAGAGTAGGAGGAGGAAACTGGGAGGAGATTTAAGGGATGTAGAAGATGAGGGGGGATTGGTTAAGGAGAGTTGATAAGTTGAGCGGAGTGAGGGTGGAAGTGTGAGTGCTGATAATGATGATAAAGAGGAAAAGGATGAGAGGAAAAGAATATGAGAAGAATTGGGAGGGGGGAGAAAAAGAAAAAGAAGAAATTCGGAAGAAAACAGAGGCGGAGGATGAAGGAAGGAAAAAAAGGAGAAAAGTTTAACGAAGAATGGCCAAAATAAAAAGAGAAATAAATTCAATACAAGAAAAAGGGGAGGGAAAGCTCAACCAGTTTTCGAACTGGAAAGTAATAGAAAAGTATTGTCCCATAATAGTTGTTACATTTATCATATGGAAATACAATAGGATATAACAATCATTGTGGTACGGAGGTGGTATTTAAGCACTGAGTGAAAGATGAAGAAAAAAAAAAAAGAAATCGGAAAAGAAAGTTTGTGAGCTAAAAGGCTGAAAACGAACTCAAGAGAAGATGAAGTAATAACTGAAAGGAACAACGGGGAAAGATCGGAATAACAGATGATATCAAAGTCAAAGTGAAAATAAGTTTCCAAAGTAATCCATTAAATCAGACGATTAGTTGAGAAATATGGAGAAACGCCAACATGGAGACTGGAGATTGATTGACTCAGACGACCAAAGGAACGAACTACAAAACGAGGGGGTAACAGGAATCTATGTTGAATTAGAAAAATGCACTAAAAATAGAATGGTTTGTGGTATAAATTTTAATGAGACGAAAAAGAGAAAAAAAAGAAAGAGAGAAAAAATACTGTCTCTGTCCCATAATAGTTGATAGATTCTTAGATGCATTTACATATGCAAATGGTAAAACTATGGTGGAACAAAGGTAGTTGAGGCTTAGTGCAAAAGCAAACTGCCGTTAGCCAAAAAGAATCACAGTCCCAATGATTGCACTAAGTGGGTGTGGCAAAAAGTTATAAAGGGTGGGGTACGAAGTTATATACGAATGGAATGATAAACCATTCCCTTCATGTGATATCTTTGAAATCGAACATATATATATATATGTATATATATATATATATATATATATATATATATATATATATATATATATATATATGTGTGTGTGTGTGTGTGTGTGTGTGTGTGTGTGTGCGTGTTTATGTATGTATTAATTAATAGTAATATACTATGCTATAAGCATATGATCAGAGGTGTAGCTGAAAGAAAAAGGGCTACTTGGAAACGCCCCGGAACTCATATGGGAGCGTTACAAACAGGAGTTCAGCCACTGCATTTGTTGTGAAAAATCTCACAAAATGTTGGGGGGACATGAAGGAGCCAAACTACTCCCTGTCCCCAATCGAACCAAATCTCTAGCTACGCCTCTGAGTACAAAAATGCATACATTCGAAATGCTGAAACTTATTCTATTTAGTACTTTAACCCCATCTAATTAAGCAAGTTCATCTGTCACTCTGTTTGCTCATCTCTCGATACAACTCCGTCCGTCTGTCTGTCTGTCGATCTATCTATTTATATTTCTATCTATCGCTGTCTGAAAACATTTATCAACTTTTACATCCGAAAATAAAGCATAAAACCCGACAAGAAATCTGATTCAAAACTCACTAGGAATGAGGAATATAACAAGGAATACAGACTAAGAGGAAGTAAAAATTCTAACCGAAATAACTATTTTAAAGAGAGGGAGGGAGAATAGGTTCGTGTACATTTTTGCGTGTGTGTGCACGCACATGCATTTGTTTTATGTGAGACAGAAAGCGTTAGAGGAAGGGGATTGAAGAAATAATTACAGTCGTCGGAAAGGCAGAAAATTCCGGAAATTCTTTGGGATGTAGAAAATAAATCGTATTTATTTTTTTTTATGTAATATTCTTAGATCTTATAGTAATTCAAATTTGACCCGGTGGGTATAGATTGATTGAGAAGTATATTTTCGAAAGAAGAAAAAAAAATCTATTTTGGGAAAAATGTTATGAATTTTTTTTTAAACGAAATTTTTGGAAAAATTCTCCGCTTAAGATGCAAAGTTGCGTCTGTGTGTATTTGTGTGTGTGTGCGTGAGTATGTGTGAGCGTGTGTGTGTGTGTGTGTGTGTGTGTGTGTGTGTTCCAATGTTTTTGTTATGTTTCGTTTTGTTTGTTTTGTTTTTGTTTTTTGTTTTTTTTCTTCGTGAACGGAAAACATTTTTCGCAGAATTATAAAAGAACGGGAAAAAAATGCATCGAAATGAAATAATATATTTTTACTTACTAAAACTTGCTGGATAAAATAGATTTAACAAAAAAAAGCAAGGAAGGAAAGAGCTGGAAGAGGAAGGGGAGGAGGAGGAGAATGAAAATACTAGTCTACTCATAAAATTATCAATGTGATTTTTTTCTGTTTCTCTGTCTGTTGTAATAGACTCTCCCACTCAAAGGTAACAGTTGAGCTGTTAAAAAAATATTTCCTACCAACCATTTGAAACGATTGACTCTTTCACAGACGATGCTCTGTCTTTTTCTCTTCTTCATAGAAATTTAAATATATCCGTGTTTTGTTTTTAAAACGAGGATTGACTAGTTTTATAATAAAACATCGAGTGGAATGAATTAAAAAGACAAAAGAATTGATCGGATCAAAATAGCCAAAGACTACGAAAATGAGAAGTAAAAATGTTTTTAATAAAAGGTGGAGATGAACGTGAAGAAAAATGAAAGTTGAAATACAGTAATATAGAAATAAAACGTTGAAATGAAAAAAAACCGGTAAAACTAACGAAAGAAGAGAAAACTGAAAATAAAAGAAGGAAAATTTAAAAAATCCACGTAGAAAAAAAGATGAAAAATGTCTGAATGATATCACAGACAAAAAAAAAATATTAGATAAGAAAAAAATAACCTGCGGAGTAGGGAGAAGAAACGAAAGAGGCCGTTTATATTGTCGATCAAAATAAAAGTTACAAGTAAATAATACTCTGCCGTGAACTTCTTTCAAATTCAACGCCATTTTTCTTCTCTTCTTTTTGTTTGCTTTTCTTTCGTTTCACAAAAAAATGGCAAATTGGGAACGATGTTCTTTTATATCTGCGCGGAAATAATAAAGTTAGTTTTTCTGATACAGTAGAAAACTATGAAAATTATGAAGAATGAGACGGGACATAAATGAATCATTCGTTAGAATTTATCGAATTCTTCAAGTAAGTAGGAAGGGCAGGCTGGCCGGGTGGTTAACAAAATGGTGATTGGATTCAACGAGCCGGGTTCAAGCCGGATTCAAACTCTGCAAAAAGAAATGCATGAATCCATTTCTCCTCAGCTATAGATAAAATAACGAAGGTTGAGTGGCGCCTCTTCAGGTGCTTGTCACTTTTATGTCTTTTTCACATATCATAAGCCAGAATAAAGAAAGGTTGATGTTTGGAGCCCAGGCAGGGACGCCTGATGCCGTAGTCAGCGTTGGAGCACCAACTAATTAACCAAAATAAGTAAGAACGATAAAAAAAAAGAAGTTAAAAACACACAAACATGAACAGTCAAGTCTGGGAAAATAGAGCCTGTAAAATACTTAAGAATCCTTTCTTCTTTGAATGAGAAAAATTAGAAATAAGTCGACAAAAAGATAAAATGAATAGAAAGACGGAGGGACAAAAGACAAGGGCAAACAGACAGAAGACAAAAAAACAACAACATAGGGACAAGAGACAGAGGGAAAAAAAGAGTTAACAAAACAAGAATTGTAAATCAGTCGAAATACAAAGGGATCAAACGTTGAGAAAATGACAGAAAGAAAAGATGCAGAAAATAGGATCAAATGTCAAAGGTTAGCGTAAGGGGGTCATTCGGTTCAGAAACGATGGTGAGAATCCTAGCATAGTCGTGATCATTAGTGTCGCATTTTTTATCTGCTTTTTTAGGGTTTTGAAACATGAGAAAGGGATGGTGGGCCTTATCCCGCCACGCTGGCAAGGAAGAGAGAGAAGGATTCATGTCTCTCCCGAGGGCGAACTGAAAGACGACGACTCGGTCAGAGACTGAACTCAGCCGACCGATTCCATTTTGTGTCCTTACCCACGCAAGGCCACCGTGTACTCCTGTGCCGCAAGAGTAGACAGTAATTGAACACAATTTTCGGACATTTTTATCTATCAGCCGTGAAAGCCATCGTTCAATTCGTACCGAAGAAGCAGACAAATTCACTTGTAATAGCCGTCTACTATCTCTCTCCAGCTCCACCCTCTGCAACGCATACGGCAAATGCATAGACACACACACATCTGTACCCAAAATCACGACTCACGCACACATACACATGTTAATGGATACGACAGACCCACACTCTATATCTTACCATCGCTACCACTAACACCATCACGCACATACTAACGCATATTTTCGCCCCCTTTCGATACACTCACATGTACAGATGGTTTTTTTTTCTTCCTCAAAACCGACTACACACTCTGTCATTCAAACCACCGAAAACTTTCGTTTACCGATTTCTTCATTCCTCTCCACATCTCTCCCTGTCCTACTCCCTCCTCTTTACCCCTCTCTCTCTCCGTCTGTCTCTGTCTCTCTTCCTTACACTTTCTTTCTTTCTATCTCATACATGATGACATCCACACACATGCACATACGCACACACTTGAAAACAATAAACAGCAAAACATAGTTAGAAGACTTTTTTAACACATTCAATCTTGCTCCCCAGTTGCGTGCAGAAACAAGCACATATCCATATCACCCCACAAGAGAGTACTACACCATTGCCCCAACACACACTGACATACATTATTATATGAGGAGGAAGAGAGCATCCCTCCATCACCCACTTGAAAAATATGAACTCTCCATCAGTTCAATCAACGACCCATCACACAAGGAATATCGCCGTACTCTCCCAATCACGCACAGAACGTCAGCTTACTCTCCCTACTGCCTTACTCTCCACTACGATGTAACTACACAAAAAGGAAATTCGCTGTTCTCGTTGCTGCTGCTGACAACACTGACAATTTCGTGGTTGGTTACTTTCAGCGAGTACCGATACTCCTGCCACTGCCAGCTCCTCCAGTAGAACTACTGCCACTGTTTTCATATGTAGCATGCTTCGATATAACTAATATATATATATATATATATATATATATATATATATATATATATATATATATATATATGTAGGGAATTGCTTTTCTCTGGGTGTGCATGAATCTATTGTTCTTGCATTCAGTGATCAACTCCCGTAAACTTATTTTTCAAGCCTATAACGTAGTGCTAAAAAGAACAGAGTCCATAATTGCTGAATCAAATAAAAAATATTATCTCTTAATTATCATACATTGTAATCATTTGGGACTTGATGGAAGTTTCAGATAATCAAGGACAAGAATATTATTTTAAGTGAATTACATGGGATATATATAAACAATATTCCGAAAAAAAAAGTCTGCAACGATTTGAAAATAGGAACATTCATACAATCATTCACTGAGAGATATGAAACAGTTTTTGTTTTTTGTTTTTTTTTAATCAAAACTTATAAGAGCAGCTCTATTTGTACACCATCACATTTTCTACCATCTTTCGCAGTCTTGCTCTCTTTATGTATACGTACTTGAACAAACATGTACGGACGTTTTTGTTTGTTTTGTTTGTTTTTTTTATTTTTTCGGTTTTTCGTTTAAATATGTGTTATAAAGAAAAACAACTGATAAATTTTGTCTATTTAACTTTTTATCAATTTTTTTGTCTGCAGACAAGCTGTCTAATGACAAGACCGAAGTTATGTATAAACGTTCCAAAATTATGAAGTTCAGAAATTAGGGATCTTTTAACCGTCATTGATCATTTTCAAGAATAAGTTTCTTAACTACTGGATCGGAGACGATCCACATTTCTGGATTTTCTGGATTTCTAGATCAAGGCTCAATGTATACTTGAAATATAAAATAAGCATTGAAAAGTAAAGAATAATATTGTATCTAATAAGCACTAATTAATCCGCTCCATCACAGGGTCTGATTAATCAATGATAATCCGCTAATGTTCACCAAGCCACGAAAATTAGAACAAAGAGTGGCCGAACTGTGAACTTCAACAAAGGTTGCTATATTCTAAACTGGTCGGTTCCAAAGAGAGCCGGCTTTCTTGTAATTCCGGTATTCTGGAAGCCGGATAAATGGTGCGACACTATTAGTTTGTGTAGCTTGAAGACATGCTACAATTTTTGTCGCCTTTCCGTACCCTTTCTGATAACTCCAATACATCGAATACTGAAAATTAGCTGACAATAATAGAAGTTTCTAAGAAGTTTCAATTTTGACATGCGACATTTAAATCATTGAGGAGCTTAAGAACCGATCATCTAAGCTCTTCTCTGCTGATTACCTGGTTAATAAAAAGAGAAGAATCGACATTTTATGGATTTTTATCTGACAGTTATTGCGTGAAAAAACAATGAAGAAGAAGAAAAGGAACGTAGACGATCAATAAAAACAGTCATATGACTAACGCCCTTTGGAGGCATGCTATGTTGGGGCTGACCAATTAAAATATTTGAAAAGTCGTGACCAATAAGTTACTTCTCTAACCTTTTGTTATGTAGTGATCAATAAAAAAAATCAAAACTAAAAACAAGTGTAAGGGATCAAATTCAGCATAAACTTTCATTGCAAAGTGAACCTCCCACTAAACATCTATTCAAGAAAGGTTTACAAAGAAAAAAGTCCTCTCTATACACAATAAGGAGTGGGTGTTTGAATTTTCAGCCCGCTAGCTCCGCTGGTGCGTTCTGAATGCGAGATGCATACATACATAGCCAGCTAACCAATCTGACAAAACTGAAGAGACCTATGTTGGAAGTTTTCGTCTTGGTTGACTATTTCCAACAAAAAGAAAAACGTCTGTATATCTCATCCCATAGTCTTATCTTATTTCTTATATATTTTGTAAACAAAACCCTAGAGAGGACCCCAGTTGATAACCAAAAAAGACACCAATTCCTCTGGAACCTGGACTTTTAATACATTGGCCCCCATGATATTATCTGAAAAATTTCATCTATATTCGTGAAGCATTTTTTTTTCAAATTGAAAACCTATTCTGACAGAACCAATTAAAATGAAAATAGCCGCATTTTTCTGCCTACTGAGTCGACTTGCGGGAAAAATTGGTATCGGGAAAAAATACTTCAAACACGTTCCAGTCAAGCAGCGGGTGCGGGCCTCGATCGAACCACATGCCGAGGTGTACGAGGAAAAAAAGCAAGCTGCAATAGACATAATAATGAACACGTAAACTGACACATGCACAAAACACGTGTTGGCGAGTCAGACGCCCCCACGTAAACACGTACAAGGCTGTGTGTGAGGCAGCAAGCTCCGTTATTCGATAGAAGATTTCATAACGTATCGATTCACTAAACAACGATCGACATATAAAAGTGAAGTGATGGAGTCCTCCTTCTGCCTCGATAGACAATAGATACTGAAGTGAAACCTCTACGGGACAAGCATGGGTGAAACGTACGGAGATCCTGGGATTCCCAGTCGACAGAATTCTTCTCATGTGCTCAGTGATATAATCCTAAGGAAAGCGTGGGATATGTTTGGAATCAGCTTAGCTATAGTAACAACAGGAAGAACGTCAAAGTTGGGATCCAACCGCCTTAGGGGAGAGAGGGGAGGCACTTTCTAGTTTGGAATCAGAGTTCTCCTCCTCTTAGACTGGTTGTCTTCGCAAAGTGAGAGCTTGGTCTGTCCAGCTATATTAGCTATTCGGGGATGTGGAAATCGACATCAAGAAATAAAATGTACGTTGTTTATTCGCTATTATATAAATATTCATTCAATGAAGGCACTGCAGATTTTACAAGTACACGAATGTGCCAAACATATTTATTTCAACTGGAAAGTACCTGCTTGATTTTAAATGCTCGCATCGATTTCAATAGCCAAATGCACACACGTGACTGATAGCAGTCACTATGCAGGCCCCTAAACAGACAGATATATATAATTTAACAGACAGATAGATGTAAAGAGAGTAAGACAAGTAGTTGATAGATGTAAACAGATTGTGATAGATATAATCTGTCATTGGCTTTGCACATCAGCATTTTTCTGATTGAAGAATTGCCTCTAAGTGCAGTAAACAATGCCATAAATCAGCGAAAATCCCTCGCAAAACAGCCGTTGTAAAACATAAAGTTGTTTTGTTCGAATGACTCTGAACCTTTTCCCAACCATTAAGCATTACTGTATAATTCATTTTCCGGCAGACGGCAAAGACAAGCAGTAAACAACATTTGTAATATTTTTTCCGAAAAAAAAAATGAAGCCACTTTCTCTTATGACATTTGCGTATTTCACATTTTCAGGAACATGAATCTAAAAAAAAGCAATTGTTTGAATTTACACCATATAGGTCTGGTAGAGTACTACAATATTGGGTCACTCCCCTTAGGCTGAGTAGAAGAGAGTTGCTGTTTGGTATTTTTCAAGACTTAAATCGTGAAAATTTGGTACTGACTAAAGCCATTTGGTGACAAAAATGAAGATGTGGTACTGAAGGAAATATTTTAGAAATCATATAGGGAAGAAGAACAAGAAGAGAAAAAAAACAAGAGACAGGAAAGAAAAGGAAGTAAAGAAAGAAAGGAAGAAAAAGGAGAGGAAACAGTAAATGAAAAATGAAGACATTTGTGGAAGGAAGATGTCAAGTGAAAGAAAAAAACAAAGGCAAAAATGAATAATCAAATCTTTTTAAATGAAAGTAAAATGAGGAATCTATTGATTATATTGAACAACTTACAAATGAAAAAATGAAGGAAAATGATCGAACAAGAGATGAATGAGTGAATGATGGAATGATAAAAAGAAATAGAAAAAAAAAACAGAATATAAAAACTGCAAAATAAATAGCAAGTGTGTGGCGTGCAAGACGCCAAAGAGTTAAGAAGAAAATCAAAGAAAGAAAAAGAAGAAAGAAAAGAAAGAAAGGAAGAAAAAGGAGGATACCCAACGACAGATGCTCAAAGAAAGCAGAAGAAATTACTTTTAAATCTCACTGTAACAACACTATTTAAAGACACACACATTCTTACGCACGTCTTTTATGATAATCTCACAAGGCAATCGTCAGAGATAAGTTTGCAGCAACGGTATATGAAGATTTCAGTGTATTATTACAAAATCTAAAATGAGTAAACCCTGAATATAACCTGCATACGTAGTATGAAACTTTGAAAGAGTATAAAAAGTAATTTTCCCTGTACTTTTTGATTTCTTATGATTAATACGCATACTATGAAATCCATCCAGCAGATTCGTTATAATATCACTCTCAATTCCCCCAAAACGCCATAATTACGGGCGTGTACTGCAATAACAACGGAAAGGAACTAAAAGAAGGAAAGTATTGATATTGAAGAATTGTATCAAAACAAAGAACTATAGAGGAAAGAAGAAAAATATGATTTATTAGAAAGAAAAAAAAAGAGAAGGAAAGTAAATGGTATTCCACCAGAAACTTGCGTTTGCCGCCGAAAACTGACTAATTGTAAGACAAATCAAAATAGAAATATGTCTTCCTCTATAGGATTTTATATCAATACTGTTTCATGTAGTTTTCCATTCATAAAAGAAACAGTATCTTTATAACCACTGAGTATAGGCCACCCCCAACACACGCTGATCCAATCGCAGTCTCAGTTATATTAAAAGGCGGGAAAGTCCGAGAAGAAGAAACAGTGAAAAAAGTTTTCGTTGGAAAGCCTGGAGCTATCAAAAAATTTGCTTCTTCGATGCAGTGGCAAAGGCTATACATATCAATCATCGGTACTCAAAACAGACCAGTTTAATCTCTGTTGCTGAGTTTAGGTTATTCATGTGTTCTGACATTTATTTGTATCTATCTATCTATCTATCTATCTATCTATCCAGTCTTTGCCTAGCCCTAACTGCTCATAGTACAAACTTGAAACTTTGCACACACACACACACACACACACACACACACATACATACACACACATACACACATACACACACACACATACACATACCCACACACAGCTTTTACATTTTACGTCAAATTTGCCCCTTGGTTTGTGACCAGCAACATTCAAGCCCGTTTCGTGAAAATGCAAGAAAATCAAGTTATTCATTGGTCATTCCTTTTTCAATTTTCACAGTTGATCGCCTTATTGAGTGACTAACCAGGCCTGTTTTGTTTTTTTGTTTTTGTTTTTTTATTCATTTACAATTCAAACTATACTGGTAGTACTCACGACAAGGTAATTTAATTTAATCACAACAAATGCTCAATTTACAAAAGAAAAAGCATCATATATGGATAGCAGTGATTCATAATTTCTGTTAGAGTGATAATGTATATGTATATATATATAGAGAGAGAGGTAGATAGATAGATAGATAGATAGAGAGAGAGAGAGAGATACATAGATACAGACATATAATCCTTGAATGTATTGAACTTTTTGGCCAAACTTATTGTTGTGTATATGTGTATGTATGTGAGTGTTTGCATGTGTGTGTGTGTGCATGTGTGCGCGTGTGCGTGTACTAAGCTTGATTCAGTCCAGTACAATCAGAAAATGAGGTAGGATAGAACATAGCATAAAAGTGTTTCAAGAATGGAGGATTTGTCCTGCCTTGAAAACTTCACGTTGAAATTCCACTTTTTAGATTTGACTCGGACACAAATTGTGGATGCATCTGGGGAAAGAAAATCTCACCAATCAGTTCCACATCGATATACAGATGGATAGACAGATTTATAGATAGATATATAGTTTCTAAACATAAATCAACCGGTAATGAATATAATGGATTAAATAATTGCTAGTTAATTATTCAGAATAGATTTAGCAATCAGCTGATCATTCGAGTGAGATTTGATGAAAGTCGATACTACTAATGTACGTGTGTTTCAAGAAACACATATACATACACTATCATATACATATATGTGTGTGTACGCATATTCATACATAGATGTTTGTATACATGTGTGCTATCTGTATGAATGCATACGCATGTGTGTGCACACAAAATGATAGATATCTACTTAACCCCACCGATACATATATATATATATATATATATATATATATATATATATATATATATGTATATATATATATATATATATATATTATTGATAATTTTGTCATCCACAAACAACTGTTCTGTTGTATTACAACTCTTCACAGTAGCTATATACTATCCAACATCCCTTCCAGTACCGTTAGGTAGGGACAAAATCTTCGCAACAGACCCAGAGGCAGATGCTCTGTCCTTGACCCATGAGGAATTGGACGGTCAATAGGACGGAATTAAGCGATATATTTAAGTACAATTCCTCGTCTACCTAAGTGCTCCATTCCAGAGTTCGGAGAGTATTATATAGAAGCTTGTAATAGACAAGTGCCCTACCTAAGAGTGCTCAAAATAAAGAAGGGAGTGTTAATATATATATATATATATATATATATATATATATATATATATATATATATATATGGGCGTTGTTGTTGTTACAACTGTTGTTTTTGTTGTTCTATTTCAAGAGAGCTGCATTATTCCAGGCCATCTATGGACGACATATTTCCTTGTATATGTCTATCTCCTTGATGAAAATCAGCCTGTCTTAGGATTGATTATTTTATGTCCTTTGAAGTAAAAATAACCCCGTCAATGAATAAAGCCTCTGAAAATAAAGGTAACTGCTGATTGTCATAGAAAAGTCTGAAGAAATCATTCTTCTAATAGATAGAACAGTCATATCTATATCGAGCACCGACGAGTGATGAGTTTTTTCGAGCAAAATAAAAAGTAAGGCAAGCAACTTATATTATAATACAGGGCAAGCAAGTTAAGATGCAAGGCAATCCAAATAAAAAATAGGGCAAACAAATTGAAAAATAAAGTTATCGATTTAAATGATATGACAAACAAGTTGGACACATACTGGATCGATAACATGAGTAATATATATATATATATATATATGTGTGTGTGTGTGTGTGTGTTTGTGTGTGTGTGCATGTGTGTAAAGTAATACTGCTACAGTCGCTGAAAATGTTGATTCATATAGAGAAATTTTTTGTAACTTATCAATTAATGTGTCTTTCAATTGATAATTCAAAGCCACAATGAGATAAGACCATGATCAATATACCTGTTTAGATTACAAAGAATGGGGAGAGTTAGATCTCTGCTTTTTATGAGAATATCAGTGAGAGAGTGAGATAAGGTAGTTTCAACTGGAATTCGAACTCAGTCAATCTGTTTTCAAGTTATCATTATGCCTTCTTGCAATTCAATAAAACTATAACACTAGCTACATAACGCTTTGCATTTTTTGTTCCTTCGTGATAAGTTTTTTTTTTGATTATATCTAAAAAGGATAGAAACATCAATCATTCCCTTCAAACTTTGCATTTGTAACCTGGACAGTGATAATTTGAAATATTATTAATTTAAACTGGACAACGGACGAATAAGCACATTTTTAATCAAATAAAGTAAGCAAAAACAATTACATGTGAGGATCACAACCCAGGTGACGGCGGCAAAGTTTAAGAGGAACAATAGCCATTTTCAATACTTTTCATACATAATCAATCAGGAAATAACACTCTGTGCCCAAGAACAAAAATCATGTTGCATTGGAACAATAAAACGTTCGAAGCTCCTTCTCAAATGAGATTGGGGCAAAAGATGAACGGTAATTGATTCGAGAAATTGGATCAATAACAAATCAATGTTCCTTCCCGCCTTCCTCTCTCCTTTATCCGGGTTCAACAACTTAAACCGTAGGAGACGGTGACATCATCAACCCATAAAAGCTCTTTAAACACCAGTGGTATACAGTATTTGCTTTCATTCATTCGTTCGCTTCTTGTCCTGTGTTTTATCGACCCTTGCCAAAATTCTGTCAAATTACAAATGCCCGTTGTGATAAGTGGCTGTTGTTATTCCATGCACGGAAGAAAGATCAAAAGAAAACCTAAGAGCAGCAAAATGATTTGGGTTTCTGCTACAAGTCACCCACTGAAATAAGGAGAAACAACACAGGATTTTAATTGGTTATTTATTGTAGAAGCCTTGATCCCGCTTTTTCTCGTTTTTATAGTCATAGACTCACGTGAACTTACGAGATTTGTTATCGTTCATTGTCAGTCATTTTTTCTACTGTCAGTTTACCATTATTACGCCTAGTCTCTTTCTTCGCCATTCTGTCTCATTTTTTCTCAATTTTTTCTTTCAATTATAATTTTTCTCTCCTTCTGTATGCACCATCGTTTCTTCTTCAGTTTTTTTATTTTTGTTTGCTTTTTAAGCTATCTCTCTTTTTTCCTACGTTTTATATAATTTTTCTTTGATCTCTTTTGTTGCTCTATCCTTTCTTTCATTCTTTCTTACTGTTTAATGAATTATCGTCGTCTTTTCCTGTTTTATTCTCAACCATTTTCACTCCTTTTTCTCTGCTTCTGTCACATTTCCTTTTACTTTCCCCTCTCTATTTGACTTTTCTCATTCTCTTTATCTCTTTCTTTCTCCTTTTCCATCTTTTTCCTTACTATTTTCACTTTCTTCCTTTCTTTCTCACTTTCACTTTTTATTCTTTTATCTTCTTTTCATTCTTTCTTTCTTCCTTTCTTTTTTATCTCTTTCTTTCTTTTTCCCTATCTTTTCCTTTATTTATCCATTTCTCTTTTTGCTTCTCACTATCTTTCTTTCTTATCTATTTCTTCTAATCTATTTCTTCTTATCTCTTCCCCACCTCTTTTTCTCTTTCATTTTTCCTTTCACTCTTTCTTCTCTCTTTTTTCTCATCAGTTATTATTCTTTCTCTCTTTCTTTGTTATTTCTTTCTTTATCCTGTTCTTATTTCCTTCTTCCTCTATCTTTCTCTCCATATATCTCCTTCTTGCACTTTCTTTTTCCATTTTTTTTATCTCAATTCCTCCCCTCTTCCCTTCGTTTTTCCTTCCACATGACATTATCTGTTATTACAGTTTCTCATTCCCAAGCCGACTTTCTTCACATTACTCTTTCCTCTTCTAATGCCACCGATCTATTTGCCTGTCATGACGCTTGAAATTAATAATGCTCAAATCCCTTTGATGTCATCTACAGAATCAGATATATGTAAAAAAAAAGTATTGATTGACGAAAATTCTTAACGATAAGAAGTTTTCTAAACCATTAAACTTATAAATGAAGCAAGGTACAAATTTTAAATAGCCATAAACCATACTCGCACATTTACTCAGCCTTTAAAAGGGAAGTGCGAATGCGGATAAAATAACATCTTTTCTTTTTTTCTTATTAGCAATTTTGTTTTGCCTGCTCAGCCAGTTCTACTGTATTCATCTATAGAAATTATGGACTAAGTTCGTTGTACGTTCCTAAGTGACACGGAAACATACTAAAAATAAAAACAAAAAGGAATGACTATACGTGAAGAAAGTATAGCTCAGGAAATAATGTTACATATATATATATATATATATATATATATATATATATATATATATATATATATATATATATATATATAACACATGATTCCCCGAGCTATTTTTTCTGTTCAAGTGCGTTTGTCTGTATGTGTAGAGAGAGAGAGACCGACTGACAGACAGATGGACAGAGAAATAGATAAATAGAGAGAAAGACAGAGAGAGAAAGACAGAGAGAGAGGGGGGCATGCATTAATTTTTCTTTGGGTGAATTTTTATATAGGTTTGTGAATGTATACATATATGTATATATAGCCATGCATACATGCAAACATATAAACACACACATATATGTGTGAATGAGTATATATATATATATATATATATATATATATATATATATATATATATATATATATATAATACAAATCAGGAACATAGTATGATAAAATATCTGATGTATTATGGTGTCTTTCATAAAGTCTTCGATACATTCAGCATCAAACACTGAGTTGAGTTACAGTAGCGCTTAAAATATGATGAAGCAAAGGATTCGTTACAGAAACATGTTCGTGTTTCTGCCCTGTTGGGCTTCTTCGGGCGAATCTTTTACTTCATCATATACATGTATGTGAAGTCACCTGAAGAAAAAATATATATACGTGTGCATGGCACGCAATCATCGTCGCTTCAAGATAAGATTGAAATGTCTTGGGCTGCTGAACGATTCTCTTCAGGCAGTTGAAGAGAAGGAAAACAGGCTTTAAAATATCATCCATCCATCCATGTTATGAAATCATTTGCAATTTTCGTTTGGTTCGTTTATATTTATGTTTGTTAGTTTGAACTCAAATGGGATTATCTCATTGGTTGATTTAACTTTCTATTATGACAACAATGGAAATTACGTCATAGAAATCCTTTAGACTTCATGTCTAATCACACATTAAAACAGGATGAGTTTAGTTGAATACTCAAGATTAGGATGATTGCATTATTGGAAACAAATTATTTAATAGAATAGCTTTAAGCCCCCGATTACCAATCCACACATAAATAACCCTGTCATTTTGAATGGGTATATTCTAGTTGTTTTCATTTGATATTTGCAAAATAATAGATTATTAATTAATATATATATATATATATATATATATATATATATATATATATATATAAACGCTATTCATTGAAAATCGTTATATACGTACACGAATACGTGCATAGAGACACAGTGGTAGTGATGATAGTGTGCAGTAACAAGGTTCGTAAATGACGTCATATATACGCATGTGTGTGTGTGTGTTTGTGTGTGTGTGTGTGTGTGCGAGTGTGTTTGTATGTGTGTGTGTGCATAAGCTAGCAGATAAATATGAATGAAATGTGACATGCAGATATATTTCAAGTTCAACTTCGTTTTTTCAGGATGACATCTTCATGAGGATCGAACTCGTCCATTTGTTTTTGATAGAAGCTACGCTCTTCGCTAAGACTGGTAAGCAAGAGAAAAAATCATTTAGATTTACTCCCACAACGTCACATATGATGGGCTGATTTTATCTGTAAATGATAAACATCCTAAACTCAAAACAGCTAATGTTAAAACACTTGGAACGTAAAGAAAGCTTTTATTAGATCCCACCTGCTGATTTTCTCATATATATATATATGTGTGTGTGTGTGTGTGTGTGTTGGTGTCCTTATTCTTTTCTTTTTCATATTTTACTTACTAACACCTGCCTCATTTCAAACCATCCATATAGATTGTAGCCTTCTTTAAAAGCATTTTACGGACTTATATACCATCTGCTGACTTTTTATTCACGTACAACTTCCATTAACAATACATCTGGTTATTTTACAGGCCTTCATTAAATATGTATGCGTCACCAAAGTCTCAATGTTTTCGATATTGAAAAGTATCAAACAATTAGAAATCTATGAAAATAGATGGACATAGCTTGAAAGAACATTTAAGCGTTTCATTTCTTGGAATTGAGTTAGTGGAACACGTGTTTTCATTAAAGAAAGAAAATTGATTTCAAACCATTTGAGTTGTCTCCGCCGTGATGCAAATTTTTATATATACTTGCTTGCTCTCTTTCTCTCTCTCTCTCTCTCTCTCTCTCTCTCTCTCTCTCTCACTCTCTCTCTCTCTCTCTCTCTCTCTCTCTCTCTCTCACACACACACACACACACACACACATACACACACTCATATACATACACACAATTACAAAAAAAATCAGACTCTACACGTGTTCCGTGGTTTACCCACTTTTCAAGCATTATTATCATATACATACGATACTGGGAGGTGTGTAATGACCGGACATTCAAAGGCACACAGAATTGGATCGATGGACGGAGTTCAATCTCTGGCTGAGGCAGTTTGTACTCACTTTACCTTAGGATAAACGTGTATCACATATCATAAATGGGCCAGCGTGGTCGGGTAAGGACCATCACTCCTTCAAGTATCATGAACATATTCAGTGCTGTCATAGAACTCATAGAATCCACTAGAAAACTTAAATGGCAGTAGACTGGTTATGTTGCAAGAATGTCAGACAACTAATGGACATTACGACTAACAACGTGGATATCAATAAAGATCCAATGCAAAATCGTAGCCGGCAACAAATAGAATGGCGAGACGAACAAGACAAAATCAAAAAGCATTGGCTCTGTGACGCCCATGATAGGGGTCTGGCAAATTTTGGGATGGTCCAAGTCCAACGGCTGACATGCACTAAAAGGTTTATGTTGATGATTATCTTTATCATCACGGCCACGAGGTTTTCGAGAGCGACTTCTGGTAACAATTCCTACATCAATTCAGTGTCGCCTGATGCAACATGAAAGGGTTAGGTTGTCCATGATGAAAGGAAAAATTATTTGTGACATGTACAAAATCATCTTGCTCAACATTTGTTGGTCCAGAACGTGTTAAAAACCATCAAAAAAAAAGTATAAAATAGCAATGATGATTTTTTAAGGCGAGATTGGCGATTAAATGACAATTGTTACTCTTACTAATATGATTCATAAAATGCAAAATTGAAAGATCAGGGATGGAAAGTACACTAACTATTCAGCTGTAGATGACGGATCTCTATCAAGAAAACAAGATGTCCGTTTATTAGTTTGTCAAGAAATAAGATGTTGCTATTGAGAGAAAAAGGCAAAAGCCGATGCTGTAAACACAATTTAGTAAAACCAAAATAAATACATTACCTTTATTACAGCTCTCTTGGAGAGTTTGATAATGAAGTATTAGTCGTTATAGTACATGGATTAAAAAATGGCACACAAATTTAAAAAATACAGTATACGAATTGAAAATTATTTACTTTTTAATGTTTGAGAAAATGTACGACCATAATCTTGCAAGAATATAAAAACAAATATGTTCGTCATAAAATAGTGCAGTTAAAACGAGTAGTGTTTCAATAGCAGTTTATTGCTTTTTCTTTAATTGCTCCTGACTACTGCTTTTTTTATCACTTGCACCTACTACAGTTTATTTCAATTGCGCCTACTGCTTTTTTATCACTTGCACTTACTACAGCTTTTTTCAATTGCACCTAACTATAGCTTATTTCAATTGCACCTAACTACTGCTTTTTTGATTGCACATAAGTGAATAACAACGTTTGATTTGTTTTTACTGAGAAATCCTACGAATTCAGTAACAATTTTGCAACAATCATCTTTAACATTTTCCTTAATGCAGTGTCTGCACCCAGAACTGACTTTCTTCCGCCACCTTTCTGGCCTTCAAGACTTCTATTTCTGCATCGAAAACTTCGGAATAAACGCTAAGCTGTACGTTCAGTGAATGCTATAGTTAAATACTGGATTGATCTTTAGTACAATCGTGCTAACTTATAATCTAAATTTGGAATTGCTGAGGAAAATCTAATAAAAGTCTGTTCCGTTGATGTTTCTCTAAGAGTCGCTTTACCTTGAAAAATATCCATAATAACTTTAAAACCTTCTGTGATAGATGCCATGCACTGCATGACCTGAGGAAAGGTGGCCTCCGTTGGGCTGCACTGGCCCAAGACACCCTGTTATGAGATGAACCCCAGAAAAGGCTACCTTGAAACTGACGAATGGAGAGAGTTGATGTGTTCGTCATTACAGCGTCCTCACTAACAAATTCGGTAAAAAGACCAATACTTGTGTCAATGTTACTCATCATTCAGTTTCTAAATGTTGCCATCCTTGAAAACTTCTACATTTAACAAAGATCTGTAAATTTCACTTTTAGACAGTATGAAATGAGTACATATATATATATATATATATATATATGTGTGTGTGTGTGTGTGTGTGTGTGTATTAATAGTAACTGGCATATTTGATAGTATATGACAACACGAGCATAAGATATGGGTTACATTTTTATTTGACAAAATACCACAGGCAGCAACACTCGTTTTGCTTCCTCGTCTATAAAATACATCAGATGATTAAGCCTTGATTGATCAGACAATTAAGACATGACGAGGAGAAAGATTCTGGCAGATTATTTGCAGCAATTTGATTGGACTCTTTGAAACGTTTTACACTTAAAAAAAAAAGACAGACACTAATTGATTCTTTTCTTACCTTTGACTCAATTGTCTGATTTATTAAATCGATGGTACGACCATACGAAGTTGGATATATCGGTTCTCCTACGATTAAGTCATTAAACCACGCCGAGTCAAGTCAGTACCTAGATGGGTAACCAAATCGGTACACTGGGAGCTGTAAACATCTTGGAATCATGTAAATAGCCCCTTTCTCCGCGGCTATCCCGTTATTCACACAAGGAAGAATCAGATCTCTAAACCATTCTCACCTGAACTTTCAGTCTCTGACTGACAACAACAGATAAATGGATTGAGTGAATCGTTTCATGAAAGCCGGTATTGCATCAGAGAAGCACTGTAACCTCAATTTTATTGTTTTTTAATGTCTACTGTGAGTTGGATGTGGGATTTGACTGATAATTCCGTCACCAAAAGATCGATATTAATCCCCCCTGCGCTGCACGTACAAATGAAAAACACGTTGTACAGGGAGAGGAGCACAAGCAAATCAATCTATTTTCAATACGTTATGTACACTTTGAAATGCAGTTATCAACACTTCTAAAAGTGGTTAAAGGAGACAGAAATATTTGCCTTGTACACTTATTCATAAGTAGCAGACACTACGCTCACAGAGCACAGAAAGAATATTTAGGTAAGATCATATTGCTATCTTTTCGGATAATCAGTGCACATATATCTATAACAAATGACGCAATGTTACACTCACACACACACACGCACACAGACACATCTATTTGTGTACGTGGGCACACGTGTATGAGCGTGTGCGTGAAACAAAGAAAGAGACTCCTTTCTTTCTACGTATTACATACACTATACGTACTGGTGCACAAAGACAATTTGATTTATACATATGTAACTCCCTTTCTCTCTCTCTCTCTATTTCTCTCTATCTCTCTCTCTCACACACACACCATGCACACGTACACATGTACACACACACACACACACACACATATATATATATATATATATATATATATAGTTTGCTTTTGCATGTTTGTAGGAAATACAAAGTTCTCCATATATTAGAGGTAAAAAAAACAACAATTCCATAAAAATGAGCTTGTAATGATTAATAATTTCAATATACAGGTATCACACTACAACTGGCCCACTGTTTCAATGCCGATATATTAAATAAATCAAGATCCCAAATCCCGTGTACATTGAGAATTAGCGAATATCCGCACACTTTATAATACGCTCTCAGTGTTGAAACAATGGGTCACTTGTAGTGAGATATCCGTATGATAACATCATATATATATATATATATATATATATATATATATATATATATATATGTATGTATATTGTAAAATTTCTGCGACTGTATTGAAAGAAAGACAGAAACCTGAGTTCGTAAGTCTGTCTGTACCAGTTCGTAACGAGTCCCATGCCTCGTTTTCGGGAATACCAAATCTTGTCAAGGCAATATACTCTTCTCATGTCCTGTTGGTGTAATACCGGACAAATGAAGTGCAGACAGACAATAGATTCTCTTTTAAACTACGAATTCGGTTCCAATAAAAGTTAATGAGTATTCTCTATCGTCTCATTTATTGTGGAGGACGCCATTCTTCTAATTTAACGCATAGCATATGTGATGTGACTTTTTTAATTGGTTCTCTTTAGAAAGAGAAAAAGAAAGCAGTGTATGGGAAAGGAGAAATCATAAAATTAGGAAAGAAAGAAGAAAAAGGTTGTGTCAAAGAAGGGAAGAGAAAAAACACCTATAAGAGAGAAAGGACGGAATGATCGTAAGAAGGAAGAAAGAAGGAAAATAGCGAAGAAGGATAGCAAAAGGAACGAAAATGAAAAAATGATAACAGACTTTTATACAATATTGCAAACAAATCGATCGACACGAAGATTAGAATGAAGAATATTTGGAAAGTGAACGTCAAAAAAAATTTTAGATAAATAAATGTATGTACACCTCGATTGTTTGATTGTGCGTGAGAATGTTGTACATTTCCCATCGGCGACAGTGGGCGGTGTCTGAGACCAGATAAAAGCCTACATTTCAAATGATGATTTCGAATGCAGATAAGTCCCCACGACTTGACTCAACAACAATCTTAATGTCCCCGCCGCCACCCATTTGCCCTTGTCCCATACGAACTTGAGCTTGATAAATAACAGATTTCTACTATCTTACGATGGCGCTTTCTACTACTTTGAACTAGAGCCAAACTAAGGTAGGCTTCCTAATCGACCAAAACTAGCCATCTTTCTCTCTTTCTCTATGTATATATACAGACAGTGAGAGAGGGGAGGATGTGTATGTGTGTGAGCGTGTGTGTTAAGGTAGCATCCCTTTTTCAAACACGTATGGTTGAAAAGTCTAGACATTTTCTCTCTGTTCATTTTCCTAGTAAGTTTTGGAGTTTTCTGTAATATCTTTATTATATCGATATTTCATTCTT
>OY735206.1:33535968-33603468 GCA_963457665.1 Thysanoteuthis rhombus
AAAAAAAAGTGCTAAGGATGTACTCATTTATGGGTTATAACTGTATCTCTAAATCTAGATAAGCGCATTATGCCTAGGTATCATGGCTTGATTCGATGACAAATAGAATAAGAGTTATAAGGAATGAGTGGTTGGAAAAAGAGAAAGAATAAGGTTAAGGCAAAGAAAGAGAGAGAGAGAGAGGCAGAACGAAAAATGTCGGTACCTTTTCTTCATTTTCTTAGATTCTAGAGATTCGCCCAGCGATTTAACAAGAAACGTAGTTAAGCAGCATCACACCTGCGACCATCGGAAGAATAAAGCCTGTTAAATGGAGGCTAAGCGGAGAACATTGGGTTTGTTTGACGGATTTCAGAAGACCTGCAGAAAGAAAGCGAACGGTTTTCAAATGCGACAAATAAAAAGGTTTCGTGTGTGTGTGTAAGTGTGTGTGTGTGTGAACGTGCGCACGCGCCAGTTGCTTTGTGAAAAGGAGGGAAAAGCTTATATGTAAAGAGAAATATTTTTTTTATCTTCTTCTTTCCAGGGAAGAATATTCTTGATTCCAACTGGGAATGTGGGGGGAGAATGAGTAAATTTGGTAGATTTGCGATGCAATGAATTCCAAAACAAAACAAAACAAAAAACGATGTCAATGAAGAAATAAAAGAAAGCCTCCAAAGATATATGGTTAGATAAATCTCAACACAAAACTATATTGAATGAGATGTGAACAGCAATGGATATTTAGATGTGTCGCTACGTGTGTCCGTGTATCGGATGGGAGTTTCCTGAATTAGGGAAGGTAAAATATACCCGTACTTATTACAAATTTTTATTTAAGGAATCGCGTACCTGCCAATGAGCATATGTATGTATGAGTTTATATGTGAGTGTGAGAGTGATTGTGTGTGTGTGTGTGTGTGTGTGTGTGTGTGTGTGTGTGTGCGTATGTGCGTTTAGGAAAGGAATATTCTTTAATAAGTTCTTATTTCACATTGAAAGTGTTTTCGAACGAGAGAAACCTTTTTGTGATATTTTTTCCAACATTCTGTCAAGTTGTATTCCTCTCACAGGCGATATGTTTACAAAAGAACATTCTGAAGGAAGCTATAGTTCTAAATATATGGATCCAGTAAAATATAGGGTTGAAATGTTTATCGTTTATTTTCAATTTAGCTATAAAGATGTAGGAATTTCAATTTAGCTATAAAGATGTAGGAATTTCATGGATAATAAACATCTATTGTTGCCTCTCTCTTTCTCTCTCTCTTTTTCTCTCTCGCTGCATACACATACACACACACACACACACACACTATAAATATACACACACACACACACATATATATATATATATATATATATATATATATATATATATATATATATATATTAGCGAGAGCAAAACATATATATATATACAGTCTCGTAACAGTTGCGCATATTAGAATCAGTGGTATATAGGCACGAATGCCGACCTTGAATAGATCATTTTGATGTGTTTAATGTTACAGTTATGAGCAAGAAGAGAGATTTGAGTGAATTCAGTATCGGCTAAATTGTTATGGCTAGAAGACTAAGTAAGAGCAATTCCTAAACGGCACGATTTGTTCTCTCGTTCAATTGTTGTGAGTACCTATCGAAGAAGGGAAGATCACAATCTACTGAGAAGGCATTGGAGAGCCAAGACTCATCAGTGCTAGAAATGAACGAAGGTTTTCCTGCTAAGAGGGCTACTGGGGCTAAATTTGATAGTAATATTAATCAAGGTAAAGGAAGGTGTACGTCATAACATTGTATATCGATTCTGGTTGTGCATGGGGCTACCTAGTCACAGATCAATTGGATTACGTATGATAACCAATGTCTGAAAACGTCTTCAAATTGTTCGCATAAGTCGGAATCTGATCTTGTATGGATGGAAACAGCTCGCCTGTCCCAATGTTTCACTTTTTCCTGAATAAGGGGGACTGTAGGATAGGTTTCCATCGTTAGCATTTGGGAGAAAAGGTACTAGAAAATGGAATAAATCGGCGTATAACGATTGGCTAGAATGCATTTGGCATAGATACTGAAGAACAAACAGCCAATATGCTAAAAATGTAAACGACCAATGCATACTACCAGCTGTGACGTACGGATGCCAGGCCTAGAAATTAACAAAATCCCACGAAAAACTCAAAATAGCAATGGAAAGAGCAATGTTAGGAATCATTCTCGGAGACGGAAGAGGATCGATATTGATCTGGAAGAGAACCAGGTTGAGGGATATCATAGAGATGTGCCGGGCATATTGCAAGAAGAAGTGATAACAACTGTGGCAAAGGGCTAACCGAATGGTGTCCGTAAAACAGTAAACGCAGTAGGGAAAAGAACAGACACAAGATGGGTAGAGGAGACAGAAAAGTTTGCTGGTAAGACATGGCGGTGATTAGTCATGGAGAAGATGGGAAAGACCTATGTCCAACAGTGGATTTATAACGATTGGAGATGATATTTATCAACGCACGCTCATTCGACTGTCACAAACAATTTTTCTTCCAGAGATGCAAAATCATTCATCACAAAAACCATGATGAGATAATTTTCAACTCTCAAATCTGCAAGATTTTAGGAAATAACTAATATCTAAAAGTAAGCAATAGGTTTAAATCAAGAAGTTAAATATATATCTGTGCGTGTGTGTGTTTATGTTTATATATTTTTGAGTGTATCCATTTCTGAACGTTAGATAAATTGTAGATAAATATCATTTTTTTCTTTTTTCACTCCTATTTTTCCCATTAGTGATGGGAAAACATTCTTTTCTGCAATTATATTTATTTTCTCAGTGGATCTATTTGTGGATATATTTGGACTTGGATCATTACATTTGAATCAATCAAGTATGCTAACACAAGCACAACTGTTTATTATTGATCTCTCCAGTTTTATTCAGATGTGAAGAGAACTGCCTTAGTGGCACTAATAAATTCAGCTCAGTCTCACTCAATGGTTCCCCTATCTTCTAATTACAAAGGACACCCTTTTATCCAAGTGAATTTTCCCACGGACCCAAGCTTTTGAAAGGTCTACTCACTCAACAAGCTCAGGGACAATGTTGCCAATTTAGTACTTTTCGCGCTAAATTCAGCGTATTTCTTGTTTTGGCAGTGCAAAAAAGTGCCAAATCTGCAATGGCGTGCTTGAACATTTAAACTTAGTTCTGCGTATTTTTGACCATTTTTAACACCCTTTGGGTTGGGGGGGGGTAACGCTGCTCATAGACGCCTAGTGATACCATTGGGGGCCCCCAGGACGAACATGCATTCGGTCAATCTTACTAGTGCAGATGCATCTAATAGTCATGCTTATGAAAGATGACGTGAAATTAGCTGCCCATTTTCATTCTCCACGGTCATTTCTTTTTGTGTGGTTTTCTCTTCATAGTTATAACCAGCATGACGAAAAAAGCAACGAAAAATATTGCTATTGCCTCGATCAACTATGAATTAACTATCAATGATCAGTCAGGTACGGTATAAGTAGCTTCCACAACTTTTGCTATGAAAACATTTGTCGTAGGGAAAGTACACACACTCACACACACACACACACACACACACACACATACATATACAAAAGCACAAAATAGTGATCCAGATTAAAAATACAATGATAAAATTATTGTACACACTCTATATATTCCTGATGTGTTGTTTACTTGTTGAGTAAGGTCCAACACATTGTTTGGACCATAGATTGGATGTTGCGAAAAAGTGCACTTATCATATCGACTATTGATAACAAATCGATGACTATGAGATGCCTTGTAAAATGCTGAATTGGCTCTGACTTTGAAAATTAGCTTTTGCCATTATGATAGGTTGATAATATTTCTTTTTCCTTTTCTTTTCCGTGCTGCAAAGGGATACTGTATCACATGATAGGAAAATAATTAGTCATTTTCTGATTGATAACTAGATAAGTCCTCGCGCTTAGAACTCTCTCTCTCTCTCTCTCTCTCTCTCTCTCTCTCTCTCTCTCTCTCTCTCTCTCTCTCTCTCTCTCTCTCTCTCTCTCTAGATCGCATTTTAGTAGAGTTTCCCTATCCTACACTGTTATTGAAGGGCTCTAGTTATCAAATATGGTGGAGGGCTCTATCCTTTTGCATACGAGAGAGTGTGTGTGCTCCTGCACTCCTACCTGTATCCTATGCTCCACTGACTCGAATGATGGCATCGGTACTCCACTAAAAACCTTTTAGAAAATATTGTCTGACCTTTTGAGGGCCTTATTTTGACGGATTTATATATAACGTCTAACTTTCCGAGAACTTACATATCCATAGCCGTTTTTTTTACTCTTCAGATGCTTTCCAGTATGGACATAAATAGGATCTAATCTCACCATATTGGTTCTTCAACTTTCTTTTTTACATGACTGCAAATTTTGATGCTACAGTTGTTGAATTATTGACTCTGATGGTGAGTTTTATAATTTAAATTTCTTGGCTGACAGGATGGAATACGAGGCCCATATGTGGTGAGTAGACCTATTGGTTATTGCCAACATCTCTCTAATCCAATCATGTTACAGTTAGACGCTAATTGATTACTTCAACACTTTTCATATCAGAAACCGTCAACTGAAACTGTCATCAAAACTGTAAACATAGATTTCTCCAGATTCCAAGTTGATCTGACTGGCTGATATGCTCGTTATATTTGAATATGTCATGCGTAGGGGTCACACATATGTAGCCAGAAGGCTGAAAACGTGATTATTTACTCCTTATTATGCCCAGTAAAAAAAAAAATATTCGATTTATTTAAATTTCTTGACCGAAATAGGGTTTTTTGTGGGGAGCTCAATGAATCAATCAAAGTCTATGCTAAATTGGTCCTTAGCTTATGCCCAACTGCAGTAGCACTTGTTTTGTTTTGTTATTGTTGCTGCTGTTTTCAATTTGGACTTTTAAGTGACGTAACATAAGACAAAATAAGTAACTTTTTCATTGATCACCCCCTTTTCCCGATTTTCTAATTGATTGCTCCAAACACAGCTTGCTACCGAAAGATTTTATTCACGAGTTCGTTTCTTTTCAGTGACCTATCAGACCTGTTTGAAAATTTTGTTGAAAATGAATAATTGTTCCGTAAAAAATTAGGCTAAAGAATCCCTGATGTACAAACAAACTCTGATCAAGTATCCCCAATGCATCAAACGTGTGAGTGTTATCCCGTATACCGTTTGCCTGACGGAATAACAAAAACTATACTACAATTTCAGTACGTATCTCTATATTTGATCATATTTGTGCTCATACATAAGTGAACACGTATTCTTCCGTGTTCGTGTGTTTGTCAGTTTATAACAATCTCGTGGTGTAGATCTGAAGTCTTTTATATTTTTCCAATATATTAAATACGCACAAGCACATCAAAATACCCCTCCGAGCACACCATGTGGCCTCAGGGACTGTATGTCAAATAGGAGAGCTGCACACAATACAAGCATGGGAACTGCCCCGTTTCAATTGTGACACCATCTGGTCATTCCCCTCCCCCACACCTCCTTCAATTATAAATGTTTCTGCTATCATCTTTCGAGTTATCAATGAATCCTCAAGAACACCAACCAGTTCTACGTCCTTCCTTTTATTACACGGCCAGAGTTCCGATTTGGCAGCTATACACATTATCGAAGATTCAAATTCTGTATAGACAATGGAGGCAGCGTATGAATAGTTTGATATGTTACTTTTCAATAAGCCTTCAATGTTTCTCAAACTTGTCAATTAAAAACATTTTTTTGCTTCATTTTTTTTTCACTTGAGTCAATAAACTATCTACTTAAACATAATTTTCTTTCCTCTTTTGTTTCAATATATGGTCACGACGTTTCGTTCGTTGTACCCTCCGGCCTTCTTTAGGTGCCTGTCATATTCGCTGACCTCCAGGGAAGTTTGTCTCAAATCCTTTATTCAATTAATTGGAGTAAATTTCTCTCATTCCATTATCCATGTGTGAAGTTATCTCGTACCTGTAAATTTTGCATCTTCCTCTGAAACCAGAGAATGTGATGTTCACTGCCATTGAACACAGAACTCACAGATCACTCGATGCACATTAACAAGTAGATGTTATCTTCATCAATATTCCTTTAGGAATGCTAGACAATTGAATTAGAGACTCTCAACTCTAATGCCTATTTTTTGTAATCAAATGTTCTTATATGGTGTTCACATCTATATTATCAAATAGCATGGACAACAAACAGAAAGTAATTGAGTACAACGGTCAAAACATAGTGACTATGGTAGCCAAGATAGGGACACTCGTCCTAATAGATTATGTATGACATAAAACAACTGTCTTTTTTCCTATGGGTCAGTTTCTGATATCCTCCATTTTGTGAGCAGACCATCCGTATTTTACTTTAGGGATTGCTATGATTGTCCCTCGGTGGAAAAAATATCTTAGTTTATTTCTCGAACGAAAACTGGTATTGCTCGCTCTCTCATCACAAGATTCATTATTTTATACGTCATCATGTCTCCAATGACGGCTACATATATTTGTTCTGCAACCATCACCACAATCGATCGCATATTTATAATCAATCTGTTCGTCAATTTATTCGTATTCACTCATTTTTATATTTGGGTTATTTCTGCCTTAATCGGAAGTCTGGTCACTTTTTCAACAAAAATGCAATTACCTGCTGAAAGAGGTCAATGACTTGTAGAAACAAACAAATGCTTGTAAAAGATCGATATAAACATGTAAATGAATGGTTTGATACGCTGTAATGACCACTATTCTTGTTTGCTGCAGGTTGAGTCCAGCTATTATCTTTTGTTCGTAGCAGTAGAGCGCCTTAAATGAAGATGGTCATTCCGTGGATCGGTTGGAAGCGAAACAAATTAATTCCCACTTCCACTTCGATGACCGCGAAGAATTCAGTTTTAGGGAAACAAAAAGTAAATAAACGTTTTGTTAAAAAACAAAAGAAGGAAAAGAATAACTTCAATTATTTTCTCTGCGTGCTTGGCTGAAGTTTGTCATATTCTGTAGCAAGACAATTTATTTAAATTAAAATTTTAAATTTGCGATTGTTTTGTAGGAGAAAAAAAAAGACAGAGGAAGGAGCCAGGTAACAAAAATGCTATGTTTGCCCTTGGGGAACATTTTCTATTTAAAAATATTAAATCTTGCTACTCTTTCATTCTTTTGAATAGGGAAATAAAGATAGTATAGAATGGATAGATGAAACAAGAACAAAAGAAAGAAATTGATATGCAAACCGGGAAACAGAGATAAAAGATGGAATGAAGTCGGAGAAATACGGAAGAAGGCGTAGAACGTAGAATTTAGAACGAAAGGTAGATGTAACTCTAGTTTTCCAGCCGAAAATCATCAGAACATTGAATATCTAGCTACAGAGGACTGTGCCTCTTGGCTGCACCTCTCCATTGCACTTGATGGGGTAGGGTCAGGTTCCTTGCTTTATGCCGTGCCGAGGGAATAAGACAATATCTGAAACCACTCAAATACATGCATGAGGATTTTCGCCCCAAACTCGATGTTGTGATACATTTGACCCTTGGGATAGGGGGTGATGGATAAATACTGGAAGAGAAGAAAAAAGAAGATGAGAAGAATAGAAACAGATAAGAAAACAAAGGTGGGGTAGCAAGCGAGCGAGAAAAAGGAAAGAAAGGTGAAGGGAAACCATGTGAATGAAAATGGTAGGAATGAAGAAGAAGAAGAAGAAGAAGAAGAAGAAGAAGAAGAAGAAGAAGAAGAAGAAGAAGAAGAAGAAGATCATCAGAGAGTAAGGCTTGTATAAGTTTCTAGAGTAAAAAGCCGAGGCTGAATCAATTCTGTGTGAAGTAATGCATGCCTGTGAATGTTTGCCTGCATGAAGCGTAATAATGACACAAGATACTGCATGCATATGCATTTCAACGTGCTTGTACATGCAGGTCAGCTGTCATTAAACATTTCAAGTATTAAAGAAGAAGGAATGGAGTAAAGAGAGGGAGAGTGTTTGCTGAAAGTAAGAAGAAGAGTTATAAAGAAGTCAGTTAATATCAATCCTATTTACACATTAAAAATTGTATAATCAAACAGGGCTAAGCCAGGGTCAAGCTCCTTTGCTCCATCAAAATCTAAAAAGTAAACGAAATAGAATCCATTTCTTCATACTATGTTATCCCAAAACTACGTGTCTCATTTCAACTCCTTTGTTTATAGTTTCTGTAAATTGGATTTGCTAACTTTAGCAAAACGAAGTGACCTGAAATGAGCTTTAGAAGTGGGAGTAAATCCATTTTTAGTTTTTGCGTACGTCACTGTATCACCGTTATTCCCTATATGACGCCACTGGCTTTTGGTCCGGTCGTTGTCATCTGTCATTACTTTTACATACGAAAATAAAGTCAAAACTCAATTGTAGGAGTTAAACAATTGGTAATAAAAAGATCAAATAAACTGAACTCACAGTGTGTGTGTGTGTGTGCGTGCGTGCTTGTGTGAGTGTGTGCTTGTGTGTGTGTGTGCTTGTGTGTGTGTGTGTGTGTGTGTGTGTGTGTGTTGAGCGCCTTGCAGAAGAGTAGTGTCTCTGAAGCTTGTCTTGCACTTCATTAGGAGTGAGTTCAATAGTCACTGGGTAGCCTTGAATAATTTTGGCCTCGAGCTAAAACTATGCTGAGCTCAGCAAATAACTATTGTGTATGTTTAAATCATACATACATTCAGTCCTTTAATTATATATATATATATATATATATATATATATATATATATATATATATATATATATTGTTACTGTAGATATCTATCGCAAAATGTTGACAAAAACGAGTAGAAAATAGAAGGGATAGAAAAAAGCGGGATTAGGCAGAGAGGAGCTAAGAGACAGACGGACAGACAGATAGACAGACAGACAAACAGACAGAAAGGGAAAACAAAGTATTTTTACTAAACTGGTATTGATTATCTATTCACATTGATGCCGCAATAACTGAAAAAAGATTCGAAGAAAATAGTCTGTTGAAGAAAGTTGTCGGAAAATGTGTAGAATACATAACGATGTCCTTTTCAACACAAAAAAGAAAAATACGCCTTTCAATCCGAAGCCTTGATTTACTTAAGTCTACTCGAATAAATTGTTTGCTGTGCAAATGAGGAGGCACAGTCACAATCTGACCTTGTTCATACCGATACTCACTAATACCCGTAAAAAAAATCACGGATATATTTGTATCTCTCCACCCTCTTAGGCTGTATCTCCCTGTTGCATTTAAAAGGGTAAAGTAAGGTCCATCGTTTGACGCCCTAGGCATCCCCCCAAAGTACCGATAGAATTGAACAATGTCTGGAACCACCCACACATACGTTGAAGGTCGTCACACTGAACCTGACCTCGTGTAACATTAAGCTTTCGAGGAAGGATGAATAAATGCCCACTAGTTTCAGTGGAAGAATCTATTGTTCCAAATGGTGAATACTTAAACATTAAAACTGTTACCTCCGAGTGGAAAAGTCCCTTTTTACGAACAGAAAAGTAAACAAGAGATTAAACTTCTCATTATATAAGTCGACTAGTTGACACCTTGGCAAAATTCACGGAAATATTGAAATTTCAATGAGATTATCGTCTTAGAAAAAGCAATAGCACATCTGTCTTAGTTTAAAAGACCGTAGTCTCAAAAGTCGATAAGAAAGTTCCTTTATGAGTAAAATAAGTACCCCTGGGTGAGAAGGTCAAGAGTTACGACCACCGAACCAAGAAAATCACTATGTTCATTATTACAGAAGATATTAGGTGTGTGCAAAGGTTTTCAACGAGAAACCGGTTTTCGATTGTGTATTCAATCTGTAGTTTTCAACAAAAAAAAGTAGGCTGTAACATATGTGCATACCTCGTATTTAGTTTTAGAATCAATGTCTCATTCTTTTTTTTTGTGATTTGTATCAACTGCCACTCCCTCTTCCCAGTACATGTTTATTCTATTAGCTTTGAAGACTTTATGAACAGGCTGTCATATACCCACATGAATATAAGTCCGTATAGACACACATTTGCGCTTAGTCTTTCCGAACAAACAGAAAACCTTCAGACCGACAGACAAATAAATAGACAGACCGAGAAACCGGAAATATGTATGAACATAAAGAAAAAATAATTAAAAGAATGGATGACAAAAAGTTATGCAAAGAGAAGAAGAAGAAGAAGAAGAAGAGGAAGAAGAAGAAGAAGAAGAAGAAGAAGAATATAGATGAAACAGTGAGGCAGACAGTGATGAAGAAAAAAGAAATGAACAAGAAAGAAAGAAAGAAAGAAAGAAAGAAATTCCATGACAGATCGGAAGAAAATGTTATAAAAAGAGAGCGTGGAAAGTGAAAAATTGAAGGACCAAAAAAATGAGAACCGCAAGAAGAAGAAGGAGAAGAAAAAGAAAGAAAGAGAAGAAGAAGAAGAAGAAGAAGAAGAAGAAGAAGAATAAGAAGAAGAAGAAGAAGAAGAAGAAGAAGAAGAAGAAGAAGAAAGAAGAAGAAGAAGAAGAAGAAGAAGAAGTATGGAAGTTGAAATAAAGGAAGAGGGTAAGTTGTGAAATTTAAGAGTGACCGTGGGGAAATGAAAAAAAAATCAGAACGATGAAGAAAAGACGAGAAAGCAGTAAGCAAAAATAGGGGAGAGAAAGTTGGTTAGGGAGGACCAGTCGTGAGAATACAAACAAACCGCGATTGACGTCATTACTAGTGCCGTGTGGGGTGTTCGGTGAAGTCACATAGGAGCCTGGGAGTGTGAGGTGTTGGAACAGAGACACCAAGAATGTTAGAAGGAAGGAAAGAAGGACCCATGTGAGTGTCTTTAAAATAAATTTAGCTATTCACAAAGCTAAGCTTAGTCTGGCACAGAGTCACGATAGTGTGTCACCCAGTGAGGAAAGAATTAATTACCAAATCAGTGATTTGTGGGAGCAACTCTTATGCATCAATCGACGACAGGCCCTCGGTCTTTACATGGGTGTATACACACGTTATATTCCAGCATATGTGTATGCGTTAAAAAGGGGTGCAAAAATTGAATTAAATGTCTGCAAAGCGTTTTTATTTTTAGCCATCTACTCCTCTATTAGTCAGAGTAGGTAAACGTTGACGTGAGCATATTTTAATCGCATGGGACACAAGGCTAGATTGATGAAACACAACGCCAGGAAGGAGTTCCCAACCTTTTCATTACCAAGGACTTTTCATCTAAATAAATTTTCTCACGAACCCAAAGCTTCTGAAATGTTTATGTCGTAAGGTTTTGCCTACTCAACAGGCGTATGGAACCCGAGTAGTAACTTTTTGGAACCCCTGAGAGTCCTCAGGCTCTCAGGTTGGGGACCAAAGGATTACAGTCACGACAGAAGCTACCGCAACAACAACTGTATGCTTTTTTTTTTTTTTTTTGACAAGTGTTTGTGTGTATGTAGGCACGCGTGGATATAGATATTTGTTCAGTTTTCACCTTGTAAAACACTGGACTGCAATCGTACAGCAACCAGCAAGAAAAATATTTCATACGAGGGCGTGGCCGATTACCTTACAAAGCATCGATCCCTACCGGACAGTCGACCTTTCATATTAAGCTAACTTAGTCTGGCGCAGAGTAGCACCTAGCGAAGATCTGCTAGGAAGCTAAGGATTCGAAAGCTGATTTCCAAGGCAGGGAGGCTATTTCCACTTGCTCAACAGAAATATTCTGCAATCTCTATTCGAAATTCTGAAAACGTAAAAATCTCCGAAAAGCGGAACTTTTTTTCCTGGAGGTCGTCTGCTCACCAAAGTTCACGATTGGCGCTAAAACTTGACCCGATGCAACTTATGTATCAATCCTCTGTTGTGTCAGCGATATCTCCTAGATCCCACCGGTCAGAAGTGTCTTTGTTATTAGATAATCATAATAATAATATTTGAATATTTGTTTTGTTTTGTGAATAATGCTGGAGACGACCATCACTCTGTAAACGATGTTTGATTTAGAACTAAGAAGGGTACACCAGTAATTTTATGGCTCACTTTATTTATCACTTTATTGATATACAGATGAAATGAAAACTATAGATTTTATTCGTCCCGCTCAGGGTACTGATTAGTTCCAAGATACAGGATAAGCGATTTATTACTGTTTGACAGAACATGTAATCACTGCAATACATATAATTGATAATTATATACTGATATGGCTTCTGTGTTTGAACATGCTGCTGGTGGTTGGTTTAATGTGAAAAGAGAGGAAGCATCCGACAAAAAGACGGCGGTTGTGTCTAGTCAGCAATTGTATGTTAATACTGCAGAAAATTGCACACAGGCACACATACATATCTATATGTATATATTTATATACAAACACGAGCTCAAGTATATATATAGAGAGATATACATATACATACATATATATATATATATATATATATATATATATATATATACAACTGTCTCTCTTTTGCGTATTTTTCTCTCATTCTCTCTTTCTCTCTCTCTCTCTCTCTCTCTCTCTCTCTAGATATATACATATAAGTGTATGTGTAAACACATGGAAGCATATACACATTTACAGACTCTTGTTTACTTACAATTACACACCCATAGATATGTCTGCATGCACACACACACACACACACACACATATATGTGTGTGTGTATATATATATATATATATATATATATGTGTGTGTGTGTGTGTGTGTGTGTGTATATATGCATATGATGAAATGATATCCTACTCAGTGTGATAGACAGAGGCTGTTTGAAAAATCAACAGATTTATCAATTATACACTATCTCACTTTCGAAATGACTTTTCTTTTTACGAACTGTAGAAAGGATTTGATATTTCGATTAACCTAATCATGCATTATTTTGGTAGAGATTGTATTAGAGTTCCAAACTCATTCCTAACTTGTGGGACACACTATTACCTACATATGTGTGTGTGATTTGGTCTTTGTCCGTGTTTGGATCGCATCAATGTACACGTTGGTGTGCATGTTTGTGCATGTATGTATTTCTCTGTGTGTGCGTGTTTAGGGTGCAGGGACAAGTTTTCATGAGTCAATGAACCTTTACATCTGATTATTACATTGTATGAATATACATATATCTATACAAATGAATGTATCTTTCCATATACATAAAACTAAACTTGATAAATTTCGTATGTGAATGCATTTACGCGACGACGTGTATAACAATTTTCCTTTTACATCCATAGAGAATAAAAATATTTTATTTACGCTGCCGTTACAAAGAAATATAGATAGATACATAGATGGATAATGAACACGCAGATAGATAGATAGATAGATAGATAGATAGATAGATAGATGGATAGATATCAACGGAGATCGACAAATGGATAGTTTTGAACAGATAGATCAACATGAGCATAGATAGATATCAGCACAAATAAATAGATGGATAGATGTCAACACAAATAAATAGATGGATAGATGTCAACACAGATAGATTGATAGGAAACATAGATAGAAAACATAGATAGATAGATAGATAGATAGATAGATAGATAGATAGATAGATAGATAGATAGATAGATATGAATAGAAGAAGATGGATGGATAGATCTGAACAGAGAGATATTGAACACGCACACACATAGAGAGATAGGAGGAGGAGAGATATGAACTGAGATATATAGAGAGAGAGGTGGAGAGGGAGAAAGAGAGAGTCCAAGGCTTTTAAAAAAGGAATATTGTATGCGTCAACAGTAATTCATAACTTACTCCGTGAGTCTCAAAATGTATGAATCTGCATCTATATGATCACATAAATATGTAAACAATTATTTGTGTGAACTTTTTTTCTTCTAAATGGCTTTTGTGTTTGAAAGACAAAAATAATTGGGTTTTTTGTATTATGTTTAATACACGCATTTGCTGTGTCAACATATATATATATATATATATATATATATATATATATATATATATATATATGTATATACATATATGAGGCATGGGTGGGTGTTCCATGGAATGCTGGAATATGTATTTTTGATTTGTTGTGCAAGTGATCACGTGAACTGCCCTCCATGTGAGCCTAACTTAATACGCATTTTTTTCGTTTGTGTGAGCGTCTGTGTTTGTGTGTGTGTATGTATCTTTGTGTGTATGTGTGTGTGTGTGTTTGTGTGTGTGTGCGTGTGCTCATGCATGTCTGTGTGCATGTCTGTGTGTGCCTGTGTATATATGTATGTGTCTGGATATATTTTGTTAACTTTTTGTTGTCTGTGTGTGAGTGTGTGTGTGTGTGTGTGTGTGCGTATTTCCCTATCACAATATAAGCGTGCATTTCAGTCGTTTTCAGTATTAGCTTTGTATATACATGTGTATGTGTGCATTTGCCCAGTGCGTATTATTATTATACAAACATATATGTCACTGTGCCTTTTCTGTCTCACGATGCGTGCATGTATGATTTCGCTTTTCCTCATAGGTCATGTTTGAGGACGTGTTCATTTGAAAAATGCTTCTGACACATGTTTATGAAAAAAATGAAATTTAACCATACGAACTGAGTTAACCTAGAATGTCGCTTCATCCCCCCTCTCCCCCACCTCTCTCTCTCTCTCTTTCTCTCTCTCTCTCTCTCTCTCTCTCTCTCTCTCTCTCTCTCTCTCTCTTGTAGTTTTCAGTTCTTTCTTACTCTTTTCACATCCTGGTTTCCTCTGTAATTTTTCTATCTCTAACTTTCTTCCCCCCTTACTCTCTCTCTCTCTCTCTCTCTCTCTCTCTCTCTCTCTCTCTCTCTCTCTCTCTCTCTCTCTCTCTCTCTCTCTCTCTCTCAGTAATACTCTCTCCAGACCAATTGTCTGCTGGATCTGTTTTCCTCACTTTTAGATTATGTTAAAAGCTGAGGTTGTTATTTTCTGGGAAGTCAAAAGCTACAAGCGGCGTAACCCCATCATTTCGAGGATTAGCTTTCTACAAACTGCCTCCCTGTTTCTTCTGTGTGTACATCTAATACGTATGACACACGTGCAACAGTAGAGTGAATGCCACGGAGAGATAGCTAACAAGCTAGTCTCGTTCAATGTAGCAAATATACTTACATTAGTGACGGCTACCACTCTTTTTCTTTCAAGGGTGGGGGAGAGGGGCTTAAAAAAAAGATATACCCGGATGCTGAATGTCAGTTGAATGACTGGGGAGTTCCTTAGCTGTGACATGTCAAAGCTGTCTCTGTTCATAATGAAACTTTGATGCCTATCCTAAGTAAGCATCCAACTTTCAAATCAAAACACATCATCTTTAGTGAAAAAAAAAACTTCACTCTGGAAGAAGCAAATGCTCTGTTCATCCTTCAACCATAGCAGACACATATGCAGATAATAGAGAGCAGAAATTTGAGCTAGTCTCACAAGCAATTGATAGTGAATTCACTCCACTCCAGGCGTCGTATTGCCGTAGCTTTGTGAGAAAGTAATCTAGGAAACTAAACTAGGTAAATATCTTAAAGTAATGGTTTCGAGATGGTTTTACAAATATCGACATGTATCCATCACTACAGATGGATCCCAAGAGATCAAATGCGGAACAGAGGCCGACAGAATATGAGATTTGTAGGACGAACCGGACAGGTTCAGAAAATATTGGCTCCACGATGCCTGGTGAAACCCGGGGAAGGTCTATGTCCAACAACGGACGATAAAAGACTGATGATAAGGAAGGCGTATAACACAGTACACGTTGAATAGACTGCGTGAATGTGAACGTAGATCTCTCTCTCTCTCTCTCTCTCTCTCTCTCCAGTTTTTTTCCATATAAATAGCTTTGCATATGCATGTAATCATGCGTAAGATGACATGAATATGTACAAGTGTCAAGAGATTGTCCTAACTGCTGAACTCAGAATATGAGGCTTAATCGTTCATATTTTGTTCTAGCGTAGTGTATGAGTGTGTGTGTGTGTGTGTGTGTGTGTGTGTGTGTGTGTGTGTGTGTGTGTGTGAATATATATGTGTGTACCTGTGTGCGTGTACGATTTCATAGATCCTAATAGTACATTTACCGTATCTCTGTATACTTTTCCCTTCTGAATGGAATCCTGATAATGCCCTTATCGCAGCTGATGTGTAAATTTTCTAAAAGATAAATCTCACATCAGGTAGAGCACATATTTTCTTCCCACAGTGTTTGCTTATTTACCCTTCCTATCGTCTATCAGTCTTATCTTTATCACAATTTCACTGCAGTCATTTGTTTTTCAGATGTTATCACAACGCTTAAAAACGTTTTCTCGCGCATTTTGAAGCACTTGTATTTACTTAACTTCGTCAGCGAAGTTGATGAGGGTGTACGTATTCACTCGTGTCTATCCACATGGTTCTCCGAAAAGTTCCCGATGAATTTCAAAGAATTTAGCGGAGGAATGGACCATAGACTACGAGAAGAGTGATTAAATTGCGAGCCAGATTTAGAATATTTTGCTGATTGAGGGATAATTTTAGAGGAGGTTGAAATAAGTTAAGGGAGTTGAAAGCGAACAGTTAGTATAAGGGATAAATTTCAATTTCAAGGGAATTAACTCAATATTTGTATATTTCAATTTTTCTCCCCTGCTCTTCCCAATATTTCGTTTATGATAAGTTTTCGATTGGTGTACGGCGTATGCACTCTAGTTAGAGCACTTTCTAGTTAGAAATTAGTCTTTTCCCCAACTAATGCCAATAATCTAATTTTGAATTTGAAGGTCACATTTAGAATTCTAAATTTCACTACAAGTCCCTTCTACTCACATCATGTTATCAATAAAACAGTGTTTTATTTATTTAGTTAGTTTGAATCGCTGTACGCATTCAAATTGCTGTCCAAACACAAGAAAGGTTGATAATCTACAAACTCTCTTGACAGGGGCACGATTGTATTTTGTTAGGCTGTTCTTAAAACTGTAGTGTTCGTTTGATATTTCCGGCTCAAATATCATAATATCTACGCGAATAAATGCAAAAGTTTGAGCGTCAGGACAGCCCCGGTCTTCCACTCATTTAGTCAGCATAAATGTCAGAGACGAAGTTAAACCCGCTGGCTGCGAAAGACGGAAATTACTAACAGAAAAAATTCTGTTTCTGTTTTATTTTGGTTTATGGTAGGTCAGTTCTATCAGTGATTTGGGATTATTTTTATTTTGTAATGGATAATCAGTACCCAAGCCACCTTCTGCGATTAATGAGTTACGTATTTGCTCTGAACTCTAAGAAACAGTCAATGTTCAAATTTTGCCGAATAGTGAAAACGTAAGGTTTATCCAGCACGATACAATCAGTGATCAAGTATCGATACCGTAGAAAGCTATGAGACGGTACTATGACCCCAACGCCTCTAAAGGAGAGTTATAAAAAGATAGGGTTAATTTAAGACTGCTCCTAACGGTTCCAAGATTAAAACAAAAGACACACCGACAAACTATTGAAATAAAGCCCAACACTTAGGTTAGCTATCCTTCAGACATGTTGATCATCGTAATAGATTGATGCATAACTGCTAGAGAGAGAAAGCAATACATCAGTAGGCAAAAAGACGGACAAACATATACATACAATTTTTATACATACATTTTTTTTTATCCGTTATCAGAGATTTTTTTTTCCATCTGTTCTTCAAGTAGGTTCAAGACATGACTGGATCGATTGGCCTTTATCCGCCCCACAGGCCCACGGTGTGTTGGAGGAAGAGAGTTGGTTACATGCCTTTCACAAAGGTACTAGTGCGAAGGATACTACTATCCCAGACAGAGTTTGAACTCAGTTTGCCAATCCCAATCTGTGGGCCATCAGCACCCCTCTTACACAGAAAAGCCATCTAACAGATTTCTCTAAACAGACAAAAGAGGCAAGGAAGTTGGACGATATTTAGATGAGCAAGGAAGTAGACAGACGTTTCACCGGACACACAGACACGAACAGCCCAACTTGAGAATCCAGGACAAAAAAAACAATAAAAACCTTTTCTTTTTTTCTTTTTTTTCTTTTCTTTTCTTGATTTTCTAAAATATCTTTCATAACAACCACGTGCAGGGTTGCCAACTCGAGAAAATATTCTCGCACTTGTTAGACTGCCCCAAAAGAGCGCTGTATTACAGAAAAGTAGCCAAAAAAATACCAAAAATGACCAATAAACACCGCTAAGATGCTGAAAATGATTGAAGAAAAATGCTAGAAAATAGCCGAAATGTTTAAACACGCCCACGCTAATTTCGTACTTTTTTCTTCTTTTTTTTTTCAAAGTTAGAACAAAAAACGCGCCGGTTTTAGAGCAAAATTCTCGAAATTGGCTACACTGAACGTGTGATGGGAATCGTTATAACTATTTCCTGATCTTCTAAGAAACTATGTGCTTTCCAAATGAAATACAAGATCCTTCTACGTCAGGAATTCTTATTCAAAGATATGTTCAAGAAGTAGGGCAGTATCCTTGCGTTGGCTACGGCTTCAGTCGCCCCTGCTTCGCCCCCAGATATTACATCAGTACTTACTCGATCCGTCTGCTGTATGTGAAATAGACAAGCACTCCAAGTGGTGTCTCTCACTTGAACCTGCGCTATTCCACCCACATTAGGGGCGAGATGAATTCCTGCATTTTCCAAAAGGCATCTGTGCAAAGTGAACAGAAAACTGTCCGAGCCGGAATTTGAACCCTCAAATTACATTTTGTTAAGACAGATTTGCAAGGGGAAGAGTTGGATTTAATAATAGATAGATAGATAGATAGATAGATAGATAGATAGATAGATAGATAGATAGATAGATAGAAAGACAGAAAGACAAAGAGACAGAAACGAAAACACGGTATAAGATAAATGAACAGAATCAATGCAAGGGATTGATCAACCAACATTATAACTAGAATTTCTTTTGAATGTTACATCTGAAAATATCATAACCTGTTGCAATCCTTACTATCACTATCACTATCGCTACAATAACAATTACAACAACAATATACTCATATTTACACAAATATACAGACAGTCACGTGCAATGGTGTGCGTGTGCAGGCACTCACTCATATAAGCGAGTGTATGTACACATGTGCGTGTGTAGACACATTCAGAGACCATAAGAATGAATAATTCATATTTGGTGTCAGAATTCTTGGTAATTTCTTCAGATTTTCTAAACTATTTCTGAAGTTTTATGTAAATTTTTTTCTGTTCGAGTCATCATTTTCATCATCATCCTTTTAGTGCCCATCGTTGATCGTGAGGATTCGTCCGACATCTCTATCAAGGGCGTCACGGGGCAACTATTTTTCTTTGGGGTGGGGGTACTCTACCACGTATAATCATTATCTCTTTTCGTCGCTCAAATTACAAAAAAAAAAAAAATCCTGAAGATGGGTGTCCATCAGGGTTGGACCATCAGGGCATTCCCTCCCCAAAAAAACCTTAAACCAGTCCTTATCACCGACAGCGAAGAGATTTGAAAGTTGAAACCTTATAGAGGCCAAAAATTAAAGATCACAATGAACAGTGAAAGCCAAGGTCTAGTCACAGCATATGCACTCCGTAGTCACTTACCTGTTTGCCTCCCTTCATCCAAATATATCCTTCTGTCCCGACCCACTACGAAAGTGGTAGCGGACACTCGTATTCTTCGTCTTTCCATTTTAAATTGGATGATTTTCTTTCGTTCGCTCTCTATTTCTTTCTAAGTTATTCTTATCGTTTGTTGACTCCTATCTGAAATTATATGACTATGTTTCTTTCCGTTTTGATTTGATTTTTTCCTTTCAATTGTATCTTTATTTTTGGTACATTTTTCTAAAATTTCCAAGAATTGAAACTCGCCTTTCTCTCCATATCAACCATACTTTTTTTCTCTTTCTCCCTTTTACTTTTACTTTCTCTCTCTCTCTCTCTCTCTCTCTCTCTCTCTCTCTCTCTCTCTCTCTCTCTCTCTCTCTCTCTGTATATATTTTTGTTGCTAATGACGTTCCAGCCATTTTTTCAGTCCGACAAGAATATTTCAAATATTCAGACCTCCCAGCGAGGAAAGTTCTATTTTAAGATCAGATAATTTTTAATTTCGAAATTCCAAACTGTTACACAATCCAGCCCAAAACGATTCTGACGACAGGCATTTTTTTTTTAATTCCTAATTTCCTGTCTATTTTCAGAACACACTCCACTTTTTTTTAACTCCGTCGCAAATATATACATAAACATCATTTTTACCATCATAAGTAGGTTACTCATTGCCTACTTAGGAAATTAACAAAAAAAAATCTAGCTCTACGTAATGGACCTGGGAAATATGTATTTTGACTGCAGAAAACTTGGGTATTTGCAGGCTTGCTAAAGTTTATCGCCCATTTTCCAACGTGTTTATTCTGTTATTAAACAATCGTCATGACTATTAGATACCACAATGAGCAGCTTAACACCAATACAAAATTATGTTTTTCTCAAGCAGATAGCTGACATTCTATATGGTTGTAGTATTTCATACAACAAAACCCGCTACGGTCAGTCACTGCATTGGATTGCAATAGTTAATTAAAAGAAATACCATAAGCGCATTGAAGAAACATTGGTTGAGAATAGATATTTACTAAGTTTAGCTTAGTTCAACAAAGGGCCAAATAGGGAGAAAAAATTTGAATGTTGAGATTATGTTCCGCCAATTATGCAAGTAGGGCAGAATCTGCCCACCCTGAAGAACCTCATTCAAAATACCGGTTTTTATCAGGATTCGAACACCAACTGCCAGCGACAGTGTGAAGTATAGCTTTTCCACCCACCAGGTAGGGCCTGCATTAGCTGATAATTTAAGCATCCACCAGATGCTAGCAATTATTGGCCGAAAATATGGACAATCGGACAGATATTCATACTACTGACCAAAGATATACGAAATATCCCAGAAGCAGAAACATAGGTGCTCTCAGTGGAATGGGGGCAGACATGTCATTATATTGCCCCCACCAACTTTGACCAGGCTTTCTCCCAGGGGGCGAAGGGGTTGAAAGATGGAATCTTATTGAGACTGGGGATCAAAAAGTCCTTAAGAACGGGGACAGTTAAATCACTCCTTAATCCCTTATTTGACAATTGACACCCAAATGCATCTCTCTGAACCCACTTCTCTGGAATTTTTCGTTCGAGGAAAAATAGTCGCGGATTCTCACCAGAGGAAGTTCTGCAAATGTTCGACATCAAATGTTACCTTGGAGAGTTTTTCATCCTTAAACTTCGCTGATGCAAAACTCTTCTTTTTTTTCTGGTTTGCAATGTCTGGTCTGACAATTGAAATTTTGATTAAAGAAGCAATGATAATAACTATTTACGTTTGAAGTTGTTTTGCTCAAACACTTGTTTACTACAACTGATGTCCTCATTTGATAATGGATATGTTATGGTAATTTAGTCTGTTTTGGAAAGATTTTTGCTGTTCACATTTTTTTTTCATGTTTGGCCCTCCTCAACCTTCCATGATTTGAAAAATAGGTGAATACAACAGAAACACCGCAGATTCAATCCAAAAATGATGTTCTATACACAAAGAAAGGAAGAAAGGAAGAAAGAAAGAAAGAAAGAAAGAAAACTGAATAGCTGCAACAGGTTACCGTCGTCGCATATGTAAATTAGTTGATGCGATTGAAAAACTGGACCAAGTGATTCTTTCATTTTATTCTCACGGGGAAGTTCTTTTCTGTTGAAACCACTGTTCTCAGAATTAGCACAGAGAGAGAGAGAGGGGGAGGGAGGGAAAGAGAGAGAGAGAGATATTGAGACCAAGCTCTTTAATTACATGTAGAGGAATAGGGACCACCAAAGCGAATATAGTAAACAGTTTTCTATTTTCTAGAAATATCACCGCTATCTGTAATTCTAGTCTGACTGAAGAGATAGGAGAGCACACAAGACTGACAACATGGTTGCTGTAAGAAGAACAAAACTAAATATCATGAACCCCCCACACACACACACATACACGCACACAAACATCATTTTAGAACCATATTGTTTCAAAGGCATGAACTTCAATTCTCCTCCCTTCGTTCCATGGTCAGTCATCTTGACGTTGTTTTGCAACAGATAACATGTTTTGGAATACTTCCTGCTTTTGAATCTGAATGTAAAATCATCCACATTTTAGTCTCAAAATAGCTGATATGAATATCAGAAGATAACAATAAAGAAAAGTCATGCATTTGTAACAGGTGTGGGTGACCATGCAGTTAATGACAGGGAGAATGGGGTTGACATGCCGAGTTCAAAATGCATCTTAGACAATCAGCCTTCATTTCACACTAATACATTTGTTACCTACGATCACGACATGGGCCAGCGTGGCTTTGTAAAACCTATTACCAACCATGTCTAACAACAGACATTGGAAAAGGCTGATGCCTTTCCAGGTTCGCCGGTGCTTTGATATTGTTATAAAATTAACGATACTAAAAAAAGATGAATAGCTACGTAATTATGAATATGCAGAGTAGAATTATGTGATTTGTAGATGCTCTCACTTACAAAGGTCTTACGCAGTTTTTGGAGTAAAAAGTCTTTAGTTTTTAAATCACATCAAATGAATAGGAAACTGATTTGAAAGAAAAATACGATGTACAGGAATTCAAAGACTGTGTTCTCGAATTGTGTGCTAATGTCATGAACATTTGTATATTTTGCACTTGAACAACAACTTAGAAACGATGCATCAACTACGTTGTTTTTTTTTTATTAGGATTTTACTGCTTACACTCAGTGTTACAAAGAAGATGTTTTTTGTAAAGAGAGAGAGAAAGGGAAAATAGGTTCCTTTGGAAATCTGCTTCTGATCATTTCTCGAGAGAGTTGTGTTCTGTTAAGACATCTCATTTTGCCACTTCTATCCGATCATTAGATATGGGAAGAAAGAACAAAGAATGTCCCTGTACAAATCATTTCTCTTGTTTTCTAAATAATGTCTGAGACTAAATCACCCCCCTCCCACATCACCCAGAAACATTGACAGTCTCAGAGAAGAAATAAATATAAGCCAGAAAAAAAAACTAACATGCATTCTTGTTAAAAATACTTATCCCACCAAATCTCAGTCATGGTATCCAAATTGATTATGACATCTACTTGAATTTAACCCAAACTTCAGACATTGATGGCGGTTCTTATGCTTAATGATTGCAGGCGAAGATGCTTTTGTTATAAGTTCCCAATTTGCTTTTACAAATCTCACTATTTTTCAATTATTTTTCTTGCACTTCTCTGAAATATCTGCCCTGACAAACAAAAAATTGAACTGTTTCAAATAGACTTTGGTTGAAAGATATGCAATGTATATTGGACAGAACGAAAAAAGAAATCGGATGTTTGAGGGACAACACAATAATTGAAACAGGAATGATTTAAATAAATTCATAATCACACGAATCACCAATACACACACATGAACACACGCACGCACACACACAAATATATATATATGTATACACAGATGCATACATAAACAGAAGCATATATATATATATATATATGTGTGTGTGTGTGTGTGTGTGTGCGCGCGCACGTGTGCGTGTGCATGTGTGTTTGTGTGTTTGTGAGTCTGAGAAAAAGAGAGGAGGTAGTCTGTGTGATGGAGGTATAACTGACTTTTTATTATCTTGTGTTTGGTATGGGTTCAACACAATCCTTTATATTCTATATCCCACTCTTCAGTTTTGTGATATATATATATATATATATATATATATTCCTGGTTAGTCACGAATGTGACCAATGTATTTTGTTAGCATATCGTGTTTGGGGTGATTAATTAATAAATCTGAAAAAAAGTTGATCAATCAAGTTATTTCATTCGACTTCTGTTGGGCAGTGATCACTGAAAACGCCTGAATCTTCTAAAATCAAGTGTGAACGATACCGGAGACGATCTAGGGGATAAATGCAGCATAGAATCACATTGCAAATTGAATACCCGCTAACAACGTATTTTGTTTGGCTACTTTCATAAGCAAAAAAAAAAAACGTTTTTTCTGGACATAAAACGTAGTTAATGTTTAAATTGGTGCAGCCCGTACGTATGATACGTACATAGATAAGACAGCCAGACCAACACAAAAACTGAAAAGGAAAACCCATCTTGAATATTTGGACAATGGTTTTGTTCCACGGTTCACTAAAGATATGTATGTGTATGTATCTGTATATACGTGTGCGTACCTGCGCGTGCGTTCGTGTGTGCGTGAATGCGTGAGTATGTGTGTATGTACGCGTGCGTGTATATACGTATGTGTGTGTGTATGTGTGTGTGTGTGTGTTAGAACCCTAATAGATAGATGAATTGAGAAACAGTGCAAGAAAAATTCAAGTGACTAAACATTTAGGTTAAGTTCATAATATCAGATTATCCAAAGTTGAGAAAACTTTTAAATAAAGGTAAATTGCCATTCAATGCAACCACGTGCGAACACTGAGATTATCAATTCTTACAGGTTGCGTTTTATCGTCTCCTGGAATGAGTTACTGGTTGTATGTTATTTGTGTGCATGCGTGACTCCCAGTGTCTATATATGTAGGTGCTAATGAGAAATTTCGTGCATTAGAGAGAAAGAAAATAGAGAAAGAGACACAATGAAACAAAGAGAAAATGAAACAAAGAAAAGAAGCAGAGAGAAAGAAAATGAAAAAAAAAAAACTCATGAAGAAGGTAAAAACAAAGGAGATTAATCCTGTGTATTAGAATTGTGGTACATAGGAAAAAAAGAAAAAAGAAAGAAAAAAAGAAAGAAAGGAAGAGAAAAGACGCAACGAAAGAAAAAACGAAGAAAAATAAAAACGGTAATGTGGATAGTTGGTTAAAAGGAAAATAATATGATAGCGAAGAGAAGAAAGAAAGAAAGAAAGAATGAAAGAAAGAAAGAAAGAAAGAAAAAAGAAAAAAAGAAAGAAAAGTAAAAACCCTGCGTTGTTTGTGCGTATATCAAATTTTGAGAATTTGTAGAAAAAACCCGTGAACAAATGCGTAACAGGCGACAAGAAGGAAGATGTACATATGAAAGAAATTCAACAAAAAGCCTAATCTTTCAAGCATCTTTTGATGCTGTTTAATGAAATGAAAGTAAACTCAAACTTAGAATTAAGAAGAAAAAAAAACTGCAGGGATCCAAACTCTAGTCATTCAAAGCACTGGCCGATTAATTCGTAAATAAAAAAACAAACTCTGCCTTGAGTTCAAAAAGAACAAGGAACGAAGTGGATGTTGTTTTTTTTTTCAAATAAACGGGAAACCCAAATCGTATTACAAAAAAAAGCGCGCGGAATCAAAGGAAAGCGTATAAGTACCTAAAAAAAAGGTCGACGGGTGAAGCGCGGAATGCACTGGCCCTATTTTCTCGCTGTAAACTCCGTGGAGATTTCTCGAGTGGCATCAGCTGACTGCAGCGGCACGGTGTTTTCCTCCCCTAAATATTTTTGGACAAGTCACGTGACATCCTGTGCCGAACAGAAAGCACTCCAAGACAGGGGAAAAAAAAAGGAATAACAGATTTCAAAATGAATGAATGAATGAATGAATTGATGAATGGAGAGATATTTGCTACTCGCTTACAACTAAAAAGCACACAAAACGTGATTTCCTTTGTACTCAAATGGAATAAAGCAAGAAAGACTGTCTACCTGTCGCCGCTTGCAAAGTACAGTGGGAGGAATAGATTCAAGAAAATGAATCCTCAGGAAAGAAATTGGCTTCCTTAGAATCCTATTCATTTATCAATACGTATGGGGGGGCGGTCATTTAACGCCAACTGTCAATAGATCGTTTTGTGTTGCTAGTTGCTTTTTGCTGACAAAACTTCCGACGGATTGGAAATTTAATGAAAAATTGGTTCCCAAAACAATTTCAATATTAAGAAATTATTCTATTCGCTAATTCATTTAAACTTGGTTCTTTGATTAGTGCTTCATTGTATTCACTATCCAGAAAGCCCTGCTTCGTTAATTTTTCCCACATTTCAGCGATGCTTAATGAATTTTGTTAACGATTTTGTGAATTACAACACAGATCAACATACGAAATGGTCTATGAAACTCTTTTCACGGTTGTTGGAAATGCTAAAATGTTTAATGCTGTAAACCTGTAAGTCTTGCAATAAATATTTCCGATGTAGCCATTCGTTTAGGGAAATTTGAAATTTTTGGGAAAATTTAAATGTTTGGGAAATTCTTTTTAATCATATATTCAATTGAATAATCAGGTAATAGATATATCAAGAAGTCCGCTGCCTAATGCTGAAAACAAAGCACCTAATTTACACATTTTTTTTTCGCATAATCCTTCTTTGTCAATAAACTTAATTCATGGGTGATTAATAATCAATCCCGTACATCAAACACTTGAAAATTTCAGATCAAACTTCAGCTACTTAATATGAATCAATCTATGGACTTATTTATCCTCCCTCAAGACTATGTGTATTTCTATATCTATATTCAATTTGTAGCTTCAAACAAGAGAAATTTTTAAAAAACTTACACATCTCATTTAGGATATTTCATAAATAGCAACAGATGTGCCCAAAAAAGTATGTGCTACTTTTATCTGCATCTTCTATCCACTGACAATGAAAGAATGTTATCGTTTTTTAGTAAGTTTATTTCAAGTAGTAATAGGACTTCAAGTATTTAGCATCCACTGAGAATTGAACTCTCTGCATAAATGCTTGATCAGCTTGCTAACCAACGAAGATTCTTTGTCCGACACAAGGCTAATTTAGGTACCTAGCATAGCGAGGTTTAACAAGTTAGTCTGTCAATCCATACACAAATTTGATGAGATTAGTAAAATTTAGTAAACACCTATTTCAAGAGAAGTGTGCCAGCAATAGAAATATAACCAGCTAGTAAGTTTGATGTAACCTGCTAGTGAAGTAAATTTGATTTTTACCATGTGCCCTTCTATGATGTACTCTACGATATCAACTCATTCTACGGCTTTTTTCAGATGCAATAAGTAATGTCTGTAAGGAAAGAGAGTCTTTTTATTTGGTGTCTTTGATGGTGCTATGCAAAAAATTGACCAAAACGTTGTGCTATCATTGTAAAATACATTGGATTGTCTGAATAAAAATTGGTATCTTGATGAGTCTTCTTAAATTTGTAGACAATAATCTAAACTCAGAAAATATGTCAGTAGAAAAAAAGGCTTTTAAACTGCTACTGAACCAACCGACATTTCAAATTTTCACTCGTATCAAAGATTGATTTTGTGTTTTCAATTTTCAAGATTATGCAGTAACTGTATGTTTACTCGGAATCAAGTTTAAGAAAGTTATCAAGTCCGCTCTAAGGCATGTGAATGTTTACACAAGTCACTTTCATACTGACAATGGAACTGGTAATGAATCAAACGGGTGACAGAAGAGAAAGCATTGAACTGCGCGTAAATAGGATTTGTCAGCTTCCTCCACAGATGTCTGAAGTAGCTCAAACTCTACACGTCAACAGAAAAGCCTCAACTGATTTTGAACTTTTATTTTCTCTCCGTTGTTCTCTGACATCACTTTTTTTTCATGTATTACCTTTTTTTTCTCCACTGATTACCGTAACCCAGTGTTATAGTGCTCGACTCCTTTTTGGTAAATCGTAGTTCAATCCATTGCTTGGTCATCAGAAAGATTTCTTTTTTTAAATAAAATGGTATTCAATCTCAGCATAAGGACTAAGATTGAGGAACCACTCCTTGGGTGGCGGCCAGATCATGTTGGATACATCGGTTCTCGTAAGATGACGGAATCTGTATCTAGATGGGTGGCCATCGCAAAACACCAGATGCTGTAACCAGAACGAAGCGTTGGAAAACCCGGTCAGCCGGAAATAGGTCTTAACAACAAATTCCTGTGTGTACCTAGCTTCAACTTGTATGAGAATTTTCAATTTTGGGATCCTGGAAATCACTTTCAAACACGAAATATCAAAAAGGAATACCTCAATTGGCATCACTGGACTTGAAAACATGAAGAAAAGGTTTGTTTTTTTAATCTTAATATTGTCAACATCGAACTCACAAATAAGATTAAAAAACAAAAACCTCATCTAAATTTGCCACCCTGCCTTTGTTTATTAGCGGATAACGATGATAAATACTTTCTTCTTCATTCACAATGTGAATAATTATCCCTTGATCAAGAAAGACGATCTTCTTTAATAGTTTCACCCCAATCCTAAAGTTTCTCACAATTTTCTTCATTTTTCCGAATCAATTCGTTGTCATCTTGATACACATCTTATTTATGCATACAAAAATGAGGATATCAAAAAGATATCCGTACTTCACCGAAATGAATCATTGTAGCCTACACGTGTATCCGAACTAGTTATCTAAAAAATTGTCTTAAAAGAATAGTTCATTCATCTAAAACTATCCAAAGGATACCAGCATAAGATTTGGGCATAGTTTATCTCAAAATGACCAAAGAGACCCCAAAAAGGATTTTTTGGAAAAATCGAACAATCGTTTTTAGATAGTGCCAAGTGGTGTACTCATGCAAATTCTGAAAGTTTAAACCCCAAACATATGACTCACACACACACTCACACATACACATACATCGACAGAAACAAGCAGCATGAGAAGAATCTGGATCCCCCTTGAATGGTTGGGAGGGAGGGCTATTTGTACGCTTACCATGATTCGATAAAGATCACTATGATAATCCATGTTCCTAATCATCTGCCACTGTTGTGCATTGAATTGCATGTCAGGCATCGAAGTTTTTGAGGGCAGCCTCAGTATGGAAATATTTTGTGATATATCCTAAGATCCAGCTCAAGACAATGTACGCTTTTTAACCCATTGGATCCAATTGAAGGAAACTTCAGTCATTGCAGTGCTATTGCTAACTTGATGAAATTCCCATCTTATCTTGACAAATGACAACTGAGTTCTACCAGAGAATCAAGGCATTTTATCGGGCCATTGATCACTTATAATGAATAACTCGGAATACTTTATCTTGCAATGTACAAGTCCCTTCGTCTTGCAGTCGATAACTATTGCTTTTCACCACCCTTTACGGTTGATTGGTTAATGTGAGGTCCGTGATTTGAATTCATACGGTTAAAATAGCAAAATAATGGGCACTTCATTCATTTATGACCGTTTCCACACGCAGCGTAAGTTGCTCAGCAGAGTATTCAAACAGTCAGGATTCCTCATCTGATGAGGGTCATTCAGACTAGAACGCTTTTATATATATTTCATAAAGATCAACTGTATCTCTTTCAAATGAAGAAAAAACGTTCGTGTCTTTTCTTGCTTTAGTATTCTTATCTAAAATTAGCGTAATTAACCAATTATGTAAACGCAATTTGATAACATTTTAGTTCACGTGGTTAATCTCGTTAGTGAGACTGTGACGTTACGACCTTTGCAGCTGTGAGAGTAACCGGAATGTAAGAAATGTAATGTTTTTACTCTTGGGATTCTTATCCAAATAAATATTGGCAAGATGACCAAGATTCCACCAATAAATTTTTTTTTAATTTTATAACCACTGCCAAAGAAGTTTGGTGAAATTTATGTGTCCAACCGTCTGTTTGTCTCCCCTCCCCGTCCGTCTGTCTCCCTATATATCGTAGTTTATGTATACACCACCCAATATTTCCTGAAATTCTCAATGAATTTCAATGGAATGTTGTGGATGAGTGTGAAATAGGCTACTGAAAAAGTTATCAAAATTTCGGACAGAACCATGCTCAGTTACCTCCCTGACATCATAAGGATACATCCACACCAAATGACGTCGGTGAAAAATATTCGCCCCGGGTGATTTCTACTGTTTTTGTTTTTTGTTCACTTTTCATTTTTTTTTTAATGTTTAGTCTGTTTTTTTTCCGGGGGGGGGGTACAGGTGACTGTCGATACTAATGTTAAGACACTGGACTTGAATTCACAAACACCGAAATCAATCTACAAACTATAACCATAAGGATCCATCAAATCGATCTCTTTCACCCTTGTATTCTGATAGGGGCCAAGATACAAATCTTCTTAGTGGCACAACTCAATCTTCTTGGGAAAAGGCATGAAACCCAAGGATACTTTCATAAACACTGCGAAATATACTACGAGGAAGCAACCTACCGGAAGTGACACGCATATGTCAAAAAGAAATTGCAAACCAAATCTGGCAAAATAAATTCATAGATCTTGCTGATATATAAATAGCGCTAGATATCCATCACGATGATTTTCTGATTATCAAAGAACCTGAATCTTCACAATTTCCAATACAGATCGTTTATTCATATCAAAATATTTTTTGGGAAGAATGGGATCTGCGGACCGGGTTCGAAATCCGACTTGGACAATTTGCGTTCACTCTGCAATAATGTCATTTGAAAAGGAATATATCCATCAATTCCCCGCTTACGATACGGCATGTGTAAGGCCTCTCACCCAAGCCCTAATAAGAAAATGCCTATGTCCAATAACGGACCTCAAAAAGCTAATAAAAAATCATTTTACGTATTTTAGGAGTATCGGATGATAGCTGTTGGGGGCAATACGTGCTCTTGTTTAAGATTCGGATTTTCCTCGTTGAAAATCGAAAAGAATGCCAACTGTCTTATCCCGAGAATTACCATCACCTGAGCAATAGGCACTCTCCCTTACCGTTGAGCAATGTCTGCAATTGCTTATTACGCAATGTCTACGCCCGCGCATCTTCTACTTGAGCGTAGGATGAATGGAAATCGGGGAAAGGCGTGGAAATTCAAAATACTGCGTAAGTGTGAGAGAGAGGTGGGGTAGATGGAGAAAGATAAAAGGAGAAAGAGAGGGAGAGGGAGAGAAAGAGAGGGGGAGATATGACGCCACAGATATGGTACCTTCTGTTTACTCCAGGTCTTCTTATGTCACGTGGTTTAAATTCTTGAATAAAATTTCTGATTGCTGAGAATGAGAGTAAACACTAATATAAACACTTAGATATAACATATAGAGGAGTGACTTGTTGAGCAAATTGATAGCGTGTCTGTCGCTAAAAACAACGCCTTAATGAAGATAAACTTGACTATCTGGCAAACATACAGTTGCTTGGCCATTAGAACTGCGCAATTAATCATTGATCATCTCTGAACTGACCAAGAAAAACCAAAAGATTCAAGCATACATTTCAAATATACAATTACTGTGAAATATGAATATATTCGCTTCGATATCGAACGACCGAAGCCACCAAAGTCGGCGAAGGGTTCTATCTTTTTTTTATATGTGCATGTGTTTGTGCGTTTATGTGTTAGAGTACTCCAGCGCTCCTGGACATACCGTTTTGTCTACAAACTTGAAATTAGCATTGATACTCCACAGAACCTCCTTCTGAAAAAATAGATTAATTTTTGGAGAAAAACTTTCTTGATCGTTGGGGGGCCTTATTGTGTCAGAGTCTGCGTGTGGCTTCGAAATGATGTCCACAATTTCACTCGACTTTCTGACGAGAATCAAGAGTAATAATTGAACCACTGTAGCTATCAAAGATGGCAAAAGATTCTATGTGATGTTTGTTAATGAGTTCTTTTGTTTTTTCCAGCGCTCCTGGCCAAACTATTTTGTCTTGAAAATTGGCATCAGTACTCTCCAACACCTTTCCTGAAAATGATATTTTTAATTTTGTGACAAACAGCCCTTTTACCCTTTTGGAGACCCTATTTTCTATTCATAAAATCTAGATTCTCTACAATCTAGATATTCCTAGATATTCTTCTTACTCTATGTCTATTCCCGTGGGTAACACCACTGATGTCATGAATCCATTTTACTCTGATCATATTTATTCTTAGATTGGATTTTTTTTTTTTTTGCATGACTTCAAAATTTGACGCTACGGTTATTCAATTATTGACTGTGATGGCAAATTCATATTTTTTGTTTTTTCTTAGTAAACTTTTTCTATTCAATCCGTGTCGACTCTTCTGGGCATTTCGGAATTATTCACATTATCATATCTTATTCTCAACCTTTTTCTCATCCCTCTCTCTATGAGCCTCTCTAACTCCTCCTTTCACTTCGGATTGAACTCCTTTCTCAGTTACTCTATTCTACTTTTTGCTGATGTTTTTCTTTCGTTTATTTCCTTCAACCCTCCTCCTGCCCTCTTAATCCATCTGTTTTGTTATCTTTTTTTTTTTTTTTGGTGCTCTCTTCTCATTTCTTTGACCTCTTTTTCACATGCTCATCCCTTCTATACAAATTTTATCCTTTCTTCTTCTTTTCTCTCACTGCTCACTATCTTCCTTTCACTTCTTGAATTTTCCCCATTTTTTCTCCCTTTCGTTCTTTCCGGCCATTTTTTTCTGTTCGTCTTTTTTCCGTCTTACTCTCTCTCTCTCTCTCTCTCTCTCTCTCTCTCTCTCTCTCTCTCTCTCTCTCTCTCTCTCTCTCTCTCTCTCTCTCCTTGTTTTTTCCTTCAATCGTATCTAGCTTTACAGAAATTTGTGGATACTGACTTGCTATCTCTACCCTTAATTTCTCTCCCACTCTCTACCTTTGTTGTTCTCTCTTTCTTCCAACATTCTCTCCATAATAATTCTCTTTACTCTCTTTACTGTCTTTCTTTCCGTCTTTCTATCTCTCCCCACTCTCTCTCTTTTTTTCTCTGTCATTATTGCTCTAACTCTCTCAATTTTCCCACTGTTTCAAATCATTTGCTCTGTTTTGCTTCTTAAAATTTTTCTGATTCTCCAAAGACCTCTCTCTCGTCAAAATTTGACTTGCCAACTTTAATTAAATTCAAATCCCCGTATTTGACACCCGACGTCAACCAAGTTTTTATTAGATATCTGACGCCATCAAAACAATTTATATATATACATATATATATCTACATATATATATATATATGTGTGTGTGTGTGTGCCTGCATATATGTATTTATGTATGTGTGTGTGTGCATGCATGTGTGTGTGTGTACATAGAGAGAGAGACGTGAATGCATATACGTACACATTCCTATGCCCCTGTACCTTTATGGATGAATAGAGAGAAAAAAGGGACAAGAGAGGGAACACAAACTCGAATAAATACAAACAAGTCGACATAGGTACATGCATAAATACACTTGTGCAGGATGGAACAAATAGGTAGGTATAAATTAGAATACATGAGTATTTTCAAGAATAAAGAGCAAGTATATATCTAGACATGCTTTTTTTACATAAACTGTTTTCAGCGTTATTCTCAAGTTTCTCTCTATCTATGCATAAGTGTAAACGTGTGAAAGGATTCTTCTCTGATCAGTGTGACAAGTTTACTTTGGTCTTTTTTTTGTCAGAGAATTCTAGGAGACCTTTGACCTACGTTACTGAGTGCAGTGAAGGGATACGTCATCCCCGTAGGAAGGTCAATAGGATCGTCACGGGAGGTTCTCTAGATGATCCACAGCTACTTACGGCGCCTGGTATTCCCAGACAATTACTCATCTAGGTACTGGCCAGGTTTGACATTGCTTATTCGGTGATCGTAGGAAGAACCAGCGTGTCCAACGCGATCGGCCGTAACAGTGATAGTTGGAAAAGGGCATTGCACCAATAACCTTTATCCAAAAGCTTCCTCTCAAGTCCCTCCGAGCAAACATATCAAACTGCAAGATTGAAACCAGACTAGAAATGGTGGCAGATACAAATAATTCAACATGCACTGAATAGAAAAGTCTCTCTTCCTCTGCTATGATTCGCCCATAAGCAACAGGCTGATAATTCTAAATGTTGAAATGTTAATCGAAGTATAACTGTAACATATCAATAGTTGTATACTAAAAATGTAATCCGATATAGCTGGTATTGAACATTGAGTTTATATTTAACTTTTCATACACATACACACTCGTGTATACATACATATATATATATATATATATATATATATATATATATATATATATATATATATATATGCATTCATGCACACATACACACACATATATATATAGTAAGTATTTTCTTCGAATGGTCCATTACAGATTGAACATTCTGTTTCACTAAAAAAGATTTTCAAATGATTCTTTTTCATTTGAAAATGTTTTTTAAGTGAAACAGAATATACAATCTGTAATGGGCCACTGAAAAAAAAATTGATACTGATAGTATTGAATACTTTTCTGAAGTAAGATCTGCTTAATATATTGATACATATACACACGTTTGTTGTATATTTTACAACTGCTCTCATATATTCATATATATATATATATATATATATATATATATGTATATATATATATATAGGCAAAGATTATATCTTGTGTAACTGGCTAGTGGGCGACTTCCTTCAGCTATGTAGTGATCAATACTTTTTTTTAAAAAAGTGTAATGTGAAACCCTTCCTTGTCGACTGATTGAAATGCATCAAATGTATTGTTAGTCTTATTATGATGTTTTTATATAATTTCTTAACGCTATCAAGGGGATTTTCCACTTAGTAATGTTTCGAAATCTTTTGTCATGTTTACATGCATTTATCATTCAGAGAGTGATTGCATCTTGACAAAATATATCTGCATTGTTGATCCAGATGCTGTTTCTTCAACAGGCTCATCAGGGTTCGAGCCACCAAAGGAATTCAAGCTTTATTTATAATCCAAATAATTCATTAGCAAATAGTTAGCTGGCTCGATAGATAGATAGATAGATAGATAGATAGATAGATAGATAGATAGCATAGTTTAGTGCAGGTATAATGAAGAACAGGAAAAAGGAGATTGTATAGCGTCGATCTCAAGTTCGTAGGGCATGCCGGTTTTGGAGATAGGCATTCGAAATCCTGATAATACTTGAACAGCGAATACTAGCGTCGTCGGAAATGTACGAATACCTTCGTCAACAATCTAATTCCATGTATACACACAAATACGTGCACGTGCGAACACACACGCACAAAAACACACACACATATACACATATTTATGTGTGTCTAGGTATAAAGTAGATAATCAAAGAATGAAAGAAAAAAGAAACCAACAGATAGACAAAGTTGGCAAAGCAGAGCACATTGTTTCATAATACACTAAAGAGCTTCCTCTATCTCTCTCTCTCTCTCTCCCTCTCTATCATACACACACACACACACACACACACACACACACACATACACGGAGTATCTACCTATAATCACTTATAGATGAACCCAATTCCGACATCGACATCGTATAACAAAACATCCATCAAGCAAAGAATACAAATAAGCATTTTTTTAAAATTGCCTGAAGAGACTGTCGGATAACTGCGCTTCGCCTTATCGTGGTAAATCAGGAGATCTTTTTTTACGCCATCCATTCAAATCTTTGATGGTCAGAGCTATTTTCTCTTTTTTCGCCCCCAAGAAAGAGGCGCTTAACATTTCATTTACAGGTCGGTTACTGGTCACAACAACTTTGGCCTTTAACTAGTGTCTTCCATATTTTCACTGAAAGAAATGAGTGGAAAATAATGAGACGTTCATCCAACAAGTAAGACGACCAATAGATATAACCATACACCAAAGTAAGAGACACTAGATTGATGAAACAGGTGGCCTCGACTTGCCTAGTCGGGGAAACTGGGAGCGTCTTCGATTTCGCTGATGATGATCGGTGTTTAAATGAATAGTTCCCTACAATTGTGGCGCCGACTCTGACTAAGCTAAATCTATCGACTAAATATCTGTTCAGGTTGCCTGTTATAGACGTTGAGTAAGATATTCACGCGAAATATCCTCACTGTTGTTTTCTCTATTGCGATCCTGTGCCGAATTAATCTTCTCAAAGGCCTCGATAGTCGCACAATAGAAACTGTCACGTGACGAACATGCTGTGTTGGGGGTGATCAATTGTAAAGAAAAAAATTGAAAAAATAAGTGATCAATGAATAAGATAGTTATCTCACCTTTCGTTGAGCCGTGATAAGTAACAAAAAGTCTGAACTGAATTAAAAAAAAAGTGGACATAAACTACAGGATTAATTTAGCATAAAGTTAGATAGAAAATTGAACCCACCGCTCACTATAATCCTATGTAGGAGAGGGATTTTCAAGAGGAGAAGGCTTTTGGTGAACATAATAAGGAGTTGAAATGTAAACTTTCAGTTTTCCAGCTACATTGGAGCGGCCTTTACGCGTGATACATATATACATAAGCATATGATGACAGTTTTGGTGACAGTCTTGGTTGACTGTTTTTTATAGGCCATGGAGGGGTGATTGGCATGCCTGTCTCGTTGGGGACTCAGAGTGGATTGCAATCTTTTACAGCGTAAACGATTTTGATTCTTATTATTGCAAACGTGTGCTAGACTAAGCTAAGCTAAGACTAGTTTGCCAACTATGCCTCCATGGTAAATACTTAGTTCCGATGTTTATACGAGTGTATATGTACATATCAGAAAACACTTAGCCAGAAGTGACAAAGTAATATATTGCATTAGCCCTGGTGATGATGCTCCGATTCACTTTTCGAATATCTCTAAAATAAAATCGATTTAAACCAGTAAGGTCCTTTTATAGATATTTTTTCCTGGATAATTATCTTTCGAAAAGATTTGTAGTGATATGAAAATGATGATTATTTCACTTTCGTCTGAAATCAAGATTCCACAAGTTTCCATTGGTATACGGTCGGAAGAGTAAGGGTATCGGAGGAAAAAAAACTACGGGCTGTGACCTCTATTTTAACCCTTATAAAGGGGAAATAGACATATTGGGAGAAGATGAAAATACAGGTGAGTCAGAGTCAAGAGTTTTTCCATAGGAAAAACTTTGTTATAAGGAAAACAATTTACACAATAATATGTTTTTGAAACGTAGGTTCTGGATATATGAAGTGTTTCGCCTATAGGAATCATCAGTAATTAATTCATTAGCTCTTATATAAAATTTTGCAACGCGGTGTCTCTTCTTTATGCAAGGGATTAATCTATGTTGAATCCTCGGTCTCTATTTGCACCCGACACCCCAACAAACGCACAAAACAAGCGATCGTACATTCATGCATACATACACGTGCAATCCACCCGGGGTATTCTTACTGCTGACGAATCGAGCGAACGAGTCCATTTTTGCAGGGTATGTGTTGGGAGTGGATAGCTGCGAACTCAAAATTGGCACAGTCTGTCGAAATGAGCCGAGAATCCGCATTCTTGCCTCAAGCCTCCAGACCAGATGGGCCAGCGACACACAAACACACACACACACACACACACACACACACACACATACACACACACTCGAGCGTGAGCTTAAACAGTGAATACTGGCGTCAATGGGAAATGCACAAATAATTTAGGCAACAAACAGGCTCCATGCACACTCACATACACACATATTCACACAAACACACACACAGACGCATGCATACAAACTGTCTTCCTAACTCTCATAAATCTTTTATTTAGTTCCTTTCTAACATTCTGGATGTTTTGGAATGAAGGCTTTAGAGCTACTGCGACTCTGTTGATAGACAAGAAATGTTTATTTTTAAAAGGGGAGTGTCAGTCGTTTTCGAAACTTAATAATAATATTTATAATAAAGTTGAAAATAAAAATTACAACTGTGAGATTCAAACAGACTACGTTATTCCAAACAGGGACCAGATTTGGTTGTTCCGGTAAACAAAAACAGGTCATACTGCAATATTTGTAGCTGACGTAGCAGACCGCAAGTTGGAAGTTGAATAGTTTGGAATATCAAGACCTTGCTTGAAAACCAGAAAAAACTGTACAACGTAATGATGAGTGTTGCACTATGAACAGTCTCCAAAACTGTTTGGGAACACTGTGAGCAGTGTTTAAAACCATTGGAGAGCATTGTGAACAGTTTTCAAAACCCCTTGGGAACACTGAAAACAGTCGTCAAAAAACGTTTGGAACACTTTGAGCAGTCTTCAAAATCCTTTGGGAGCACTGTGAACAGTCTTCGAAACCCTTTTGGAGCACTGTGAACAGTCTTCAAAACCCTTTGGGAGCACTGTGAACAGTCTTCAAAACCGTTCGCAAAACACTATAAACAGTCTTCAAAACCCCTTGGGAACACTGAAAACAGTCTTCAAAATCCTTAGGGAAAACTATGAACAGTTTTCAAAATCCTTAGGGAACACTGTGATCTGTCTTCGAAACCCTTGGGAACACTGTGAACAGTCTTCAAAATCCTCGCAAGTTGGAACTCGAAATCGAAATTATGTGTGAAGCAACGCGCAGCAGTATTGAAAAAAATCAAGAATACCTCGTCGATATTGGAGAAGAATACCCGTAACCATGGTTACATTTTGGTATTTTTCAAGACCAAAATTGTGCAAATTTGGCACTGAACAAAATTAATTGGTTCCGAAAATAAATATTCAACGCTGAGAAATATTTACATAAGATAGCAATCCCTCAGGCATGATACGCCAAGTATACATAAACAATCGATTAATATATATATATATATATATATATATATATATATATATATATATATATATATATATATATTCATTTTCGTGAAAGATTATTCTGATGATTGATTTAAAGTTGTTTTTTATTTCTTTGGTACTTAGGCTACTTAATTTGATTCCCAAAGACATCTGGTAGCCCTTCTTGTAACAAAATCCCTATCGACGACTTCAGGATATATCCAGAATGAACGTAAGATAATCTGGGACGTTGTCATTCACAAAGACATCTGTCTTTTAAGGTGACCGGATATAGTGAGCAGCGACAACAACAACAACAACAATAATAATAACGTTCTTGTGAGAGAAAGATGAGCCATCATAAGTGAATACAGCTAGCTCACTCAGCAAGAGTATCAGAAGACATGCAACAGTTTAGGAACAGTGACACAGTAGGAATTGTGCAAAAGACTCGGGTTCAACTGAGTAAACTAATGGTATTAGCACTGGGCAGAGAGTGTTCCAGAAAAACAAAAAGAATAAGATACTCTGGTACTTTGACATCCAAACCAAATATCTCGTCAAAGCGAAATCTTATCTGATAGTCATAAACAGGAAAAAGAAAGTTTGTCAGATCATAGACGCGGATGTGCCAGCGGATCACTGCGTGAAGACGAATGAAAGCAAAAAATTGGAAAAATACCAGAGTGGAATACTACAAAATGCAGAACGTGAAGGCTAAGGTGGTGCCAATAATAAGTGGTGCACTTGGAAACGTGCCAAAAGCACTAGAATCAGAATTGGATGAATTGGAAAAGACACGAGACTCTCAAGATCACTGTTGTGCTGGGGTTAGGGTTACAGATACTGAGAAAAAGTACTGGAGACTTGATGAAACTTTTTTTTCTCAATCAATCTTCCTCAATAAACGTCAGGCGTGTTGTAGGAACATGCAGATGCGTGAAAGAAGAAGAAGGAGAGAAAGAAGCTCAAAGATGGAAAAATTAAATGAGATAAACATTCTGAATTTAATCTTTCATAACCATCATGCATTTCAAACTAATGATAATCTAAATGAAAGCGTATCATTGAGAACTGATACATCGCAAAACTACCACTACAAATACAAAATATTATTGTTTCCTCTGCTTACACTGCAACTAATACTAATAATAATTTTACAATAAGAACAATAATGGTGGCGCTAATAATCCTGGGAACCAAAAACAAAGACATGGAATTCAAGATTGGAGGAGTTGGAAATAAGGAAGGGTTGAAAATGTGCAGACCACGGCGCTGCTGGGGTTTGCAATAGTATTTAAGTGGGTACTGGAGATCTGAGACGGAAGAAATCCAGGTCTATAGCGATAGCCGGGCGTCTACAATGAACATAGAATAAGATTAGTAACAATACAAACCACAGCCATACTGTGATCTGCAAGGACATTGAACTGAGGACAGGAGACTTGTAGTCACTCAGTCTTCAGCGATAACCATCAGGCATCTGACGTAAACTTGCAGACGCGTGATCAACGACAATAATGATGATAATGATGATAATAATAATAATAATAATAATAATAATAATAATAATGATAATAATAATAATAATAAATAGTAGACGTTGCTGTACCTGCAGACCATAGAGTAAAGAAGAAGGAGGGTGAGAAAAGGGAAAAATACCAGGACCTAGCAAGGGAGTTAAAGAAAATGTGGAACATGAAAACCAGGGTAGTACCAGTCATAGTGGGAGCACTAGGAACTGTCCCCAGAACGCTGAGGGAGAGACTGGAGGAGATCGGGATTAGGGGGAGGATAGAGACCGTACAGACCACAGCACTGCTGGGCACTGGACGGATACTGAGGAAGGTGCTAGAGATATAAGGACTGCAACGAATCGTAGCTCTGTCATGATATGCGAAAGAGAGAGGAGACGTTAGCTGAAGACCTGAGGAGACTTATTGTCACTCAGCCTTCAGCGATAACCACTGGGCAACCGGTGTGAAACTGTAAATCGCAAAATTACTGCGATCTATGAGTACGAGGAGAGGAGGGCTGGAGACTTGAGGAGACTTGCTGTCACTCAAACTCCAGCGGTTACCACCAGGCAACTGGTGTGAGATTCCTAATAATAATAATAATAATAATAATAATAATACTAGTAATAATAATGTTTAAGGGGAACGGTAGGAAGAAATCGAGTCACTGTAATCGTGATAAATATAATAATGATTATTGAAGCTAAACAGAAATCGAAGTAACAAAGATGGAATGATAACAATAATGATGATAATGATTGCAAATTTACAATCAAAATGAAGAGCTGGGTAAATATTCTCCTTAGAAATGAATAAACAAGCAAACATAGTTCCGCTATCACAAATGATATATATATATATATGCGTGTGTGTGTGTGTGTGTGTGTGTGTGTGTCATTTCGAACATTAGATGCTTTAAAAATATCCATAAGCACATTCCATCAAAAATGTGGTCTATTCATCAGAACATGAATGGTAAACTTGGGCGAAGAACTACAACAATAATAATAAAAGAAAAAAATAGAGTATTTGAGGGAAGGGAAAATTGAGAAGAATGGTTAGAATTTTCCCTGCAATTTTATGTTCTGTCTTGGTTGCCCCAGCTTGCAAATATAACCATAATGGGATCGCTGTCTTCCTGACTGACTGCATCTCGAGACAGGGCCAGTGGGAAGGGTAACGGAAGTAATCACTTTGATTGAAAATACTTGTTTAAGCCCCCACATCACCCTAAACTGAACCCATGGCATCCGGTATTGGTATTTTGTTGTTTATTATTGAATGACTTAGGTAGAAATAGAGGGAGGAGAAAGAGAGAGAGAGAGGGGAAAGAGAAAAAAATGGAGAAAGAAAAAAGGGCGAAAAATCAAAAGAGAGAAAATGAAAGTAAGTCAGGGATAAAAGAAATGTGGGAAGAAAGAAAGAAAGAAAGAAAGAAAGAAAGAAAGAAAGAAAGAAAGACAGAAAGAAAGAAAGAAAGAAAGAAAGAATGAATGACGGACAGACAAAAAAGAAAAACAAAGGGAAGAAAGACAGATATTTGAAAGGAAAGAGAGGGAGAGACGAATGTGATGAAATGAAGAAAATGAAGAGAAAGAAAGAGAGATGAATGAGATGTAATGAAAATCTTGGAAAACTGTGAATGAAAAACACCCTGAATTATTAGAATTGGAGATGATAACCGAGAATTAAAGAGCTAAAAAATAGATGAATGAATATTAGATGGCGAAAGAGAACAGAAATACACAGAAGAAATGTTGAAAGAAGAAATAGAAGAATAAAAAGAATAACTGATCAGATAAGAAAGCTTATGGAAGAGAACCAAAAAGAAAGAACGAACGATTTAGGAATGAAAAGTAATGATAGGAAGAGGAGAACAAGTGGATTGAAGGAATAGAACGAAAAATAAACGAACGAATGAACAAACAAATGTGTAAAAGAAACAACAATTCACAAGTTGCCGTCAATTAGAGGGGCATTGAAAGAATACATAAGCCCGAATTGCCCCCCGGACATTCACCGTTCCTCAAATTGAGGCACTATCAAGTAGGGACATGGAAAGTTCTAATCTCCGGTGAATTTTGCAAGTATTTGAATTCCACGCTAGAGACACGCTAAGTATTCAAGATTAAATATTATTTCATCGGAACAATTAGAGCTATCGACTAAAACTAGTCGTACTGCTTCTTGCATGTCTACAACTGCTGGGATGGTCTAATGTGTTAGGAATATCAGTTCGTGAACGAGTTTGGGTGGGTGTCGGTCCCATTTCAAGGTTATGACTATCTTAGTATTGCCATAGCAATTGCAAGGCCCATGTAATCAAAATCATGTGTTAATGAAAAAAAAAAAAAATTTTGTAAACAGATTATCTTTGATACAGACAAATTTAGTAATGCCGTCAAAAATGTCAGCGTTATTAAAAATGAATTTGCAATTGCATTATACTTAAAAACGTCTAAAACATTACGTTTCTCTGCATTTTGTTTATGTTTGGCAAGAAACGCGTCTTTTTGTAAAAAAAAAAATAAACAAATGAATAAGGGATACTACTTTCTAAGTATCATTTATTAATAATCTCCTCTGGCAAATGTTACAGGAAAAAATATCGGCATACACATGGCTTATTATATAAGTAGATCAGTACTATATTTACTGTGTTGGGTCGGGTTCGGCGATTCTCTCTCCAATGATGAGTGTGGGAATGTAAATTTTTTTTCACTTGCAGAAACAAATGATAATTAAAAGAGTCCGATTTTATTGTTATCCGTGCAGTCTGACAACATTTCAAGAATATTTTACTAAACCTCTTGAGAATAATCATCGAGAGTATCAATCTTACCGGGAATACATATATTTGCTATTTTCAGTATAACGCTAGTGAAATCTAAAAGCTTTTATCCAATTTTTTTTTTTTAAGTTTTAATGAAATGATTTTATGACGTTTTTTATGCAACTGAACGGCGACGATTAATTTGAGTCAGTTGTTTGTAAAAATGAATGTATTGTTTAGAAATTTGAATGCTCGTATACTTTTCGAATTTCCTGCTCTATTTTCAGCAAAACATAATTTTCAGAAATGTTTTGTGCACATGAAAATATCAAAGCCTATTAAATTTGTTTTCTCCCTTTTACTCCATACTGATCTCCCTACCTCATATTTTTCTCTTTCTAGAAGTGTGTGCGTGTGTGCGTGCGTGTGTGAATAGCATTTTATAGAATTAAGCTGAATTGTGTATTAAGATACAGATACGAAGTATTTAATGAGAATCTCCCGTGCCCCCTCTCTCTCTCTCTCCCTCTCTCTCTCTCTCTCTCTCTCACACACACACACACACACTCATTCTCCCACTCATCCACTCTCCTTCTCTCTCATATTTATAGGTATCGCCCGCTTCCCAAAAGTATAGCATTCCTATAAAAGCCAATCTTCAGCAAAAAATGGCGTGGAGCAAAGATGCAATTACCATTAATTTAGATTGGAACATTTCAAACATTTGCAGACCGAAAAAGTAGTTATGGTGGTAGCATAATGTCATATATATTCATATGAGTGTGAGTGGGGAGATGTATGAGTGTGTGCGTGTGTATGCGTAGGTGCGTGATCAAATAAGTCATGAAACGTTATCTTCATAATTTTTTGACATTAGATTGCATCTTTTTCAAAGCAATTAGCCCAAAGCTTGTAAAATGTGTGACCCACTCTCCAAATTGAAAATACTGATCACTCTTATTATAATAATTGGTTACTATGCTTTCCTTCTGGTACTTTAAGTTGGAATGCCTAGTATTGTTTGAACGATTCAAATGAAGATATAGTGGCAGAATCGCACACTCACCTAATGGTTGCCGCTTGTCAAAAACGTGACAGAATATTTTGTGTAGGTGTAAATATCATGTGTCTTTCTATCTTCTCTCTTTATTTTTCTCCCTCTCCCGTTTTCAATCTCGACCGATTACCGTGGCCCAGTGATAGAGCGCTTGCTTCCAGTTCGGTAGGCCTTGGTTCAATCCATAGACTTTTTAGAAAGAATGGTACTCAATGCCTCTCTTTTAAGTATCCAGCTCTAGGATCGAGGAGCCTTCTTCCGAAGCCAAATCACTTTGAATACACTGGTTCTCGCATAATCACCGATGTTAACCAATGTCAAGCCTGGTCACTCCCTAAATAGGTGACCATGGGCGAATACCATGTGCTGTAAGTATGATGAAGCATCGACAGGCCTGGCAAGTCGGAAATGGGGCTCACTAACATTTGCCTAACCCCACGGCACTCTCGTTCAGGGTATGGGCATACGTACATGCATACATATACACATTCCTAGTCTTTCTTTACTGATAAATATCCATACAATGATGTTATTGCAGATTTTAGTTAGTGTCCAGTGTTTGGAAGATCGTTTTGCGCCAATGTTTCAAATAGAAAATTCAGCTTCTTTTAAATGTCAGGATTCTGGCAGTTGTCAAAGCTTGAATTCAAAAAATAGATTTATTTATATATATATATATATATATATATATATATATATATATATATATATATATATATATATATATACATATATCGAGAGAGGGGGGACAGAGAGGGAAACAGGAGAGAAAATTGTTTTTATGTCAGGGAACAGATAAACGTGTATGTATATCGGAATCAGAAATACTAATGGGTCAAATCAACTCGGGCACAAGGTCACATTTGTCCAGCAACCTATGAAACAAAATTTACATGCTGACCATAAGTTGTAAGAATTGCCAAATCTAACAAGCTTGAAAATTGCTCTCATTTCCAAATGAGCCAACGCCTTGAGACTTTTGTATGAGACTAGTGATGAGTTCAGTTCCTCCAGGTGCGAGAACATTTTATCATCAAGGATTAATCACTTTCAATGTAGCGCAAGAGTAGCTTGTTTAGCACACATTCATTTATTTTTTGTTGCTCGCAGCCAGGTCAGTTAAAGGGTTCAGGGTGGAGAAAAGGAGCCTGCGGGTTGTTTTGCAGAGCGTAGTGTATAGATCGATTTCACCCTTGGGATGATTAGCTGAGTCGCCACGGGAAACTTGCTGCTTACAGCACCCGGTATTTCAAGATAGTCACTCATTACAGTACTCACCAGGCTTGACATTGCTTAACCGACGTGTCTAAAGTGATCTGACTGTAACTGCTTTGCACTGACAACGTGTGCTTGTTTTGCGTGGTTGTATCGGCATTATTCTCTCAGTTTTCCACAGGGAACTACACAGACAACTTCTGAAACGAGTCAGCATTTGCATTCACAAATGTGATCGGTTCAGTAACGTTAGCCGGTAAATAGAGCTGTAAAGCTTGCAATTTCACCCCAGTTGACGAGTAGATGATGTTCAATAACAGCAAATGACTGATAGAAAAAACAAAAGAAGGAACGAGTAGATATCTTACAACACGTGCATGCATATCGACTGCTTTTCTGTGGGTGACTAATCCCTGGCGAGCATGCTTTCAGAATCGTTGGATTTCAATTCCAGCTTCGAACTAGACCCAGATAAACAGAAATGCATGACGAACGCGTCTCAAAGAATTCATAGGAGATTGGCGATTGCTTCTAAAGTTCCATTTGCCAAAGTGGATCCAGTAAGGAATGGTTTATTTCCATTGACCGGGCTCTAAAACAACACAGCTGATAAACGGACATATCGCAAAATCAACATGGCCCGAAAGAATGATGTCTTTCTTTTTTTATTATTAACAGCCTTTTGTTGGACATAGGTTATCCTAAAGTAAGTATCAAACAAATGGGGTGGTGAACCTCACTCTACCACGTTGGCCATGAAGAGATGATGAAGGGGGGCGGATTGATACCTTTCCCAAGGTGATTAGTGCAGAGTGGATGCAAAGTGTCACAGTTTAAATTCTGAACTCCGCTGCCAAATCCCATTCTGTGCCGTGAACCGTTCCGCTACATGCACCTTTCAATTATCTGAGATCTAAAACAACAACGTCTAATGAGTGACCAGATGAATAGACACATCATGAAATTTGGCCCATAAGAACAATATATTCACCAGAAAGATATTGATCGAGATACGTGTAAACAAATGCTTAGTCGGCGCACGCATATGCATCGAGCCAAGGGGAATCCCTTGCCAAGATACTATGCTTGTAAATATTGCGCCTACGTGTAATAAAGTTATTTAGCGTTAATCGGTTTACCAAGACAATCAAGAACATTCATTCATATTAATTTTTTATCTATCCTGTTTTTGTTTGACATACTTTTAAAACTGGGTCGAAGCTGGCAACTCGCCTGGCACTGACACATTTTTAATCAAAACGAATTTTGAAGTGCTTCTTTTCATATTTCAAGAAGACATAAAAACACACGTATATATACATATATATATATGTGTGTGTGTGTATGTGTGTGTGGGGGGTGCGTGCATGTGCATTTATATATGTGTGTGTTTGTGGTCTCCTGAAGCTGTATTCTTATGCAGAATTTGGAAATGAAGTGGTACTGGAAATATTAATTAATGATGTTTCAAGAAATGATTGCTTGTTCAAACAGATAGGTATGAATCCATACGAAGAAAGATATTGCAAAATTGCCGAAAAATTATCTAAAACCTACAGAAACATTTCAATCAGTGATCAACGATATTTCAAGTTATCCCTTGTAAATGACAGTTGCAAATCCTCAAGTGTGAACTATACCATTCCTGTGATAGCCATCTCTTCATATCAACATCTATAGTTGACTAAACTAGCTGCTTGTATCACCTCGGTGGTAGACCAATTCACAAACAAGCTTCAGTTTCTCAAAATAATTCGATGATGACCGTTCACTTTTCACAAATGGAAATAAATAAGAACGCACGCATATACGCACTGTCGGAGAAAACCTTTACGACAATTGTTTTACGAAGAACAGTTGACAACACACTGTGTCCACATTTTAGACATGAATAAATATTTTCAGTATCGATGCAATGAAAATATTAGATTTTAACTGAATAAATATATTTTATTTGCCGATCTAATAAAATGCATATATCACTCAAACTCTGAAGGCTTCAACTGTACTGTTTGCAGTTCTAGAAAGGGTGTAGTGAGAAGTGTTTTATAAAAATGCATTCGTCTTATAGGCTAACAAATACAGTATATTTCAAGGTTGACTCCAGAATAAGACCGAACAAACCTATCTTTACCGTGAACTTTCTGAGCTTAAGAGCACATCCTTATCAGTTCAGCTGATGCTTTTATCCTACTCTCATTTATTCTGAGATGTTTACATGATTCAAAATATTAAGTTTCAAGCCATCTTAACAGGATATGAGTAATTTTCACCATATATATCGAAACAAATAACGATGTGAGATTGTAGTTGTGTGCATGACGGTGTAGATAGATGAATACTTAGTTAGTGTTCAAAGATGGAAGCAAGAATTCCCATGCTAACTTTCAAGAAATGTATATTCTCGTCATTTGAAGGTTTGGGTCAACGCAAAATGTGATTTAGTGCCAAATGCCGGATAACTTGTCCAGTGTATGTAATTCTGTCTTTTTTTTTTGTTTCTTTTTTGTTTTGTTTTTCTTTTTCATTTGAATTTTCATTCTCTAACCGTTCTTCAAACTAAACACATTATATCAATTTACAGGAACGTGCTTATGCCTATGCTAGAAATATATATATATATATATATATATATATATATATATATATATATGCAATGCTCTTCCATAGGAATAGAGCATTCTGGTGGATGGGGAATATAAGCTAAATAAATATATCGGTTAAATTCAACCTTACTAACCGTCCAGTTCAGCGCAGCTGAGGCAAGATACCGGCACCTGGGTCTGAAGCGAAGGTTTCAATCCTGCCTCGTGTACTGGATAGGAAAATGGATAGTTTATAGCCAAACTGAAGAGTTGTAATACAACGAAACAGCTGTCTGTGGATAACACAACAACTATAATATATATATATATATAGGATTAATCGAACAAATGCATACATTTTTGCCCAAACAAAAACTATTTTACAAGTAAGTCGCAGTACTCGTGCACACGTTGGTGCATACATGCAGTCACAGTGCGGAATCTTTCACTTTCTATACCAATTAATCATATATATATAAGAATTATATGTACATAAGAAATTACGTGCAAAGTTTCCGGCGCGTTTAGATAGAGGGACGACAAATAGACACACCCACACAACATGTCACATAGATGAGGATTTTATGAGAGAAAATTATGGTGTTGGACAAATAAACGCACACACACAACAAGAAAAATTAATAGATAAAAGAAGGAGAAAAAAAATTAGTAGATTGACACATGCAGTTGCTATGCACTGGTTCTCTGAAGAGCCGATAAGAATAGGGCCGCCCTCGCGGCTGATGCTGACATAGAAGACAAATGTGGTTTGCCAGCCACTCAATATAGGCGACTACGAAGCAGAGATGTTGTTTTGTTGTCTTATTTCCCTAGTAATAGTCGGTGTTGCCAACTGAAAAATCTTTTTTTCTCTAAATCGACACGGAAATGCGTTAAAAAAAAAAAGTCAAAACACACTGAAAACTGTTACCCGCTTACGGTAATTTTTTTTATAGCTGAAAATAGCTAGATTTGCTTAAATTGGCTAGGAAGTAGCCAAGGATTGGCAAAAATTGCTGGAAAATAGCGCTAAAAATGGGCTTAAGATAGTGGTAAATGCTGGATCTTTAGCGCTACCAAAACAAGAAATATGCAAAATTTAGCGCAAAAAGCGCTATATTGACAGCTCTGGTAAGAGTATCAGCTGGTGACGAGAATCCTGTGTTGTGAAAATCAGGTTAGTAGTTATGGACAAAAGAAACGAAATCTCTGGTAACACATGGTATTAACAATCCTGTTCCTCCCAGTGCCTATGTTATTCAATGTGAAACTCTCAATACTTCGGTAAAATGCTCTCCAACAAAAACGAGAACAATATACGGGGAGGATGACGAATTAGTTTGATTACAATGATTGATTGCTTGCTATTAAAAACACATACGTTTAAAAGGCATTGCGAAAACGGTGAACCACCTAAAAATTAGGTAATGTTTACGAAGAGACTTCATGATTTGAGTATGTCCACGCTGAAAAATATATCCATGTATAAAGATAATTTCAGTAACATAAGGAATTAGGAAACTAACACAAGGGTATATAAAAATGTACATGTTCCTCTGTGTGTGTGAGTGTGTGTGTGTGTGTGTGTGTGTGTGTGTGTGTGTGTCGGGTTCACGATTCATTTGTTCTTCGGAGTTTCTACATGTTTGAAGAAGTTCACCTTGTGTAATAAATAATGGTCGATCAGGTGCTTGATCTGACGTTTCGAGCTGGTTTTATGAGTCAACATAAGGCCAGAATATGCACCCAGTCAAATTACATTAGATAAAAAGGTTTCTGATTATTCAACAAAACTCACAACCCGTCCTGATGATAGCAACAATGTTCAAAAGTTGCAAAAACTTGAGATTCTGGTTTCCCCAAGTTCTTTAAAACAGCTGAGGACCTATTCGATATGGGATAAGACGTCAAATAAAGATTTTTTTTTTAAAGACTATATATTTCCTTTTATGCTTTACAAAAAGTTATAAGTACAGTGTATTAAAATATTATGTACATTAATACAGATGGTGTGTTGCGGTAGTAGGTATAAACCCAGATTTGATCGTCGTAAATAAGGAACAGGAGATCTGTCAGATCGTGGATGTGGCAGCTGACAACACAGTTTATGTAAAGGGAAGAGAGAAATCGGAAAAATACAGGACCTTGCCCGGGAGCTGAGAAAGGTGTAGAATATGATGAAAGTATAGGATAGATAGTGCCGATAATAGTGGGCACGCGTGATAATAAAAACAAATAACATTGATTTAAAAATTTTTTTAAAAAACAAGACATGAATAAATCATAGAGTGTGTTCCAAAGCAACGTATGCACAAACCGATTGTTAAAAGTGGTGGTGATAATTTCTACAAAGATAATTCAGCACTTCAAGGATGAAGAATAAATCTTATAATCAAAATTAGAACAACAGAATTAGATTTGTGTGCCAAAATGATAATCTATGTTGAAAATGTTCATAAACAAAGGCTTTAAAGAATGTCTGCTAGCTATGCCCTTTAGCTGGCTTCGGCATCATCTGTCCCAATACATGTTTCCCATATCACAAGCTTCTCTTTTTTAAATAGACTCAGGGGTGATAAGCGCCCGAAGTGGCTTCACTCACCACGTCATTTTTCCTCACGGCACTTCGTATTTCCAAACTGTCCCCCTTCTATGTATTAGTCAGGCTCGACGTTGCTTAACTTCGGTGATGACACGAGAACTGATGTGCCCAACATGCTTAGGCCGCTAGACTTCAACAGTATACGCTGATATACTATATTGATATATTTTATGCATACATTTTTTTTTTAATGAAAGAGAATTATCGGGCGTTTACAAGAATTACTTTAATTGAAGTTTATTATCATGTCCATCCTTTATAATAAAAGTATTGAAAATTCAGATAATAACCAGTGCTGCTACCAACAAACAAAATCTGTATACATATTGAGGACACCACGAATCGTATTAATTTCTTCTTTGTTGCATTAACTAAATTATTCTCACAAACAATCGCTAAAGAAAGAAAGAAATGTATTCATTCATCCAGCAAATAAAATAAAAGCATTCAAAGTTTGCTTAAAATCGTTAACTCATAACACAATATATTAAAAAGTGTGAAGAGGAAACAGTTTGTCTCATTTTACGTACTCACCTGATAATTGGAGAGGATATTAAATGCTCGTACGTTGATATCATAGGTTTCATGGAGGGGACATGTACTTTAAGCTGTTGTCATCATCATTATCATCATCATCATCATCATTATCATCATCATCAAGGTGATATCCACTACTATAGACCGACCAGGGGCTGCCACCTTTGGTACGTTCGTACCAAATTAGTACTTTTGACCACTCTACGTGAGTTTGGTACCACGCTCGAAAATGTTGATACTTTTATGGACGATTTGGAACGTTTTAGCCCAAGGTTTTGATACATTAGTGAAACTTTTGTGGTAGCTATGATCTGCTATTGGCACCAAAATCAACAGAGCTTGGTGTACAGTTTATAAAAAAGGGGGAAATCGGCTGCCGTTTCTCCTTCCCTTGAAAGCCTACAAGGCGGCATCGATTGAGTTTCCCGAAATTGAAGAAAACTTGATTTGACGTCTTCGGACCGTTTCTGCCTGTTCAACAGGACGTGTCGCCATTGTTTACTTACCTCCACCCACGTGCTGACTGTGTTTTGTATACAAAGATGGAAACTCGCATAAGCACAAGTCCGCTCATGCCGCAACTGAGGCCCTCGCACTTCTAAACCACGGATCTTTTTTTTTTTCTTTTTTTTCTTTAAATTTGCATGGTCTTGGGACCAAACTATATAGCTTCAGTACCAAAATGATAAAATAACTTACAATCCCTCACCAGACTAAGCTTACAGGAGAAATGGGCGAAACTACATTTTTTTTTTTAATGTTTATGTATATTTATGGTGTATGATATATGTCGTGTTTAAAGGAATCTTATCTTTCGTGATTTTTTTTTTTTTCTTCAATAACAAATCTTCATTTTTGGAAACAAATGACTTTGTTCAGTATCAGATTTACTCAATTCAAGAATTGGAAATGACCAAATGGTAACTTTGGGGTCATGCACTCCTGAACCCAACAAGTGCTTCTCGTGATACAAGCGTCTCCGTCCCCTGTTTCAATTCAACGTTAAGAAGAGAGTACTTGATGAGTACTTATTCACAACTCAGACTGATCCTAAGTCATCTTATCTATTTAGTTATTGTGCTGCAAATGGCTGACGCAGGAGATAGTATCGACGAACTGAGTTCAAACCCCAGCTGAGACAGTTTGCGTTCACTAAACACAAATGTCCTTGGAAAAGGTATGTATCCACTTCTTCTCCCTGCCAACATTTCATGGGTCAGCCTAGCAAAGTAAGGCTCATCACCTCCTGTCCATCAATACTGTTTCTTAGGGGAGGCCTTTATCGAATAATGACTGATATAGAATATTGTGTTAGAGCGAATTAAATGTAACCAAACAAAATGTGGTTTCAATACTGAAGGATTTATGATTGGCTCTAGATATTTACTAACTGAACTTCAGTTGCAAGTAGAGAAAATGGAAGATTATGCTGCACCAATTTTTCATAGAGGGAAAGCCCTGCTTGTCTTCAAAGTCAGCATTAAAAATCTTTCGACTTTTATCTGGGCTCGAACATCGACTTCTGACCTCTTTGGGAAATACGTAATAGCCCTAACTACCAAACAGGCCTTGAACACTTGCTTTATTGTAGGTCAAGGAAAATGAGATATTCGAAGTGGATCTAAGGGTGTGCTCGGAAAAGCTGCCAATACGACAGGGGATTCTGACTGCATTCGACTGACAGAAAGTTAATATCTTTTTTTTTATTTTAAAAGATTCAAGGATCAGTTTGTCGGACTTTTTCTATCCCCACCACCACAGAAAACTACAGTGAAGGGAATCATTGTTACTGGTTGCACGTAGCCTTATAGAAAATTTTATTTTTGTCTTTCTCTCACTTGAAGGTGATCCTTGCAAAAAGCAGTCTCTTGATAAGCATCGACAGCATGCCAAATTTCTATCTGAATTTCTCAGACAATGTATTGTTACTATTGATTGAGTTTTCAAACTAGCATCATTATCTTTGTTGTTTTTATCTCTCAACTGTTCCCGTCCTTCTTCAGGTGTGTGTCCCATTCGGTAAACATTTGGTATTTCATTCAGTTATGTAATTTTCATTCCTCGTTTTTTTTTGGGGGGGGGGGGTTGTTACGCCTGGCTTCTCTCCTAGGGACTTGAAATCGCAACTACTTCCTCTAAATATGTCCTCCTTATGATCCTGCATTGCTCCTCAGTGTCATCAGCAGGATAGATTTGCAGAAAGACCTTCGGGTTCTAATCTCAAAGAAGGAAGTAGGACGAGAGATGAGAATAGCATATATTTCAGGAAGGCCGGAGAGTATATCGGCAAAAAGATTGTGAAAAAACAACAGAGATAAAGATTTTGCAGCACATCCATTCTGCATGAATCAAAGACACACCTCAACCTCACGCTTCGCCATTAGTAGTGCAAATATTATATAAGTGTTAGGATGCCTAACCGTTGAGAATTCAGCATGTGGCATGGTAAACATGTTTCCGACTCAAAACAGTTTATATGCTACAGTGAAAGGTTTTCTATACATATAAATAGATGGACGTTCACAAATAACAGTATTGTCTTACACTATCTTTTATCTTACGTTGGGCATTAAAAAAAGATTTTTACTCCAGGATAGACTGGGTTAGTTTGTTTATAAAAAGAAGGAGAGACCTCTAAAGAGAGGGGTTTATCGGCAGAGATAGATATATAGAAGGCTATAAGAAAACTGAGATACAGTTATAGTATAGTGCTTAATTGAAATAGGAAAAATCCATAGATTTATTACCTGCGATAGTTTTCAATTCATATCCTACTTAATACCACGCTCTTATGAATAAAAATCGCCTGTAAACATCTCTGTTTATTAAAATCTCCACACAACTTCTCTTGCATTTTAGAGCATCGATATTATTACTGTTAGGACCTTGCATGGTATAGTCAGTATTATTGTTACAGTAAGATCGTGAGACTAATGATTTCGTGAAATCACTGAGCGTTTCAGTAATGTGGTGATGGTTAACAAATTCGTGATGCTGACCCTGCTTACTATAATGAGATCTATCACCATTGGATACGTCACTATCGTAGCCTTGTATCAAAAAAAAAAAAAAAAAAGCTGCATTGAACTATACATATTGAAACTGTGCTCGATAATTACCAAGTTTAACTTAATTTGACACAAGGCCACGGCAGTGAGTCACTAGGTGAGATTCGAACTCATTACAGTAATCATGCTGCACCACAAGCTTGTTAACCATTACTATACTGATTGTGAAATAAGAGATTTCATGGAAATACTTTATTACCAATATTATTTTCGTCATTATTAATGCCATTTGAAGAAAACTGATACAGGGAGAATGTAACCATCATTATTAATCGTTACATTTAAGAGAATTCGATTAACATGGTAGCCAATCTTTAATTGATATGCACATTATGGATTCCTGATTTGGCTGATAGAATCGGAAACGCAAATAATCTAGAAGTAGATACGCCCACCCACTCATGAAAATCGGTGGATGGATATGTAAACTGTGTTGATAACTAATCTTTCACTCTCTCTCTCTCTCTCTCTCTCTCTCTCTCTCTCTCTCTACATATATAAGCATATATATGTAAAGTGTAGTGCATGCATATATATATATATATATATATATATATATATATATATATATATATATATACATACGTGTTTGTGTGTGAGCGTGTGTGTGTGTGTGTGTTGATTGTATTATAGCCAATGAAATATATCAAACATTTGAAGTTTTTTTAGCGAGTCATATTGAGCAAGAAGAAAGTAAGTGATGGTGATGCAGATTCTCATGCGTAGAAATATAAAACAATTCAAACGACAACGTGTGGGTACGAACTATGATAATTAGATTTGTCAAAAGTATTTTTGCAGATTTTGCAAGAACTGAACTGATACTTTATTAATAATAAAGATCAAGTAGTGCCAATGTCCTTTAGTGCAGCGTGTTCATGTGCATTCATTGCATATATACTGCAACCAGACCTAGATATATGGACAAACAGACAAAATAGCGTGACCTGACTGGAAATAAATTTGAAATCAACTTTCATTCATTCATTCTTTGTTGCTTGTAGCCGGGCCAGTGGGAGGGAGGGTTCAGGGTGTAGGGGCTATGGAGGGCTTTTGGCTTGCATTATTGAATAAAGTGTAGAGATCGTTCACCTCCTTAAGATGATTAACGAGATATTCACTGGTGGCTCTCTACACGTTTCCCTAGCTGCTTACGGCACCTGGTATTCATAGACAGTCACCAATCTAGGTTTGGACCAGGCTCAACGTTGCTTAACTTCGGTGATCGTTAAAGAGAACCAGTGTATCCAATGCGTGATTTTGAATAAATTGAGATAGATCAACAAACAGACAGAAAGAAAAAAATTTATGTCAATAGTTATAGAGAGATAGAAAGATAATAAATTGGTCTAATGTAATATATCAATAAGACACGTAAAATTCTGTACCTCAGCATTTGTTGATCTCTAGGCTTGGATCGGGAAATAGAACCATTAAGGCTGTCCAGTCCTTTTACTCATGCGGGATCGATAAAATAATTTGATCAGAGATAAAAGTAATACCCACCGTTACCTTCATGGCTAAACTCCAGAGCAGCCATCCTTCGCATAACCTCTTAATAGGCCAACCACTATTTTCAGCGGGCATAGGACACCCAATTATATACACTAGGCAAATCTATCTAGTTATCTCAGTTTCTCTCTTTCTTTCTCCCCTTTTTTTCTCTTTCTTTCCTTCTTTTTTTCTTTATTTTTCTTCTTTCTCTCTTTCACTCTTTCATTCATTCTTTCTCTGAAACGATTCGTGAACCAGCCCGCTTGATATTTAAGACAACAGTGACTGTGCCTGCGGGGTTTTATAGTCCAGGTAGAAGCCTGTATTCGAAATGCTAGTCTTTGAAGCAAGCAGTTCGTTGTCGTAAGGAAGGCAGGTACAAGGCATCCCCCAACCCTACAGCTGTGCAGCCAGCATCCAATATATAAGCGATATCTAGCTAGCTATGTGCTTGAACGTATGCAATACTGCATATGTAAATATTCATTTAGGTCGGTCCAGCTCAGGGTCAATTGTAATGAAGCGGATGATAGGAATATTGTGTTGCACTGCCCCCGCCCCCTGTTATAACACGATTCCTTACAGCGTGGTTTGCGATAAAGTGCGAGTGGATGATGAATCCAAAAATATCGATCTAGCTTCAAAAGAGCTAGATTAAACTTCAGAAAGGCCTAAGTTAGCCCTAAGCGAGCTAGATCTGGTTCCAAAATAGCTACAGCTAATTCCAAAGTAGCTAAATTGACAACTCTAGTTATCATAGCTCGGTTATAACGCAGTTGACTTTCTTGGGATTTAACAACCGTGTTATATCTGGGGGTGCCGGAAGCTATCTTTTAAGGGGACAACATTCAAAATCCTGGTTTTGTACATAGGTTTGAACTCAGATTACGGTGGTTGATGTAAACTCAGGATTCATAATGTTGATCTTCAAGGTGGGCAGGGTTTCCTTCTTTTTACTTAGTAGGTGAGCACAACACAATTTGCCTTGAATACTCACGAGCGCTAGTTGAGCTGAGTAAATACTCGTATCTAATAGGTCTTTGACTCATCCCAAACAACTTGTTTTTTGTTTTTTTTTAATTGGTTCTCATTGGCAACACTATCTGTTCTATCGTCTGTCTAGTGTAACAATGAGCTAAATTGGAGCGCAGGCCGTAGAGCAATGATCTGCAGGTTCCTTTCACGACTTTTGCTCGCATGCTCGATCCTCGTTCGATGCCTTACCGTCGTGGCCTTGAGCCAGACTAAGCTACACCTCGTTATTACCAACGCGTGTTGTTCTCAGGCTAGTGCTATTCATTGATACTTTATCCCGTAGGTCATTGCAAATGAGCTCAATTTTTCACTGGGTTCCCAATTACTGTAGCTCTAGGTCAGATTAAGCTCAGGTTAATGAATAACAACCACTTAATTGAAATGAGGAGCAAAAGAATGTTACTTCGATTCATCAAATGTCTGTCCGTCAGTCTGTCATGGATTAACTTAAGACGGACAGGGCAATGGATACAACAATTTCTGTTTTTACTTATGGAACTCCAGAACATGTCTTTAGCATATTTAACATATTGATTTTTTGAAAATTGCAAAATTTCGAAAGTTTCTAGTGAAGGGTTCGATTTACAGTGTAAATATTTTGTCAAATTAGACCCTTATTTGGGGCCCGTCAGGTGAGCTAAACTGAATCGTTATATTCTCATGCAACTATATAGAGTAGACATCTAGCTGAAGGCCCGATCGTAGAGCATTTTTCAGCTATTTGGGGTTTTTTATCGAAAGATCACTACATTTCTTTGTTTTATCAAAAGTAATCAATTTGAATTTTTTTCCTTCATATCATTGGGAACTTATCCATTTGGAACTTTTTTTTTTCATCAAAGACCCCTGAGGTTAAGAAAAGTAGTGCTTATAAGAATCTTATTGTATTAAAATAATTATCATTGAATTAACATCTTGAAATATCTGCATACAAGCATAGATAATTGTAATTTCATAAGCATTCGTAATATTTTTTAAAAAAATATGTTTTTTCTTTTAATGTTACTGGTGGAGATGGGGAGGAAATCAGAAGCATATTTAATCAGAAAGGACTGATACAAATAGGCTTGTTCGGCTTCAAGCTAATTGGATCAATCGCTCCAAATTGGGCCAAGCGCCTGAGGGGGGAGGTGTGTACTAAGGTAATCAACTCTAGTCTTGTCACAAACACATAACAACACATTGCAATATACACCTACGTACAAATTTTACAAAGAGCAGCCAACGATTTTAATTTTGTTTTGAATTCTTATAAAGTATGCACTGTCTGTTTATACTGTGTATACTTTGAATCTTTTCCAGTATTCCGGGGTGCTGTAATATGTTATCTAATTAAAGGAAAGCATAAAAATATATTTTTCTGAATTTTTAAGCACATTTTCTGATTGCTGTCCATTTTACCATTGAGATGTAAAATCTGTGATAAATTTAATTGCTTTTTTCAATATTCGACAGATATTAGATTTGAACCTGGAGTCTTACAAAATGTGTCCCAAAATCGGCCCTGAACATGGATGATGAATTAGAAACACAATCAATCAAGAAATATTTCGATGTAAATAGGCTTCAGAGTTTGGAGTGATAGATGAAAGCTGAGGAAGAGAAGATCTTATAAAACAGATGAGGGGAGGCTGTATATTCCATCTAGATAGGAGACATCGGATAACCAAGGGCATATTTCGGACGAAACACCCCGAAAGGTTCATCTTTATACAAATAGGGGTACGATACACGGAAGGTTCATTTTGGTAATCAACGTATAATTAATGTTACGGCTGCTCATTTTTTTTTTTTTTAACATAGAAATTATTGGATTGATTGCAAAAATCAAGATTTGCATCAGTTACATTATTTAATTAGAATATTTTCTTATTACAAAATTAAATCTCTTCAAATTCAAATCAAGGTTTCAGCAATATCTATCTACATATATTTTCTCTCTCTCCTCTCTTTCACTCTCTCTCTCTCCCTCTCAGTATATATATATATGTGTGTGTGTGTGTGTGTGTGTACATATGTGTGCAATAATGTATAAACCATGGAATTAACTTCAGATATTCCCACGGTGAATTTGTTAAGTTGTTTTTATGTTGTTTTGATGAGATATGGACTAATCAGATTTTTGATTTGATTCGTTTTCGAGATAAATACGCGTTCTCTGACATGTCCCGATGCCGATTTTATCGAAAGGGAGTATGAGTCAAGGTCCGGTAAAGGAAAACAACTCCGATTAATTCATACAAATGTAAATAAATAAATACAACAGAAATGAAATGCTTATTTCTCTGCAAGCACCCAACCCACTCAATCCACCCGACCCATACACACATATGCATGTTTCAATATCCTCGGGTTATCCTGGCAATTGCCCACGTGGATTTTGTCAATATTCATATAAGCTCATACTCTCATTTATATACAGCAATTTGTTAGTACATATATATATATATATGTATATATATATATATATATATATATATATATACACACACACACACACACACACACACATTTATATGTTTGTGTACGAGTGTGTGAGTGTACGTATATATGTGTGTGTGTGTGATTGTATTTACTACATGAGTATTTCTAGATTGTGATTGTAATGAAATTTGTGTATCAAAAGTCTACGTTTACTCCTCCATACATATATATATATATATATATATATATATATGCATTTACGTACGCAAATTATACTTTTCATCCTAGATTATACATGCACGAGCACAACCACACACGCGTACATACACCAACATACATTCAAATAATTATAGAGAAAAGAAAAATACTCTCTCTCTCTCTCTCTCTCTCTCTCTCTCTCTCTCTCTCTCTCTCTCTCTCTTGTTTGTTTGTCTATCCTTCGTCAGGATTCATTTTCATGATTGTGTCAATCTGCGTGTTATCGTTACGGACAAGATATTTAACTTATCTGTGTATAATCTTGCAAAGGGGCCACGATTCGGCGTCTTTATATGCGTATGTGAATGTATGAAAGTAATTTCGGTTCATTTCTCATCTAATAATTGTTCATGTTGCATCAACTCTGCTTAGTGAGCAACAGGTAGGCTTGTGGTCGTTGAGTCGGGCGCAACAGGTTTTATTCTTAACGGAGGGAAAGATTGAAACGGAAGGAACAGTATCGTTTTGAGAGCAACAGGATGGTCTGCGCGAATGATCACAGCCGGTTTTGTCAATTTAGATGTTTTTCATCTAAAATCTTGATAGATTTAGATATAGAAGTCAGAAGTTGCCATTGAGATGCTTTTTGATAAAATACTTTATTCTTTTCATTCGAAGTATACTTCTAAGGAAATAAGGTTCATTCCAATAAGATAAATGTTGACGATTGAAGTAGAAGCAAATCCATTTCCAAGATGTTAGATATGTATCTGAAAATTTAGATGTTTCAAAGTGTTTCTAGATGTTTTTGACCTAGTTTTAGATGTTAAGTTCATATCAAATTTGGTGGCACTGACCTTAGCTCGGCTTTTTAGATTGAAATGATTAAAGAACGAAAAGCAAAGAGAAAGGAAGAAGTGTAGAAACTGAAGAAGGAAAGGGTATAAACAAAGAAAAAGGATGGAAAGAAAAACGGAAAAGGAGAGAGTGCAGAAGAAGGAGAAGCAGAGACAAGAAAGAAATGGGAAACATAATAAAAGAGAGATGATCAAGACAGGAGGGAGGGGAAAGATAGAAAGAAGAAAGTGTGGACGAAGGTAAGAAGGAAAGAAAGACGTAAAAAGAAGAAATGGAGATTGGGGATTGGAAAGATAGAATGAAAAACGTGGGGGAAAAGGGGAGAAAGAGGGGAAATGGGACAGAAAGAATACAGGAGTCTAAAGGGAAGGAAAGAAACTAATTATGGGAGAGTGCAGGATGGGGATGGGGAAGGAAAGGGTCACAGAAAAAAAGAGGGAAGTGGACAAGGAAGGAAGAGGGAATGAAAAAAAAGAGGAGGATAGGGAAAAAAGGAGAGAGAAACAGGAAAAAAAGGAAAAAGATCGAGGAAAAAGAAGGAAGGAAGGAATGAAAGAGTGGAAGACGAATGAGAGGGTGGAGATAAGACTAAGCAAAAACCTGAGAGAAAAATAAGCGAAATATGATTAATTGAAGATGAATGGAGTATACGTTGAATGAATGAAAGATAAACTGGTTAGTCACTCAATAGAAACGCGTGACCAATATCTTTTAGCAGTATGCCGTATTAGGGGTGATCAATTAATTGACTTGGACGAAAGAAAAATCTAGCTGAACGAGAAAAGATAAGTTGGGGATGGAAGGAAGGAAGAAGTTGAAAAGAAAGAAAGACGAAGTCAAGAATGAAAAGAGATGCGAAAAAACGGTAAAATGAATGAGACAATTGATTCTTTGGCAAGAAATCGGAAGAATAACTGAAAGGAGTCGGACAAAATGGAAAGAAGAAGGACACACAGACAGAAATGTAAGTCGTTGTCAACATGTTGCTAAGCAACATAGACAAATTTGTGCATTGACATGGATACACGTGTAAAACCACGTCATTATTGATACATCTCTGAAACCAGATAACACATTTATGTATGGTTGTGTGTGTATGTGTGCAAGCAAGTGTCTGTGTACGTGTGTACACGTATATATGTACAGATATATGCATGCATGCATGTATACGCAGTCGTCGGCAAACTTAGAGGCTGAAATATGGGCTTATTTCTCAGCAGCACCAGTGGTCAGTGCTCGAGCCCGAGTGAGAAAAACAGAAACTCAAAAGCCTGTTGTCAAGCTGGGCTTCCTCAGTCGCATGATTTTCCTACCACGCATTTTAACTCACTCTGCCCGGTGTCGGATTAGGCCAGCTCTATTTACGTACTCTCTCTCTCTCTCTCTCTCTCGCTCTCTCATACCCCCTGACACACATGCATATATATATATATATATATATATATGAATATATATACATACATACATATATATATATATATATATACATATATATATATATATATATGTATATATATATATTTATATGAGTGTATGTGTGTGTGTAACTAAGAAATGGATATATGATCCGACAAAATGATTATAAATTGTGTTGTATTATATTGAAACTCTTATTTGAAACGATCCACCCCCCCCCCCCGTCATCACCCAGTTAAATTATCACTTCCCGTAGAGCAACGCTACGTTGAAGAGGCTACCCTATCAGTTATGGGTTCGATTTTGTGCTGCTGCCCAATTTCTTTCAATTATTTATTCTATTTAGGTTGTCATGGCCAAATGATACATTCACTGTTTGATAATGAGAGATCATTTCAAATAAGTTTCAATGTAATATAGAATAATCATATATTCAATTTTGTATGTTGGGGCATCCATTACGAGGAGATTATAATTATGTGTGTGCAAGTCAGTGTGTATGTATATATTTTTAGAGATTCTGCAGTATATATATATATATATATATATATATATATATATATATATATATATATATATATGTGTGTGTGTGTGTGTGTGTGTGTGTGTGTGTGTGTTCGTGCACGTGAATGTGTTATTTACTAAACTTAGTTTAACTTCGCATACAGTCACGTCAATGGGACCCCCACCCTGTCACAATGACCCCTTGATCCCTGGCCTCTATGAGGTTCCGACTTTCAAAACCCCTTGCCGTTGGTGAAATGGCCTGATCCAGGAAGGCGTTGGAGGGATCGAATGTCCCATTTTCACCCCAAGCAAACCGAGAAAACATTATAGCAGCCGAAAAACCAGTTTCCAAGAGATATCATTAAGAGGTTGGGGGGGGGGGAGTTTCTTGAAAGGTGTTTGATCGACATGACAATTTTTATGTTGTTGAATGACAGGTTTTCTGGTTTATTGGCTGGCTCCAATTATGACTTATGGTGTTCCGTCTATCACCTCAGTTTCTGTACTAACTATGGGTTCATGAATGTATTTTCTTTGGTGGCACCCGACGAAAAGTGTTGAAATTTAGCTTTTAACAAAATAGAATATATATATATATATATATATATATATATATATATATATATATATACATATATATACATATATATATAAATGTGATGTCTATGGAAAAAGAAACTTATTCAGCCGTAATTCCTCTAACATTCGAGCAGAGAAATATATCCATGCAAATCTACAGGTGTGCCAATATTAAATGACGAAGACACGTACAAGTGTGTCCGAAAAGAAAGATACACACAAATGCATACAAAGAGAAAGTATCACCAAAAAGAATTCTGAGGAGTTATAGAAAAATGAATTAACTTTTGCGAAAAATGTAATTAAGTTTTAGATGCTCGTCAATATTTGATATCATAAAAAGCTCAAATATATGCTTATTACAGAAGTCACCTTAATTTTCTAAATGCCTACCTTGAAAATAAACAGGCACACACACACATACACACATACACTCATATATATATGGGTTAATTTCAAAAACTGTATCCAAATGGGAATCTGATAATGTAATTGAATTAACGCTAAATGTAATCCACCACTCTCGAAAATGAGATCAATCATAGAATATGAGTCGGGTGTTTTCTCGCTCTAATTTCAATTATATATATATATATATATATATATATATATATATATATATATATGTATATATATATATATATATATATATATATATGTGTGTGTGTGTGTGTGTGTGTGTGTGAGAGAGAGAGAGAGAGGGTGTGAGTTACTCTATACAGGACTATCACTTTATACTGATATGCTTATAATTTGACGAATTAAACATAATTGATGGATCAAAATAAATCCCATACAAATTGCTGCATGCATTTATATCCCTCCCTATAGACGCGAATGCAACTTTAAACTGACATTCAAGAAAACACTTTCACCGGAGTTAAAACTATGTATGCACCTTAATATTCTAACTTAAAATATGCGTACTAGTAAATGAAGTATACTTGTGTGTTGTTTATTTATATATATTCATGGGGTGGAACAGAGCAAAGTGCTGTGGATTTAGTCTAGTGTCCTCGAAATGGCCCAAACTCGATATAACGATGTGTTAACCTGTGTTTCTTTTTGTCTTGACATGAATTTGGGTTATATGATACCGTGCAAGATGATGGCACTTGCTTTTGCAGATTTGATACCCGTGTGCACATATATATATATATATATATATATATATATATATATATAGAGAGAGAGAGAGAGAGAGAGAGAGAGAGAGAGAGAGAGAGAGAGAGGGAACATTGACACACAAACGGATACACGAAGATACATAAACATACTTGTATACATTATGTACTTGAACACAAACACACACACACACACACACACACACACATATATATATATATATATATATATATATGAAGAGCATGTATCTGTGCCTTCGTGCGTGTGTGTGGATGTGTGCGTGCATGTGTGTGATTGTTGGGTGATGTTCATGTGCATTTTCACGGTCTTTGTACATGAAACCGAATAATCAACCAAGTAAAGCATTTTTAACTGTACGTCTTTTGAGAATGAATAAAAAAAAACCTTTTTGTTCGTCGAGTGATGTAAGAATTACAATATACAAAGGTGGGTCATGTAGCTCGATTGGAAAAGATGTTTTTATTTCTCAAGTAATCTAAACCTATGGATGATTATCTATGAAGGTTGGATACTTTAGAATCCCTTCTTATGCTTATACAGGCCTCTACGCGTTATATAACGAACTGTTATTACATGGTCCGCAGTATAACTCAGGTGGATGGTGGAACCTAAAATATCAACCTAGCTCCTTAATCACTTGATCTTACTACCAAATAACTAAATCCGTTACAAGTTATCATTGCCCGCTTAAAATGCGGTTGGCTTTCTTAGACCTCAATAACCATGTTGTAACGGCGAACGTCTGTACTATCCTTGGGTGCGTAAACAAATCTATCATAGCAATAATTTTGCTAGGTATGAAATTCATGCTGCACTTTATCAGGCTATGAAGTATTGTAATAATCATAGTTTGCGTTCGAATCTATGAAGTGACACCTTTTTCACCAATAGCTTCTTGGGTGAACAATTGGAAAATTCACGATACTTAAAGGTATATAGTTGCAAGCATTGATGCAGTGTCGTTACAATTTTGGGTTCAAAGTTCAGGTAATCGCTAAGGTTAGTTGAAGAAGGAAAATGTACTTTCTTAAAAACAGATAATGGCGATGTCGTGTTACCGGTCGCCTGGGATGTTAGAATTACTGCATCTGAAAAGCATTAGATGACAGCATGTATCTTTGCTCCATGTGGGAGATGAGACATCGTCTCCACTGACAATTTCAGCCCACACATGGACAGACACTGTTGTGTAGTATTGGGCTGGATAAGATGTGCGATTTCATACCACAGGACACACAATGGCAGGCTCTTTTCCTTACTCTCTTTGACACTCTTTATTCCTTGATCTTTTTAATTACTCTCTTTCTTAAACTAATTTTCTCTTATTTTCTGCTGTTTTTGTCTAGTAAATTTGTTGTTTTCCTTTCTTCCTTTCTTTTATTTCACCCTTTATCTCTGCCCTTTTTACAGTATGCGAAATTCCCTACTCATGAAACCAATGAGGTTGCAAATATAAGTGGCTCATCGTCTCACACAACTGTACACTCTCAGTTCTCTTTCTATATATATAGTGTAAACTACTAACCAGTCTAGAAGTCTTGCATACGGCGAGTCAAGTGATAGTCCGTAGGTTATTAATGTGGAAAATATGGTGTATGTCTATCTGCTGCGTCAGAATTGCAGCATTTCCACATTACCAAATAACCGACGTACTTGCTTGCTCACTTGTTTCTCTCATTTCTAACAATTTCATTCAAACGAGCCAATTACTCACTCTCGCGTTGCGCAGTCAGTTTGTTTCAAAATTCCTGTAATTCGTAATAAAAAAAATTCCTTCCGAATCCCACCGAACTTGGAGAACTATTTTTCCTCGTAGATTGTGTTCAGGTTGCGAAGTTGAAGACTACCCTGGATCTACACAGGATGTGCATTGTTTTGGATTCTTGTAATAAATCCATTACCAGTGACTATCCTCTTCGAGAATGAGTTTCCCTCTGCGTCAAGCAAGTAAGAGAAAAACAAACGTTCAAGCTTCGATCGATCTTCGTTTCCGTAAGTTCATGAGGAAAACGTTTTCATAGCTTCTGAACTTTTTTCTTCACCGGGGCTTGTAAACAATGTACTACAGTCGACTAATTGCTCAAGGAAAAAAAGAGCTGAGCAAACTCTAAAAGCACTTGTAAGAGTTCTTTAACATTGTGAAAAATATAAGGAAACTCTGGAATACAGGCAGTTGGACAATCAATGGTTGATAAACATGTATTTGTAGATGTACAGACAATCTATAATTCACTTATTCTCCGCTGATCAAACCCTATATTGATCTACCATTTTCATTGAGTGCATTTGTTCTGATCGTATTAGAAAAGGTCAACCAAAACTGTAAACATTAGAATTGTCAACATCAGCATAGGTTTCACTAGTTTTTGAATTGGTCTGGCTGGCCACTTATGTTTCACGCGTACATGCCAATCCAATGGAGCAAGAGGGCTGGAGATTTGAACATTTACTCATGTTTAGAAAAAAAAACTTTTGTTTCACCCCAAAGGAAGAAGGGGGTTTTAGAGGGCGATGTCAATTTAAGACATAAGTTTATGCTAAATTAAACCCTTGGGTTTTGATTAACAGTGTACTCGGTATATTCTTTCAAATCGGTCTTTCTATTTATCAATGCCCTACTAGGAGCGAGTGAATTCATTGATCACTCCTTTTTCCGAATCTTTAATTGATCATCCCCAACGCGATAGGCTGCCAGAGTACGTAGGTCAGGTCCTATTGAATGACTAAACTGGCCGGTGTGTTTTCTCTGTCTTAAAATAACATACATACAAAATACGATAACTTGATTTGATACACACACCATGTAACACATTCTGGATCTCATTAGTTCTTCTGGCTCGTTTTCGCGCACACAGACAAACAAAGGCACTACTCCTTTCCCGGAACAATCAGTTATAGACTACAATAGATGTCAACCGGTTTCACTGGGTTTGATCCCATAACTCTGAGAGGCTCCAGCACATACATATGCAATCTTCTCGTCTACGGGTGATGCGAGTGCGTTAGTGTTTACATAGCCTGAAATACTCACTTTTTATATAAGCAGTGGTGTGGTGTTCAAGAAAGAAGTGAGCGGACACAGGGCAGCAGCGATCCGTTGAGCGAAGAAAACCTCTACAGCTGGGTAGTTAGGGTACATGTTTCAAAAACACCTTGATTCAATATGAATGGCTTGGCTCTGTGAACAAAGGTTTTTGGAGAACAGCAGCCTGTGGACGAAGTAACCCTCCAGCCTGCATGATGGTGTTTTAAGATGGAGTGCGACTTGCGCAGGGCCGACCCAACCTTTTGAACCAATCATCCTATGGTCCACCGAGGTGGTGCAAATAGGAGCAAGGTTCATAGGTCGTAGGTTTAACAGGAGTGTCCTTCTCTTGGCAGATACCTGAGCAAGCTAAGGGGTCAACCGCCCCTTAGTGGGAGTGTTCTGAGAATATTGCTGATATGGTTACTCAAACTACAGGACAGGGACACTCTGTTAATTATATTTATATATATATATACATATAATGTACTGTTTCAACTAATTTGAGGTTACAGATGAACAGTCAGAATTTTAGTAGTATATAGTTTATGAGGAAGCGACATCCTCTCACAGAAGCAAAGTAAGGGAACGTTGTTCCCACATGTTCCCACAGCTCTACACCTCTGTATATAGACAAAAATAACATCGTCAAGTTTGGAATTCAGTTGACGTGATTCGGAACGAAAAGGCACAAAAACAAATGTAAGTCATGAATTCAGCTGTGAGCGCCCTTGACTCAACACATTACAGAGAAAACATAAGCGCATGAGAGGGAATACCTATCTATCTTCAAAAATCTCTCAATACACTGGTTTTACACATATACATACATATATTTAATCGACGTGATAATTGGGATACGTGAAAAGCAAGTATTCACCTCTCTCAATGAGTCAGGTCAGGGGTTACTCTCTGTGGTTGGTACCATGCAACTTAGTATAACTTGTAGCATACAAAATGGATAGAATATGGTTAACACCAAATGAACAATGTAAGCCGAGAAATACCACAAAGGAACCAAAGTGGTACCCCAACGATCTACTGAGTCATAAGATAATTTGATTCAGT
>OY735206.1:33613468-33618468 GCA_963457665.1 Thysanoteuthis rhombus
GCAGCAGTAGCTGTCGTAGTAGTACAAGTTATAGTAAGAAGAGTGAGGTTTAAGTAGTTCGACTATATCAATACGCAGCGCTACCTTACGGATACTTTTATACTTGGTAGTTTCCAGATACTGCTTGCTTAGTTACTGGAGCAGTTAGTTTAACAACATTAATACCAATTAATCATGATACTAGAACAGTTTTTTGAGAAAGGAACGGTTGTAGGCCTGTTCATTCTTTTTAGTTCTACCGAGAATAGGACAATTAAACGAGTCGTAGAGCTCTTACGTAGTTTTTAGATTTAAAAAAAAAATCTCCCGTCTTGATTTTCTGTAATAATAGTTTGGAAGCAAGTCTCGTTAATTTTGGTTGATACTGGTGTAACTGGTAGGTTTGGTTTGCATCTGCTTTTTAAAAAAAGTGCTTACTAAGAGCAAAAGCGTCGTTTTGGATTTTTTTTATCATTGGAGGAGTTAAGACAAGGTTTCAACTAACGGTCAAAAAATAATGTCTATGGAAGACAGTTCTGGGTTGTAATTTTCGACATTTTTAATCCACAGATCCTTATATTTTATGGTTTACTTTTTGTCTGTCCTATTGAGGTGAAAGAGCACTAGGGAGAAAACTGCAGTGTTTTTCTTTTTGGCGATTTTTTGTTGTTTTTTTTTTTTTCGTTTCTTCTCTTCTTCTCTCGTTAGTTCTATTGAAATAGGGTGTTTCCCCTTATTTTAACGTCACAGTGGCTATGACACCGCAGAAACCAGACTGTACAACACTCGTCGTCAAACACACAGACACGCACACACGCAAACAGGTGCGTGCGAGCGCACACACACGTTACGCACTTAAATGCGCACTTTGCAAAATTTGCGGTAGACCTATCTCTTTCTATCGTCTTTTTTCTTTCTTTCTCTTTTGTTTTGCTATCTTCTTGTGTAATTTACTACCCTTTCTTTCTAATTATCAAAATAGAGAGAGAGAGAGAGAGAGAGATTTTTTCTTTTGCTAACCCTTTTTAACTAAAAAGAATTGTTTTTGTCGTGGTTGTTGTTGCTGTTGTTGTTGTCATTATTATTATTATTATTATTATTATTATTATTATTATTATTATTATTATTATTATTATTATTATTGTGTTAACGCTTTTCCTTTTGGTTTGTTTTTTTTGTCGTTTTTTTTTTTTTTTTTGCTTTATCGACTTTTTCTAAATACAGACTCGCTGGATGGATTCACTTGAACGAAATGAATACGTAAGCATTGAAGCAACGGAGGAAATACGTTTTGACCATGAAGACGGTGACAACGACGGGATTTTGAGAATTCAGACCTTTTGTAATTCCAACAGGTATATCCATGAAAGAGAGTACTTGTTTCTGCAGATGGAAAGAAAGGAAAGAATGAAAGGGGAAAATAAAAGAGAGACGAACGACTAAACCTCGGTGCAAGTCATAGTAGCCGGCGTCTTACAGTAAAACAATTGCTAGATGGGATAGAGGCTTCCCACAGTGGCATTAGTAGTTACAGTATTAGCAGTGGGACAGGTGGTCGGGAGGGAACAGCAGGGAGAGGTAGGTTAGTCAAAGTAGTGAGTGGTGATAACTGATGTAGTTGTAGTAGAAGTGGGTGCATAGAGAAGAGAAAAAGAAGTACTTATTCACTATTAAAGTTGGACCAAAGGAGAAAAAAATTCACGAGAAAAAAACATAAAAAGAAAACAGTGAACAGAACAAGAGAAAATGATTAAAAAAAACTTTCTTTATTGCTATTATCATTGCAAGCGTACCCAGTGATAATGCCGGTGTTGGGTTAGAACCAAGCTGCGATAACCAAATTGTCGATTTAGCTATTTTGGAGCTAGATTAACTTTTCATTGTCCACAATTCACCCGCGTTATATAGTGAACTGCTCGATAATGAACCGCGTTATAAATGGGGGGGGGCAGTGTATTACTATTAGCAGTAGGAGTAGTAGGTTTACACTATAAAAATCTGGTTGTCACCGCTGGGATCAAGTGATAGCAAGTTTCCTTAACAATCGAACATTTTTTTTCAGTATTTTCAGCAACTTCATCAATAGTACCATGCACCGTCTAACTTGTCTCTTGGTTTAAAAGTAGTAGTAGTAGTAGTAGTAGTAGTAGTAGTAGTAGTAGTTTTTGATGGTGGAGGAGGCGGAACCGTCGAGGTAATTTACTGAACTAATTCGAGTATCAAGGCTAGGAAAATGAAACGAAGGAAAGACATTTTTTGTTTATTGGAGACAGAAGTTGTTAGGGAAGCATTGTTGGTTGTAGGAAAAGAGTCAAAGAAAAAAAAACTGTCATAGAAAGATAGTCGCAATGAAGGCTAAGAAAGAAATCAAAGGAATAGTCTTTCATATATAGAATAAGTGATATCCCAGTATATTTGATATACAGTGAAATAAGTAATATTTCAATTTATCCTATTTCATAAAATAAGTGATATTTCAATGAAGTAAATGTTGACGATAAAAGTCATATTCATGACTTTTTTCCAAACCAAAAATCAAACGACTTTTTTCTACGACGTTTTCCCTAGCCAACAATATTACTTTTTTCAAGACTTTTTTGTCCTGACTTTTTTCCGCGACTTTTTTTTTTTGTAGCCTATGTAGAGACTTTTTTTCGTGACTTTTTTCCAAGCCTACATAATGACTTTTTTTCCCTCTGGTCACCGCATTGTTTCTTCTCATACAGGATAACTATTGCGATGTTAACAGCAGCAGCAGCAGCAGCAGCAGCAGCAGCGGAAGTAGTAGTAGCAATAGTTGCAAGTAGTTTTCAAGAGTTGTACAAGTTATTAGGAAAAGTTGATTGTAGCAGTAACAACCAAGTCAGCAGCAGTAATTATTGAACAATCAGCATTTACTTTAGTAACTGACTAGTCGTTTTGAATCATTCGCACTGATTCAAGTATGGTACAAGACTGCATTTGTTGAGTTCTCAATATGAATAATCCTCATTGTTAAAGTGTAGAGCACAAACCGTTGCATTATTATGAATGATCAAAAAACAAGTTATTATTTCGTTTGTACGGCGCCCTCAGAGAATGCCACGATTATGAATCTGCCGTTATAACGTATGGATTTTATACGAATTGTATTGATGTTGTTGAGACACCAAAAAGTTGGGGCAAAAATGAATCTGCATTACTCTTTCTCAGTCTCATGTTCTGTGTGCGGGTCTACTAATGAAATGAATAAGCCAACTATTAATCACCTTAACCAAATACATGACGGTATGTAATCAATTGTTTGTTGAACTTATCGGTAAATCCTTGGAAAATACTCCTTGCAAAAATAAAAGTATATTTTTTTCAATTAATAGGAGCAAGTCTATGTATTGTAATTACCAAGAGAGTTTACTGTATTTGCTTCATAAATATACATGAATACGGGTGTGGACGACTCGGCTTAAATTGAACTTAAAAGCAATGGACTGCAACTTTACCATGGTAACCATCTCTCTGTGACAGGCGCCAAAGGCAACACTCAAAATATAAATGAATGTTGATTAAGCATTACTTCATCTTCGAAATTCCTACAATTTCAAGACGACTATCACTCATTGGTATAAGTTGAAAACAACAGATATAAGACGAGAGAAAAACTAGTCTAAAATTGATTATAATGACAACACTTCGTCTGAAAAAATCGAACATGTCAAGACCATTACATCTACCAGGATTGAATGTAGAAAACAACCGGAATGAGAAAATGAACTAGTCAAAACTGTAAACTATGACAATACTTACTCTTGATAAATGATGTATTACAAAACTTATAAATGACCTTCTTCTTCTTCTTCTTCTTCTTCTTCTTCTTCTTCTTCTTCTTCTTCTTCTTCTTCTTCTTCTTCTTCTTCTTCTTCTTCTTCTTCTTCTTCTTCTTCTTCTTCTTCTTCTTCTTCTTCTTCTTCTTCTTCTTCTTCTTCTTCTTCTTCTTCTTCTTCTTCTTCTTCTTCTTCTTCTTCTTCTTCTTCTTCTTCTTCTTCTTCTTCTTCTTCTTCTTCTTCTTCTTCTTCTTCTTCTTCTTCTTCTTCTTCTTCTTCTTCTTCTTCTTCTTCTTCTTCTTCTTCTTCTTCTTCTTCTTCTTCTTCTTCTTCTTCTTCTTCTTCTTCTTCTTCTTCTTCTTCTTCTTCTTCTTCTTCTTCTTCTTCTTCTTCTTCTTCTTCTTCTTCTTCTTCTTCTTCTTCTTCTTCTTCTTCTTCTTCTTCTTCTTCTTCTTCTTCTTCTTCTTCTTCTTCTTCTTCTTCTTCTTCTATCATCATCATCATTATTATTATCATTGTTATTGTTATTATCATCGTTATTATTATTATTTGAGTTTCCTCACCAGCAGTGGCTGGTGGACTTCACTGGAGATCAAGTGACTGCGAGTCTCTTCTCAGTATCCTGGCCAACTTCAGTAGTGCGGTCATTTGGATGGTCACGGGTTTTCCCCAGATTTCAAACTCGTCCTGTCTCTAATTTTTACCAACAATTTGCAGTGCTGTCACCTTTCATATTCTGCAGCTTCTTCAGCTCCCTGGCAAGGTCCTGATACTCTCCCAGCTTCACACGACCATTTTCCTTCTTTACTGTCGGTAGGTTTGGTTTTCTGGTTTGGGTGGGATGATCTGTTGGGAGATCGAAATCCCAAAAATTTTCGTGTTTCATTCTCCAAGACGGATGCACGTATCATTGGTTTGTATAGTTGAATTCCAGCCGCTTGCACAGTTCCCAATGGATCACCCTCCCTCACAGGCATGCCTGTTTTCTGTATCGCTTCAGGATTAGTTTGCTAATCTCGCTCACTATATACCTAACTGTCTCATCTCTATCTCCTTATAATCTACTCTAACTGTTTTCCAGTGTCTTGTCTGTCTTTATGTAGTTCGTTTTAGTGATGTTGTTCCTGGTCACTATCAGGTGCAATTCAGTTTCTCCCATGAGGTTCCCTTTGCGCAGCCATATCCATGTCCTTTGATTCTCAATGCCTTCGGTTTATCATC
>OY735206.1:33623468-33673468 GCA_963457665.1 Thysanoteuthis rhombus
GTGCCTAGTAACTTATGGTTTTTCCCGAAGAGATTTCAGACGGTGGACGAGATTAAGTAGAGTTCAACAAGGAAGCAGTCCCAAAAGAGAACTTCATAAGCTTTTTTGAGAAGTGGAAGGAGCACTACGGTAAGCTTTCGAAGTCCAAAGAGAAATACTTTGGAGAAGACGAAGGCGCCAGCGCACTTCGTTCGCTATTTTTTCGTTCAGATCAAATAGCTGGATACTTTCCGGACAGATATCGTACTTTTTCTTTTTTTTTTTTTTTTTTGGTAATATTCCCACGTTTGCCAGTAAATGTAGAAAGTGGCGTATGTTTTGCACTCCGTTAATCATTGGGGAGAGACGTGTGAAAAACAATAGAAAAAAAAGGTATCTTATCGCTGACGAATCTTACGCACATTAATTGGAGGTAATCAACGATGACGGATTAGTCAATACCGAGAGAGAAGAAAAAAGAGGTCTGCTGCCTTCCGCACGACGCTTTTCTCCCGGAGACAAAAATGAATGCTCTCAGATGAGACTATAAATGATGTGCTAATATCAATTTGTCCTTATGATTTTGTTCGTAATTATTGCTACACGTAGCAAACACGCTTATTTAAATCTCTCTTTCGGTTTTATCAGTCTTGACTGAGAAAATAAATTAATCAAAATGCAATGATGGAATTCATAAAAACTAATTACACACACACAAACACACACACACACACACACACACACACATATATATATATATATATATATATATATATATATATATATATGTTGTCCAAATTTCGTTGGGGTTTATTTCTTTATTTCTCCCTCGTAACAGCAACAACATTCCTCATCTAATTTCGTAATTCGTAATCACGACAAAATAATTGATCGTCAGATCTCTCACAAACTGAAGCAAACTGACAAGTCTCCTATAGCATATATATTCAGCACAAAAGCACTTCAGATGGGATAGAAGTCAGAGTAGAGTTTGACCCTGCAGCTGCCAAGCAACACACACACACACACACACATATATATGAGTGTGTGTGTGTGCAGAGGCGGCAGCAATTACTTGTTTGTGCAAGTGTGGTTGAATACAGGAATTTCTTTTTCAATCTTTTCGTTAGTTTTTCTTGTTTGTCAGGATGCAATGTACACAAATATTATCCAAACGACCTCGACAATGACTGAATATACGATCGAAAGCGCTCAGTCTAATCTATCTTTTGGACAACACTTGCATAGATTGCATCTCGACATACATTTTCTGGTGCATTAACAAGAAAAACAAGCAAAAAAATTGAAAAATCTTCCCGGATGAAAGAATAATGCTGGGCCTCACATGGAGAGACTACAAAACAGCACAGTACACCCGGGAAAAGACAAAAGTTAGAGACATCATAGAATCCATAAAAAATCTCAAATGGCAGTGGGCTGGCCATGTTGCAAGAATGGCTGACAATCGATGGACATCACGACTCACAACATGGATTCCCCGAGACCACATGTGCAACCGAGGCCGGCAAAATGTTAGATGGAGAGACGAGCTAGACAAGTTCAGGAAGTACTGGCTCCGTGACGCCCATGATAGAGAAGTATGGCAAATCCTGGGAAGGTCTATGTCCAACGACGGACGCTAAAAGACTGATGATGATGATGATGGTGACATGCATTTAAGCTACCTAGGCTGATCGGCATATTGTGTAAAAACGTGTGTGTCTGTTCAAAAAGTGTTCTTAAAATAACATCTTTATAATTAGATATTCACCTCTCTATCATATAATTTCCTGTATAACGGGAACAACGAAAAGTGTAGATATGAACAGAAGATAAGAAGACGAGTTTGGGTGAGAAGCAGTTATTTGAACTTCCAATTAATAGTTGGCTGCTCAGCTCAATCGGTAGAACGGCATTGCATTAAGATGGCCTCCTTGGTTGGACGTATATATATATATATATATATATATATATATATATATATATATATATATGTGTGTGTGTGTGTGTGTGTGTGTGTGTCTTCGGAGACGTGTCTATGATTGGTATAAAGAAAGATTTCATTTTTTTTTAATAAGTATTTTTTGTGCGAAAGAAAATGCTTTCATTCCATCATTACGCTAGGGACCTTGTGAGGCACCAACGTACAAGCCTCTGCTTTCAATTGGTTCTTGATAAAGAATATAACGTAGAGTCGAAGGAGTTGATGTAAGTACGTTCTAAATTCTGCATTCTCTATTCCTTATGGATTTGATCAAGGCTTAGAGCTCAATGAATCTTCGCTTTGTTTACGCTGGATGCACATCTCACATGAACATACAGGTATATACCTTTACACCTACTTATATATATATATATATATATATATATATATATATATCTTCCTATCTAGATCTCTCTTTCTCAATATATATGTATGAAAGATCAATAATACAATATACAACAAACGTGTGTATATGTGTTAAGCAGATTTTAGTTCAAAAAGTGCTCAATACCATCAGTAGAGCGGTTCTGAAATGAGTGGAGTTATTTTTGCAATAAATATCTGATTCTTTTTGTGGAATTTGATCGCAGACTAATTGTTGAAAAAATTGATTCGTGTGTGCTGCACACGGATTGAGAAATATGGATGAACAGGAGAATAGGAAATCCCCATCTCCCACACGACAATCTAGGGGGCCACAGGGAATGAGCGTATTGGAAACGTCCCCTTAGATTTGTCCAAACAACAACAGCATTCTGGACAGAGGGTCAGGTACATACGTTAGTGAGAAACACTTCTAGTTTGTTGAAGTTTGATCCAGCTTACGGCATATGGTGTATCGTAATGGTTACCCGTCTAGTAACTGAGCTAGTTCGTCATTGCTCAACTTCGGCAATCTTGCGAGAATCGGAGTATCCAGTGAGATTTGGCCGTAACCCATTAAAAAAACCTTTGGCAAGACTCGGCAGCAGATTCTAACAAGGACCAGACGTAAGCAGTCTTATCACAGGTGTTTAGTAAAATTTCGAAGGAATTAAAAGGCGAGCAACAAATGTTAAGTAACCACTTTCATTCGTTCAAAACTGAGTTTAATTTCATGTAGGTATCTAGTGGGAAATAAGTTTTGAAATATTGATAGTGCGTTGATTCGGTGCTACTTGCATAAGTGTCATTTCTGTTAAGTGTCTCCTTTTAAATCTACACTTTTAAAAAATAGACCACAATTTCTGATAATGATCGTTATAATACTGAATATCATTAACACGTATAAGATGGATGCGTATGTAACGTTTCTTTTAGTTCAGAACTGTATACCTTATGCCCCTTGTTTGTTTTGTCCGAAAAATTCTACTCTGTCACTTGGTGTTTCACATAGCCATCTAGGAGAAAGCAGTTCAGGTGCGTACAGAAAATGAGCAAACACAGAGCACAAAACTGGATTAGAAAAATGAAAAGGGATAGAGTGAAACGCGTCAAGACGTGCTTGCAAATAGCAAGAAAGTCAAGGAAATACGGAGAGGTTGAAACGCTTGCAAACGAAATGGCATCTGTTCCTTTGAGTTGGTCTTCGCGCGTTTATTTCTCTGCACAAACGAGCTACAGAGAACATGACAACAAGAAATAGCCCGGATGCTGATTACTGAAGGGCGTATTCTCGTAAGTTGCGTATACTTGGGACACATTGCCCTGAGGCCGCTCTATACTGACGTTTCAAAAGGAAAGCATTGTAAAGAAATTGGCAGGAAATATTTAATAGATTTTCAGGCAGGTTTTACTATTACTCAAAAAAAGAACTGCAAAAAAACGTTCACAAATTTTGCTTGCAAGTACAGTGTATATCAAAAAGTAGATATATCTTATGTCGGAGAGATAAATATTCGTGAAAACAAAATCGTGAATATGATTATAAAGTAACGAAAACGTCTTGGGTGCTGATTTGAATGTTTTGATTACACAGACAAAACACACACGCATACATACCCAAACACATACTTTTCATTAATTGCATAGACTGAATAATATACGGGAAAAAAATCATATAAAAATTCTGTCTAACGTATCTGGCTCCGTACTTACTATAATACGTATACGGACATATACGCTTGTGCATACGTGGGTATGTATACATACATCAGCTTGAAGACTTGGATGAAGATTTTTTTTTATTCATGTTGTTATATTCTATGTTTAGATTATTTTTTCTATTTCAATTGATATGTTCGTAGAAATAGTTCAAGTGAGACAACTAGAAAGGCCATCATTTGAAGAGCCTTGTATCCCAACAGAACGTCGGGTTGATTACATAACCATATAATTACGTCAGTGTTGCATAAACTCTTTACAATATCGGCGACATAGTCCTGAGGGGGTACCATTTGTCTATTGACTGATTCTCTAAAAAGAAAAAAAAGTAAAGAAGGGTGAATAAATTCATTATTGTCTGGAATATCCAGTTATTGTTCTAGATTTGGGGGATTGAGTCATTTAAAAAGCACTTTTCAATAGTAATAAGTCGACCAGTGCTCATGAGTTGAGCAGTCTTAATGGAATATCAATCGTTGAGAATTTGCATTAAAACTAAATTTTAAACTCGTTGTGAATTGATATGAAGGGTCGGAAATTCAATTCACCATTCACTGTTGTTACAAAAATGGCGTGAGTATGGGAAGAAAATCAAAGCTGTCAGATTTCGAACGCAGATTTTTGAACTTCAGAATCAGAGTTATTACAACATGAAATAGCAGATAGTAGTGATCCAAATATATGTGTTATTAAGATAATTATGGTGCCAAGAACATGCGAGTTAAGGAAATGCCCGATCGTAATGCAAGTACAGCTATCAGAGAACTGCGGCAAAATTCCAGTCAACCCATGGCTGGCCTAAAAGTGAAAATAGTTGTTCAAAATCAGTTAGTACCAAACAAGAGAGAACTCGAGAAGCCAGGATTCAGTCAAGTAAAAAAGATTGCAGCATCCATTTCTGAAAATAATTCGCAAACAACGCAGACTTAGTACGAGTAGTAGCAGAGAGTCCTCTTCATAGACCCAGATGGACCTCATTATTACTGGCTTGAACCACAATTACAAAAGAGAACCTTTTCAAAGCCAGCTAGTGGAATTTATGAGCTCATGATTTGTACTGCAGTAGGAGATGGTGTGAAAATGGTACTCCAGTTTAACGACGGATGTCTATACTGGACAGGATTCGTAGATCTGCGAAGAGAGTCAAATTTAGTAGCTTAAGGCGTTCAGATTGGTGACCTACCGTTAATGTTTCAGCAACATAATGGTCCTATTCATGCTGCAACAGTCATTTAGCGAATTCTCCGGCCAACAGCCCTGATCTCAATATCTTTAGAAATGCATGTTGGCAAGGAATGTCTTTGAAGGTAGAAAGCATTTTTGATACAATGCAGGATCTCAAAACTGCCATTTTAGCAGCTTGTAATGAAATGCCTGATGAATACTTTCCGTGTTTGGTTCAAAGCCTTCTAAGAAGATTTTTCAAGTGATTAATAATAAGAGTGATTCAACAAAGTATAAACAATAAGATTTCTCTTTAAAAAACTCAATAGAATGTCCAATAAAACAATAAAATTAGCAATGAGTTTGAAAGTTGCAGAACTTTTCAATTAACCGATTGATATCTCTGATGTAAATGATTAATTTTAACCTCTTTTTAATAGAATATTGATTAGATAATTATGTGCATAACTTGAGACCAGGCCAAATACACTTATGATACATATAAAAATTAGAATAATAAATCATTTGGTATTTTTTTGCCTAGGATTTTTGAGGTGCACAATATTTATTCATTATATTTTCGAATAAGGATGCAAACGTCTTATTGACAACTTGTAGTTAAACTATTCAAAATATAAAAAACTTTTTTCAAAAGATATAAACTACGGAAAGATTACGAAAAGATGACAATTATACAAATAGTTTAACTTCACAATGGATGTTGGAAGTGATTCCCTTGAACCAGGATTCAGGTTCATACCTATTTACTTACATAAACTTTTCATTTAATTGGAAAATTACGTAGCTGACACAACACTGGGGAATGGATGCTCGAATTAGGCTTGCGCAAGATGCAATGATTTCAATTGCTAAGGACTGTAGTAAAATTTTGTTAATATTCTAGAATAAAATTTGCATCCGCACAAATCTAACCCTCTCATCACCAGTGTTGCATCCTTTATGAAACAGCCTGAATTTTGCATTTGAAATCAATAAAGACTCAGAATGAAGACAGTTTCATTTCTACAGATTAGCTTCAGCGCAATAGATAAACAGGTGAATGGTGTTTACATGCATCAGTTATGATGTGATTCCATTCACAGCATTTTATTTTCGCGTTTTGCGTGAAAACTTTTTTAGTTTATATTGGACCCGATTAACAAATGGGCCCAGTCACAACTGTCTGGTTGTTCTTGAAAGTAATCACTTATACCTTCAGAAATAAGCATATATACATATATATATATATATATATATATATATATATATATATATATATATATATATATACATATATATATATATTCGAAGAAGAAGAAGAAGAAGAAGAAGAAGAAGAAGAAGCCTTAAAAGGTGGAAACACAAGTATGTGTGCGTAACGTATCAATTAATTATTTAGACTTAACGCCCTACTTTAACCAACCAATTTTGGTTGGAACATTATCATGAGATAAACCAATCACAGATCACATATATTTAATCATACATTTGCACTTATATATACATTCACAATTATATATATATATATATATATATATATATATATATATATATATATATATATATAATGTTGATTTTTTCAATTTGCATGAATACAAAAAAGAAATAGAAAGTAGATTTTCTATGTTGGTGATGATATTGAATCACGATGCTCAATATTCATCAAAGTAAATAGAGCTTTTATTTTACATGAAATAAGATCCACTAGGATATATTCCTGGTGATTGTCAACATTTCGTGCCAAATGTACTCTTCAGCGACCGGCAAAATGTTTTGATTATTACTAGAACAAAACATTCTCGATTGCTGAAGCGTGTGTTAGGCACAAAACGTTGACATTCACCGGGTATATATCCTTGTAATTCTTATCACACAGACAGACACACAAACACACACTCACATATATATATACACATCTGTTGCTTGTTGATGAAATAGAGATTATAAATTTATTTTGAGGAGTTAAATCCTTTATATATATATGTATATATATATATATATATATATATATATATATATATATATATATATATATATATATATATATACTAGGTGACTAACCATCAAACTGCTAAGTATTTGATGGATTATAGTTGCTGAGATCTCAGCGATTTCATTGCTTAATAAGGTATTGATTGTTCAATTAACTATCTGTGAATTATTACGAACACATTTGGGAACCATTTAGATATAGTGACTATAATCTGCCATATAGATAGCATTCTCTTTACATTTGGGGGAGGGGGGAATCATTCATATATATATATATATATATATATATATATATATATATATATATATATATATATATATATATATATATATAACAAGCGAGAGATATGTCAGCAAATTGCTGTTTATCTTGTAATGTCAAAACATCATGAAAATAAAAAGTAAGAGAGAAAGACATGATTTAAGGAAGTAGACGGAATTATTTTATATTTGACATTTGATATAAATTAAATTACAGAATGAACGAACAAATAACAGTAAAATCTGTTTACTATGGTTTGTACCCCAGGAGTTCATCAATTTGCATTATTCATAATTCCTAATTTAGAATGAGCCAGTGTAAATGTTGTACAGTGAGTGAGTGAGTAGAAATCACCCTAAATACGGCTTTATGTAATCATGGATTACTATGAGAAAGCAGTCAAAAATAGCTACTTCTTGAACATATCAATATTCAAGCAAAGAATACAGAGGGAAATTGAAATGGTTGATAAACCTTGGAATTCAGGGCGGGCTATAATCTCAATTTTCCAATAGTGGATTTTGTTTGAATCGCCTGCAGCCCACTTTCAGATTCCGCTGATATTCATTTGATTTCCTGAGAGCAATGGTCAATGAAACTTCTCGAGAGTGTGGAAATGTTAATTTAAAAATTCTGGAGATATCAATTTATTCAAATACCGGTCTGGTTAGAGACATACTAGAAACCATTACATGACCGAAGTCTTTTGACCAGATTGGGGGTGAACAATTAAAACTTTGGAAGGAGGGTTGATCAATGAATAAATTACTCCTCCCGCCTTTTTTTGGGCGGTGTTCACTAAAACGTCAGAATTTTTAAAAAATTAAAAAAGCACGAACGCTGACAGACATAACTAAACGGACTAATTTAGTATAAACTTATATTAACCCCCCCCCCCAAAAAAAAAAACAAAGAAAATCCTTCCATCTAGACATATTGGGGAGTAAGTTTAAACTTTCAGCCCCTGGCTCCAATGATGAGGCTATTACGCGCGGCACATACATACATAGATTGCGACTAGTCATCCAACCATTCACACAAACTGACTTGAAAACTGAAGGAAAACCTATGCTACTGCTGAGTTGATGTAAAGGGTTTTTTATTCAACAAAAAGGACTTGCCTCAATATTCCTTGATGGTTATTTTACTGTGGTTTAATAAGTGTTTATGTTTTGCACCCGTACGTCATAGCTAGTATTATTCATTGATTATATACTTTATGATGTAAGTATTTTTGCTTTTCAGTATGTCTCTCGGTCAAATGCTTTCCTGCCAATCGTTATGCATCGTTCTTATTTAATTTCCGTGGTCTTTCTCCAATTATATCACCCGACCTAGATAAATGTATTCATTAACTCTTTAAGGCTTCTCCGTCTATTCTTAAGGTCTTTCCCGGGCTTTATCATAGAATATCACTCTTTTTAATCTTTAGTCCTATTTTTGGCTTTCCGTATTTAGATCACTCAATACGTTTCGTAGATCCCCCAAAGTTTCTGGTATTAATGCATTATCATTGAATACCTTGAATTAATCTGCTTTCTTAAAGATGCTTCCAAAGTCCATTGTAGCGAGCCTTGGTGATATTAGATCCTCTAGTCTTACTCCTCTTCCAATCATTATTTTGTAAGTATCTTTATGAAGTATTATCATTGCTGAGTCATTTTTGTATATATTTTCTTTTGAATAATTCTCACTGTGGATGTTGATGTCGTTCTCGTCTGGTTCAGTAAGAAGTGCATAACTGTTTGTCAGTTTAAGCTTGAAGGATTGGTACGTTGGGCGGATGCACTTTGGTGTGGAACATTTCCTTTGTTCTTTGTTGGTGCTATTACCAAAAACTGCATGGGAGAACGCAGAAATTCCAAGTCACTGATAACAACAAGAGAGGAAATTGAAGCAACCTAACTAAATAAAACCATCCAAAAGAAACGAAGAGAAGACAAAAGGAGATACACGACAGCAATAATCGAAACAATTTTCGAAAAAGGTCCAATCTATTAACAAAACTCCCGATACAGGACGGAAACAAATAACTAGTGTACTCAAAAAAATGTAAACCTAACAACAGACAGGGAACAGATCGTCAAACGTACACACACAATTCTACCAAAAACTCCAGGGAAGGCCCCTGGACCAGATAACATCACCATTGACCTATTCAAAAAAAAGTAAGGTCATCACTAGGAAGCTATCTATTTTATCCAAGTTATGCCTAGAACAAAGTTGAATCCTATACGATTGCAACATTGCAATCATAATGCTATCACATAGAAAAGGAAACCTGAAAAACTTCAAGTAAAGACCAATAAGTCTACTCAGCAGCATCTTCAAACTTTTCACCAAAGTTATCACCAACCAAATGACCAAAACGCTAGGCAAACACCAATCATGGGAACAATCTGGCTTTAGAAGCTACTCAACCAGGAACCATCTCCATTCGATAAATCAACTAAAAGAGAAAGCAGTAGAAAATGCAATACCACGTGGCTTTTATGGACTTCAGTAGAAATTCTCAAGGTCATTGATGCTATCACTCTACAAGCTGTAGACCCCGTATATGTCAAAGGATTGCAACATAAAATGTCACAACAGCTCCTTTATAAGGCTACATAAAGAGTTAGAGCTCCCAAAAGAGGTAAGACAAGAGGTCACCAGCTCACTCAATCTTTTTATGGCTTGTCACGAGATGATCTTCCGAAACTTAGTCCAGAAAAACAAAGGAATCAGAATAGACAACGAATACCTAAGTAACCTCAGATTTGCAAACGACATTGTTCTTTTCTGTTGAGAACTTCAAGGATCTCCAACTAATGTTAGATGAACTAAACGAAGGAAGCAAGAAAGTTAGAATTCACATGGAATTCAGCGAAACAAAGGCCATGTACAACAAGCATATCGGAAATAAACGCACAACGATCAGAATCGAAAACGCTAAACTGGATTAAGTAGACCACTTAATCTACTTAGGACAACAAATCTCCATGGAATCCTCAAAAGAAGAAGAAATCCAGCGAAGAATCACTCTAGGATGGCAAGCTTTCGGTAGAGCAAGCCCTACCTTCAAGAACAAGAAAATCCCATTAGTCCCAAAAAGAAAAGTAAACAACCAATTCATCCTCCCGATCGCCATCTATGGAGCTGAAACATGGAACCTAATCAAGAAACTGTCCATCAAACTGAGAACTATTCAACGAGCATAGGTAAGAAGCATGCTCAAAATCACAAGACAGCACAGTATATTAAGGGAAAACAGGAGTCCGAAAGATCGTAGAAACCATTAGGAAACTCAAATGGCAATGGGCTGGTCATGTTGCAAGAATAGCGGAAAATCGATGGACATAACTAATCACAGCAAAATCAATTCAAATTCGGGATAAAGCCCAGCAGAAACTCAGGTAGCCGAACAAAGCAGCTTGTTGTCTTTCTAATAAAAGTATTTGTAGGTGATCTTTTGTCAAATAGCCACTTCTAGAGCCTGCCTACTCGTGCAGTTGGTTTCCCTCTAAAGTGTTTGTTGATATGATCGAAATCATTTTCGATGATAGTTCATAAATGTTAGATAGTAAAGTAAGGGCAGTAATTGCAAAGGTTTTTATTTTTCTCCCTTCTTATGCTGTGGGATGATTACTTATTTGTGCCTTCGACTTATCACTGGGGTGTTTAGCTCTAAGGTAACAGCGACGGTACGTTAAAGCAACTACCTATGGGCCACAAGTTCGATTCTTGTTGTAGCCAATTATCTTTAGATGAGTATTCTATTATCATTCTATGATTATTTCTTTCGGATTATATTACCATTTCTTTTATTTTATTTTATCATATCACACACATATATATATACATGTGTTTTTTGTTTGTTTTTTCTTGGTTGGAGCAGAAGGGGGTGTTTGTATCTGTGTATTTGAGGGTGATATTTGGTTACAAATGAGATGGGCCTATGGGAAGCGGGGTCAAGGGAAGTAGGTTTCCTGTCTCTGTGGGCATTAGGCTTGTCTAAGATAAGAAAGGCAGTGATGAGCTAGAATAGTATTTTCTCAGGGAACGACGTATAATGATCTTCAGGAAATTATTTTGAGACCCTGCCAATTTGCTTAAAAGGACGTATGTTATGACTTATGGATGCAAATTATGGAATCTAATAAAAAGAACTGATACACAACTTAAAAACGCTCAAAGAGTTATGGAAAGAGTAATGCTAGGAATAACTCCAAGAGGTAGAAAAAGATCGACATGGTTTGAAGACTAGTGTGAAGGATATCATACAAATGATTAAGCCACAACAATGGAGATGGTGACTGTTGATTTGAAATCTCCACTGTAAAATCAGTATTTAGATCTCTTCATACCAAACCACCAGATTGAGATTAGTTAATGATTTCAGGCAGATATTCAGGTTTTCTCGAATAATGATTTATCAATGAATAGTATAGATTTCCTAGCACCCGTAGGAAAAGTGACCATGTCACTTTTTCGGTTGAACTTGAACCCGAGTTTATAGCAGATCATGCAAGTAAAATAGAGTATGGGTACAGCACCAATAATCTAAGCGTTGATTATAAGCTTGAATCTTCATGAAACCCACGAAAGAGGAAGAAATAAAGCGAAACATGACCCTAGGATGGCAAGCCTTTGGCAGAACAAGCTCAACCTTCAAAAACAAGTCGATCTCAATAATCCTAAAAAAGAAGACTATACAACCAATGCATCCTCCTGGTAGTCACTTAGGGAGCTGAAACATGGAACCTAACCAAGAGACAAGCCTGCAAACTGAGAAGTATGCAACGCACACATAAGAGAATCATTCTTAACATCACATGGAGGGATCACAAGACAACACAGTATATAAGGAAGAAAACGGGAGTCGGAGACATCATATAATCTATTAGAAAACTTAAATGACAATGGGCAGGCCATGTTGCAAGAATGAAAGACACCCGATGGACATTACGACTCACAACATGGATCCCCAGAGATCACATGCGAAACAATGGCCAACAGAATATAAGATGGAGAGATGAATAGGACAAATTTAGAAAATACTGGCTCCGCGAAGCCCATGATAGAAAATTGTGGCGAATCATGGGGAAGATTTATGTCGAACGACGGACGTTAAGGGACTGATGATGATGATATAAGCTTGAATAGATTTATCAAAGAATGCTTCCCATATTTGATCGGGCTCCTTTGATGTCTTTAAAAACTAATACTAAAGGTGATATCTTCGAAAAATTTGGCACATCTAGACGGTTATGTGAATGGAATGAAATGCATAAAGCATGGGAAGCATTTGGTGGTAAGCCTATCAGGGTTAAACTTCAAACTTTTCTTCGTAAGCAAAACTAATTCCGGAATATTGCAATTAAAGAAGGACTCAAATACAAAAGTAAATTGTGAGGTGCCTGAAGTCAAATACCAAGTCTTCTTTTCATAATTTAATATAAAAAAATAAGTTGAGATAGACTTTGGGCGACTTGGAAGGCTCCGCTGGCAACCCGACAAAAACTCCTTTAAAAACTGCAGAGATTCTATCAATTTCTTTTCAACCAGTTTTTCAAAGTGGGCCCAAGGCTCACTTTCCCAAAAGTGATTTCAAAGCAATAGACGACCAAGTGGTTTTATGGAAAAGCCTACTCTTGAGTCTAGCAAGGTTGAAGAATTGCTGGAAAGCATAAAAGCTATGAGTCCGGATAATTTATATCCGTAACTGTTGAAATATCTGGCAGACAATAGTGATGTTGTTGATGCCTTCACATTATTATCAACTGTACTGATCAGGTGTGTATACCTACCGTTTGGAAACTTGCAGTTGTGGTACAAATGCATTAGGATCTGTTCATCTACCGGAAAATAATAGGTTAGTACATTTTATGTATGATATATGAAAGTTTTATAAGAGACCATATTCTCGCTAATGTAATTGATGTCTTAACCGATAAGCGGCACAGATTCATGGCAGGCAATTCCTGCTTATGAAATCTATCAGAAAGTCCCGACAAAGCGTACGAATATTTGGCAGCTAGCTGTTGATCTGTTGTATTTGGATTTTAGTAAGGTATCTGTGTCTTACTGTTCAGTAATCAAACTTGGAGCTGTTGGAATCTCCAAAAAATATGGCAAATATTATACGAAACTATCGGAGTGATAGTTGATATGAAAGTTAAAATCGAAGATGCAAAATCGGACGCCAAGGCTGTATTGGCTGGGGACCCGCAGAGCCCTGTACTGAGTCCGATAATATTTCTTTCGCTCATAAAGAATTCTCCCGAAAATATTGAAAATATTATCAAAATATTTGAAGACGATGTGAAAATGGTAGCAGATCCAAAGGAGAATAAATTTATGTCATCTGAACGAATTATCAATGTGGAAATTTGAGTGATTATTAAATGTAGATGAATGTAAACGATGAAAAATGAGTTTCTGTGATCGAATTGGGATATTTGCTGCACTGAAAAGGAACTTGGTGTCATTTTTAATGAGAAATCAAATATTAGAGATTATATATATACTTCTATATCTGGAGCATAGCCTTGACTTTTGAGAAATACTGTATCCCCAAAACTGCACGAAATTAAAACTGTATATGAATCATCAGTGAGGCATAATATCGATGATTTGGTTTTGGAAGCAGTAAAAAGAACTTTTACTAGAGTCATTGACAGAGTTTGAAATCTTGATTATGAGAGAAGACAAAATAAGCTAGGTATGACCATACTGTTGGAGCATAGAATGAAAAGCAACTCAAGAGAGACATTTAGAATTTTAAATAGTTTCAATAACTATGGTAAAAAAATACTACTTTAACTTCTCTGACGGAACGACATAAATTGGATTAGAAAAAGTTTGAAACCTTGATTTTTTTTTTTCGGTAAAAAGTAATAGATTACTGGAATAAGTTACCAAAATATGTTCGGAGCAAAAACTATGTCAATAGTTTGTAACGGATCGATATCTCCGGTCATTTATAACGGTTACACTTTTGCCTGATCACACATTTTATCAAAACATATGAATATACCGTCAGGTGCAACGCTAAATAAAATCAGTCAGATGAGAAAATATTTTATTGAAAGATAACACATTTTGCTGGAACACACAAGCACTTTTTCTACAGAAATACATTTTTATATTCTTTCTAAAAATAGCCTCATCTGAGACACCAGGTCAGGAAGAAAGAGACTTACTTTTCAGAGATAATTAGTGGGGAGATTTTCGATATAGACAATCCTAGATGACAATGAATTTGGCATCTCACGCCCCAACCTTTATCATCTTCTATAAAATTGGTGAACACGATCCGATCTTCGTCTGGTTCTCATTCTGCGCTGAGCAGAATGAAGGATATTCCAACAACTTGCTCAACAATCATTTCACATACGTACGTACGCATTCAAACACACAATAACATACAAACCAATACTATAGTTTCTTTACTTTCTGCATACGTATATGATCATTATTGACTATATATGAATATTATACACTTATGTCATTACGTTGAGCTATTAAAAACATTTTGAAAACAGTTGTGAAACAACTTTAAAAGCAAATTCTCTTTTTACTTCTTTTTCAATCAAACCTTTATATTCATACATATTTCAATAAATGCATCTTTTGTTATTTTAAATCTTTGTTCTTGATTTTAATTCATTGCATTGCATTTCATATGTATCCTTCGCAATGCATCACAACTTACATTTACAATTTAGATTGGACTGACCCGCTACCTTTCTATGTTTATGCCTACGACTATTAGAGAAAGAAAGTGTGTAACTTTTATCCTCTCGCACACCAATATATTGAGTTAACCCTTTCCACATTTTGATGAACGGTCAACGGATTTTACCGTTCATACTGAAGATTACAATTCAATCGTAGTTGGTTGAATAGTTGGGTATTTAGCTTGAGTCAGATACAGATAATTTAATCAACTTGACTAGACAGTCATTAAAACTTCATTTTTTTAATGGGCTTGATAAATTTAACTGTCATGACGTTCTAATAACTTAAAGGGATAATTCTGTAAACTTCGAAATGAAATTTTCAAGAGAATATAAGTACATGATATAGTGTAAAAAATATATCTATTATTCGAGATCTCGGACAGGGAAATTTCGTTTTCAGTAAATAGATACAGTAACATAGATGAGTTTTCATATATATTTATTATTCTTTCTCTAAATATATATTTATGTAAAGAATAAATGTGAATGATTATCATCATAAACCGGCTTCTTCGCTTATCTTTCGCACTCCATGTGTTGCGTGATCGGAGGTTGCGAATTATCGCACAGATGTGCGAACTCACGGAGGCAGTGTTGAGTGGAAAGCGAACGCCTGTGGTCGTCGGCCACGGCGAGAGGCTGACTGCATAGGATTCTCCTGTGATTTGCTCAGGAACCGGACACACAGACACACAGTTGGCCTGGGCTTCAGCACACACGCACGCTCAGTTATTCAAAGCTTTCACTGAGCCCTACCCACTCACGCAAACCACTGCGTACACACATACACAAACACATAGACATACACATACACATATAATGACTCACCTCAGTTATACACAGATGCTAATGCATACTCGCATACGTACTCGAGTTGATACATAATTTAGTATGCATATATTCAAATAAGTATGTTTATGTCTGTATTTGCATATATATATATATACACCAGCGAGATGGGACTTTGGATTGAAAGTAGTTATCTCTCTCTCTCTCTCTCTCTCTCTCTCTCTCCATATATATATATATATATATATATATATAATTATTATTATTATTATTATTATTATTATTATTATTATATAATGAAGTGCGTACATTATACATCAAGTACGAAAAGGTATATTCTCAAATATACACCAACCTATCCTGTTATGTGCTCATATATGCATAAATACTCATGTACGCACACATATCCGAATATACCCACATATATCAAATTATGCACATAAATTCAGAAATATGTACATGCATAAAATGTATCCTCGATAATTAATGTAAAAATTCTGCACACATTTTTTCCGAATGAAACGATTGTACGTCACTTTTTATTGCAATGTGCTTGTTTTCAAAAACTTCGGTGTTGTTTACACGTCTCTTGACAGCATTTGTCAACATTTTTCTTGCATTAAAACTATTTGTTTCTAATTGATTAGCAAATAAAAACTAATGAACAGCTGTTAAGATTTGTTGAAAAATGCCCCAGCTTTTCAAACTACGAACCCATTTTTTCCGTCACATTTTCTCATCGTCAATCGATTTAGGAATGAATAATAAGACGTAGTGCAACGTCCTCTTTCTTCACCCACTCTCCCTTTCCTTTCCGATTTGGTCTGAGAGAAAGTGATTTGGGCATTTATACATGTAGACGTTTCGATCGGCAAAATAAGTTCCACTTGGCCGTTATTTTTCCTGAATGATTCATCTAAGTGTGGCATAAGATGGTGGCGAGTAACGTTCCTTTCAAAAGCCATTTTCCCAAATTGGTCTTCTATTAATTTCCAAGTCTTCGACTGGATTTATGTAAGTGAGCCAAATTTACTTTACAAAGCTGATAACGTTACGCAGTGTAGCCTATTATTCGTCCTGCGATCGAATTATTCAGCTGCTTATTGATAAAATTGAAATTTCTTTTTTCCAGGTAAATCAACATATGATTAAGCTCTTTTTTTTTTTTTTGGCAAAATGAAATGTGAATGTTTTGAGAAATTGAATGTACAGATTCAAATTTAAATCCAAAATAAGAAATAACATTGAATTCATGTCTGTCAGCTAATTAATAATAATTGATAATTTTAAAACAGGTTTTTGACACAAACGCCATTTTTGTAGAGACGAAACTTTCGTTGACAAAATATCCGAGTTCAGTTTTATCTCTTATCAGCGGCAGCTATCATAGTCAGCAACAGTTTTGGTTACAATAACTTATCTGAGCTCCAATAGGGATCTGTGAGAGCATAGAGAGAATATAGTTCCTAACGGAGGAAAAACTGAAGCAGAATTTTTGTGTTCGTAACATCAGTGATGTCATACCATTTTCGTTTTTTTTTTCTGGTAAATTCCAACTATTGAGTTTTGACCAGACCAAAACCAATGATGCAATGCACGAATAGCAGTGGTCCAGTCACGCACACAAACACTGATGACAAATACGATCTCACATCTCGAGCCCAACTCAGGTCGACTTGTTTTACTGAAATTGTAAATCCTTTACAAGAATATACTAGCAATGTAGTTGAAATTGGGCACGTAGTTTGGTAATGATATCGTATGGAGAAATGAATTCTCTTTAGATTTTGATGAAGCTAAGTAATTTGATCTTGGTGCAGCCAAGCTAGTTCTTCCCACTCCTGGGATGTCTGTTTTAAACAATTAGTTCAAAGTAGTTCTAATCAACTTGTCAGAAATCCCGACCATGGAGACAATGTGAAGTATATTGTCTATATCGTATATTAATCTTGCTATTCATGCTTTATAAAACTGTTATGTAGTGGCTGATACTAGAGTGTGGATGCATTACGTTGTTAGCGAAGGGACAACTTTCTAGATATACTTGAACGATTTTCTCATTGATTGAATTAACAATGTCCTAGCACGTGATATTCACTAGGTATAGGAAGAAGAAAGAGTTCTCGAAAATGATCTGGCTGTCCAGCAATAAGATATTATGTAGAATCGGTAAAGGTATCATATTCCAAGTGTTATCAAAAGTCTTTTTAAGAAACATCTTCTGTGCTGGATGGGCATTCAACATTTCACAGTCAGTACTTTTGATATGAAACCATTCAAAGTGCATTGGATGCGGCTAAGCAGGCAAGTGAAGTTGCTTTATAAAGCACATTTACGTAGATTCTGTTCGAGCCCGTCCATTAGGTGAACTAAGGCGGTTGCTAAGGATGCAAAAAGGTCCTGGGGAGGGCACACCAAACAGAAAGAAGAAATAGTCGTTTGAATACATCCTTGGCGCAAAATTTACGTCTCACCTAGAGTGCATGAAATCCATGCACCGTACTTTGTATATTTGATTCCTGTTTAAAGACAGAAACTTTTCCAATTTTTGTGGATGAGTGTGCAATGGATTATCTATTTGTGGATTAAGCAAATGATGTACCGAGAATAGAGGACAATATACATACTTTGTGCCTACTTTGTAGATGGACACAAGACTCTAAAATTAAGTGGTTGGCCGAGACATTGAGTTGTAAGTGCCTGAGTGGATTAATTTGGCTCAACCAAATTGTTTTATCAGCCTTTTAAGGTCTGTTAGCGACACAGGCCTTCCACAAGTGAGACGGGGACTTGATGAACCTTATCCCTCTGCATTGACCCATATACTGGATAGTGTAGTAATAAAATTCAATTTTATATGACTTTAAGCAGAACTTTTTAATTCTATAATCTATTCATTAATGTAGGCTTATGTATATTCGCAACTTAAAGGGGTTATGCCGTGGTAAGAACAACCACTTATTAATTTCTTGGGATTAACTACTTGTTTGATTAATTTCCCTGTTCAAATATGTATCTTCACGTGTTCGCTACTTACTCATGTATTGTTAGTTATTTTGTGTTCGGTATCAACTTATCAAGTGTCGGTATTTAAATTGTTCTTAATACGAATAAAAAAGGAATGGCTTTGTTGGAAATAATGTGGCCATCGAGTAGTTGACCTAGAGCTAACACGTGGGTGTTACCAAAGATTTGTGGGTGCCTTTTTTGCGGGCCAGAAAAGTTATACCAAGGTGGAGGCAACCATTGATTAATTTCCTGGATTTATTTACTATTGTGATTAATTCCTTCCCTTGAATCTCCCTGTTTTGTTTTGTTTTTTGTTGTTATTCTTTCTTGTTGTTGATTAAACAGTATGCTGCATATTTAACAATGAAGTGGGTTTTTTTTGTTCTTTTTGTTGCTTGACTTGTTTTTTTTTGTTCTGTTTTGTTTTGTTTTTTTTGTTTATACTGGGATGAGAACTTGGCTGTACAACCAATACTCATTCTGTTATAGTCACATGCCGAGGTTCCGTATCGACATACTTGAAAAAAAACCAATTATCATCAAAAGAGATCGGTTTCAATATAGGACAGAGGCTGCATTTGCATGGTCCTGGTACCCCTGCAATGTGAAAGAGAACCAACAAAGTCTTGTGGTATCTCAACGTACAGCCCTGGGTTAGTGGTAATGGTGCTTTGGTCCTGAAACTCTACCTGACCTCACGAACATCATCTGATGAAGGCTTTTCTTAGAGGTACAGCTACTATTTTCGCAGCAGTAGTTGTATTGAATTGAACAACCGGAGACATCAAAGATGGTGAAGGGTTTTATCCTTTTTTATATGAGTTTTTTTTCGATATGTTTATGTGTGTGTTTGTATATGTGCTTAGTCCACAGGCTTGAAAATTGTACACCACTATGCTCTCTTTGAAGAATGCTTTTATCTATTTTCTTTTTTTTTTTTAAGATCTTTAATATGTTTGAGGTCTCATTCTGACGGGGTTAATAATAATGTCTAGATTCTGAAGAACCTAGATATTTTTGACTGCCAACTTCACGTTGTCAGATTCGAGTAGTACATTAACCGTGTAACGAGGGGAAATCATTTAAAATAAGAATCACTATATCATATAACACAATTTATAATCATATTTTTTACTCTGTTTTAGATGTGGAAAACGCCAGTGATGTCATGAATAGAATTCATTTCGATCATATTTATCCTTCGATGGAATTTCTATACATGACTGTGATAATAAGTTATATATATATATATATATATATATATATATATATATATATATATATATATATATATATATATGAGAGAGAGAGAGAGAGAGAGAGAGAGAGAGAGAGAGAGAGAGAGATGGAATAAGAAGTGCAAGGTAGATTACCAATTTAGCAGGGGAACAGAATTCAAAATTCATTTGAGATTGCTTTCATCACCATTGTGCTAATACTCTTAGGAAAGAACATGTCCTTGACGTCTTCGATCAAATCATGATCTTGTCACTGGCATACCACAATAGTCGACAAAGAAAAGATGATCGAGCGTGCAGGCAGTTCACTAGTCCACATTCCATTACTTTCCCAAGCAGTGTTGCCAATTCAGCGCTTTTTGCGCTAAATTCACAGCATTTCTTACTTCAGCTGTGAAAAAAGATCTAAATTAGCGTGGGTGTGCTTGTAAAAGTTCGGCCATTTTTATCACTTATCTATGAAAATAAGTAATCAAGTTTTACCTACCACTCTATGTATCTATCTCTAAGCATTAGGTCGTGTTTTATTAGGACGAATTGCAAGGTTTTATGTAAATATTTGTACATAGATATACATATAACCAAATACCAATATAATATATAATGATATACGCTATGTATACATGTGAGAGTATAAAATCAATGAATTACGTTTTCTTTATAAACACGTTGAAATTTACAAAAAAAATAATGAAATAAAATGATCCTTTTAAAGCCGCTTATTGTAACGCGAGCGCCGCGACCTCTCACTTAAAAGCGTCGATCGTTTTTTGCTTTTATCCTCTGGGTTCTGCCCTTCACTTACGATAATTTCTAATAGCCATTAATGTGATCAGCCCCTCGGCTCAGAGAGAGAGAGAGAGGTGGGGGAGAAAGAGAGAGGTGAAATAAATAAATCGGTAAAAATAAAAATGTACTTCATACAAAGCATTCTCAAATAGCAGAGTGCCATGCACGTATATGGTAGCCCATACGTGCGCACAAGTTTTGCACGCGCATCGTTGAATATACATATGCCTAGAGACACAGCCAGAAATATACAAAGAAAAAAAGGCCTTCATTTGTTTACTTACCTCCACTTTAACGTTAAATATCAATTTATTCACGAATCGTGAACAGCAGCTTATTCAAAAAAATACTGTGTATAATCATGCAAAGGAGGGAAGTGTGAGTGGCCGAACGGTTAATAACGCAGGATCAGTGAGCCGAGTTCGAACTCCGGCTGGGTCAGTTTCTGTTCACTAATGCTAATCTCTTCCCACCCGCATGCATGTTATGGACTAGCGTCCTATTTCTTATTTGGGGTGGGCCGATGGCTGACAATGAACTCCACCATCACTATCTTCAGCCTTTCAGTGCCCCAGGTTTGACCAGAACTCTCTATACCGGGCGTCGCAGAGCCAATACTGTTTGGTTCTTTTTTGCCGGCCACATTTTCACACATGGTCTCAGGGGATCCATGTTGTGAGTCATGATCAGGCGATTGTTTGACATTCTTGCAACGTAAATTTGATTTTTATGTAGGATTCTATTATGTCTTGAATTCTTGCTTTTTTTTCTAATATTTTATGCTGTCTTGTGAGCCTTCCATGTTATGTAAGGCATGATCCTCACGTGCACGTTAAATGATTCCCACTTCAAAGTTCTCTTTAGGTTCCATAGACGATTGTTGGGAAGATGCATCGCATGTATATTCTTTTTTTTAAGTTTCATGGGATTTTCTTGTTCTTGAAAGTTGAACTTGCCCAACCGAAAGCTTAAGATCCTTCTTTTGAGGATTTCATGGAGATTTGTTATCCTACGTAGATGTAGTGGTCCACGATTTTGATCGTTGTGCCTTTGTCATCGATATGTTGTTGTATATGCCATCTGAATTTCATGTGATGACCTGCTTTATTGTTATCTTCATTTACTTCGTCCAGCATTAATGGGAGATAATTGTTCTCGGCAAAAAGGACGATTTTGTCATCAAATCCGAGATTTCTTAGGAATTAACCGTTTTTTCTGAATCCTTTCTTTCCTTTGTTTGGGTTTCAGGAGATCATCCTGTGGCAGGCCGTGAAGTATTTAGGTGAGCTTGTATTACCCTGTGTTATCCCATTTGCCATCTAAAAGGGTTCAGAGTCTTTACGTAGCCTGCTGTGTCGGTAGATATGTCCCAATAAGATAACAAATATGGAGTCTACTCCTTGTTGAATGATACCATCAATGACTTTGAAAATGTCCAATGAATCGAAGTCAACAATCTTGAAGTCAACAAGCCATACAGCAAGTGACATAGTCAGTGGTCGAGTATCTCCTTCTGAAGCCTGTCTGTTTCTGTGGTTTGTTTTTATCAAACGTTTTAGTGATTCAGTTAGAGGACACTTTAGTAAAATGTTTGTAGATGCAGCTGAGTAGGCTTATTTGTCCGTAGTTGTTTAGATTGTTGGTGTTCTTTTTCTTCTTATATAACAGCAGTGTGTTCCAATCATGTGAGAAATTACTTTGAGGAATGAGTTGAACGGCTGCGTTAGTTTCCTAGAGCCAAACTAGCAAAATATTCATCTCTTTCGATCCGTATTTTGTATCCGAACTTGCCGACGCAACTTTCATTACCTTGTCCTACGTAAGCATTGAAGTCTCCCACAATGATTAAGTATTTTTAGTATCTTGGAGTTCGAATCATCGTGAAAGTCGTTCATCTCCTCTTTGGTTGATTGAGAAGTGAAAACATTGAATTAAATGGTGTTTAGTTTGTACTGCTTTGAAAGCTATATGGTGACACTGGCTACACGATCTGAGATAACTGTGAATCCCAGAACGGCTTTTTATGAATAAAAAAAAAGCTAACTTCTCTTTGTTTTCATTTTCTCTTCCGTGGCTGTAAAGAAGATTTTTGCTCTATAATTGGATTAGATTTTCTCCATGTCTTTTCACCTCCCTAATACTGATAATGTCCCATTTGATGCTTTTGACTTAATTTTCCAGATCGATTTGGTGTTCACAAGGGGTCCAGGTATGGGTACCAGTTGGCAATACTTATCTCCATTCCAAGTAGCATGTGACGGATTGTACTAAGTTACATGGTTCCTGCAGAGTAGAATGACCCCTGACTTGACCTCTCTACCTTTGTTGATAGTGACCCTGAAGGCTGAGGAAAAAAATGAATAATGATAATAATAATCGTGTAGGAGTCGATTTCGTTATTGGTTGTTTGTAACCAAAATATTGTCCTTTCAAGTTTACAGATCTAACTTATTTTTTCAAGGTGATCGGGCAACAAATAACAGCAGTAGAGCAACAAATATTATGTCATCAAAATACATTTCACGACACAGCAAAAATTGCCATCGACGGTTATCCGAGATCATTGCACACAAGAGAAAAGATTGTGTTCACAATTCATTTTGTGGACTGAAATGCAGCAAATTCCTGCGAAAATATTTTACAATGTTATTCGATGTTATTTAGGGAAAAAACATACAATAGTAATTTGGTAATTAACCAACATTTGATGCTGGAAGCTAAGAGTTGCTCGTCGCCCTCTTCGCCCGGTGTGCATTCCAGTCAAATGATTAGATTATCCATGTATAGCCCGATGTCCAAATTTTGGCTGATGTTTTAGTTTTGAAAATATTGTATGAAATATATCCTTTCGAGACAAACGACTCATTCCTCACACACACACACACACATATATATATATATGATTTGAAATAGCAGTTGAGATCAAAACATTAAATATAAGAATGAATGCCAATTATCTTATTGCTTTTATACCTTGTATAGTTGATGTTTCAAACACTAGTTACAAACGAATCGATAATAAGACAAGTGCTTAATATTATTGCTCAATTATGAATCAATAGTATTGTATAATTAGGAATCAATCAGATGTTTTGAATCGCTTATCGCTTTTTGCAACAACCAAACAATTCAACAGACCAAACTTATTCCACCACCATCAATATATTTAAATTGCCACCGTGTGTGGCATGCGTCTCACGTTCTGAATCACTAAATCAACAATCCCTAATTTAAAAGAATGTCTACCTTACATTTTTTCCTATTAGTTTTGAAAGCTTCACAAGGGTGAAATTAGTCGTGATCTTTCTGCTTCGTTTTCGTGTGCCTTCCGGCAAATTGACGATTTTAAATTTTGTCTACAATAGAGAACAAGATAGTGAAATTCCTGCGAACAAATTTCGATTTTTTTATTACTTAAAAACGAAAAGAATCAATAAACAGAATGAAGTAAATAAGAATATAAAATGGGGAGTGTAGTCACAACCTTGTGACTTTAATAAGAAATGCTTGTTGACGAATCGCTCGAATCTATTCATATATATATATATATATATATATATATATATATATATATATATCAACAGCCTCTATATTCTTCTCGTGTCCATGACGACAGCGACTGTGCTGACCTGTGCTATGTCTTACTGGATAACCTTTCCATTTCATTCGTTCATCTTGTGCCTAGCATATTCTGACTGTGTTCACTGTCCCATTTTTTATATTACGATGATGTCGACATGCGTAATAAGATCCAAACGGAGCAATTTCACAGCCGAATGTATCTTCTTATAATTAATATATTGAAAATCACAGAGGTCATTACTAGACGCAGTTGAATGGAGACAAATCACGTAGTCTTGTCATGTTACTTAAGTACACGTAAGGATTTCATGAGTTTGAATATGAAAACGAATATAAAGCGACCACTCATCTACAGTGGCCATTCAGTAAAGCAGTAAGTTAAGAAAAGGGGATTGTATTAGAATATTACGACATTTCTGTTCAGTCAGAGATAGACGGATGATATGGGTTCCTTTTTTCACTAAAAAAAAATAATCTTTTGTTAAACCAATCATTCTCCCTCTAAAGGTATGACTTTCAGCAACAACCACAGACGACTGAGTTGTTTTTTCGAAGTCTCTACAAGTAGACGCAGACGTAGATTACAGGCTGTTCCTTTCATCCCATTACAAAATACACACATAACTGCGCGCACGCACACACATATAAATATATACATATGCACATACAGGCGTGTGTGTGTGTGTGTGTGTGTGTGTGCGAGTGCACTTGTATACGTGCGAACTGACAGTTGTCAACACCTGTTTGATTTAGGGGAATCAATATTTACAATTAAATCCACGTGATAACTCAGCTGCTAAGGAAAATGATATTTTCTAAACGTGAAATCTTTTAAGAACACCTGCTCCTTTATTTTCTATGAAATATTATTTGCCTCATATTATTTCAAACACGCTTAGAATCAATATGAAAAAATGTGTATTTGTACACACACACACACACACACATGTATATGCAAACTCACGCCTTTAAATATGTATATAGGTCAATGCAAAAGTAATAGCAGTTTTTCGTTATTTCAAACATTGATGCTGATTTTGGAATAAACAATCATTCTACTATGGTCACAGAATATACCATTTTGACGCATGATTGGGGAAGAAAAGTAGCAAAAACTGTGCACAATATCAACCAATAATTTGTTTGAGGGCCATTGAAGAACGACCAGCTTAACATAGGTTCCAAAAATGGCGACAGGAGCCTCGAAGATGAGGAGGAGAGTCGTCGGAGTCTTTCTGAGATTGACAACATCAGATTGAGGGACGTTATCATAATGTGACTGAAGAGGGATACTGGCTTTGCTGTATTTTGCTAGTGACGTAGGAAGCCTCCTCGGAATTATAAGCGTAGACCCTATCATTTTGGCAGTGGAAATACTTATCAGCTTCGAAAATCTTTTGTGATTATTACCTGAATACTGCCCAAGCAACAATTTTGATCTCTGCTCTCAGATTTTCATCAGTATGTATCCAGGTCTCAGTTGATACACAACCAGTCCGAGATCACTTCCGATCAGCTAGAACATTGATCTGGGTAAAATATTCATCTCTCCAGCAATTATTTTCAGCTTTCTCAAAGGATTTCTCCAGATTCTCCGGATCCTGTTTGCTGCAGTTTTGATGGCACTGGAGATCTTTACTGTCCGCAGATGGTCCAGTCGTTGTACGTCTTCGACAGTATGATGTTCAATGAACCACTTTATGATACAAGATACAAACATTCAACTGATCCCAAGTGGTTTGATCAGTTTGAAAATAGCAGAAGGTTCCTGACCAACCTTTTGAGGGGTGATCACCGTGATTCTGCTTTTTTCACCACCTTCTTCCCTAGTTAAACACTATATTTACTTAATCATACAACAGAAAATGATAAAAACAGTGGATTAACAAATTTTCTATTGACAAAACACCATCAATTGAATGAAAAATTTTGAAAAAAAAATATATGTATAAAATAACAGCATGTATGACAGTATAAGGTATCACTCCACTATTTGCTAGGTATTGAGGTAGCTATGTGATAGTGGTCTGGTCTCGTCTTTTCACTCTCTTATCTAACAACAATCGTGACTTGTCAGTCGTGATGAGACATTTTTCTCAAGATGCCTGGTATCAAGATACAGCACATAGATGTCTATTCATACTTTTCATAAGTGAACGCAAATCTCCTTAGACGGTAATTGAACTCGTTTTTAGGGTTCACACACACACACACACACACACACACATGTATATACGTATGTATAAATATTACAAATATTTCGAGACGTGTCTTTGAATGTGCTCTGATCCCTCAAATGTAATCTTTTCATACATTTAGACGGATTTCTAAAAGTACTGGAATTCATCTAAATGAAAGAATATTTTTGAAGGATCAGATTCAAACTTTGGGAAGCATAAATTATTAAATTTTACGTAGCCAACTCGCCGACCAGAGCAACTTAAAAACTGAATATAACCATTTTGATTTTGGTTGATGGTTTCTAATAATACACCTAAAAATTATAATAATAATAATATATATATATATATATAGAGAGAGAGAGAGAGACAGACAGACAGACAGACAGAGATAGATAGATAGATAGATAGATAGATAGATAGATAGATAGATAGGCCATCGTCTGGTGTTGTTGGTCCAATAATGCAGAATCACTACTCAGAGTGCATGCTCAATCAGACTGAACACGTCACATACTATTTTGGTGACTCGATGTTGTGTTATCGGGGTACTCCCGTCCAGCAAAATTTATACAAGACATACAGATATACTTTGTCAAAACATTTTCAATATTCTATTGCTGAAAACAAAAGATGTTGAGAGTTAAGTTTTGGAACTTGTAATCAAATGAGCAAAGATGTGCACTTGGGTCTGGATGACTGGCCCCTCCCAAGGTACACAATTGATGTAACATCTACTACTGCTTGGAGAAATGATGTCGTCATGAGACAGTTATCTACCCAAGTGCTTTACTCACCTACACTCCTCTCGGTAGTCTATCAGGGCACGCCTATGTCAAAACAAGATTTCTCATGATCGGGCAGTTGTGTATTGCCAAAGGGTCTAACGTAAAAATCAAGGTGGCTCTAAATAGAGTTATATAGAAAACAAACTTTTTTTAAAAATCATCCTGAGCATGCTGAACGCATCCTAGCATGTCTATGACATTAGAAATCATCCTAGGCATCTTGTGAGAGTTATGCCGGCTACACAGACGAGGGAGATCAATTAACATAAGTTGAAATGTTGTCAGAAAAATTCGGATGATGATACGTCTGAATAATTCGTGGGATGATAGCAATACTAAGAACTCCAATCAAATCTTGAAAGACTAATAATACGGTGAATAACGTTTGATCTATGAATCAAAATTAATACCTGGTTACAAAGAAAAGCCAAAAAGTTGTCTTTTTAGTTCCTATGCTTTTTCAACCTGTATTTATTTCTAGTGCAGCTGTTCCCAACATGCGGTCTGTGGACCCCTGGGGTCAACAAATGTATTACTGCGATCTATGATCTTGCTGAGGAGGTGGACTTTTAAAAAGCATGGTGTCTGTCAGCTTGTTGAATGGGCAGACCTTTCGAAATCCTTGAGTCCGTGGAAAATGTATTTAATTAAAAGGGGTCCTTGATAATGAGACGATTGGGAATCACGATTACAGAGCGTTGTAAATTCTCCAACGCAATCGTATTCAACGAGGCAGAATGTTGATTTACACCGATGTCGCAAAAATATGTGATCTCTGATCTCCAATGTTCGCATCAATAGGCAGCATGTATATATTACAGGCGGTGAAGACCAACGAAGAATTTGCAGCCGATAACCTTATACTAAAAGATATAAATAAAACAACGTAAAAGATGTCGGCCGCTAGACGTACGAAGAAAGTTACCCAAATCAAACACACAAATCTTTGTTGTTGGTTCAGTATACAAATATAATCCCAGCTTCCTCTTCGGAAAAAGCAAATATCTTAAAGGTCACTGACAGACGATTTGGGTAAGAGAGAGGGTTGGTCAAACCAGGGGACGCTCCATTTTCATAGCCTTTTCATTCGTTACTACGATCTTTTCCTACAAGAATTCCTCTTATTTCATTTATTCTTCCTTCCTTTCTTCCATTCATTCTTTCGTTCTTTCATTCATTCATTCTTTTTTTCCTGTCGTCAATTCATTCATTCTTCTTTCTTCCTTATATAAGTTTTGTTCTTCTTGATTACTATTCTTTCCGTCTTCCTTTTTTTTAATTCTTTCTTTTTTCCAATCTTTCATTTTTCTTTCTCTTTTCATCTCTTTCTTTCTTGCATTGTTTCTTTTTTCTCATTTTTTTACGTATTAATTTTTGCCTTCCTTTCTTTGTACTACTTTCTTTCTTTGTACTACTTTCGTTCTTTCTTATTTTTGTGCTTCTTAATGCCTTCTTTTGATTCTTTTTTCTCTCTTTTCTTTTAATTCTTCCTTTCTCACTTTTTTCTCCTTCCATGGCTTTCTTTCCTCTTTTTTATTCCGTTCTTTTTCTTTTGTTCTCTTTTTTACTTACATGAGATTTGTACTTCCTTACTACTGCCTTCCTTTCATTCTTTCTTTCTTTTTTAATCTATTTCTTTTTTTCCATCCCTATTCACTGTCTCTCGTTCCTTCCTGCTTTCTTTAGCTCTATCAGGTATATCCCTTTGATTAAAGATATTTTGTTCTTGCTTCCAGAATCCTTTTTTTTTCACTCCTTTCTTTCTTCTGATTTTTTCCTTCATTATGATCATATTTCATTAGAAACCGTCGACCAAAACTGTCAGCGTATGTTTCTTTAGTTTTTAAACTGGCTTGCCTGGCTAGCTAAATATGTATGTAGCCCAAACGGGCTACAGGGCTGAAAATTATAATATCTAACCTTATTATCTATAGGAAAAACGTATTTCGTATAATTATTATTTTTTCTCTCTTCTCCATTGTTTAAATCATGATATCTCTTGATTACATTAAATTTGTTGAGAAGCTGCTGGTGGCGTTGCGGTTAACTGTGAGAATAAGCTGGGTTCAAACTCTTGTCGACGCTGTTTACTTCCACTTCGATCTAATGCTGTTGGGCGAGACATGAACCCACTTCTTTTAGCCTAAACTACGAGTAAAATAACAGGGTAGACTGGGTTTTCCATCCTTCGGAAAGCTTCCATTCTAGAGCTTTCATTCAAAACAAGGGAGTGGAGCCCCCTTAAGCCGGTTGGATGCCAACTTTTACGTCATTTCCGACGGCTAAGTTGATACCAGACGTATTGCATTGTACTTACCTTTTGGACTGCACTAACAAGAATGAGAGAGGCGTCCTGTCAATTGGATATCCCGTATCCATACGGTTTCCCCAGGCTTGTGCCCTGAAGTGGTCATTTCAATGTCGTTCAATTGTCTATGGGGAAAGAAGAAAGGCTTTTCCCCGGTTTTCACAAATATTTTCGGTGATATTTGATGGCCCTCATTTGGGATCGAGTAAAAAAAAAAATTGTCAATGCTCCAGAAATTCTATAAGTATTCTAGCTGATTTAAAGAATGCTTTTGTCTGGATGGATTTAAGTTCTTTCTCAGAATTTCAATTCTTCCTAACTTTTTCCAAGGCTCTTTGGCACTATTCCAAGTGCTCATATACCGATGAGTACAACTGTTGTGTCCCCGTGCCCCAATTTTCTCAGTTCTATGGCAAGGACTCTTGTTTAATCTTCATCAAGAACAGCAATATCTACGGACAGACTATTCTCTCTTCCTGTCCAGTGGCCCCGATTAGGTGATCTGTTTGAATTGCTCCTGCTATGTTCATATACCATTGACATGCATATTCCAATCCAAAATAACTTGCACTATTCCAATTATTATTATTATTATTATTATTATTATTATTATTATTATTATTATTATTATTATTATTATTATTATTATTATTATTATAATAAATAGTAGTAGTAGCAGTAATGAAAGAGTGGAAGTTAGAGGAGCGATGGTGGTATCTAAAGATGAAGTAAGTAGAATTGACATTTGTCTTTCTTTTCTCCAGTTTTGAATTATACAGGGTGTCCCATGAGTATCGCCCATTTTGGAACTAATCTACACACATTTGGGTAGTCAAAGTAAACAAATTAAACCATATGATGACATTTCTAACAATGTGTCGCATCGAACTTTGAAATAATAAGGTGTGTAATTAATGAAATTTCTGTTCCATTTTAAATGCCTTGTAATCGTCCGAAAATCCGATAGCGGAAGGATGTAAAACAGTTGCGTTTTTTCTTTTCCTTTGTTCATTTGGGAGGGGTAGCCCGTATTGTCAACTCCCCCTCTATTGAGTTTTTAGGGGTTTTTTGTTTGTTTGTCACAACGATGACAATTACCTCATCAAAAAGCAGTGACTCATGACGGCACGAATAAGTGTGGCGTAGGCAAAAAACTGAACTCAGGTTGACTTGTTTTATCACGTGAATTGCCAATAGAGGAGTTGAAATGGGGCACGTAGTTTTGGAATAATATTTTATGCAGAAATTTTTTTTTTTCCATCGTTTAGCATTTCATGGATCGCAGGATTTTGACCCTAGCGTACCCAAGCTTCTATTCTGCTATATTCTGTCTCTTTATGCGTTTTTAACGTACCATAAGCCTCATTAGACACCGTCAAACAAAACTGTCACCAAACCAGTCATTATAGGTTTTTCTCAGTTCTTAAGTTGTTCTGGCTGGCTGGCTGTATCATGCATCCAGACTGTATCAATGGAGCTACAGTACTGAAAGTCTAAATATTTACTGTTTATTATATCAACAGAAAAATAATCTTGTTTTTTTTTAATTGCTCCCCATAATAATTTGGTTTGTATGTTTGGGTTGCATTGGTCCTAAGTTTGTTTCCGTTTTTTTTTTTTTTTTTGAGAATTAAGAATTTTTAATGATTACTGCTCAACAAGAGGCAAGAGACCTCATTCATTTATCACTCCTCTTTTTCCATTTTTTATTGATCCCCCTACACTAGATGCTGCCAAAACACGGTGGTCACATGATTAACCAACCAGACCAGTTTTTTCTTCCCTTTATCATTCCGTCTTTACTCAACATTTAAAACGAACTACTCACAGAATTCTCCTCAGATGACACTTATTATTTCTATTTTCCTTCCTCTGTCTTTCTATTTTTCCTTCCTTCCTTGATCTTGTTCGTTTTGATTTTTTCATCCCATTCGTAAATTACAGCTACACTGTTATCAACGTGAACATAATACGTATGCCCACCACGTACCGCCTCTCCCGTCTGGGTAGATTACTTTCTCAACTTGTCGAAATCCCCTTTGGTGTTCCTGGTCTTCCGATTAATACACCAATAGCCTTCCTGTTCTCTTACGCTCTCTAATCATGAGAAAAATCAACACACGCCTAAATTTCAAGCTGTCTCCTTCTGATCGACGTATTCATTCTTATAATATCAACCAGAGTCGGCTGTCTGTGCTTACTTAAGCCTCCTCTGAATTACGTATCACAAACATACTAGATATCCTCACAAACCTAAACGAATATATATATATATATATATATATATATATATATATATATATATATATATATATATATATATCGGCATTTATCAAATACTTTACAATAATATGAAACAAGTATATTGTTTTGCTTTTTATAAGGATTATACTATATTTATTGATACGTAACTCAATTCTCAGATGATAAGAAATATATAACCAATCGAAATGCATATATTACCAAGATATAATATATATATAAATATATATATATATATATATATATATATATATATATATATATATATATATATATATATATATATATATATATATATATATATATATATATATATCACTGAATTTCAGATCCTAACTCGGGGTTCTTCACTCAGCGACCGGCAGATATTTATAAAATGCATTATACGAACTAGATATACATATATATACATATATATATATATATATATATATATATATATATATATATATATATATATATATATATATATATATATATGACCAAAGATTGAAAAATCAAGACTATATTGAAATAAGATAGAATATTGAAAAATTATGCTTAAAAATCTGAAATCTTTGGTTCAAATTCGGTCAAAATTGAAGGTGTAGAAGGAATAAATAAATCATTTGAAAAATATCGAATATTTTTTGCACTCACCGTGTATTAATAAAACCTAATCACTGCTCATAGCCATTAATCCCAACAATGGTGTTATCGTTACTTCTTGTGTCCGCCCTTCCATTTCTTACACAAAGTTAATCTAAATCCATCCATATGCATGGATTCATGATGTCTAACTTCCAATTCCTTGCTCCTCATATCACTGTTGTTGGAAAATTAGGATTCCAGTCTGACCCGAATGGACTATTGCCCAAGGCCAACACAATACCTATCTTTATTTAATTTTATCGGTAAATCATATGTGGATGTCAAACTTGGCTCTGAATACATAATTATTCCAGTACTGGAGATTTTGCTTGTGATTTGGCGTTTGAATTACTTGGTCGGTGTTCAAGTCCCAGAAATGTGTCATGTTTCGAAAGGTTTTTTTTTAACATACACGTTTGATCGATAACCATACGAGTTTTTTAATGAAAGATAAAAAGCTGAATTTTCCCAACCCTGACTATATCTGAATCATGTCTGAAGTTATTATATTTTTACGGAATAAATAAAGCACAATTTCAGATTTGATTGTGAAAAAACTAGTAAGATCAGATTCATCACAAGCCTGCAACTTCATTTGTTATTTGTAGATTGAACAAGGCTTTCAATGTTGCATTCAGCAAATCAGATTTTTTTTTTCAAACTTATATACACTCATTCTACTCCTTTCTTGTCAATTTTATGCAGCATATTTAAACAAATTTCCTGTTAGATAGCAAATGACGCAAAATTGTTTGCAGGTAATGCACTATTATTTATAATCACTGTAGATGTTGGTGCTGCCGTTGCTTTTCCCTGGTTTTGCGAGGAGTTTATAATTGTTTGTTTAATCTGGGAAAGTTAGGTCAATCCATTCTGTACATCGAATCGTAACTGTTTTGTGTAGAACATTTTTCTTCATTCCTTCATGGTGTTGATTTGGATTTAACATCCTACCATTCTATTGTGGCTTCTTACATAGACTTGATTTACGACCTGCATTTGGAGAGATCACAAGACAACACTAAATTAGAGAAAAACGGATGTCACAGATATCATAGAATTCATTGAAAAACTCACATGGCAATGGGCAGACCAAGTTGCAAGAACATTAGACAACCGTTGGACACCACGACTCACAACGTGGATCCCAGATATCATATTCTAAATGGTAGCCAACGAATAATAAGACAGTGTGATGACTCAGACAGGTTCCAGGGATATTGCCACAGCAACGCCGATGATTAAGAGGACTGGCGAATCCCAGGGAAAGTCCATGTCCAACGACGGACGTTAAAGACTGATGATGATTTAGTACTTCATTTACATTGTAGATAGAAACCCTTATTTAAGATTTCAAAAATCTGATCCGATAAAAGCATTCGCCGAGTCCATTAGTAACCACAGATTATTTGGTTGTGAAGGTCTAGCCGTCCATGTTTTATGCTATGACAGATAGACGGGCTTACTTTTGGTTAATTATTGTAAGATGCATGCATTACGATCCGTACACATAAAAATATATTAACTCTGTATTTCGATTGTACAAGTGTGGTATTTTTTCTCAGAATGCCAAAAAAAAAAAAAAGAAAATGTTAAAGATTTTGTTTTCAGCACGACTTACTGGAAAATCTTTTAAAGAAAGATAGATTCAAAAGAACATTTCCAGAAAAATTGAATTCATCAAAGCAGACATTACGATTTATGACAGATTTTTTTTTTCTGAATCTAGAGAAAAAAAAACAAGCTGTGGTAGTGAAGAGTCGCATGTATATCTATGTTCTTTTGAGGATGGCACGTGTACGCCGATTCCAATGGTTTCATGCGTTTACAAATGAAGCAACTAAATGTTATCAGAGAGGCAATCTCCAGTTTACAACTACCGAAGTGCAGAATTACAAGACCTTCTTTTTATTTATTCAATCTGATCGCAAGAAATGATAATTTAAATATGGGCTGGTCTTTCTATACTTCCCAAAAGATAAACATCATAAAATATACATTTACATCTACGTACGTATACATTTCGTACAACCAGTTCAAGCCAATGTATACATCTCTTTCCAATGTCTATGTGGGTGCAAAGAAACTAATACGTGACAACATTTCAAATATCTCAAGATTGTCCAGTCAGTAATATATTGCAAATTACAATTTTATTAAGTACTATTTTTGTGAGCTGGGAATTTAATAAAACAGTACTTTTTGTGTGACTAGAAAAATAATGTTTTAAAATTTTGCTGATTCAGAATTCACTGGAAAATAAACATCGTAACATGATGGTGTATAGTGTATTTTTATGCACTGGTTACATTGTTGTCAAGTCTTATTCATGGGGTAGGGGGCTGGCTCGAATTAGTAAAATTAACCACAAACCATCGCCGTAGGGTTAAAGACGACCTTGTCTAAAGTTCAAAGATGGAAAGCAGGATTTATAATTGTCTTGTCTGCTGTAACAGAATGTATTTTACGATCTCAAAACTGCTTCGAATGGATTCTTCATGAGATTATTGAACACGATCTTCATCCAACCGCAAAGGCAGTTTCTTCCGCCCTTTATCAAGATTCGTTTTTGCTTGCAACTCCGTTGCCCTAAAATAAATTTGTTTGTGCTTTCAATTTCAATTCTTCCAATCCTTTAGAGTTTCGAATCAGGCGGGTATCTGTGAGTTTTTTGCATAAAGATATTTTTAAAAATGTTTTACGTCAGCGCTCAATTCGCAGAAAAAAATATACTAAACTGGGACTCTTACTTTCCGACATTTTCACGGCTTTCATGAATCATTTTCCCTTGTTCTGATGTCATTTATTCTCTGAATTCTTTCATCTTTTTTTTTCATTTATAAAACACGCTTTGGAAAAAATATACATTGTTTTGGAGCTTGATTTTCTAAACTTTTGAATCCTGATTTTTTTTTGGGGGGGGAGGGTATTTTTTGAAAATAAACTTTCGCCTAAAACATACTGAGTTCTATTTGGCCCCAAAGTCAAATGGATTGAAAGCACCTAAAATTGAAAGGAAAATACTCCTCACTAGGAGAACGGTGTGGCGACCAAGAACTTCTTTTTCTTCGTTCATTAAAAACCAGAGAATATTACGAATGTTTGGTCGCTTTTAATCCGTTTGCATCTTGCAAATTCCTTCTGCGAAGTTTCCAAATGCTTTTCCGCTGATGGAGATCTACAGGAAGGATATTGTTTGTATCAGATTGCCAATTTCTCAACCTGTTCGGTATTTTGCATCGCACCGTGACAAAAATAGGAAAAAACCTGTCTGGTTAGTCACTCAGTGGAAACAATCACAGGACCAATAACGTTTGGCATTATGTTTCGTTAGGGTTAATCAATGGGTAAATTGGTTATTCAACCTTTGGAGGGGGCAGTACTCACCAAAAAGTCTGACTTAGAAGAAAAAAAGCCAAGGGGCACAAACTAATGGATCTGTTTAGTACAAGCTTGAATCAAAAATTAAAAACTCCTCACTAAAAACCTATTGAGGGTTAAAAATATATATCTAGATAAAACAGGGATAAAATGTTGAAGCTTTCCGTCTTCTAGCTCCATTAATGCAGCTGGTACACGTGATTCATATACACTTAGCTAGTCACCCAGACCAACTTGAAAAAAAGACTGAGGAAACCTATGTTGACTGTCTTAGAGTCAGTTTTGGTTGACAAAATCAAAACGGAAGAGGAAAGAAAACGATTTAATGACTGCTGTGAGAAAATTCACAGGATAAATATCAATCCGAAGAGAAAAAGGAAAAGAGAAAACACATGAAGAAGTGACGAAAAAGTGATCTCATACAAATGCTAAACGAACTGAATGAAGAAAGCGAGAAAGTAGTAAAACAAATGTCATGTACAATAAACATGTTGAAGACAACTACACAACCCTTAAAATCGAAAAAACAGAGCTGGAGAAAGAAGACAACGAATCTCCATGAAATCCCCGTAAGAAAGGTGGTGAGCTTTCGGTAGAGCAAGAACAATCAAGAACCTTCAAGAACAAAAACATCCCACTTGTCCTAAAAGGAAGAATATACAACCAATGCATCCTCACAATACTCCCCAATGGTGCTGAAACATGAAACTTAACCAAAAAACTGACCCTCAAACTGAGAACCATGCAATGTGCACATGAAAATCATACTTAACATCACAAAACAATACAATGTATCAGGAATTCGAGATATCATTGAATCGAACAAAAAACCCAAATAGCCACGGGCTGGACATGTTCCATGAATGCCAGACAACTGCTGGTCATCTAGACTCACCAACTGAATCCTCAGATATCATAAGCAAAATAGTGACCGACAGACAATAAGATAGCGTAATGACTTAGGTTGTGGGGGTGGCAAATCCTAGAGGACAACTTGTTAAAAGACTGATCTGATGATGAGTTAGTAATGTACTTATATTGTTAATAGAACCTGTCGTTGACGAATTTCAAAATTGAATTTAGTAAAAGCATTCGCCGTGTCTAATTATAGAACAAAGAAAATTTGGTGGTCAGAGTTCTCGCTGTCATTGACTTATGCTATGCCCGGAAATCACATGCGAAACCGTGACCGGCAGAATATAAGCTGGCAACCCGATAAAACAAGTTCAGAAAGAACTGGCTACGTGACTCTCGTGATAGAGAGGTCTGTCGAATCTTTGGGAAGGTCCATGTCTAACAATGGATGATAAAAGACATGATGATCATCATCACCCTCATGATGATCATGATGATCATGATGAAGAGAAAACTGAGTTGAGATAGAGATAAAAGATTGCAAAGAGTTCGGATGGTAAGAAGTTTGAATGTCCTGAAAGTAGAGAAATGAAAAGTGTGTGATGTGATTAGAGAGCAAAGCAACAAAAATGTGGGGAAAATGAAAGCTAAACAATAAAAGGAGAAGGAGGAAAATGAAGGAAGAATAGAGACATAGGGCGGAAGGGAAGTAAAGGGAGTAAATAGTTCAAGATAAAAGAGGAAAAGCAAGGAGAATCACTTCTTCTGAAACCTATTGTATACCCTTATATAAAATTCCATTGAAATACTTTGAGAACTTTTGGAGATATCGTGTTGAAAAATAGACAGATGAGCAGACAGGTAGAGGGACAGAGAGATGTAAATAGATATATACCTTCCAACTTCGTAAGCAGAAACTCGGAGAGAAACTCGGGAATTTACCAAGAAGGAAAACTCCAAAGAAAAAAGAGAGCTAGGAGCGCTATGGACAAACAGACAAAAGGGGGAAAAGAAAGAGGAGAAAAAGATTTTAAAAGACTAAGAAGGAGTGAGTGAAAGGATTGGAGAAAGGATTTGAAGGGAAGAGTAGGAGGGTTGAAAAGGACAGAGTGAGAGAATCGGAGAATGAAAGGATTGGTAAGAAGAGAGTGAAAGTTTTGGTGAGGAAAGAGTGAAAGTATTGATGAGGAACGTATTGGAAAGGAGAGAGTGAGAGGATTGGGAAGTGTAAGGATTGATAAGGAGTGAGAGGGAGGATTGGAAAGGAAAGAGTTAAAGCATTGGAAAGGAGAGAGTGAAAGAATTATAAGAGAGAGAGAGTGAAAGGATTGGAAAGGAGAAAAGAGTGAGAGTGAAACTAATAGAGAGCCAGGAATAGGAATCTCAAAATGACAGAATGATACTGGGGTCAGGGTTGTGTAAAGATGAATAAATGAAGGCCTCAGGAAACGGATCGTATAAATTGAATTCTGAGGCAAGTGAGAAAAAAGGCAGAAGGATCGTGGTTGATATTTAATAAGAGCTACGGAAACCAAATCAAAAGGGATAGATAAACAAACGGAAAGCAAATGAAGAGTCGGGCAAAGAAATAAACGGGACAAACAAAGTGAAAGAAAGCTAATGAGTTTATATCTGTCCGTATTAATTTAGCCCGAATCCGTGTTGATCCGTTGAGTAAGGTAGTTATCAACGGTCTCATCGAATGTTTCCAAATACTTTCACAGTCGACATAGTTTTAGAAAACGACGGAGTATTTCGTAAAATAGACTGTCCCATAGAAGGGACAGAGGAAGGAGAAAAGGGAGTTTTCGTTTTCTCAAATAAAACTAAAAGAAATTCTTTCCGTCTTTTCATTTTTAGTAAACTAGTTCGTTTTTTTTTTCAGAGAATTCACTGCAGATTGGAATAAAGGTTAATCCAGAGATGCAATGCCTAGTAAATACGGAGGACGAGTGAAAACTTCCCAGCCGAACTGTAACAATTCTGTGTCTGGTCACCAACGAAACATACAGTCTAGCATTATCCTGATATTCTTTTGCATGATTCTGGACGCATCTTGTTGATTGCTGTCTTCAATAGGTTTGATTGGGAGCAATACTCGTTCGAGTCATTCGTTCTGGTCCCCCGGAAGGAGTTCATAGTAGGGGAATCCCTTCCAATCTCATGATACACACAGTTCACATTCTTTGGAAGATGATTGGCTATTGGCACAGGCTTGCAACTAGAACAGTTATTCGTGCTTCGCTTGAGATAATCGTTGTTGCAAACTATTCCCTGTTTATCGCCCGTCATGATTATTTCTAAAACTGAACATTTTTGCCACATTGTGGTAGCGAATTGCCCGAAGAAATACGGACAAGTACGTCGTTTTTGTTTTACTTATCAGGAAGCCACTCATCAAAGTGGTTAACATAACAAAGGTGGATCGAATGCTTTTCAACGTTTTATTTGGATATATTGATTATATTCGCTCAAACTTCATGGACTGCTGATAATGTTAGATAAAATGAATGGGAAAAAACAATAAAGTAAGTCTCTTTATGAACTTCAGTAAAACCAATGTCATTTGTTACAAATATATCGAGGACAAAGTCACCACGATCAAAATCAAAAAAGCATATCTAACAATTACCTAGGACGACAAATATCCATAGAATTGTCAGAAGGAGAAGAAATCAAAAGAAGAATCATCCTAGTTTGGCAATTAATGGGTTATCTTTTTATTGATTATCCGAGAAAAATATATTCCATTAATTTTGAGAAGAAGGTTTTACAACCAATGCACCTATGGAGATGAAACATGGAATCTCATCTGAAGATTGGCCCTAAAACTAAGAACCACTAAGAGAGTATCACATTGAGAGATCACAAGATAGCTCAGATACTAAGGAAAGAAACAGGAGTCAGAGATATCACAGTATGCATTAGAAAACTCAAATGGCAATGGACTGGCCATATTTCAAGAATATCAGACAACGGCTACACATCACGACTGATAGATATTGGTGCCGCGACGCCCGTGATAGCGAGATCTGACAAATCTTGGGGGAGGTCTATATTCAACAACAGACGTTGAAAGGCTGCTGCTGCAGCTGCTACTGCTACTGCTGCAGCTGCTACTGCTGCTGATGATTTCAATAATGATCTCGCACTGAGTATCGCATTCATTATTCTCTACTAATGCCTTGATTCGATCGCTATCAATTTCATCTGGTATTCCCGACAGTGTAACACCGTTCTGTATCACGAAAGTTCGCGAACCGCTTATGACATGATTGAAGCACATGTTTACCTTCTTTTCTTGAAAAATGAACGAGCATAAATGTTGCTTATTTTATTTCGCCTTCAATGCTAAAATCTATAAAGAAAAATATTCGAATTCTGACAAGTATTTCTTAAAGAATACCGATGATAGAGGTCACAATGTAATCGAAAGCGATCTCTTTATGAAGTAAGCAAAAACTGAACGGTTACAAGCCATCGAATGACCAAAAAAGAGCCAACTTTTCGGCAAACCCAAGGCACGTTCACATGTTTTGGGAGAGAAACCCTCTAAAGTCTTACTATACGATTAACATTTTACACTTTTATATATTCAGTCATGTTATTCGGAAATGGAAATCCCACAGAATGATGATAAATCGCGTTATATCATATTGAAACTTTTATTTAGAATGATCTCTTGTAATTACACGGTGATTGTATCATTTAGCCTTGACAGCCTATATAGAATAGACAATTAAAGAAAATTGGGATGCCTCAGGAATCGAATCTGTGACCGATGGGGTAGCCGCCTTTTGTTTATTCACGGTCTATAACTGCTCTATTTATCTGGGTTTTTTTGTTTTGTTTTGTTTCTTTTTTTTTCAATTATGTCATTACGAAATGGATGTATGATCCGACAGAATGATTATAAATTGCGTAGTATTGAAACTTTTACTTGAAATGATCTGCAGCCATTACACGGTGAATGTATCATTTGGCCTGGACAACGTATCATGGAAGCGACTTTTAATTTGATTTATGTTATTTCAAGGTGTTGTTTTAAAACTGTTTAATATACTTTCGTAGGTTCTTGTCGGGTGTAATTCAGTTTTATTTTGTAATTGTAATTTTATCCTTTGTTATGGAGTGTGTCAGCTTTTTTGCCATAGCCCCGTTTCAAAAATATTATATATATATATGTATATACATATATATATATATATATATATATATATATACATATATATATATATGTGTGTGTGTGTGTGTGTGTGTGTGTGTAAACAAACCCATTCGCATGAGTCTCATGTTGTTTATTATAAAACTCTGTTTTGAAAAAAATTTGTAAAAAATATATATTTAAACTAGTTTGTCCTTGTCGCCAAAATCCTCACTAGATTAGATTATTTCCCATTTCTCTTTGCTACCAAGTTTCAGTGGACACAAACTATTTATTTTTCCATTTCGAGAAAAAAAAACTAGATTAAAACACTAATATGGACTATCCAACAGACATTACCATCATATGCAAAGATATGAAAGCCGTCACTGGGAGGGAAAAAAAAAGGAAAAATAATACACGTCTCAATAGAACCTGTCGAGTGACCAAAGTCTTTTGGAATCATGTCATGTAGGAATGATCAAAAAAAAAAGGAGGTGATCAACGAATGAGTTACTTCTCCCACCTTTTGTTGGATTACCATAAAGTCTGAACTTTCGAGAAGCAAACTAGTACTAACTAAGGACCAATTTGGCATTAAATTGCATTGGGCGGAATTTAAAAAACAAAAAAAAATCTTTTCAAGAGATAATAGAGAATATATGTTTAGGTTATTGAATCTCTAGTTCTATTGGTGCAGTCTATACGCGTATAATATGCACACAGCCTGGACAACTTGAAAACTGAAGGAATTTATGTTGACAGTTTTGGATGACGGCATCGAAAAGGACTTGCTGGAGAAGTAAAAGACTGGTGAATAAGAGGCAATATATATAAATATATATATATATATATATATATATATATATATATATATATATATATATATATATATATATATATATATATATATATACATATATATATGTATATATACATGTATACATATACATATACATATATATATATATATATATATATATATATATATATATGTATAATTTTTGATATTTGAAGATATTTATTCGTCAGTCAAACTCGCTAAACTAACAGGTGACCTGCAAAATTAACGTATGGTTCCACAGCGGGCGCCTTTTCTTCATATTAAAGTATTCACTTTGCTTGGCTTAATCTGGCAAAAGGTCACAGCCATAAAAACACACTATGGGGATTGACACTACTTAGGAATGATTTCACTAAATCATATGTGTGTGTGTGTGTATGTGTGTGTTTGTGTGTGTGAAAGAGAGAGCGAGAGAGAGAGATTCTGTGCATAGCAGTAGTATACTTATAATTCTGCACTTAATATAAAATCACTAGTGAATTCTAAGTAAACGTAAGTACCAGAGGGTGGGATGATTGTTGAATAATTAACAGAGAATTATTCGTAATAAGAGACGCTGAATAAAAGTATATATATATATATATATATATATATATATATATATATATATATATATATATATATATATATATATATATATATATATATGTGTGTGTGTGTGTGTGTGTGTGTGTGTGTGTGTGTGTGTGTCTGACAGATAGACAAAGATAGAAAGATAGAGAAAGAGAGAGGGGTAGATAGACAGTACAGAGAGTATAAAGCTTTACTGCTATAAAAACTAAGACTTTACTATATTAATCCAAATTCACTTACTTGATTACGCATTTACACAAAAATCATATATATGTACGTTAGAACATATTTCACGTATGGTCGCATACATTTTATTCTTATACACATATATACATATATATGTGTGTGTGTATATATATATATATATGTACATAGCAGGAATCTTCGGTGTTGCTCGGGAGGAATAACTTCAAATTTGATAACACAGTAAAAATATATATTCTTTAATATGTTTCTTCTTGCATAACACAAAGCACTTATCATTCAAGGAGTCATGTCTGCTTAAGTCCCGTTCAATAGGCTAGCGAACATTTCATACTTTCTACTCGTAGCCCTCCTTTCCAAAATGTGGAAGAGGAAAGATTATCTCAACAGACACCATTATGAACACGGCAAACGCCTTGTTCTGATGACGACATCTAAATCTGACCTGCTGATATGAGGGACACAAAGTAAGAGTCTAGTTTGGTATTATACACACATATTAGATTTGACCCCTCGCTAAAACCATGAAGGTTTTCAAAATCCGACGTAAAATGTGTGCTGCAAGAACACTGAAACGTTCTGATTTTGAATATGCCTTTAGTTTCCCTCTGGGATACATAGTCTCGAGTTCTCGATATTACAAACATACACAGACATATTCATCAAAATTATGTATGCATATATGGATTCGGCTTAATGAAAGAACCCAGGCATACGCACATTTACATAAGACCAGTCTACAGGATTATGTGAATTCATTGCTGCTAGCAACACTTGTCATCAGCAGCAAAGAGATGTAGTCATAGTATCTTCAGTGACTGACTGGTAACACTAACAAAGCTGATCCTCATTGAGAAACGCAATGTGAAGTTGTCAGATGTTTTCAGGAGTGAAATAACATTCCATGATATGCACGAACTGCCATTTTCCACTGGTTGTCGTAGCATAGAATATACTTGATAATTCACACGCAACTACAGGAATACATGCAAGTAAACTAGATAAGGGAAAACAAGACTTATTATGGCATTTAATTGATCAACATGGTTCTGATCTGCATTGCGAATTTTTCTGCAAGATTGAAAAATTTCATTCATACTTATATACCTTGTTTTGATTCTCTCCCCCCCCCTCTCTCTCTCTCTCTCTCTCTCTCTCTCTCTCTCTCAATCTATCTGTAGCGCTATGTCTCCGATGAGCCAACATGTTCTATTGTCCTGAATACATATTGATAATATTACAAGTCGCTGGTTGCAAATGAGCAAAATAATATACTAGCCATATATATATATATGTATATATATATATATATATATATATATATATATATATATATATATATATATATATATATATATATAAATATATTTAGAGTATTTTTATTCTCCTTGTATTAGAAACAATCAAACAGAACTGATACCATAGTTTTTTTCGGTTTTAAACCTGGTCTTCAATTCGATTTGCAATGTAAGTTTATGCTAAATTGGTCACATGTTTTTTTTTATTCAAACGTTTTTAGCGATCAATGCCTAACTAAAGGCGAGAGAAATAATCATTGATCACCCTTGTTTTTCCATTTGTTTTAATTGAACATCTCCAACACAGCATGCAACCAAAAAATATTGATTGCATGACGGGTTCTGTTGAGTGATCAACCAGACCTTCTTGTTTTTAGAATATGTAATTTTGCATTTATATCTGTGTACAGTTCAATTGTATGCCTCATTGTTTGTACATATGTTGATTTGATAACCTGAGGCAAAGTAACATAATTGATTCACTTAAAAATATAATGCCCTCTCCTAATGGCTTGTGAAAATAGCTTGGTTAATATTGCATTACAGCAAGTTTTCTTGAGTTTGATCACAGCTGTTAGAGCCTGGCAACCCCCCTCAACATATATGTCCAAGGGATCAAATTTAATGTTAATACTTATTTCTTCAATATGTTTACTCCTGCTCTATCTCACGTTTTCTTTTCGTCTGCTTCTGAGCTTGTGTCTGCTAGCATTTACGAGATGGTCAAGGTCTGTTCGCTTGTGTTATAATAACACTGTGGACAGCTTGAAGCATGGTTTATTTGATCTGTACGTGATACCATCTTGACTCTCCATGTGCCTTCCGACAGCGATAAATACAAATGGCAAATGGCTTCTCGCTTCGGAAATTTATTCTTGAATAGTGGGTAAATTGGGAAAAGTCTGGAAACACTTTACAAGTTGCAGTACATTACTCATTGACTAATACTTGTTCATCTTCTTTCTTTTTTGAAGCAGTAAATCACATTATCGTTGGGCTAAGAACGTATTTTTCGCTTAGTTTGAATAGTAAAATACGTAGCAGACGAAATTAAGGTCAAAGATTCAATTCTATGTAACGAGATTTTGGAATGCATTATAAGATTGTTACTGCTTAGGAAGAAATTATATATAATTAGATGTATATACAAAATATTACACTGATTAACTAATGCACACACACATACATATATATGAACACAATATGAATGTATAAAAATCCATATATTTATTTCTATGTGTGTACGTGAGTTAACTATAAATGTATATATATATATATATATATATATATGTGTGTGTGTGTGTGTGTGTGTGTGTGTGTGTGTGTGTGTGTGTGTGTGTGTGTGAAATTGTGCGTATATTTGAGCTGCCAAAATAGTCCGTTTATCAGTATAGATAAGAGACATTTTTTCGATTGAAAAATAAACAGCATATTTTCAGTTTTGTATAGACAGCAATTTCTGTATAAACTGCTAAAATCGCTTTGTGTATTTGCATTGCATATTCATCGTGGCAAAATAGAAATCTGCCTCTTAGATAAGATTTTACAAGCCAGCAATAGAAGCTGTTTAGGAAGAAGGGCGAATATTCAACCTTAAGGATGGATTTTCAAACAATTTTAACTCGATTCCCCATCTGGAATTGCAATGATAAAAACGGTTGACACAAAGTTAAAAAGACAAAAAATAATGAGAATTAGGTGAATGTAATATACGAGTAAAATTTTGATCGGTGAACCTTACCAAAAGATTGACCCTGATTGCAAACCATGCAACGTGCACAGGAGAGAAATATGCTCAACATAAAATGGAGAGACCAAAAAACAGTACGATATATTAGAGGAGTAACAAGAGACCGAGATATTACATAATCCACCAGAAAACTCAAATGGTAAGGGACAGGCCATGCGGTGTGAATGGCAGACAACCGCTGGACATCGCGACGTATCACGTGGATCCCCAGAGATCACATGTGCAACTGCAGCCGATAAAATATAAGATGGTGTGACCAAGTAGACAAGTTGAGAAAGTACTAGCTCTGCGATGCCCATGATAGAGGGATGTGGCGAATCTTGAGGAAGATTATGTTCAACGACGGATCCTAAAAAGCTGCAACTGACGATGATGACGATGATGATGAATTATCGGGGTTGATAGGGTGACTCGGCAGGAACACGTGCTCGAGGGTCGATAATAGATACATATGAATAATTAATAGTTCTACGTTTTCAGAAAAACCTACCATGTGAAATCAGTGACAAAAAGGCACATGACAATAGACTTAATAAGTATAACAATAGATTTCTTCCAAAGTATCAAGTGATTTCTGTTAGCCCAGGTAGGTGTGTAAGCTAAGGATCGGTAAACCGAGATTAGCTCGAATTTTCATTAACGATTCAAGCTAATGAGAAAGGGGTGGAGTCCAAGTTGTCTGAAGATAAATGTGTGGGATCTAAGCTGTCAAAGATAATTAATGTGTCCATTGTTGAAGCTTTCATGGATAAAACCGAACAAACGAACTGCATCGGTTCTTGCATTGTTCGCCAGGAAAGCGCGTCTTACTTCCGGGGAATTCACTCCAAAAAAACCTCTTCCACCATTGTTAACCTATAACGCCTGTTGTTGGACATGGAACTTGCTCAAGATCCGCCAGAAATGTCTATCATGGGCTTTTCGATGCCAATACTTTCTGAACTAGTCTTGTTTGTCTTATTTTTCGGTCGGCCACAGTTTCGCATATGATCGCCGGGGATCTGTGTTGTGAGGTGTGATGTTCAGTAGTCGTCAGATGCTCTTACAACATGACCAGCCCATTGCCATTTGAGTTTATTTTATGGACCAACGTGTTTTCATTTCTACCGAAAGATAAAAAAGCAGCATTTCTACCACCGGAAGTTGTAAGGTTGAAGCAACACTTTCTGTTGTTGTTTTTTTGTTTGTTTTTTAAATAATAACAGGTCTTATTAATCAACCGTCAGGTGACAAAGGTCTTTTGGTCAGATGCAGTGTGACGATCTATTTAGCATAAATTTACAATGTAAATTTGGGCCAACACTAAGAACTTATTTCTGGGAAATTCTGAAAAATATAAAATACATTATTCTTAACCATAGTACGGAGTAATAGTATAAATTTCCATCCCTGTAGCTTCATTAGTGTTGCCGGCCAGCCAGCCTGCCAGCGAGTCAGACTCACTGCAAAACTGGAGAAAGCTATGTTGACAGTCTTGACGACAGTTTTGTTGAACGGTTTTGAATAGAGTCGACATCTCATTAAAACTCCATTGTGTCGTTAATTCTTTGCACGTGACTGGCTTGTCCCGTAGAGGCTGCTAGAGAGGAGGAAGGGGAATTTTATTGGCACAGTCCAATGCTGAAGAGGAGACGGCAAGTCTGCAACACGACGCATAGTCATTCGCCTGCCTGACAGCACGGGGTAAGCTATGCAACGGCTGACTGATTCTTCGGCTGACAATTGCAAACCAAAAATGAATTAACAAAAATACAACGACAACAATTTTGTGAAAATATGAAGAAAAGCGATCCTCATCATCATCATCATCATCATCATCATCATTTTTTCAACGTCCGTTGTTGGACATGGACTTTCCCCAGGATTCGCAACACTTCTTCATCTTAGGCGTCGCAGAGCCAGTACTTTCTGAATTTGTCTAGCTCGTTTCTCCATCTAATATTCTGCTGGCCGCGGTTGCGTATGTGATCTTGGGGGATCCATGTCGTGAGTCGCGATGTCCATCGGTTGTCTGCCATTCTAGCAACATGGCCGGCCCACTGCCATCTGAGATTTTTAATGGATTCGATGATGTCCCTGACTCCTGTCTTTTCCTCAATGTTCTGTGCTGTCTTGTGGTCTCTCCATGTGAGGTCCAGCATAATTTTTTCATGTGCAAGTTGCATAGTTTTCAATTCGCGCATCTGTCTCTTTGTTAGGTTCTATATTTCAGTTTAATAAGTGCCTATTGGACGAATGCATTAGTTATAGACCCTTCTTTTTAGGATTAATGGAATCTTCTTATTTTTGAAGGTTGAGATTACTCTGCCAAAGGCTTGCTATCCTAGGGCGATTCTTCGCATGATTTCTTCTTCTTTAAGAGTCTGATGGAGATTCGTCGTCCTAGGTAGATGTTATAATCCACTCTCTCCAGTTCTGTGTCCTCCATTTTGATCTAAGTGGGTTTTTTTCAATCTTCAATGTGGTTGCTGCACATAACTGAAGTTAATTTCTAACGCAATTCAACGCCAAAAACAGAACGATTTATTTAGTTAAACCAAATTTATATTTGATAACAAATTTGTTTTGATGTATGCAAGTAAATTTATATGAGCGCATGTAAGTGGAAAGTTTGTCAATATTTATCGCCATGCATGAAATTTTGGAGAAAAAACAAGTTCTATCTTTAAATCAGAGATTTTATCATGCAATGGATTATTTGAAAAGGATAACCTGTGACTAGTACTTTTATTTTGCCATGGATAATCATTATATTAATGGGTTAATGTTTTAATGACTGTCGAATATAAACAATCATATGTGACGATGCAGATCGTATTGTCTAATCTAAAAGAAATATAAATACCTCAGAATCATGGATGGATATCTACTGCCTCTTTTAAAATTCTTACGTTTTCATATTGTTTAATGGTTCTATTATCATATTAACGGTTTTGATGACAGAAAAATGAATAAAGTATATAAATTTGTTATTATATAAAGATGTTATTTTTCATAATAGAAATTCGATGTTTACAGAAAAATACCGAGAAATCGGAAAAGCAAGCTCACGCGTATCAAAAGCATTATGCTGCACTTCATATCCCTATTTATATCTAACCAGAATGGACTTTTTTCCACGCATTTGCCACAAAAAATAAAGCAGGCTACTCTACAATTACAATCTAGTTGTTATCTTTCTGGACAAGTGTTACAGACGGAAAATTCAGTCCGTATCATAAAAATAGATTAACTCTGTAGTTATTCTGAAATTACAAATTTCACTTATCAAATTTTCGCCTTAATTCAGCTGATATGATTTACACTGAAGTTTTTTTTCAATTGCTATTTTTTGCGAGAAGCACTTCAAATGATGAAAATATTGTTAACCTTTTGCTGGCTATCTGCTTCGACTTTTCTGACTGATCTACAGCTATACAACTTTTTTTTAATCAAAACTTTGAAATGAATTTTGAAATTCTGCAAAAATACATAATGATATTTCACACAAAAAATAGGAATTTGCATGAATGCATCTGATTACTTGAGCATATACAGAGGAATTTAGATTTGTGCAGCTTTGTCTTGTATTTGAGGTGAGACAGCGCACAGATCAACAAGAACAAATTTGGTCCCTCAAGGTCAATCTCTGTTGGTAGCATCTCCTCATTGCACTAATGGAGTAGGGTCATTGGGTATGCTCTGACTCTTGCTACAAATGTGCCTCCATCTACGCACTCAACTTTGGAGCTGGCCTTGCGTATATATTTAACATGACGGTGGAGCAAATATCGTCTACATAGGAATTGTTATTCTCTCTCACTCTCTCTCTCTCTCTCCCTCTGATGATGATGATGATGATGATGATGATGATGTGAGAATGAAAAAGTTTATATCAGTATCAACCCAAACTCAGATCATTATAAATGAAGACACGTAACCAAATATGTATATATATATATATATATATATATCAGATGGTGCATAATGCTTTGTTCTCATGTGGTCAATGGCATATGGGGTGCATATATTAGCTTCACGATCTTTAAGTAATGTTAGACGAACTAAATGAAGCAAGCAAGAAAGTTGGTCTCCACATGAAATTCAGGAAAACAAAGGTCATGTACAACAAACGTATAGGGGACAAAGACTCAACGATTGGAATCAAAAATGCTGAGCTGAGGAAAGTTGACCACTACATCAACTTAGG
>OY735206.1:33678468-33773468 GCA_963457665.1 Thysanoteuthis rhombus
GGGATAGCTTATCATAGCAGTTTAACAAAAATGTATCAGTAAAGGCGAAACCCAGAAAAAATAGCATAAGAAAGTGAAGACGTCGTAAACCAGGTAATGAATTGATACAGCAGAGAGGTCCAAAGGGAATATAAAAACAAGCACGATAGAGGAGGGACATCGGCACATTGGAAATTGTGCAAACGACTTTGTTACGACAATGTTGGGAAAAAAAAGCGTAATAAAGTAAAATATTCTGGGACCCTCAGATCCAGACCATTTCCCTCTATCCAAACAAGAAGAGTGGATCTGGTTGTTGTGAACAAGGATATTGGAGTCGTTAGACAATATATGTAATTAAGCAAGCAGGTGAAGACAGGCTAAAAATCTCACTTGAGAACTGAAAAAAAAGCTTGAGAATATGAAGTTTTACGGTCGTGCCGTTAATAATGAGCAAACTCGAAACCGTATGTAAAACACAAAAGGCGAAACTCGAGTAATTGAAGATTCGAGGAAAGATTTAAACCGTCCAGACCACGCCTGTGTCTATGAGAATCTTCAGGAAATGGCTGGATATTTGAAGAGACTTGCTGTCACTCGATCTCCAGCAAAAAAAAACACTAGGACTCTAGTCAGAACATGCAAATGCATATTATTATTATTATTATTATTATTATTATTATTATTATTATTATTATTATTATTATCATTATTATTATAATTATTATTATTATTATTATTATAACAAGGTGGAAGCCGAAGAAAAACCAAATAAAATGGGACAACATTGAATTAAAAGATAAAAGACCTTATCCACTGTAGGTTATCTATTGCAAGTTATCAATTGCTTGGAAAGAGCCGTATATAGAACTCTGTTGCCATCAATCACAATAAAACGGAAATATGAATTAGCCACAGAACTGCAACGACAGAAATTCCCGTCATTCGCAGTTAATAGGTTAATAATGAAGCTAGTTTTATCACTAACCATAAATGCGATTGAGTCAGGTATTGAGGCTCAAATTGAGAATCATGCAACGTGCTGAGGAGGGATCACATGATAGCACAGTATATGAAAAAAAAAGATAGGAATCAGAGATATCACAGAATCCATTTGAAAATTCAGTGGCAATGGGCTCGTCGGCTAATCAAACGACATACGCTATAATAATGATGATGATGATGATGATGATGATGATGATGATGATGGTGATGGTCGTAGCAAAAACACAATGTACTGACAAAGTAGTTCAACCAGTGTTTCATATGTGTATGATCAGTGTCCCGAACTTGTCCTTAATGACCCTATTGAAAAGAACTTAATTAGCTGTTGATGATTTCAGCTTCCTGACGTTCCGTTTGCAATAAATAAACGATAAAAATAATCGGTGAATAATCATTTACTTACCCTTTTGTCTAGTATGGAATCTATAAAAAATAGTGACAGGTTGCGGAAGTCGTGGGAGTATCCCTCATTATTCAATTTTCGATATCAATGGGGGTAGTTATTATTTAGTCTTTTTTTTTTCTTCTAAATTACCTGCTGCGAGAAACCCAACCTCACAGATACAGCCAATATTTTCATATTTGAGCTTCAGACAAATCATCAGGAACAACAATTATAACAACAACAATAACGACAACAACAACAATAAGAGCAACAACAATAATAATGATGATAATGATAATCTGGAGAAAAGTGAAAAGTTGGTCAAGTTCTTGAACATTGCCAAGGAACATGAAAGTGAAAGTACATGTCCTTGCATATATATCATCATCGGCAACAGCAGCAGTTATAAGCCCACTGCTGGACGAAGGCCTTTCCCATTTCATTCCCTGACAAACGTGATCGTGCTAGTCTCAGCTATGTCTTTTTGCGGGCAAACATGGCTGAGATTAGCGCAATCATGTTTATCATGGAATGAGATAGGGAAAGCATTTGTAGATATATATGTGTGTGTGTGTGTGTTAAGAGATATATATGTGTACACATGTGTGTGTCTGTGCATATGAATATATTCAATATGTAATATATAAACCCTCAGTTACATGCACACACAAGCATATATACATATTGCATACGTTTATGCGTTGTATAGCCAGGGTATTGCACTCCAAGATACGACACGTAGGATATTGCTACGCTTTCCATGCGCAGCCATGAAGAAAAGTCCGTAGTGTTTCAAACGAGTCGCTGAAAAAGGGATTAACAGAAACAAGGAGCAACATAAATCTGAAAATTAAGCGAAACGAAAAACCTGAGACGAGAAATCAAAGAAAATGGCCGAAGAAGGAAGGTATATGCTAATTTAAATGTGGCGGCTGTAACTGATTACACTTGCAATTGTTGCTGTGGAGGGAACCTTATTTAATTCTTATGTATTCTTCGTAATCAATAGATACCTTCAAGATACAGATCACTTTAATCACCTCATACTGTTCTTATGGTAACTCTACTATCTCTTTTTCACTGGTCAAGCCAGCCCCGTCGGCGCCAAAGTCGTTCTGCGCAGCCATTCTTAAATAAAAGGTGTATCAAATTCCACTGAGAAGTCACTTCCCATGAACGACTCTCAGGTGTAATGATGCGTGAACATAAATAAATACACCCTTGTGTGTAAAACTGCCACGTTGTTTGGATTACCAATGTTGCTGGGACATGTGACAGCATGCACCCTTATATTCCACAATATATATATATATATATATATATATATATATATATATATGCATGTTAGTATTTTTTAAATAATTTATATCATACATGTACACATATTTATATCTGTAAACACAGAAAGGGTAACACCTTAGTCACTAAAAACTGAATTAAATATAGAGCTACATTGCAGAGGCGGTTAATGTACAAAATTCATGTCCCTGCTCCCGAATTAGATCACTGCTCCGTAGCCCATTGCCCACCATTCAGAAATCTCATATTGAGTGAAGAGAACATATACCTACAAGGCAGGGGAGGTAAATGTACATAGAGTCACCCTAAACCCCAGGCACTTCTCCCCCAGTTGAGATATCGTACTTCGTTGTCTCAGGTGAAATATATACACGCATTGAAATGCACATGAATAGTTTGAAATATAAATGAATACATCTTTCTCTATCTCTTTCGCTTCTCTGTTTACACCCCTATATATATGTGTGTGTGTGTGTGTGTTTGTGTGTGTGCGCGCGCACGTGTGTGTGTATGCGTGTCTTAGTTTGTACACATGTATGCGCGTTCATTCAAAAAACAGCTCTTAACTCTATGAAAACTTTCGACATTTCCGCTTTACTTAATTAAAATAATGGCCACTGTAAACTTCTTTGTCTTGAAAACCAAACGGAGATATACGTTATTAGTCCACTAACGACGAATACAAACAGAAACAGAGAAATGAACCGTCTGCTTAGCGATGGTAGATCTTGTCAATTTCAGAATTTGATAAGAATTTATTACATTATTCAATTTAAAAATATGCTTTATGTTCGTTCGTGTACCTTTCCTGTTCGTCATTTTGTTTTGTTCCTTGTCTATCTTCTTTTTTTTGTGCTCAGCTTTTCACTTTTTTTCTTTATGTTGTATACATGGGGAAAAAAGAAATAACTCCAATTGTCGTTCACAGGAGATGGATGCCAAAAATCTCATGGCGGGACAAGGAAGTCCATCAGACGCCATATTGTCAGATGCCATCTTTAATTATTTTTGTTAATGTGAAGAGTTGACGTTGATAACACCCACAGTTAAGCAACAACTTTTCTGTACCGAAATAGTTGATAATTTGAAAATTCCGGAGGTTTTAAGATTTACAAGAGAGAAAACATTCCAACTTTCCACAAATAACTTCAAAATAACTCATTTGTAAATATTCACCAAGTTTATCTTGGTATGGAACCTTGACAAAGGGGCAAATTATAATGATTAAGACCATTAACAATAGCTAATAGACTAGTTTGCTAACTTCTGCTTTATTACTAACATCCGGGGTCATGTTATAGTTATTCAATTATCTATCATTTTTAGAGCAGTATGTTAGAAATCAATTCACTCTGGAATCTGTCACAGCTCCATCCCTTAATGACGACTGACAGTGTTCCGTATCAACTTTGATACGATCGTTGATGATGTCGTTTTGGTGGTCTTACTACGATGTCAAAGTGGGCGACACAATACCGAGTAAAACGCAACACTCACTACCAATCGCTTGCAAGATAACATAAAAAGAGATCTACCTACATCAGGTGCACCGGTCTCTATACGCCACTTTACGTTTTCGATTTATTGGGTCTAAATATTGATAATTTTTCAGGTATAATAATGAGGAACTGTTCTTGCAATTCAATCGAAGTTGGTTGTGTTATTTTGAATGTTACATGACATTGATACGAACTGAGTTTTGGAATGTTCTGTTTAGAGCAAATGATTCCCAAGTAATTTAACTGAGTTTGAATGCATTTTGCAACTGAAAGAAATATGGGAAATTTACAAACAATGAGTAAAGGAGTAGATCGTACTGACAAACAACTATCCAAAATATATACACCTAACAGTGTTAGCATAAACCTTCCCGACAAAAATATCATACTTCCAATTAATCTTAATCTTTATGTTTTGATTTGATGTTTATTAATATGATTTGATGTTATGGCGAATGTTAGTGTCTGTAACAAAGAATAAACACATTGTTCGTGTGAATGATGTTGCTAAAGAAGACAACTGTAAGTCATACTAGAAAGGTTTCTGCGAATAACAATTCTCAATAAGAATCTCACAAAGCATAGTATCCTTTATAGGAAAAGAAGGCTTTTTCTTCTGAAAGCATTTTCAGCATCATGGCTATCCAGCAACTAAGTAACACGGAAAAACCATATTCCAGAAAACCAACAAAATGATTTGATATTCCACCGTAAATAGTCAGAATATCGAAGGCATGAAAGAGCTGTGACTGACACTGTCTCAATTATCTAGCATTGGTGACTTGTCTGATACGAATGAACATGAAGCAGTTTGCAAACCCGAATTTCTGTTTCTACAAGGAAAAATCTGGATCTAAGACATGAATTTTTTTAGTAATATCTTGCCCATCGGAGGAGTGAAAAATCAGATAAATTCTGATATAGAATACTTGTTCTTGCCCGCAATTCAGTAGGCGATGCTTCAATCAACTGCCGAGTCATACCAAAGATCATTAAAATGGTACTCAATGCCTCTTTGCTAAGTACTCAATGCAAGCACTAAAACTCTCTCTACGACGCTTACCCTGGTTAGTATCTCGATGGGTAATCGTTTTGGAATACCAGGTGCCATAAGTAAAACGTAGAACAATTGCACGTGAGTACCTAAGCCCGTAACACTTTCGATGAGGGTATAAACGGAAAATGATGACTCATACATAAGATGCCTGTAGATATGAAATTAGCATAATGGCAATCCTCTTGATTTCAAAAAATGTTTTAATAATTGTTTCACACACTGAAGCTCCAATATTCAAACTGATGTTCAATACTGCCTCCAGTCAACCAAAACTGTCACCAAAATTATCTATATAGATTTCTTTCAGTTTTCAAGTTGGTCTGTCTGGTTGGCTGGCTATGTATGTATCACGCGCATATGTTGTACAAACGGAGCTAAAAGGTTAAAATTTTTAACATCTACTTCTTATGATGTCTTAAAAAATGTTTTGTTTTAATTCGACATCCCGAAATACATTTCCAGAAATGGAGTCAGTTTGCAATATAAGTTCTTGCTGAATTGACCCTTTAGTTTGTTCCCACTTGAAAATTCAGAGTTTTTGGGTAATCATTGCCCAGTAGAAGGGAGGGAAGTAACTTATTCATTGATCCCCCTCCTCTTCCCAATGTTTCTAATTGATTACCCCCAACACAGCATGCTACCAAAAGTTGTTGGTTGTGTGACAGTTTCTATTGAGTGACTAACCATGCCTGATCCTGCTTTATTAATTAAACTAGCTTTATAAAAAAAACACACGTTTATTAACTTAGACGCTATTCTAACCCCAGGGTGAAGAAGGTGCAGAGATGATGCCAAATCCGGTATTTGTGTTTTAACGGCAATGAAGAGGTGAGACGAGTACAATGTGATTCGTCAACGATTCAGCTGAGTCACTCTGTAAGAGGGAGGAAGGTCATGACATTCAATTAGATTGAATGATACAGGACAGTATGAACATTAGCACATGGGCACCAACCACAGACATCAAGTTATCTTCTGGATCCATTCCTAGTGCCGACGCCATTTGCAACGACGGAGTATGGAAAAGTGTTCTGGAACATAAATTATCTTTATTGGCCAACCTACAGAAATTAGGCCAAAATAATTGCTTCACATAGTCCTCATAAAATGAATAAACAATACACAACATTTCAGCTGCTTCCTTTCCTGGCTTGTTTGAATACATGCATGTATATGACCAGAGGCACCCGAAGCGTATTCAAATGTTTATAATTAACTTTTTTCTAGTAGTAAAATCTGGGTGAGGTCAATAGAGGTTTTCAGAGTATCTAGATACACTCAAAACCTTGCATCCCCTTTATTATTGAGTGTGTGCGCTTTAAATCGGCCATCTTTTCTTTTGGCAGAAATACATTGTGTCACCAAAGTTACGCCCAATTTGCACCGAAAGTGAATTCCATCTTCTGGTAACAAAGAGTAGTACTTCTATGATGGCAATGCGTCCTCTGAAAGTCATGAAGATCTTTCTCTCAGATGTTTTGTGGTCGAGAATCATGCCCACTGATAGTTATTTTCAATAAGATTACGCCCTGCTGCATTACGGTCGGATTGTGTAAGACCTGCTTGATGATATTTGGAGTGTTGCCGGCTGGTGCTATCATAATGCTGATTAGATCATCTGGCTTGATTACTCAAGATTTTCTCTGTGCCGAGCTCTGAAGAACATGGTTTGTGGTACAAAACAAGCCACCGCACAAGAATTGAAAACTGGAATAGAAGAAATAGTCGGAAACATCAACGTTGAATTTTGTCAGAATGTCTCCAGAAAAGTATCCAGACAACTGAATAAATGCATCGAGAAGGACAGAACCGTATACGTAGCGCATTGCATATGTCAACGTTTATTAGATCTACAGGTTTTTTTTATTCCATCAATGATATTTCTCCAAGACAAATCAGGCATTGAATCTGTTACATCCTGTAGACACTGAATATCTGTAGCTCTTTTTTTAAAACAATTTACAATGTACCGAGGTAAGAGCAGTGATAGTGTCTCGATTGGCGTCCATGCCCCTCCTGGACACTTTAAATAGTTTCAATGTTCGGGTCGAACGGCCAAACGCTCTATCTTCACCTGTCTTTAACCTTGGCTGATGAACGAGAAAGTGAAGTAAAGAGATACTCCAGTATACAGTGTGTGGGTGAGCAAGCCGCGAAATTATAGCGACAGGAAGAGATGGGTGCTGGGCGAACTGAAGTCACATTAATGATGAAGAAAGCAGAAGCATTTCATCCTTCCTCCTGTTTACGTCAGTGGGGTGTCCGGTTAGCAGTCGTTGCGAACCTGATACGATGACAAGTCTTGATTGGTGTGCATTTCGTCGGCCAGATTGCGAAGGTGAAACCGAGGACATTGAGTCGAGCGAATGTTAATATTAGATTCGTGGCAGCAGAACAAGACGGAAATGAACAGGCCGACCCCAGACCACTCGACAATTTAATTTCCCCCAGTAATATCTAGCGAAGAGGTGAAAACAAGTTGATCAAACCAGTTTTCACAAGAGCAACCACTGAAAGACCAGAGTACAGTTACGTCCTTAGTTTTCCAAGCTTTAGGTAAGGCTGAATCAAATAATCTAATTTTATAATCCTTAACATTTAAGTCAAACTTTTCCTGTTTGTAACATTTGTCAAAAGGTATAGCTATTAAATAATAAATATACAGTAGTACTTTGAGCAACTTAAAGTTTTTGATATTTGAAAGTACAATAAAGCAGATGCAAAATTATTAAAATACCTCGTCATTTTTATCTGCATTGGTATTAGTCAGGCAGCAGGTGTTCGAATTTTGAAGCTACTCTGGTTTTCAATCCCACTTTGATCTTTACATAATAATTCATATTTGCACTCTAGTATTTCCTCATATGTCAAAGCTTGAAAGGTTGGCATTGTAATGCCCTCAAAACATACAAAAAGGATCAACGTAAAGTTGTTTTTTTTTTATTTGACTTCAATATTGTGTATATTTTGTTCACAAAATTGTATTGAAGGCCAGTCTATTCTTTCTAAGATATGTTAGCGGGGAATCCCAGCATGACCAGAAAGAAAAACACTTTGCACACCCAAAGAGCATCCTTCAGAATATCTGCAACAGAGCCCTATGGGAATTTTTTAGTTTTCCAAAGGAACCAATAAGACATGCAAGAAAGATCTTCAGTGAGTAAAAACATCTTGCATAGACATTCCAGATCATTTGCAAAGAAAAGGCAACATTTTTCATAATGGTGGATATTTGCTGTAATTCGCTAGACAGAACCTTTTTTTTTCTTATCAAATACGGGCATATTGTATATCACTAGAAAGAAAATTCCATGCCGAGTAAAATTTACAAGTGAACCATTTGCCCATGTGCAAATTACAAAGGTATCTACAAATATGTCATAAACCCTTGTTTTAAAATGAAACACATGTGCGGACTGAAAAACCATTTGTCCATTCTTTCACAAAATTCCACTGGAATTCATTCAGAACTCATGGAGCAATCGAGTGGACAGACAGATAAACTTTAGAGCTATTTTGTGATACAGACACTTTACTAGTACGTGGGGAGGTAATTGTAAAGGGATCAATCTCTTCTTGTCTTATTTTGTAGTTCATTGTTCATCCTTCGTCAGAATTTCATTGGGTACTTTGGGATATTCTGTGGATAGACAGAGATAATTTGTGGATACTGACAGTTCGCTAGCAAGTAGGGCAAGTAATCTTCGATGGATTAGCTTCAAAATTTGAACAACCCCTTTCGAATGTATTGTCCAATTTTTCACAAAGTTTCATTGTAATAAATTGAGAACTTTTTGAGATATCGTGCGTGCAGACAGAAAATTGTAAAGATATTTTGTAGTGTGGGCAGTTTGCTACAGAATGGGGGTACTTGTGCATAAGCTCAGAAATTTGATTACTCCTTTTTTAATCTACTTCTCACTTTTCAACAAAATTTCATTGAAATTGTATTCAGAACTTTTGGAGATATCATGTGAACAGACAAAGGACTTTCAGAAATATTTTGTGGTTGTGAATGGTCAGTTACGTAATAAGGATGATAATTATGGTTGGATCCGCTCCATTATTGTTCAACTTCTTTTGCAGGTTATTGTCTACCCGTCCACAACATTTCATGGATATCCAACGAAAACATTTTGAGATATCTAGCAGACAAGCAAACGGAAAGAACCGTATCAAAATTTCAGATCAGATTATTTCATTTAGTCCTAGCATTTTTAAATCTTCAAAAGTTCCGTTTTATGAAATTTTGTAGAAGGATGGGCTATAAGTTACGAAATTTTGATTTGATGAAATAAATTTGTCGAATGTACTTCGATAAGCAGTTTTATTTTTGCATGTACCATCTTTTTTCTGATCTTTGTAAATACTTGCACTGGTCCAGTATCGATTCAAAAGATGCATTTGTTGGAGTTCATGGTGTGTGAAGCAGCCTGTAAGATTGAATTGAATTTTCAAAAAGATCTTGGTAGGGATCGATGTAAAATGTATTCTCAAAGGAGAAAGTCAATGGAGATGATTTATGTAAACTATGAAGAACTATGTGTACTCTTCAATTTTGTTTTAGATTTCTCAAAAACTGCTGATCCAAACATTCCAAACTCCATATTGCACAGCATTGAGTGCTGCATAATATATCTAGTGAATATCGAATATATGCAATGGATATGTTTTGAGTAATTGCGATGAACCCTCATAAGGATTTCTTCAATTGTGATGATGGTGTGAAAAGATAATTTTCAAAATTGGTGACCACTTTGATTTTATATACTTGGATGAAAGTAAATGGAAAAACATTAAGAATAAGAGTTGGTAAAATGTCAAAGCAGATTACATCTGCCACCTGACCATTAACTTTTTTTCCGATACAACTTGGATATATATTTAGAATCAAATATTTAAAAAATTATTTTGCAAGGAAAAGTTATCGAAATGACTGATCTACAAAAATGAATTCTGTGAGATAACATTAGCCACAAACTAAAAACGTGATGGACAATAGGAATGAATTATGGTTTCATGATCCCTCAACTGTCATATAATTGTAACATTGTCCAAACTAACTTTTATATGTTAAGTATTGTTTTGTAGTACTGACACCTATCTGATGAAAATTAATGAATATTTAAATAGAGAACACAGGGAAAAACATAAATACGCTTGTTGGACTAAACTAGTTTTAACTCTAGGTTCTGAAATAAGTGCATTCAGTGAGATTCGGGTGTACTCAAATTAATATCTACACTCACCTTCGCAGTTATAGTTATTACCTGAAAGTTCATGGAACATATTCATAATAAAAGATATATGTTATAATAAGCATCAACTGAGGCAATTCTTTGGACAATAAACTTGTATTGAATGATATGCACAATATATACATACGATTTGATAGAAATGACACGAACAGCGAGTCATGTCTGCTGTTATATTTACTGATCCCTCATTGTTAAAACCGTTTTTTTGGTTAACCTATGTAAGTAAGTCCTGTTTCAAAAGATATGAACGTAGTATAAAATAATATCAATATACAATACACATAAAACCTTGTATGAAATGACAAACTACATTTATGACATAAACTATATAATGATAAAGGGAGATGATGTTTGATCAACACTACTGGGGCTCCATGTTCATGTAACTGTTTTATTTTCAAAATTCCCAAAACATTTAAATGGTAAACAACTAATGATCCCAACAAAAGACAATTTATAGTGCCATAATAACAAAGTATACGTGAAACATGGGGGAAACACCGAAAAAAATGCATGAATTACTTTGACGGATTTGGAAATGGGTGACTGAAGGGACACAGAAAATCTTTTGGAAATTTCTCTTAACGTTTTGTTTTCAAAGCTGTAAAACTTTTCAGTCCATACACAGTGGACAATAATGAATATACAACAAGCGAGTGGATGTATATTAATTAGATCTTCATTTGAAATAGTGTTTGATATCATCGACAGAGCAGTTATAACATGAGTGACGATTTATTTTTTCAATGGCTCCCTATAGATTGTACATACTGTTTTACTTAAGACATTTTCCAGAAAACAATTCTGAGACATTTCTCTTTGAAATTTATCAATTTCTTTTTTTTTTGCATTTTGTGAATATCATTCGTTTATCAGAGTTATTTTCCGTATTTCAAAATGATCTTTTTGTCATTGAGTTTTGAATTCTTATTTTTATCTGAGCATTTTTTCTTTACTAGTTTAGTATATATATATATATATATATATATATATATATATATATATATATATAAATATATATATATATATATATATATATGTATTTATGTATGTATGTATATATATATATGTATATATGTTGTGAAAATTTTGATTGAATTTCAATTGATATACGCTATCAACTGAGTGTATGTTTTAAGGGACATATTGTATGTCAGTGTGCATAGACATGTGGGTGCAGACATGTTTCTGTATACGTGCTTACGTTTGTACGTCTTCTGAAGACTATTGTTAATCAAATATCGAAAAGTTATGCGGGGGGGGAGATATTTACACAATATTCAATCTATAATAAGATCTCAATAAAGTATAATGAACTAGCTTGTCAATTACCATCCTTTGAAGGTTCATTTATATACAGAAAGGAAATCTTGCTTTAGATTTTCTTCATTGATATTACCAGGATAAATATCTGTCTAAAACAACGAAAGTAAATCTTGATATGACAATATACACTAATTGGTGTAGAGTTTTAAAATCCGATTAAATATTTTTCTGCTAAGTATTTGACATCTTCTTATCTGATAATATTGGGTTTCGAATCTTAAAAGATAGGAGGTAGGAATAAACACCAAACCAGACGGTTTAATCTAGCGAAGAAAATATTAGTACCTACACTGAGTGAAATTATAAAGGTCTATCATCAAATATGTATATCTGAAGGATTCCCAGTTCATTGTACGCTTGAAAATTAATGCGTTAAATTCAATATATAATTCAGTAAAAGGTTATACAATTTAAAAAAAGGCTTTCTGTATTTATCCATTGGAATTTGTTTATGAATAGATCGTCGAAAAATGGTAGAATTATATTTTATACGTAAAATTCATTACTCCCTTATTCGATTTTATCTCAAACAATATCAAACAGAACCAGATAATGTTGATAAATCCCTGGAGAATTTAAACCCATCTGATCTCTTTCATAAAAATAGTCCGATGAAGGTTGATTAATGCCCCCAATCCGAATATATACAGCTGCCATATAAACTAAAGTAACGCTTCGTCTTTTTGTTCCATCTTATAAGTGGATTTATGGTGTACAATAGCTCCTGCTGACGATTTACTCCCTAAAGGTTGACCGACTGCTTACCTTTGGTACTTTCTCACAGTACGCTCTCAATGAATGCATTTATATATATATATATATATATATATATATATATATATATATATATATATATATATATATATATATATATATATATATATATATATATCATTTGGAGAAAAAGAATTAATTCATTTTCATTTCCAATTTCGCGTTCCGCAAATAGAAATTTATGGTAATGATTTATTTTTTACTCGAATTCTAAAATCATCAAATTGAACATCGTCGAAAATATCATCACACTCACACACACACACACACACATATAGATAGATAGATAGATAGATAGATAGATAGATAGATAGATAGGTATGAGAAATTGGCATAAGATGACATCCATAGAATACATTTCCCTTGCCGTCCACGGAAAACTACCTTCTAAAATCACAATAGATCATCTTTATTGCATGAGGGAATGCAGTAATAATACTTGCTTATGTTGTCAGTTGTTCGTGTTTTTTCAGGTGTGAATAATGCCAATTCTGCTCGATTCATTGACTTGTGATAAATATTATCAGAGCAAACAAAGACTCCGTCTGCTTGTGAGACAATAATTGACACTAGAAAGAGAAGTCGTCTGATGAAAATACGACAAACAAAATGGGGGAAAAAAAGAAAGGAACTCATTAGATTCAAACAAAAATAAATTACTTTATTCCACATAGATACTCGCCAAAAATACGAAACGAGTAAGAACCATTTTCACGTTCAGACAACACGTTATTCTTCCAAGACTTCTTCATGGACTTTAACAGAAATGACGACGCTACAAGGAAGCATCTCTTGACAGGAAGTTCGATGGCACAGCATATATGAGAAGACCGCAGAGAAATATTTCTGCTGATTACTGGTATTTTCAAATGGTCACCCATCTGAGTACTGACCAGACTCCACATTGCTTAACTCCAGCAAGCGTGCGAGAACCGGTGTGTCCAAAGCAATGTGACCGGAATCATGCATCTTTTTTATATTTACGTGTATATGATTATGAGACGCGTTATGTTACATAAAAATCTTATCTAAAATGATCTCCCGTCATTATTCAGTTGACATATTGGTCATCCTAGACAACGTTAATAGAATAAACAATTAAAGAATGCGGGAATCGAACCTGCCACCCTTAGGGGAGGGAAGTTGCTTCAACGTAGTGATGCTCCTACCACTGAGCTAAACTGCGGCCGATCATCCAAAGACACAGATAAGTGCTTTCAACCTAAATTTCCATCTCAGTCTATTGGCTTTTTTCAACGCAACAGTTATGTATATGTGTATACTTGCCTGCCAGCAATATGCATGTTTGAAGACTTTTAGGGATTGTGTAGTGTAAGATGACGTCCACAAGTGTATAGGACTCAATGCACTCTGTTTTGTTTTCTTTGTTTGTTTTGCTTTGGGTTTTTTTTTATTTGAGGATCCTTTTTATTATTGTATTATTAAAAATATTCCAAAGTAAATTATTGTTTCTAAATATGGGATAGAATTAATTCTAATCTAAACATATTAGGCGTATTTCTCTCTCTCTGTCCGTCTGTCTGTCTGTCTGTCTGTCTGTCTCTCTCTCTCTCTCTCTCTCTCTCTCTCTCTCTCTCTATATATATATATATATATATATATATATATATATGTATATATATATATATCCCAAACTGTTTCTCCCTCCTTCTCTCTCTCTCTATATATATATAATGAAAAAAAAACGGATTGTGTGAATCTCCGGGAAAAGACAATTTTATAGTTTTTAATGATAATTTTGTAGAAAATCATCAGCAGGGGTGCTCGATGACTGTTTATTATAAAATAAGAGTTTTATGATTGAATTTCTGTTTTTAACTAATATATATATATATATATATATATATATATATATATATATATATATATATATAAGTCAATACTATGTAAAAAAACAGCTCCACCCTTCGAAGACATCAATCAAAACCCAGAAAGGGACATGACTAAGAACAGTGTGTGTAGCATCCCATACAGTTGTGGAAGATATTATAAATACGAGAAGACCCACTTCTTTTAGTTATGCTGGATAAATATAAGTTTATGTGTATATATGAGAGCCCAATTTGTCAAATTATTTGCTCACCCACCCTCTTTCCTACCTACTATGACGTCGGCGTCGAGACGTTCGGCACCACCATTTTAGGGGGGTAAGATCCATTACGCTCCCTGAGAATACAGAACTTATTGTATCATATGAATATTACGTACATTTCGGCCCCAAACTATGTCAGACCCAACAGTCAACCTTTGATGCGGCATCTTTTAGCGATATAGTGATTTTGCTGCAGCATGTGTATGAATTCATATATGTATAACTTTGAAGAAATATATGCTTTTGTAAGAAAAACTTATCTTATATATGTGCGTTCGTATATTATCTATTTGCATCATGTGCACAAAAATATACTTGCATTTGTAAATATATATGTGTGTGTGTGTATACGTGTGTGTGTGCATGTGTATTCATTGCTTTGATGTAGTCCAAGTCGGTTGAATGATGTGCTGTTAAAATCATAAAATAAGTGAAAGGCATCAGCAGTGAAGACCCCCAAAATCCGTCAGAATATTGCGTTACTGGCGAAGACTTACCCAAAGATTTTGTTAGACTACGACAGTTTGACATGTGAATGCCATCGTTGCAAGAAGAAACTAAAGCAGAAACCAGAAATAAATCGAAGAAATATTTTCAGTTTTCATTTCTCCCTGGATTTTCTTCTAGTCTCAGATGTTACTTCTCAACGTAATCAGATAAATAGAAAGGAAGGAAAAAACAAGTCTGGTTAGTCATTCAATAGAAACCGACGCATGTCTGATGTTCCTTGGCAGCGTGCTGTGTTTGGGATGATCAGTTAGAAAATTGGAAAAAAAGGTGTGACCAATTGATCAGTCTCTTCCCTTGCCTTTTGTTGGATAGTGATCGTTAAAAATATCCGAATTTCCCTGAAACGAACGCGAACGCTCCTGGACCCAAGCTAACAGAGACATTTAGCATAAACTTACATTGCAAATTGAATCCCCTACTAAAAACCTATTTGGGGGGAGGGGGGAGAAAATTTGTAGTTGACAGTTTTGGCTGACGGTTTTTAATTGGACTAGAAATAGTTGGGAATATATTTATTAATCCTCCTTCGTTGTGTTTCTGTTTTTTAGAACAATATATGACAAATCATTTAGAGTGAACATTCACAGTAATGGCATGTTCTAACGGCATATTTCAATCACACATTCACTCTAACAGAATGTTTGTTTTCATTTTCTTGCAGAAAAAAGATGGAAAAGATAAACTACCTCATTTGCATAAAACAAAATGGCCAACACCAAAAATACACCCATCAAGGATCAATCCAACAATCCGAAAGAACTGTACTGTGTACTTGAAATTTCTCTGGAGAATGCTTCATACCAAGCTTCCAGTTTTTTGCTTCAACAGTTCATGACTAACAGACACAAAATCACCTTTTTGGTAGAATTAGTTGTATTCTTTAATTCCTCATGTCTGAAAACCTTGATTTATCCTTTCGTAGTATTCAGATGTCATCAGATATGTCAATTGCAAGACGTGATATGAAATTCTGGATTTTTTGGTGGCGGCCATTATGCTAATGAGGTAGTTTCTCCCGGATTTTTTTCTTGGGAACATCATTTGAAAAAAGAGAAGAGAAGGTACATTTTTGTATCATATTAATAGAGTCCTGAGGTGTTTGGTGAAGAGAGGCCCCTGCTTCTCCTTTGGACTATTTTATAACATGACTTGGATAAAATTTCCCTTCGCCAAACGCACCTGCAGATTCTCGTTTACCAAAGCATTTCTGTGAACAAAAAGTCTGAATTTTCAAAAATAAGCATGAGTGCTATAGACAAAAAGTTGGGGACCTATTAAACATAAACTTATATTGTAAATTAGATCCGCCACCAGGAAACCTATTTTGTGGGGGGGGGTCTTCTTTGTGAATATTGAATTTTCTGTACCGAAGTTAATTTGTGCGGATTGTCCGTACAATACATACATAGCCAGCCACTTAGGCTTTAAAACTTGATAAACCTATGTTGACAGTTTTGGTTGAGGGTTTCTAAAATGCTGAGACAAAATTTGTGAGCGACCCTCATCCAAGTCCACAAAAAAAAAATATTCTGGTGGCTGATTTTCTGAAACCAATTTCCTGAAAAGCTTTCTGTCTCAGTCAAGTGGAGGCTGAGAAAAGCCAGACACGAAAAATGAGTACAACTTATCATGAATTTGAAATAACGCCCTTCCAAAACAAATAGTTTTGGAGGCTTATTTTTAAAAGCTAACTTCCTGAAAAACCCTACCCCAGGGTTCCTGTAATACACACAAAATTTCATGGGTTAAGTGAATTTTTTTGTTTTGTTTTATTTTTGTTTTTTGTGCAGTGGGCGAGTACATAAAATTGGACATTTGTGAATCATTAGATAATAGATACTTGATTTTAATGTTGGATCATTTGCAATCAACCCTGTTCCCTTTCGTACACCCTTAGTCAAATTTGACAAAGATTACAAAAACGAAACAATGCTTTTTTATCAAATGATATTTATTTATATTGAAGGTATATGACGTTTTAGGCGAATGTTTCGTGTGAGTTTTAGGGGAGGAGATTCAAAGGGTGGTAAAATCGAAAATTCAACAAAAATATTTTTGACCCCACCCCCATCAGAATCTTGACCATTTGTTCTTGGTTTGCTTGTTTTTTGTTGTATTTTTTTTTTTTTTTTTAACAAATCAAGTTCAACAGCTGATGGCCCAATCAAACAGGAATCTGTCAGTTTTCTGTATTTGTGCTGTGAAGATTGGAACAAGCTGCTCAAGTTCTCATCATCAGCAGTTACAGCAGCCTTTAAGTGTCTTTTGTTGGACTTAGATCTTGCCTAGCTTGTCACGCAATCTTAAATTTTGTCAACCCCAGGTGCTGCATGTTTTCTCTGGGGATCCACGTTTTGAAAAGTGATGTCCAGTGGTTGTCTGCCATTTTCGCAGCATGACCAGCCTATTGCTATTTGAGTTTTCTAATCGATTCTATAATATCTCGGACTCCTGCTTTCTCTATTATATTGTGCTGTCTTGTTATCACTCAAAGTTATGTTTAGCAAGATTCTCTTAAGTTCATGTTGTACGGTTCTCAGATTAGATCGAGAGAGAGAGAGAGTTTGATGTACATTCTGAGTGAATGAGAGTGTACTGTATATTATGAAATGTGTATCACGTTGTTACCCAGTTAACATCAATCAAGCTCAATTTCAAAGATATGCGAAATGTGGATTTTAATGATATGATACCAACCCAAATTGAAATACAAATTTTTTGAATGAATTGGCTGAAACGTTGTGTCAACAACAAAACTGGAAAGAAGAGATTATAATTATCAATGCTAATGACTCTTCTCTAATTCATAGACAATAATGAATTAGAATGTTTGAAGAATAGTTTCGCGTATCACATTTTCTACATATTTACCGTCTACTTTCGCGGAACACCTAGTAAATAGCGAACTTGCTATATCTTACAATACTATATAGCCAAACACTGAACTAAGCCAAATATCAGTTTTCAATTGAAGTATGCCATCTTTGGTACAATACTCTATTATTACTGAATGAGGATCAAGCTTGTGAGGTCTTGAATCTTTGTGCTATCATTTGTGCTACTCTGCGTATGTTACCTCGTTTAGTGTAGCTTAATGAAAACCACATTTGACACAGATTCACCACAGCACTCTTTTACGATACATTTTAGATATAAATTTCATCATCATTATCATTAACAATCCTTTACCATCAGTCAATGTCAAATTTCCCCTATGAATAATGATAAAAGACAGCATCGTGGACAATCTCCGATATAACTGTATACTGTATACTTTGGTTAATATACTATGTTATTAAGAAATAGATATGTGATCCGACAGAATGATTATGAATTTCGTTGTATTATATAGAAACTCTTTTTTTGAAATGATCACCCGTATTTACACGGTGAATGTACCAGGCGGTCAAAACAGCATGAATAGAATAAACAGTTAAAGGAAATGGGGCTACAGCAGGAATCAAACCTGCGACCGATGGGGTAGCCGCTTCGACGTAGAGTTGCTCTTACCATTGATGTACAATGAGAATGCAAATAAACACACACACAACAATTATTCATTTAGCGATATATATATATATATATATATATATATATATATATATATATATATATATATATATATATATCGACATCGACGCCTATACATATTTCACTAATCCCAGGGAGTTGTTACTGGGTGAGATACACAATACTGATCCATTCCATCTCGTTGGGGCTCAACAACGATAACTGTTAGCATTGTATTTTCTGTGCGATAGCATTACATACATTATGATAATAATTATCATTTTTCATCGACGTATCAAGAGCACAAACTGACGCGTTACCGTGTGTGCAGAAATAAATAAGCAGCTATCAGAAACTGAATTTAGGGAGACATGTGTGTGAAAAGTATGTCAGAAAACAAAAACCTAATACACGTTCTTTGTAAGTACAGAGGCGTGTGTGAAGAGGCGTGAAATCATGAGAGCGTTAGATTCTGTAGTCTGTCAAGAAATTCAGTTTGTCTGGATTTTATTAAATAAGCGAATAAAGAACATAGGGGGAAAAAAGAATAGAACGAAATACCAATATCAAGGATAAACTGTAAGTCAAAAAAGTATACAAAAATGTCTATCAAATCAAAATGTACTCAAAATCAAGGCACGAATGAAAACAATAAAAAAACAACGGATAAAAAAAAAACCGATATACCACAAGGATTGTTCTTCAGAACTGTCTTGTCGAATATGTCAACGTTGACTTGAGCAGAAAAGGGTTCAAAGTTATCGTAGCGTGGTGTGCAAGCCACTTCTCGCCTTCGTACTAAACATGATGGCGCACAGGGGATGACAGGAAAGGTTTTATTGACATCAAAATGACAGTGTGCAAAATGAGATCAAATCCGACGTCGAAGAAAGAATATTAAACAGAAAATATTAATAGACACAAGAACGTGCGATACAAATAACATGACAACTACCTCATAATATATATCTAATTATATTTTCGCGTGCATTTGTTCGTATAGATGTTTTTTTTTTCTAAGTTTGTACCAATATAAAAAAGAACGTATGTATTTATAAAATTAGTTATTTGAATACATTTATGCTCATGGGAATGTACACATTCAAACTGTTCTAGTAGACATTGAATATAATTTACTTTCAAATCATGTCTTCCGTCCTTGAGCATGCATGCCAATTTTGGTTGGGCGGATCAAACTTTTTGTACAGCATAGAAATAAGTCGAAATCAGATCATTTTTATCGAGGTCAGGGCGAACGCAGACCTCACATTCTTTTGAAAGAGGATACCACACATCCATTTGCATACATATACAGCCCATTTGGGGCCCACTGAAACGGTTTCGAAAGCTGGGTAAAGTCAGAAGATAAAAATAGATGTGGTTCAACCAAAAATCGACCAATGTAAAATTGGCTTTTAGTATTATATGGCTATAGATGAAAATCAAATCAATATTATCGGGTTCGGGGCAAACGCTGACCTCACTTTTTTTTTTTTTGTAAAATGAAGATCCATATATGGATTTTGCCCACATATACAGCCCAGCCAACTGGAACTGCTTTAGCCTCTGGACTAAGTCTAAATTTCAAAAAGGGAGTGGTTTAACACTGAGAACATTACAAAAATGTAACAGATAGATACGGATAATATTTCTGCGAATATATATACATATATATAAATATGTATGTATGTATGTATGAAATCTTTTGTTGTCCCTTGTATGCTAATTTTACACCTTAAACCTAACTCCTTACAACTGATATTTCACGTTGATGACGCTTAGACCTAGCAGTCTTTTAATACAACGATATTGTTAATTCTTCAATTTTTTATTCTTGGATGAAGTATTGCAACATCATTAACTAGTTTTTACCTCCATCTTAATTTTAGATTCGTTCATTTTTACCTTCATCCTAAATTTCAAAGTCCGGTTTAAAATTGTAATAAAAAAGCAACTGAAAATTAGGATGATGGTAAAAACTAGTCAAAATCAATGATAATGTTGTAATACTCTATCCATGAATAAAAATTTGAAACACTAGCATTGTTGTTGGATTATATTCAGTTATTAAAGTAGTTTTTCTGACTTATCATAAGTTGACACTAAATTCAAATAAATTGTAAATTCGATCATAAAAAATGATTTAAGGAATTGCAGAAATTATCGACATCTTAAACTCATTAGAACTACTGACCCGACAAAGAGTGTTCAATGGATTGCGATGAAACCCTTTCTAAAGGTTATACGGCGGGCGGATACGTGATCAGAAGTGTCAAAAGTGGTTATCGGGGTATAATGATTTTTCGTTGAGCTAGCCCCCTCTGATTGGGTTGGCTAGTTGGGGTTGATCACAATGAAAACAAGGCATTACTTCAGGATGCTCGATGTTATACGATGTGGAAAATAGCCAACATCTGCCCCAGCTTGTTTATGTTAGTTACTTATATACGTGGCTTTGACATTAATAAAGTGAAAGAACTATTGAAGCGTATTCCCGGGCGCAATTTGCAACTTAGACGTAATTAGCATGCAGTTTTGGGAACAAATAGTGAAAAGCAATGAAAATTGGATGCTTTACAACAAGGTGGAGCGCAATAGATTGTGAGGGAAGCGAAAGAAATCCCCACTGACGGTACCAAAGGTTGGTTTCTACCCAAAGAATAAAATATTCTGTATATCTTCTGCTATAAGCTCCTGTCGAAAAATCGAGCATTTGCGACCAAAGATATAGATAGATAGATAGATAGATAGATAGATAGAAATAGACTTTCTCGCTATATCAAGTAATGAATCAAAGAGTCATCATCGATTTCGCTGATTTGTTTGTCAGTCACAGGGTTAAGGGAAGATAGTTCAAAAACTGAGAAGCAGCGGCTAGACTCTCTCTAACAGCATGACAACTCCTAGTCACCCAATATAAAAATTGAATGGAGAGGAGCAAGAAGGTTATTTTGTTTAAAAAGTGAAACTGTCCATGTTGTCACTCAATTCAGTAAAAAATATAAATTGAAAGCTATCTTTCGATTCATGTCACCGGAAAAAATACGGATGGATTGAAAGCATGCAAAAAAAAAATATATATATATTTACTTGATATTTAATTTCATCAATATGATATCAATTGATTTAATTTCAATTATTCAATGTTCTCCATTTACTGACAGGGCCTGTCATTCCTCACGAGTTCTATACCAGTGTAGATAATAATGAACATGTATACATATAAATAAAAACTGAAACTGTTTGATTCGTATGAAAATTAGTCTGGTTAGTTACTCAATAGAAACCGTTGCGCGGCCGACGTCTTCCAGCAGCATGTCATGTCGATGGTGATCAATTAGAAAAAAGTAAAAATGGATAAGTTACTTGAATCAATGGATTTGTAACTTTATTTCGCCTTTTGTTTGGCAGTGATCACTAAAAAAAGCCTGAATTTTCAACAAAAGTAAGTATGAATGTTGTGTGAAACAAGTTAAAGGATCAATTTGACATTGAATCCCTTCTATTTAAAACCCATTCAAGGTAAGAATTTATTAAATAAATTTTTTTTGATACAATAAGGAGTAAATGTTGAAAATTACAGCCCTCTAGCTCCTTTGGTATGGCTTGTATGCACGACAAAAACATGCATAATCAGTCGGCCAGAGCGACTTGGAAACTGAATAAACCTCTATCGACAGTTTTGGAGACAGACTGAGTTTACGGTTTCTAATACTGATATTTGAATAATGGAGATCGATTGTTCGATTTGAACCGATCGACAAAGACGGATGCCTGCAGACTGGAGAAGAAATGAATTTAGATGGATAAATAGATAGAAGTGGAAGCGGAAAGAATGTTGGGGAGAGACTAGGGGGAGAGACTAACAGGCAGACAAATTGACGGAATATGATAGGTAAGCGTACAAGTAAATGCCCATAAACAGAGATACATAATTCTGTCGAAAGCCCAGTAGATTCATTAAGAAAATGAATGGGCTCAATTTAACCGATCCCTCATTATATCTCCTGGGTTTATGACCTCGTGAATAGACGACACGGTAATGAGGCGCACCATGCCATTACTCGTAATACAACCCGTGTTACACTGACTTTTTACTTCAAGCGCGAGTGATGAACAGGAAGAGTCTGTGACATTCCTAAAAAGTGTCAGGTCTTTACGAGAATGAGAGGGCAAAGTGAGAAGTTAATCATTTGATAATTAGAATAGAGTAAGTGCTCTTTGGCATTTGGTTGTGTTAACACAGGATTAACTGTTAATGCTCTGTTCCCTATCACTTACATAACAGACAGAGTGGAAGTAATAGAAAGAAAGAAAGAAAGGGGACAAATTACATAGAGTGAACTCTCGTTGTAACGACATTCGTTTCAACATCACTATCTAATGACACGCTTAAAGGCACGTTTATTTTTATACGTATTCTTGCAAGACTATCGTCGGGGATTAGTTTACAGCAACAGCACACCAAGATTTTAGTGCATTATTTTAAAAACTAAAATTAGTCAACCCTTACAATATTGCTGCCTAAAGTAACACACACCCTGAAAGAGTAATAAAAAAGTCATTTTGTGTTCACTTTTTGGTTTTTCATTATCATTACACTCGGTATAAAATCCACCCGTTATAACAGCAAATTCATTAAAACATCCGTATTGGCCCATTGTTTTGGGGCTTAACCAAATTTACCAAAATTATATGAGATCTGAACAAAAAGTTCATATTGAGAAACAAACATGGTGTAAATGATAGTTTATCGAAAGGTAAAAATCATAGTGAAACCAAAGCATAATAAGATATGTACAAATTTTTAGGATAAAGATATTTGTCGGGACTTATAGCGAGAAATATGTGCAATGACGGTGGCAAACTTCATTGAAGAAGTAACATACTTTTCAATTGACACTAAAACTAAAAGCATTCATTGTCTTCTGAGCCATTATTGAGCGGAAACAGTTTTCGAACAATGATAGTTTGGAAAATAAACGTTCATCTTCACAGACTGTGATCAGCAATGTAAAGAATAGTTACGAATTAATTACATGAGTTGACACAACAACTGGATTATATCTCAAGTTTTCAACAGGACCTACGATCACGAACTAACTCCAAATGGGCCTTACATATTGAAAAATTATACAAACTCATTCTCACTGTTTGGCTCAAAGTCATTGATATATTTTTCTCAGGAAGTTATAAACATCAACTTTCATCTGCGTAGAATCATTATTCTTTAAATACTTGATGAATTCAAAATTTTAAGATATTTGGTGATAAACATACCGTCGGTAAGTTAAACTTGCTGGTAATTTGTCAATGATGACAACAACTCTGTGGGGGAATATCTGTGCTCTTTGAAGATCGGCATCCGGTTCAACCGAATCATTATCTTGACGTTTTCTTCTTCAATTTTGCAATTTTTTAGGTGTGTCCAAACATCTCTATTAGTCGCTTCCGTCCATGTAAACAACAGATAGAGGAAAGAGAATGTTATTTTTTATAGTTTTATCAATAGCTTGAACTCTCTTCAAGAATGGCTAAAATCGGCTAATTTTTTCAATTTCCTGTTAGCTTTATAGCTAAATTGTTGAATTTACTTATTTGAAGCCTGCTTATAAAAAAAAATAACCATACACTAAGACTCCAAAACAAATTATTGAAAAAAAATTGTATACTAACTTTGATTGAAGCCTACTAATTCTTTTTAAATAACCATATTTCCGAGTGAACCGAGCTCACTTTTCTCTCTCCATCCTCCTGCTGCTACTACCAGAAGTAGTGATACTACTATTACTTCGTTTACAATCCTATTGAAATTGGACATCACCGATATAGACACATCGTTGAACTTGAGGTTCATATTGAATAACCGTAGCCATCAAAGATGAGGAAAAGTTTTATCTTTTTTTATATGTTCATGTGTTTGTTTTTGTGATTGTTAGTGCGATCTTGGCCATATCGTTTTGTTTACAGACTTTGAAAATGGTCTCATTACTCCACTAAACCCTTTCTAAAATGTTGTTTATTTTTATTTACAGAACGTTCTTTGACCTTTTTTGCTCATTACTCTGACGTGTCCATTAATAACATCTTGATTCTGCGAAAACATTTAGAAACATCTAAATTTGGGGAAATCTACATGTTTCTCGATGTTTTGACCTTATTTTAGAAGTTTCTCAATGGAAAATGCCTGAAATGTCATAAATAGAATTTATTCTGATCATACTTATTCTTCGAAGGACTTTTTTTACATTACTTCAAATTTTGACGCTACAATTGTTCAATCATTGACTGTGATGACAAGTTTCTTGTTGAACATCTGCCTTGAGATTCTTTGATTCCTCAAATTTTTCACAGAACCCGGCAAAAAAAATTTCAAGGGATGAAAACAATGATGCAATCAGTTGTACTCGGGAGAAGAGAGCTCGTTCTCTGAAACCGCTGCAGAATCTCGAACATTTCCTCTCACAAATGTTTGAATAGGGTGTCTCATTCACTAAAAAGGGATTAATTTACCTATGAAATGAAACCTTTTTTCGAGTGCTTAATATACTAAGAAATTATTTCATGATTGATCTTTTTCCAAAGTGATAAAGTTCTATAATTGCTATTTTATATGTCTTCGACCCTTCGTCGTGGTGTAGTTAGCATTTAGGCTTATCCATAGTATAAAGGGGATGAATACACACACAAACTTGGAGGATTTGCTGTAGAGCTTCTGATAGCAACCTCTCACTAATGAAGGGTGTCTTACTACTGCGACCATGTGCTAAATGTAATTAAGCTCAATAATATCCATGAGCAGATATACATTCAAACACGCATAAAGGCACTCATGGACACATACATAAAAATACGTACATGTAAACGGGTATGCATACGTAAGCACGGACACCGCTGGTACGTAAGTACGGTTTAAATGAATAATTTCCCTCTTGTTTGTTAAAGGCTTATTTATTTAATGAATTCTCCTATCTATTTTTATCTTTTAAGCATGTGCAAAATCCCAAATTGTTGCGTATCACAATATCGAAAAATCAAAATATAGACAGGTTTAGCGAAGGGAATTCTCAGAGTAAACCAATTATCTATTTAATTCTATACATGGTATTTGATATCATCTATTTATTTACTCTTTATCTATTCATCTCATTATTTATTCTTCTCTTTTTTTTAACTGAAAAATACCCCCAGGGAAGAGAGGATATGCATCAAGAGCAGAAAAAAATTACTCCTGGAAAATTCATTTTCCTATTTTTTTTTTTTTTTTTGAGACTGGACCTTCAGATGTCAGAAGTGCCAAAATAGCATTCCAGGTGTCTGTATTAATATTCTTAAAAGGACACTTGGAATTCTTGAAAAAATTACATTCAAAGAAAATTTATCCAGCCTTTTCGATTAATGTTTTGAGTATGAAGATTTTACGAGTAATTTCTGTGCTTTCATTAAAGTTCTTTCTCAAATCCGCAACTCTTCTATGTTAAGAATAACGAAAGAAGAAAAGGAGAAATTCATCAAAAAAACAAACAAACATAAATTCCTAAATTATATTTTTACTGCTTCACTTCACAAATTTTTGCCAGGGTATGTTAAGACTAAACTATAAATAACCTGTTTATATTGGTCCAAATATCTGAAATAAAATGAAAATAAAATTCATTTTATAATAAATAAATCTACAATAAATCCCTTTTTTTTTTTCATAAGTCGTAAACATACAATACATTTTACCGAATCGTAAGGACTAAATTTTATTGTAAATATTTAATATACGATAGACACATTTTTCGTGAACCGTGAACAACAAACACATGGCAAATTGCACCTAATCATAAATACCAAGTCTGCAACCTCCATCGCACTAACTTTGGAGGAAAAAAATAACCAGTGTTTTTGTAAATGATATTGTATCAGAAGAGGGCTCTTTCTGTTATTCAAATCATTCGGTGAAGCGGTGTGCGGGCAAGTGTAATTGCGACCGAAAATGCAAGGAGTGCTTATGTTTGAATGGTAGCAAAGGGACTCAACCTTAATTATACTGTCATCCGTTCGTTACTTTTCCGACTCAAATATGGAACCAAAAATAATGTTATTTAATCGAAGACCTCAGGAATATAAATAGACAACAAAAGTTATCAATAATATCAACAGGTCTGGTTAGTCACTCAATAGAGCCCGTCATGTCTCTGCGTAGCATGCTATCTTGAGTGATCTATTAAAAAATTGGAAAAAGGGTGATCAATGAATAAGATTTTTCTCTGGCTTTTTGAGGTCAGTGATCACAAAAAACAACAAAAAACAACAAAAAACAAAACTGGCAGACCCAAACTAGGGGGTCATTTTAACATATACCTACATCCAGCTCGCTGCAACGTTGAGGCCGGTAAGCTTGACACATACATATATTACAAGACAGACAGTCCAGTTTGAAACCTAAGAGAAACCTATGTTGACTGTTTTGGTGACATTTTTTTTTTTTACCGTTTCTCATAACATTTTAGTTTCATTACCCTTTGCAGATTACTATAGTTTATATTGATACATTCTACAGATTAATTTTAGGAACTTACACGGTTAGTCATTTTGTTTTGGCCAATGCATTAATCAACCCACCCGCTTCCACCAGTGTATGTACGAATTTGTAATGCGTTGAAATATAGCAAATTCTATTACTATCATATTGATTGCTTGGAGAAGTACTCTTTGCAGCCGTCTTAAATAATCGACTTCAATTCATTCAAGGGTGGAAGTGCTAGCGACCACACACGGGTAATGTGAGCGGCAAGCCCAGTTTATGCTTTGGTTGAGATTTGCGCCCACTTTGCACTAATACCCTTGGGAAAGGCATGTATTGAATCCACCTTCTCTTTCCTTAGCTATAGGTGAAATAGCTATGGGTGACGTGAGTGACGCCACTCTCGGTGCTTGTAACTTCTAAATATATTTCACAATATATATCACAAACCTCGAGAGGAAACTACTAGCATGTTGAACCTGGACAAGGGTAGCCACAGCCATAGCAAGCTTGAGGCCATTTCTTCTCTTTCTATATTTTCCCAATGTAGGATGACAAAGTGGTTATCTATTGTGTGTGACTATATCATGGTGCTCACGGTCCTTACTCTTCGTAAGTTGGCTGGTCATCACCTTTTAGTGGTGGCCAGCCAACTTGAGAAGAATAGGGGCCCCATCAAGTATCATCCTATAGTCAGACAGTATATATCCATCTTGGTGTTCAAAAGTACTACTCTTTCCTCCATTTAGAGAAGAGTTCTCGCTTCTCATCTCTCCCGGCGACTCTTTATTTTCTTTAACCTTGAAGCCAAATCCTAGATTCTTTTCTCTTTTTTTCTTTTTTTTTTTGTGAAAAGAAAGACAAATAAACGAAAAAAGTTGCACGCACAGGATGCAGAGACTTTTCTTTCCACCCATTTGCCATCCTTATTTGCATATACGACATGTAAGAATGGCTGGCGTGCAAATTCACCGAGAGACATTTTCACCTCCCACGTCGCATGAAGAATATTTGGGGGCTAGTCTGGACAAACAGAACCGCTGGAGGGACATCTCAAGTATTGAAACAGCCGCATAAAAAATATATATATAAATGGTGAAAAACAAAATCAAGGAGGGAAAGGCTTGTAACATGCTATTGGCCCGTGAAAAACACGACTAGTCACGGCGACTTTGACTGTTTGTCGAGCTGTGAGTCACATGATCTGGTGACGTAGGTACTAAGTGGCGCCATCTTTTTTTTCTACAAAAGATAAGGAGTTTTGCCGTAGCAACTTTGTCTCGTTCAAACCGGTTCTGATTTATAGACTATTTAATGCATCTTTTTCTTTCATTAATTTGTTTTATCTTGATTTATTTCATTTCTTGCAACGTCTTTTTCTACATGTAAATATTTCATTTCCTTTCCTTTGTAATTTTTTTTAATCCATTCAATTCTATTTTTCACATATTGATAAATAGTTTCATCTTTTACTCAACCTTTTTATTCCCTGAAAATAGGTTAACATTGACGTACACGAATTTAAAGCATTAGTTCCTTGAGGTTGAATAAATTCTCCTAGTCAGCAATAAGGCTAATGATAGTTTAATGAAGTTATTTGTTATGCAAAGTTGGTAAGGGTTTCTAAAGATTTACTTTAATCAATGCACTGGAGGAAAATTACAAGTTTCTTCTTGTCTATGATTTCATTGAAAAGATAAGCTATTTGTCCATTCCAGCATATATTTTTATTGCATTGTCATCAATTCATAGTTTACTATTTAAACGTTGATACAACTTCAGACAGATGCACGCACATACATTTATTCAATCATATATACACACACACACACACACACACACACACACACACACACACACATATATATATATATATATATATATATATATATATACACACATATACATATATATATATATATATATCCGGCAAAACTAGGTCAAGAAAAATGTCACATTTTCATTATACATATATATATATACAAACCCCATATATATATATATATATATATATATATATATATATATATATATATATATATATAGTGACGGAATGGATGAGTTGTATCTTACAATCTTTTTTAAACATATAAACACACACACACATATATAGATATCGATATAGATATTGACATAGATTTATTTATATATAGTGCCTACACACTTCTAAAATTTTGAATTACCCACACACATATTTACATAGCAAAATACCTATGAAGGCACAATTTCCACCTCAACGATACACCGACGAAAACACCTGCATATGAAAGCACGTAACACATTAATCACCAATAAATGACATCACCTACTCATATGCACAGCATACACACATTCATTTTCTTCAGTAACACAATCATTAGATCCAACAAATATACTCGCACGAAACCCCTTTCATTTCCACTCCATACACAACTCAGTTGAAGTCTGACACCAACATACCAATTCAGTTTCGCCACTAAGAGTTAAGAACTGATAATAATAATAATGATAATAATAATAATAATAATAATAATAATAATAATAATAATAATAATAATAATAATAATTGTAATCAAGATGGTACCAGTAATAATAGGTGCAGTCAGAACGATATTGGAGGAACTGGAGATGATTGGAAGGATTGAGACTATACAGGCTGAAGCACAACTGGGGACTGCATGAATACTGAGGAGAGTCCTGGAAATATGAAATCTACGACCTTCAGCTGTTAGCAATCGCCTAACAGCCAATAAAAGGACATGGTGGAATCGTTGCAGACCACAGCACTGCTATGATAGGTGAAGAGGATATGAGAGGAAGGCAGGAGAACTGAGGAAACTCACTGTCATTCAGCCTTCGGCTAAATCCACCGGGTAACTGATGTGAAACTGTAATCCACAGCAAAGCTGTGTGCAAAGAGGGGGCTCGAGACTGGCAACAAATAATAATAATAATAATAATAATAATAATAATAGTAATAATAATAAGGCATCATCTCCTTCCAACTCCTCTTCAAACCTTGTTATTCGCGTATTTTATCTTTTTATCCCATTTGATGACGGGGAAAACCACTTCCCGAAACATGCCACGGTAATAAATGCAATACATTTTCATTAATTCCAAGTATCTATATTATCTATTAAATTCAGCAGCACGCACGCACACACACACACACACACACACACACATATATATATATATATATATATATATATATATATATATATATATATATATATATATATATATATATATATATATATATATGTGTGTGTGTGTGTGTGTGTGTGTGTATATATATATATGTGTGTGTGTGTGTGTGTGGAGAGAGGGGGAGAGAATGCAATGAAAGGTGATCATCTGAATGAAGTAAGGATCAAAATATCCTAATGCCAGCTAACGAGAGAAAAAAAATGACATTACCCAATAGATAGACAACCAGCTAGCTAGGTATTGTGAAATAAAAACACCGATATATATATATATATATGTATATACTTATAAAAAGGTAGGTGAATCGATTTTGTTTTCGTATGTTTATGTAAAATATAGATATTGATTAAGCTACACAATCACGCCCATATCATATGTGTGCATGTTTCAATCCATCTAGCTAAATCACCGTCTAGCTAGCTAACGATGTCATCTAACTCAGTTGGTATTCATTTATCAAATGTATTGCCATCAGAATTCTAAAATAAAATTTTTCAAAATACCAATCCCTATCAGATACGAGTCGTTTCCGTCAAACTTTGGTTTTGTCAGTAATATCTCAAAATGTATTCTGAGAGAAGTTTCATGGTTCATCTAATAACGGTCCCAATAAAACGTATTCGTCTAAAATTTGACAATACATTTTTCTTTCATTTTTTTTTCTTTCCCGATTTCTGTCCAATCTCAGTGAAATTGATATCCATCGTTAGCTCAATGTGTGATACCTTTTACAATACTCAACCATCATTATGGCAATGCCAGTAACGTTAGAACCGAGGTGCTAAATTCCAACTCGACAAAGGTTAGGCATGGTGATTTTTCTTTTAGGGGCAACATCAAGAGCGGAGTTTATGTAACAAGATCAAGAGACCTTTACGAACTCAAGGCTAGAGTCAGAGATTGTTGTGCAAACATCCACTTGAAATGCTTGCTGATGCCGCGTATGACTGTGCCAATCGTTAGCTCGGCAGGAATGCAATCAAGAACTTCAGATGTTCATATGTGGAAGTCGACCAGTATCGTAATACTTTATTATTCATTATAGACAGAATTTATAAAACAAGATTTTCAAACATTTTAGTTTAAGCGCATCGATTTTTTCCAAAGTTTTTATCCGTTTTAGTTATTTTCTTAAATAAAAATAATACGTGTATAGTGATTTTTCAGACACCCTTTGAACTCAACACTTCACTCGAACCTAGGACAAGTCTTTTGAATTCTATCTTCAGTCTCATTAGATTCATTTATGCGCTTAATCCACGATATCAATGGGTATAAATATTAAAACAAATTTTATTGCACATTATCTTGATTCATGCTTCGCTTCAAGTTTTTTTCTCGTTGTCATGGTTCATCATAAAAATGTTCTATGACACACTTTCTCTTCCTTAATCCCTCTTTGGTTTGTACATTTTTCTTGATCTCGTTTGTCACGTACCCAGTGCGCATGACCTGTTCAAATTGCAATTGCATTTTTCTTTTAAACACAAAATCATGATTTCTCTTAATGAAAAGATGATTTGAATGACTGCACGAAGTGAATCAGGACGCCTGTTGAAGAGATTTCTCCAGAATTTGATTATTTGATTTCTAATTTCCGACTCAGATATATGACGAATATATATGAACGATTGTGTTGTTAATATACAATAGATGCATAGATATATCAATAATAGATATATTACATTTTCAGTCGTTTTTCTTTTCTATTAAAGAGACGGATATGATCTATGTTAAAATTGCATTTCACAGCTTCAAGCTCAGTGTTGCTAAAGTAGCAAAATGAATTTCAATTGCATTCTATTTTCCCTAAATTGCTTCAAGTCTGATTTTCGTAATGTTTTGGATCATTGCAAAGAGAGAATTGTAATAAAATAGAATAAGATTTGGACGATGAGCCATGCAGGTGTAATCAATTTCGTAAGACTACGAGTGTAATGACTGCTCTAAGAGCAGAAATATTGTATCGCTTTAATATCCATTAATAAGCAGGGAATGGCTTCCTTAACCTTGAAAATCAGTATTCTGAATACTTACTTTTACCTGAGCTTAAAAAATGACTTCAGGCACTATGAGAAAATACGCAACTACTTCAGCCACTAGACCAACTTATAGACTGGAATGCAGATTGGTAGGAAGGAACAGATTGAGATTAATAGTAGCGAACTTAGTTGATCACCAGATGAAAGCAAAAATTAGATGAATAGAAAAGACTGAGCAGACTGAGAAATGTTTTTAAACAAATTTAGTTATTTGTTAAGTTTTTTCTTTATGATCTTAACCTTTGAATGAATTTTGTGTCCCTCAGATGCAATGCAAAATATCAAAATGAATGCAAAAAAGTGTTTAAGCAATTAAATGGTTTCCACTTGCCAGTTTTATTGACTTTTGAATTGTTATTGAAATAAAGCAACAGGATTTTTGAATAAAATAGACGGTTGGATTTTTTTTTCGAAATCTGTTTTTCTGGCTGTAACGATGAACTCTGCCACTTAATGTTCACAATTTTGCTGATAAAAATATATCTTACCCACTGTTGGATGAAAAAAAGGATTCTTACACTGAACGAATTCAGTAGTTTCCCATCTAAAAGTCGAAAGCTTTTTCTCAGTTATGAGAAAATCACGACTTTTAAATGATAACACTCCTTTTGAGAGGCAAATATAAGCAACATTTAAGAAACTACTGAACAACCATTGCCATCGTAGATGGCGATAGGTCCTATCCTCTTCTATATGTGTTTGTTCGTTTTTATGTGCTCTAGTGCCCCTGACCATACCGTTTAGCCTACAGACTTGAAAATTGATGTCTGTATTCGCATATATCCTTTGTACAGTGTTTTTTTTCTGTTTTGGGGGGAGAAAAGGCGTTTTTTAACCAGGGGGGGCTTTATTATGACGGGTTTAGTGATAAGATCTAGATTTTTCCAACATTTTGATATTTCTAGATGGTTTTTTAACTCTATTTTCGATTTTTTTTATTGTGGAAAACGCCAGTGATGTCATGAATAGAATTCATTCTAAACATAATTATGCTTCAATTGATTTTTTTTTCATGGCTTCAAAATTTGACGCTCTTCAATTATCGACTGCGATGGCGAGTTGATTTCGTTTTTATATTGTTTGATGCGTATACTATGGCTCAAAAATATGAGTCTCTCTGTATTTCTATTCAAGACGAATTAGAACAAAATTGCATTTTAACATGTGTTCTTTGCGAAAGATCAGAACAAATGATTTGTCTCATTTGATTTGCATTTAATAGCAAAATCGAAGAAAGGAGACAGGCCTTTACTTTTACTTGAATATATACATTGTATAGAATCCTATAACTCTGAAGTGTCATACCAATACAAATCAAGAATAGGTCAAGTGGGTCAGCCAATAGAGACCATCGCACAGCCATGCCATTTTGGAAGTGATTTTTTTTTAAATGCAAAGGTGAATTGGTGCCTGCTTTCGCCTTTTGTTGACCTGTGATCATTAAAAAAAATTTGAATTTGAATAAAAATAAGCGTGAAGCAAGAAAGGATCAACTAATACCAACTTACATTGCAAATTGAATCCCCCATTAATGATCAACGCAGAGGAGTAATTTTAAGAAAAACAAGAAGAAACAAATTACAGGCATAATAAGGACAGCTGAGAGATGTTGGTTGTGCGACGATCTCTATTGGGTGACTAACCAGACGTTTTTCTTTAACGTACAGCTGTGTACACGAAATGAAATCAGCTTCAAACCATGTCTTCAGGTCTTAGACTGATTCAAAATAGTACAAAACCAACTGAGCGACGTTTAAATTTCATGTAAGCGAACTGATCCAATAAAAAAAAACAACATTGTCTCCACATGCTTCATATGATCTGAGACAAGAAGAACAGATGAGACAAATATGGCTTCGCTAGGGTCAAATTCACTTGCTTCATTAAGAAAAAAACAGAATTAATTTCTCCAAAATCACCTATCCCATTTCAACTCCTTTATTAGTAGTTTTTATGATAAAACCAGAAGACTTGAATTGAGAGAGTCATCTGTTTTTGCGTACTAACTCTTATTCGAGCCGTTATGACATAACTGGTTTTTAGTCAGATCATTGTAATTGTTGTGACAAACGAAAATAAAGTAAAAAATAAACAGTAAGAGTTGGAAAATATTTTCCATGACAGATTTTTAATGTTTACAAAAAATACCAAGAACTCACAAACGTGAATTGACAAGACATGACATCGTGGCATCATTCTTTTTCCCTCCTCTCTCCTCCCCCTCCTCTCTCTCTCTCTCTCTCTCTCTCTCTCTCTCTCTCTCTCTCTCTCTCTCTCTCTCTCTCTCTCTCTCTCTCTTACATTCATTATTCATATCTCGAACTTAAGTCTAAAATTTCTTAAATTTCAATGTCTGGTGAGTTCACAATGATAAAGTCAACTTCATGAATTTGACTTTTAAAAAGCAATTAAATTGTCAGTTCTTCAATGAAATATATTTTGAATCGAACGGTCTGATAATTCTACGTAAGATTCGGTCTTGTATCCTTACTGCTGTTATTTTTGTCACAAAATTTTTGCAGATATGTAATTCGTGGTGACAATTTCCGATGTAAGTTAATTCAAATATGTCTGGTTTAAATATGATCCAGACACTCTCTGATTTTCGGTCAGACTCAAGAACGAATGCATTATTATTATTATTATTATTATTATTATTATTATTATTATTATTATTATTATTATTATTATTATTATTATTATTATTATTATCATTATTATTATCATCATCATCATTATTATTATTATTATTATTATTATTATTATTATCATTATTATTATTATTATTATTTAAGCATTTGTCGATAAGAAATGGAAGTCTTTCTTTCTACACAATATATCGAGTCTTATTATCGCTTCTACTCATCTGATTGACTTGACAGTAAATCTCTTTGTCTCCAAGATTATTTAACTTGGGGCATTTGCGTGTCTCTCCTGGTTCTCATTCGTTGTATTCGTTTGACAAGATCAATAGAAAAGAACAAGAAGAAAATCTTCGTGAAAACGAACAGAGTGAAAAGTAAAATGACTTTTCATTTGATTCCTGACCCATAATATTTAACGCATTTAGTCTGTGAAAATGATACGCAAATGTAACAACCATTATGGGACAGAGGTAGCTTTCTTCCTTTTTTTTTTTTTTTTGTTTCTCTGTTCTATTCTTCCCCTAACTTTACTGGTTTTGTATTTTTTGTTATTGTATTTTCGTCGTCGTCTTTTTCTATCCTGATCCGTCCCTCCTCCTCCTCTTTCTTCTTCTTCTTCTTTGGAATCAACTTTGTCTTTTGACTTTTTTTTTAGATATATTTAATTTCTTTTTTCTTCTTAATCAGCTCTTTTCCACTTTCTTTCTTCTTTATTTTTCACATTTTCTCTTTCATTTTCTTCTTTTACTAATCATCTTCATCATCATTATCATTCTCTATTGATGATTCTTACCTCCTTGACTTATACTTTCTTTGAGGGGTTTTTTTCAGCTTTGTTTCTCTCTTTCTTTCTCATCCCCTTCTTCTTTTCCATCTCTTCTTCAGTTCTTCTTCTCCGTTCTCTTCTGGAAATAAATCTTCGGCACAAATTTCAACTCACATTATGGATCGGTATTTGCCATCTCAATTCAATATATGACTTGAACAAAAAAAAAAAAAAATGTCAGATTCTGTAAAATCATTTCTCTTTACATAACATAAGAAAGACTTTACATTCTTTTATTAAGAAACAGTTTATTCCATTTACTTCACATCATTCAGAAGAGCTTTCAACGTACAGCAATACTCTGTAAAATAATTTGTTCTTGATTCTCACATTTTTTCTTATCAGATAATTTAGATTCTTTATTTTAATCTATTCATATAATGCACCACGTGATCGGTTATATTTTCGTCTGTAACATTCATCAATTGAGATAAGTAATAAGTGAATGCTTCAAAATCTGGGTTTATTCTAGTTGAACATGAGAACAAGAAAATTCTGAGTAATACAATGTTTTTTATATATATTTCTAAATACAGTGAAAACGCAAAATTGTTTAAATACTGCTGTCATTCTTGACGGCATGGGTAAAGTAGTAATTATTAGAATAAGTCATTTTTGCAATTTCCAACTGTATGAAAACATAGTCAAATATTTGAATTACCCTTCCGCTATCTAATTGAAAACTGCTTATCGAGGATCAAAGCTAGGTCAACTTTATTTCTATTTGATCGCCCAAGGCAGCGGTTTCGAAACGAAAATCTGTGGACTCCTGGGGTTCCAACAGATAATGGTTACGCTACGGAGTTGAACATCAAAATTAATACTACAAGTTGGAAATTAAGTCAGTTGATTACGTCAATGTAGCAAACCATCGAAAACCATACATATTGTGCACAGATTTATGCTCTATGTATTACGATTCGAATTAATGTCATCCATTTCAAATTCTTTAAAATATTTACAAGGTCAAATGTTGCTTATTGTTTTAGTTCATTGATTTCTAAAATTAGTTGTCCACCAGAATATCCCCGAATATGAAAGGGACCCTCGAGTTTTCAAAGTCTCCAAACCATTTCTCTGGGGCATAATCGTTAAGTGAGATTTTTAGTCTTCTCTTCCACTATGGAATTGAATAAGGAGGAGAGCAAGTAACACGAGCAATAAACAAACTGTTTCACAAATGATTTTGAAATAACTAAATCTGATACGGTGAATTAAAGGAGAAACCATAATCTCAGACATATTTTAAAAGCAAAAAGAATGAAATATTATCACACTGAATCTAATGAGAGCCTAAATCTCAGTTTGTCATGACTTAAACTGTAACACAGTAATACACTTACTGCTTATGACGGTTAGATACGGGGAGATACAATGAAAGCGTAACGTACATATGAAGGAATGATCGCTGTAAGGGACCATATGTATAATATTGTTGAATTTTAGTATTATTTTTGCAGTAGACAAACCAATGTTCTGCTGATATTTGACATCGTCATTTATTTAATGGCGTATCAGAGTTTCAACCAACAAGTATCAATTCTGAACACAGGTAGAGACAGTCACTGACATTGTTCAATGATAAAGAAAAGAAAAGAAAATAGACATTTTGTGGATCATCTAGTCTGATACTGGCAATGGTATGGTGCTAACAAAGAACTGAGAGAACGCAGAGCTGTCTACTCTCCATAGGATGCTTAAAGCTCCTGCTCTCCCGAGAAAAATTTGAAATTTGACTTATTTCAGAGACGTTTTGACGCCATTTGGGATTAATATTTGCACATACAATTTTTTTTATCAGTGAATCGTTCATACAAAGAAGTTCAGTATTATATAGATTGGGAGGGAACGCTATTCCCTTCCCCCAAAAAATAAAGGAACGTACTACACCACTGGATGGTGGACTATCGATTCTTTAACCGTCAAAAACGGCTTTCATTCCAGCCCAAATTACTCCTGGTAACTAGGACTTAAAAAGACTAATCCACTACAATTAATGATTCGTTGAAAGTAAATTCACCAAACGAATGTCAACGATGCAGACAGTATTGCCTTTAGGGAAGAAATAAAAACATCGAAAGACACAAAGAGAACTCACAAGAGAATTGTGAGTGCCTTGAAAGAAGATTAGCCTGTTCGTGGCAAACACGTCATTGTCGTTTCTTGTTTATGTCAGAAAATATGCCCGGATACAAATAAATAGAAGGAAAGAAAATGCGTCAGAGAAATCAGACAAATCTATTAATTTCGGTTTCTTTTTTTTTTTTTCATTCTTTCTTCTCATATTAGTAGAAAACAATAATGTTTTTCTTTCTTTTGCAAATGAATATTATTCTTGAATATTCTTGTTGTGGGTGGTGTTGTCGTGGCTGACTGTCTTATCATCATCAATATCAATATTTTCATCATCAACTACGAGTTATAAAATTTCCGTCTACAACTTCTACCGTTATTGTAATTTATTATTTATATATTTATATTTGAAATAATTGCTATGTTTATGATTGTGATATTTTTCTTTTTCATTTTCATTCTTGAAGCGATATCTATATTATCATTAGTTTCAGAAGGCTTCGTATCTTTTAATAATAAGTACTTCTGGGGTTTCAGGAGGGGGTGTCTCATCTTCAATGCAATTATTATCATCATTTATCTTATTTTTCTTGTTTTTTCCAGGATTTTCGTCATTTGTTTTGATTCCTATTCTCTGATAATATCATTACAAACCGCCAAACAAAACTGTCATCAAAACTATCATAAGAGGTTTCTTCAGTTTTTATGTTGGTCTAACTGGCTGGCAATGCATATATTACAAAAGACACTAGAGGGCAGACATTTTCAACATTCCCTCTTTATTATGACTACAGAAAACATTTTGTTTGATCTTTAAATCCCTCCAAGGGAGAATGTTAAAGTGGGCTTCAATTTACAATGTAAATATATGCTACATTGATCTCCAGCTTATTCTAGCATAAGCGCTTGTTTTTTGACGTTTCACACTTTCTTATTGATCACTATCCAACAAAAAGTGACAAAAGTAACTTCTTAATTAATCACCTCTTTTCGATTTTTTTGATTGATCACCCCTAAAATGGCACGCTCTCAAAAGATGTCGGTAACGTGATAGTTCCTATTGAGTGACTAACCTCACCATTATCATTATCAAGATGTAAAAAATAGCAACCATCATTATTGCTTCTACTACCGCTACGAATAATTATGTAAATATGAGAACTTACCATAGAGTGACGATTAACAAGCTAAACTTACATACCATCGCTAGTGGGTTCGATCCTCAGTGGATACCCCAGCAGTATTGTGGTTTTGTTCGAAAACAATTCAAGCTTTGTAAACATCTATTCAGGTACTTGTATAGTGTATTCATCGAACTGCATTCACAAAAAATTGCTAATGAGATCAATTATTGCACTTATTGTTATCTCATTGTAATGACACTCATTTTAACGGCACCATCTAATGACACCCGCGTTCCAATGGCACGTTTGTTCTCATATCTTCACAAAATCATTGTTGGATATTAGTTTACAACAACACACGGAGGTTTTAGTGTATTCTTTAAAACAAAAATCAGAAACTCCTTAAAACCTTGAAATAACATGGTTTCTCATTATGAATGCGCTTTGTATAATATCCGTAATAATGGTTGTCTGCTGGATAGTAATTTCTACAACTACTTTTCCAATTTCTACCGTTGTTAATATGCTGATAATAATATTTCTAAAATCATTATTCATAACTAGTTGACATGAGGGTACTTGTGCACCATTGTCAGCAGAACATTTCAAAAATTGCTCCTTAATAGAACATTGATGAAATACACAAGGGACCCACCACTAAGAGCTCCTATTTCTCCATTCATTTTTGTATGGGGAGTAACCTGGAAGTTAGGTAAACTTAACAATGAATTAAATTACTTATACTTGCATCGTGCTTCCACTGTCTCATCCAAGGTATCCTTTTGCCAGCTAAATGCACACACGCTCACAAAGGGCACAGCTCATAGAGGATTGCGGCAAAAATGTGTACTACATCGGGGTCGCACCTGTTGATCTAATTATTTAGGAACATGTTTACTCTAAAAAAAAAAAAATCTAATCTAATCTCCTGTACTTTTATCTTATTAACTCAAAATACTCCGGGGATAAGAACACCTGTTCTCATTTGAGCCATGGTGTTTGTTTTTTTTTTCTCCTCCGACTTTGAAGAGCATCCCTCGATTACAAAATTCATCTGACGCATCCAACCATTTGAAAAAAGAAAAAACAGGCAAAGTTGAAAATTACAAAATCTAAATGGTCGATGGGTTAGGCTGAAAGTGTAGTGAAAATGCTGACGTAATATATTTACATCCGGGACTAATCAGTATTTTATTGGACAAAATTTACTTTTTTTCTGAAACGTATATTTTCTTAATATTATTTCACTGTAAAATAAAACACTGCTATAAATAATGACGATTAATTTCCTTTTGCAAATACATTAACACTCAGCTATAAAGTAACCGAACTCCACACATTCTCATACCTATACGTAAATATATTAAAGTACTCAAAAGTAATAATTTTTCTTCTCATGAGACCGCTTCCACTGGATAGGAGCATTGTGGCTCCCAGAAGGGCATGCTGTCATGTGTTCAGCATGACGCATCGTGTGCCTGATAAAGCATCAGTGCACAGTCCGGTTCTACCAAGATGCTGGGGTTAATCTATGGCAGGGCATCGACTTAAACGACCATCATGTTGTTGCTACGACACTTGGTATTCCCAGACGGTCATCTACCTGGTTAATAACTGATGTATCTGTTGCCATTCGGCCGTTCCCTTTATACCATTTCATTCAGACATATTTTGGATTTATGTTTGTAAAAAATGAAAGGTGTAACTGGTGTACGCACTTAGATGATTACAAGTCAAAACGGCCAAATGCAAAAAACGTCTAGTATCTAAAATGTTCAATTTATAGTAGGTTCAATGCCAAAATGGCCGCTGCAAAAACGACCAATGCAAGAACGTATGTATAGTATACACGTACATATACACAAACAGGACTATTTGCCACACACATTTGAGAACATGTTGAAATAACGACCAATGCCAAAAAGGCCAATTCGAGGAGGGCTAATGCAAAAAAGCCAACATCGTAAGGGCTGATGCAAAAATAGCTGATGAAAAGATGGTCCAATGCAAAAATGGTCAGGTTATACTTGCACAAAAAGTACATACTACTGCGCATATGTATACATACACATATGTATACACGTGCCTTATATCATCCCCACAAAGCATATCATCCTAATCATTCATTCATGAATATGAAATATCGGTTGTTACAGGTTTTACTCTTTAAACGTTTGTTTACTGGAATACACGCACACGCTCAAATTATGTATACACGCAATCACATGCATACAAGCACATGCATATACACGCTCTACATGCCACATACATATTATATATGCACTTACAAATATGTTCACACATAATACATACGCATAAAAATCAAATGATAAAATGAAAGGTGAAAAAGAATCGCTTTACTCGCACTGCTTATGATTGAATTAAAGTACAACCCATCCATTTATACACCAGCCACATACGTACATACATGCATAGAACATACTTCCATACACATGTGTATATAGTTGACACGCATGTATAGTATACACGTACATATACACAAACAGGGCTATTTGCCACACACATTTGAGAACATGTTCAATGTACGCCTACATACAATAAACACTCATATACACAAATATTATATACGCTTACATATACATATATTCACCCACTATATATATATATACAAGCATATACACACATAGGGTCCACATACACACCAGAGACAACATTGTATACGCATACCACGTACATACATGCCAGATATACACATACTACTATCAGATACATGCCTATGCATGTGTGTGTGTGTGTGTGTGTGTGTGTGTGTCTTCAGGTCAGTTATGTGTATGTATGTGCACATGTGGCTTGTGTCCACATGTATTATGTGTATGTGTGAATATGGGGCATAAGTGTATACGGTGTTTGTGTGCGCACGTATGTGTTACTGTATGCAAGTATAAATGTAACTATGAGGTATATACTTCGTAGGTGCATATACAAAATGTAGGTATGTTAATGAGTATGTGTATATGCTTATGCGTTTGTGTGTAAATCATGTGTACGGGTGTACGCATGTGGTATATGCATATATTGTGTGTACATATGTATGAATTGGCTTTTATTTTGACTTGACGTATTAGTTTCATTTCATTTTCAACAAATTTCAAAAGAGCCATTTCAACGACAACAAGAAGCTAGTTAGACAGACAGAGGTGAGAAAGCAATTCGGACGATACCAGATAAGTTGTATGTGTACGTTTACATTCGCGTATGAATCATATAAGTACCATATATATATATATATATATATATATATGAATTGACTCTTTTAGCATTGGACGTCTTTGCATTTGTCCTTTTTGCATCATTGGACCTTGCTGCATTGTACGTTTCGGCATTGGACGTTGTTGAATAGGACGTTTTTTTCTCAAGATTCGAAAATCCAGGTCAGCGACAACAAATAAGTAGCCAGCTGAAAGTCATTTTAAAAACAGGCCTTTAATGACAGAGAAAGCAATTCAAACGACACCAGAAGAGCTATTCTAGAGGTCCAATAATGCATATATATATATATATATATATATATATACATATATATATATATATATATATATATATATATATATATATATATATATATATATGCATTATTGGACCTCTATTCATTGATCCTCTTTGCATTCGACGTGCTCACAATATTGGATCCCATAGCATTTGCCGTTTTAGCATTGACTGTTTTTTGCATTTTTGCCTTCGAACCATTGGCAATGGACATTATGTACTTATTGGTTTTTCGATTTTTGACATTGATTATAATTTTCAACTCAAAAATAGTTGAGGATGTCGGCGCTAGTTGGTACATTTTTCACGCAGATGGCTTTGACCTCCAAGGGTATTCATTAAGATGAACATATGACCAAAAATTATTATCGAAGAGATATTTTCGTTGAATGGGTCAATCAAGTCTAAAACATTAGTTAAATCTATTGTATCATCGTTTGAACATTCGAACAAAAATGCACCAACCTCCATCAACAGCAGGAGTGTTGATACAATCTTATTCGTCAAGTAAGTCCTCTTGCTAGTGGGTATAGACGTGCTGAATATATTGTTATAATTCAGAAATATAAAGTTTCAGACCTGACGGAAGTATTAACTGTAATAAGTGGAAAATTTATTGGAGTAAAAACAAAGATTTTGGGTGTACACTTACGGATTCATCAGTGTTATTTTTTCCCTTTTCTTTTGTCTGAATAATTTTTGCCTTGTTTGAAGTTCCATTTGTTATTTTGCAGTCTTTTTTGTCATTCTTCTACCTCAATTGCGTACAATAACGATGTACCACGTAGCCTCACTTGCAATGTATCAACATTTAACTTATCAACACATTCCCCTTAAGTTATAGGTATTTATTGTAGGTTCAATTTAAATGTTTATATATGTTGAATTGATCCCTTAATTTGTGTCCGGCAGCGTCGCACTTTTTTAGAAAATACACACTATTTTAGCAATCATCTCCCAACAAAAACAACAGACTTAACTTTTCCATTGATTACCCTGTTCTGTAATCTTTAATTGATCACCCCGAACACGGCATGCAGTCAAAAGATGCGGGCCACCTGACAGTTTCCATCGAGTGACTAACCAGGTCTGTTTTTATCAATTTACATATTCATTCATAACTTCATTCCTGAAAATCATCATGGTAAATCGCAATTACTAAAATTCCATCGGCTCCTATGCTTTACAATGTCATACCATTAATAATATGCTAGTTTTCAATATTAAATATACATACATACATACATACGCAGAGATATACAACAAGTGAAAATAACTACCACTGGTCACTCCATTAATGTGTCCTCGTGCCAGAGTAAATCAATTTTCTGTCATGTTGGATAAAATCTTTTGTTTTGTAAAGTGGGTTATTGCAAATTTGTTTTTCCTTCTCTGGAGTGTTTACAGGGCTCGTTATTCCCGAACAGAACTTACAGAATGTCTCTTAAACAAGTTTGTGATCTTTCATTTTATTGCCTTTTATGTTTTGGATTTCTTCAAATTAAAAATAATGTTAAAAAGTTCCGAGTCGTCAGGTTTGCATTTGATCAGCCTTTCATCTTGTCTTGGTCTTTTCTTCCGTCAATCTCGTCCAAGTCAAAGGCTAGAGATGACTTCATTCGGCACTGTAATAACAACAAACTCATCTTATTCAGAGGAGTAAACACTTCAATATTCACCTGCCCGATCAGGTTGAACCAACCCGACGTATATAATCAGCATTTCGCTACCATGATTTGAAATACATTTGACTCTTTTACCAACTGACAAGTCTTACTTATTCACGAAAAATTGTTATAAATACGCAAGGAAATAGATGTAGAGTTCGACCCTGCAGCAACTAGACTTTATAAATTTATAACTGCATTGATACTCTTTTAATGAACAAATGATTTCGATCCTTGCTAAGCTGACCAAGATTCTGAAGTTGGCCCAGCTTTGCGAAGTATATTAACCTGTAAACTGCGGAAGGTGAAGAGTAATAGTTATCCATAGTAAGCTAAAAACCCTTGCCAATTACAAGATAATCGATTGCAAAATCAAAGACCTGCAAAATTAAAGCCCTGATTCACAAAAAGGACTGAATTGCCGAATTTCACAAAGTATATAAACCTTTTAACTGCAGCAGGTGGCAAAAAGTGATACTATCATTGCGAGATAAAAGCCTTTGTCCATTGCAACATAAACTATTGTAAGTTATCCTTTTCAAGAAATAGCCTCGATTCATTGATTGAACTGAGTTGCCATCAATCACAATAATCACAGGGATTTGTTTCGGTTAGCAATCGAACTGCAATCACGGATATTCCCGTTATTTTCAGTGAATGGGTTAATTGCTTTGTACGATTGCAGTATTATTTGTTTTTTTCTTTCTCTATTATTCCATTTTCGATTGTTTGGTTTCTTTATTTATTCCGCTCTTTCGGTTTCGTTGTATGATTGGCTACACTATTTGATTTCATTTTGTCCCGTATCTATTCGTCCTCAATGAAGCCAAGGTTAAGTTTTATGACATACGGGAATGTTACCAAACAATTGCATCATTTTAATTAGAACATTTTTTCTTTTAGTTTTTCTAATACGCTTTCCGCCTGGATTCATAATTAAAAATGAAACGTAAAAGAAGCTTCTACATATGTGAAAATACTCCTGAAACCTAAAACAATTCAGGTGTTTCCTTTTTTAATTATTATTATTATTTATAATAAAAGAATGATTGACAAATGCATAATCTTTTGTGTTTATGACAATGTTGTTGTTTACAAGGTCAATGATTTCACACAGTGAAAAGAAATAAAAAAAGAATTACTTGAACGAAGAAAGATAAGAGTAACATTGGTGTCAAGGACTCAATTTTGATCTCTCAAGTTGTCAAAGGAATATAAGGTGAAAAATGAGTTATTGGGAAAAACAAAAAAAGAACAGACTCAGTTCAAAACCTGCGACGATTATTATACAATGTTTGACAACATTTAAAAACATTTTTTCTGCAAAAAAATATCAATCGAAATTAAAAATATTTGTTTCCAATTGATTCTTCTACTTAATCCTGTTAAAACGTCCGAAATAATGATAAATAAATATTACATCAAAAATAAGATGTTTTTTTTCCTTTTTCCTCTCTTTCTTTTTTCTTTGTTGTATTTTTATTTTATCGCAGAGATTATTTTTTCTCTAAAGGAATAATATGACGTAGTGTGACGTAAAAAAGAAATATTTTATTTTCTTTCTCCTTCTTATTATCCCCCTCCTATCAAGAAAACAGCTTTCTTCCTTTTTTACTGACGTTATATATCTATCTTTACCCTTTTCTCTTCGGGTCGACTAATCCTTTACTAACGCCGTTAATCTATTCAAATTTGTATTTAACATGAAATGTCCCCGTCTTCAGAACTTACGACGAAGTTTGAAAGAAGAATTCATTTCAAAGAAGGGGAAAACTGGATTTTAAACATTCTATCAAGTCTAAAAAGTGCATTCACGACATTTTTATACCCCAAAAGACTTTTTATTTTTTGGACAATCGAAGTTCTTTATCATCTCTGTTATTCATGTGACGTTTTCAGTCTATCCATTCTACAGACTACTTCTGATCTGCACGTATAGACGAGGGGTCTTTTTTCCCGATGGTGTCAAATATCAGTATCAAACATTATTTTTTTTTTAACAACGCCTGTAACTGATGATGCAATGTTTTTAAATCCATGTTTCCATACTTAACTTACTGTTGAGCAGCGAAGGCCACCTAATTGAATTCCACATTGGCCTGACTAGTGGTGTGGAATTAAACTCGACGTGGTTTTCAATGTTCAACAGGAACAAGGTACGGAAATCTAGGCCTAACAAGGAACTGAGTTGATATACCTGCGTGACAATCCTTGTCGATGGAGAGAAAAATGACACTAGCATATGAATAGAACACTTGAAGGTGGCGGTAGAAGATATCAGCCGAAACGCCATGTGGACAATGAAATTATAATCGAGATCATCCGAAAAACCCTTTGGACGTAAATGACTCTTCTCAAAATTATATCCCATAACTTTTGCACTTGTTCACTATGAGATCCTGACAATATCTCAAATTGATGAGGTCTTCATATCAAGAACCAAACGGATTTATACTGTAGAGCAGAATCGAATCATTAAAGCCCCACAAATGACTCACCTGACCAACCAGCCAAGTGTGGTTCAGGTTCCCTTTTTGCTCTCTCTCTCTCTCCTCTCTCTCTCTCTCTCTCTCTCTCTCTCTCTCTCTCTCTCTCTCTCTCTTGCCTACGTGCGCGTGCGTGTATGTCACAGTTTTGAGGTTACAGCCTTGAAGATTTATGAGTACACCACTAGGCACCATCTAAAACCGCTGTTTTGTTTTTCAAATAAGCGCTTTTTGGTGTCTCTATGATCATTTTGAACAGCAGTGCCCGAATTTTCTGCTGGTAATTTCTCTCTTTCTTTTGTTATTGATTAAAAAATCTATCCTTGTATACGTGCGGGCTACGTAAGTTCATTTATGCAAGGTATGGATCTCTGAATTAATGATGACTCAATTTTTAATTCTTCTAATTTAGCAATTTTTATAGACATTCTGAAACGTGTTTTTTATAGATATTCAGCTAATTTTTATCGACATTCGGTTAGGTTTTCAAAGACATTCTGTTAGTCTTTTTTTATTGACATTCTGTTGGTCTTTCTTATAGACAATAACCTATTTTTCTCAAAGACATTGTGTTAGTCTTTTTATAGATATTCTGTTAGTCTTTTTTTGTAGACTTTTTAGTTGGTTTTATAATTAGTCATTCTGTTACTTTTTTATAGACATAGAGTTGGTCTTTTTTTAAAGACATTCTGATTGTTCCGTTCAGAAAGAACAATTTCATGCTATCATTTCGCGTGTCACGAAAACGTGGGAACAATCAGCAAAGAGATAAATAAATTTGCAGTAGCTCACTTAATATGATAAATGATTTTATCCAGCACGACTTACGATTAGATACTTGCCTAATTTACTCTAGCAGTAGGCCACAACGATGGGGCAACGAGTAAGAGTTGAATTTCCTAGTTTTATATTTGTGGGTATTAGTGTGTGTTTGAGTGGCGTGTGTGTTTATAATTTAAAATATTGGAGTGAAATCTTGTTTATTGAATTATACTGCTAAACCCGAATTTAGCCTGAGTACAGAAAAAGGAGAAAAAAAGCTACTCTTATCTCAACAAAGGACGGCTCTATTATTACCAATTCTGCATAATGGTAAATGTTATCGTCCTTAGCATCAATCTTACTGTCATCTCTTTCTTATTTATACAGTCTTTCCTTATTTCTCCTTTTGACTCCTTTGACCTCATAAACAATAACAAGAAACCGCGGATAAAATATCTGCAAACTGAGACCCTCTTTTAGTGGTTACAGTCGCCGAAACATTGTTTATGTCTCTATGTTAACACCAAAAAAAAAATACCGGTGATAAACTAGAATTCACCAACGCTTTCTAACAATAATATAAGACTATAATTCTCAGTGAGAAAATGAGAATATATCCTGAAAAAAAGGGTAGGTCCGTTTATCATGTGCTCGGTCGGTCATGATATTTTTATCCATGGTAGGTGTATGTAAAATATGCTCCTGGAACGTAATTTCTTTTATTGTTCAATACATCCTAGCGATCATTATTCAAATATTTGTTGCATATCGTGATATAGATCATTGAGTGGTTTAGTAATGCAGACTAACCATGCTCCCTTCACACATCCTTGTGCAAAACTGGATTCATTTTAACGAGTCAATAATTATGACACGAATATTCAATTCTTTGTGATTGGTAGCAGAATGCCCGACGTTGCTCTTTATGAAAAGTAGATATAAATCACTGTCAGTGAACGCATATTCGTGGTAATGAGACACTTTTGGATTCCTAGTTGAAAGCTGTTTTCAATGTCAAAGATGTAATCGCTTCCTTCAAAGAAGCGCAGTGTCTAATAGATTCTTCAAATTAATGCAAATTAAAGGTACCTCAATTCAAACCTCTGCTTCCAATGTACCGTTTGTGGGGAGAAGATGAATAAACTGACATGTTTTTTCTAGGGATAGATAGACAGACGGACAGACAGATAGATTGATTTAATAGATAGATAGATAGATAGATAGATAGATAGATAGAAACCGAATGATAATTACCAGGAATAGCGAGAACGTAGGCCCAACACTTTGCGTATCACCAAGATTTTTTTCCTTTTTTTGTGCTAAGACATTTTAATGTTATTTGAATGGTATTTTAATTCAATTCTTCTGGCTACAATGCCCTGTTTGGGAGGCGAAGAGAGACACACCCACAGACCTTCCCGAATATATAATAGATTTGTTGAATCCCAAAAGTGATTGTTGCATTAGGAGTAGAATTGATGGTCGTAGAATTAAAGGCTGCATCAAGTGTTTCTTTTTTTTTCTTCCAATTATTATTGATACACCTTCATTCCCCGACCATCGACCCAGACCTCGATTAATATTGTTGATTGATCAGCATTAAGCGTCATGGCGACCGATTCGGGCTTAAAAATAACTACGATACGTCAAATCTGACATTTTCTTTTTCATTTCTCATTACGATTATTCTTCTCCTAATTATGTTTTTTTTTTTTTTGTTTCATATCAATTTCCGCTTTTTTCTCTATCACCCTCGTTCTCCCGATTTTCACCCTTTTCACTACTGATTTTTCTTCCTCTCTTTTCACCTCATTCTCGGCCCTTCCCCCATTTCCTTTTATTCTCACCCCCTCTCTCTCTCTCTCTCTCTTTCTCCCTCTATCTCTCCCTCTCCCTCCCCGTCTTTCTTTTTTTTTTCTGTGTGTTATTCTCACCCCCTCTGTCTTTCTGTATTTCCCTGCCCCCACAGCTTTAAATCAACCAGAAGCGGCGGGGCGAGGAGGGGTTGTCCACAGTGCGTCCGGCTGTCGCACGTGGCACGGTCACACCGATCACTGTGCGTGTTTGTTGATAAATCTAATCTTTCGTTGTCTGGTCTTAAAAACTCACCGCTATTGACCCAGTTCGTGAGTGGTCTGGAGGTTTTCCTCTGGACTTTTTGTCCCTTCCCTACCAATCAACACCACCCAGTCACGTTCTCACGCACACACTAACCTCCTACTAATAATTTAGCCGGATCGAAGATTTTGCAAGTATATGAATGCACTGATCATTGCTGATGGTGGTAATGATGGAGTTGTCAACTTCGGATATTTGACTATCTACAATATGTACAAGTAAGCTTCACAAGACAGTCATTATAGGCAAATAAAATGAAATCGTATATATAAATATTATCATTTTTTGTGTACTTATTGGTTTACTGTCACACTAAAGCGAACGGTAAGAGAAAAAGGGGATACTCCAAACATGGATTCTGTTCGAGGTACGCATTTTTTGCTAGTAATAGATATTTTTAAGCTAATATATATATATATATATATATATATATATATATATATATATATATATATATACATATATATACATATATATACATATATATATATATATATATATATATATATATATATATATATATATATATATATATATATATATATGGTACAGATCAGGCTAGCAGTATAACATAATCAAATAATATATTAATAATATAAAGCAAATTCTGATATGTAATGGATTGATTTCGATACATACAACTTTTATCCATACGTAAACTGTTTTGGGGATATATATATATATATATATATATATATATATATATATATATATATATATATATATATATATATATATATATATATATATATATATCTGAAACAGTTACATGGTAAACAACTGATGATCCCAACAATAGCAAGTTTACACATTGTACCATAATGACAAAATGTAACCAACAACAAGGGAGAAAACACAGGAGAAAATTTCATGAATTGCACTGACAGATACTGGGAAATAAGTGACTGAAGTGACACAAGAAATCTTCTGAAAAAGTTGTTAACGGTTCAAAAGCTCTAAAGGCTTCCAAATTATGTATGTGTGTGTGTGTGTGTGTTTGTGTGTGTGTGTATTTGTGTGTCTGTGTATGTGTGTGTGTGTGTGTGAGTGTATGAGTGTATGTGTGTGTTGCCAAAAATATGAACCAAATAATGATTAAAAATGAAACGAGAAATCTTTCAGACTTTATGACAGGAGTGGGGCGACTGAAAAAATATTTAAACATGAGGGTGACTGTAAAATCACTCATCAGTGTGCTTTGAACAGTCCAAGAGAGTCTTGCACAAGAGCAAGTATTGGGAAAACGAGAAAGAATTGAAACCATCCAAATGATAAATTAGCTAGAATATCAAGTACTGGGGTTATACAGAAACTTGCTGTAACTTGTTCTCCAGGAAAAACCAGCAGTTACCACTTGTTTGAAAAACCGACGAGGATATTGATTATAATAACAATTCAAACAAGCAGTAAATTTTCAAACCAAAAATTGATCAAAAGTAAATCATATTCTGACAGATTACTCTATTCAGAAGAACAGACATAATGAAGGAAGAAATAAAAGTGTTAAAGCCGTCTCACAAGGCCACAGGCTGAAATCGAGAAACCTGCATTTTTGAAGACTCATGTGGATCTTGCCCCCAAATTGAGAAATTGCGATTTATGAAAGAGCTGATAGAAAGCGACCGGAAATTCAAAATTTGAAAGAATTTGATAGCAACAGGTGTAGTGATATGATGAATTCTACACCACCTTCGAAGTTGGTAAAACACTGAGGAGAGTCGTAAATATTTCAGGAGGCATGCTTTCACTTCATCTCCAATGATGGCTGCTCTTGATCCTTGAAATAAAGATTCAGATAATATCAGTAATTATGATGTTTACTCGATCAGATTCGCCAAGAAAAAGTGGCAATATTTGAAGAGTGTTACTTTTAACAGGCGTCGAAAGAGACGGAGAAGGTGATGAGCTCGCTCAGCAAATTTAAACGATAGCCATTTCAAATGAAAGGTAAGTTTAAACCACAATGAGTACAAAAAAACAAAAAAAAACAAGAGTACTCATCTGCTATAGTAACATGCCATATCTATTTGTAAATCTATTTTCCGTTTGGGGCTCCCCAAAGGAAATTCAAGAGCAGTGTGGCCAATCTAGATGTTTTTCATCTTATTTTCTAGAATTCCTGAGTCCTTTGTTTACAATATTTACATGATCTTGTTTGTTTTTCTTTGTCATATATTCAAGTCCAGTGATGCCGATTGAGATGCTTTTCTGAAGTTTTCGAATTTCAGCGACTTCCAGAATCGAGAAATTAAAAAATCACATTCAAATTGACAACTTTGTCCAAGTAACGCTGTGAGTATATGTATCTGTATGCAATGACAGTTTTGTTCATTGACTGCTAAAATGCTTTTGCCTAATTCATTTCAGTTTTACATTCCATCCATACCGTCATTTCTGACGACCCGGGTACACTAGTCGTGAAAGAAATCTGTTTAATTTATGTGCAATTGGGAATGCAAAATTAACTCAATAAGACTTCTGCGTCTCACTCTAATTAACAACTCAAAAGCAAACTTGAGGAAAAATAATGAAATTCACAGAAAACCATAAGCAGGTGATTCGACGGGTAGCCATTACTGTGACAGGGCTTCAAGATTTTAATGCAATTAAAAATTCGTCTTCATATAATTAAATTCATATCAAACACAGGTCATGTGTGTGTGTGCGTGTGTGTGTTTGTGTGTGTGTGCGTGTATGCACAATCTATCAAGTGTATATATATAAAGATGCACAATAATGGTTGTCAAAGAACGCCTATGTACGAGTTCAAAGATATGCGCACACAAAACACAGTCATAAATATCTTACTTGGGATTTTGGATGTGTATTAATATGATACGCAGTGTCATTATGCTAGCTACTGCTGCAATCATCCTTCTGGGGCTCCACAGATCACAAGTTGAACAAGTCCAAAAGGCGACACCAGTGTCGTCATTCACTTCAACCTGGACGATTTCATTCAAAGAGAGCACACAGCTGAACCATTATGAATCAAAATCACAAAGATGAGGATACTAATTCGATCTATCAATGCAATAGTAACTTTTTTTACTTATTTTTGTTCCTCAGATGACGCATTATCGTTAAAGAATATTTTTTATCGGGCTGAAGCGAAGATCTATTCACAGAACCCATCTGCAGTTTCCCCCAAGGTTACATCCTTAATTATCGGATTGAGCTGAAATTTAGCTAATGAAACTTCTGGTTCAAGGCACTACTTTTGTATACACCAAACGATTGAAAAACCGTACTCACTCTGGCTGCAGCCTCAGTCGTTCCTTTTTAGAAAGCTGATCCCCACCATTTCAAGAGCGGAGACTCTAAATCAATTCAAACCCGTTCTAAAATATTTCAATGTATAGAGATGATTAAGAAATATCCTCTTCAAAATTTCTTATAGGTGGTAGGAATTAGATCTAAGCAGATCAGTTGACTCTGCCATTTTGATATAAACAGAACCGTTACCATGTAATGAAGTGTTTGTTTTGTGGATAACACCTGATTTCTATTGAAGATTATGTCTTGTTCACTGTATACGAGAGCTGTGATAAAACCACGACAAGGAAGTACCGAAATTGTGGGTGCGTAGTTCCATGTAGTTTTTTCTTTTATCTTGTTTTTTGATATTTTAGCATCCTGCACGGGCGTTTCATATTCTACAATCATTGAGTGAGTAGTGTGAATTAGAAAATAAAGAATACTCTACTCACATATCATATTCTGTCAAACAATGGACGGCGCTTCATCGACAAAAGCTAACCTCTACGGATCATTTAATTTTTATCTCGTGGCTACGCACATTCTTCATCACCCAATTTTTCAAAAGTAAAGCTTAGTAAAAAAAAAAAAAAAAAAATATGATTGTAACAATACTTTATGACGGAGTTAAAAACAGTAGAAGGAGGGTATGAATGTACGACCCAAAACGTTATGATCTAGACAACAAAGACAAGGATGTTAAGTAAAATAATTCGCGGAATTATGAATGCTCTGCATATATAAACCTCTGGCATATCAACTCATCATTGCCTTTTTAATAACTGCTTGAAGTTATCTTTATAATTTGAAACCATGCAAAACATCTCATGCTGGTTGACAAAGCTGAAATCTTTTTATATCTGGGATCTGATTTTAAACTGTTAGAAACACCGTGCAGCATATTTTTACTTTTTTCCGGAGTAATAAGCATGACTTTCTGATCCATTACGTAAAGAAATTATAGGTAATGTCAATTTCTCCCTTCAAACTTTGTTTTTGTGACCAGGACGGCGATGATTTGAAAACTAGTCATTTCGGGTTAGACAACGGGCGAATTTTTACATTTATTCACATAAAGTAAGAAAAACAACAAGCATGAATATCACTGTCCTGGTCACAAAGCTAAGTTGGAAACGAATAATAGCTGTTTTCTATGCATCTTACACATAAGCAATTAGGAAAAAATATTCCCTACACAGGAAAAAAAATTGTGTTGTAACGTGTTATTAATTTCTACATATCTAGCCGCAATTAACCAATAAAAAGAAGTCCAATATATCATAGAAACCATTAAAAAGTAGTAATGGGATGGTCATGTAGCAGGAATATGTCAGACAACCACTTGACATTGTGACTCACGGCGTGGATCCCCAGAGATCACAAGTGAAAGCGTGGCCGGCTGAATATAAAATGGCAAGACGAACTGCACAAGTTCAGAAAGTACTGGCTCTGCAGCACTCATGATAGGGAAGGTCGGTAAATCTTGGGGAAGGTCTATGTCCAACGACGGACGCTGAAAGGCTGTTGATGATTATTATGACAATAAGGTCTGATATTGAAATGAACCCAAATATGTTTGGTTTTAAGTTGAGCTCACACGACGCTGTTTGGTTTGTTGATCAGTCCCAATTATGATACACAACAGAAATAGGAAGGAAAAAGTGTACCGTCATTAAAAAGTGTAACGCCATTACAAGATACAACCTCCAATTTGATGAATTTTCTGCCAGATGCTAATGATGTCATAATACAAGGTCTGCATGAAAGTCAAAAATAGCCGAAAGAAATGCCAAAAAACGGCTGAAAATTCCAAAAATGGCTGAAAATGTCAAAAATGTTTATTTACGACATTTATTGAAATTAATGCTGGCAGAATATTTTCATATCGCAATAGTTTACAAATACGGGAATCAATTGAAAGACTTATTGTCATTCTTTTATTGCAATTGATGGCAACTCCCTTCAAGCGTCAAGTCAGAGCTTTTATCTTCAATCGATTATTTGCAATGGATATTTTGCCATGGATTATGTTGCAACGGAAAAGAGCTTCTATCTTGTAATAGATACCTATTATTCTCCGTTACCCACTGCAATGAATGGGTTAACGATTTAATGGCCAAATATCAAGCATCGATCTATATACATGAAATCAATATTTGCACGAATATCTGCGGTAAGAACCTGATTGAAAGTTACAAAGGCCTAGAAAGAGTTAACTCGATGAGCATTGAAATACGGAAGTAAAACTAGTTCATAAGGAAATTTGAAATTAATCAGTAAATCAATAAATGTTTTAGTTGTGCCATTGCGTTTAAGATAAGCCTGCCCGTCAGAAGATGTGCTAGTTCATTTCTTGTGTGAAGATCTAGCAATAGCAGTGTTGGCAACTTCATTTTCAAGTTTTACTTCTAAAAGTGAGAAAAAAAAACAGTGAAACACTCAGGAACATTTTGGTTCTCTGCATAGATAGATGTATATATACAATCTAGGAAATACATAACATTGTATTATCACATAAAAAGGAAATCCATCTTTAGCATTTATTATATTAAAAATATTTCTTTATCTGTTAAAACTATTTCTGATTTTATCAGGAAATTATCTAAATAGCGATTTCTGACAACTAGATGCAACCAAAAATATCTAGATTTGGATGGAAAACATCTGAATTGGCAAATTGACATGAACATAACTCACTTTTCGTGTATAATCCTGAGAAAGAGACACAATTCATATATTGGAGTGTGAGTCTGTGGTGCCAGTGCATCTGAAACCAAATGTTGATCACGGCGAATTCGTTGATATTACACGAAAACTTGGACCATTACAAAGATCAAATAATGACGATATGGGTGTCCGCTGCAAATACGACTCTTAGTATGATCGAAATGTCAGATGGTGCATTTGAACGTTGACGGAGACGTACGACCTGACTGCAGGGCGACACGGCAGAACAAGCACTAGCTAGTAATGATATAGTCTTTTTATATGCATACACAATGTTGGGATCATATAAAACATTTGAACATTATCATTTATTGTCAAAACATCAAATGGGACATAATGGTTATTAGCGAAATGAGAAGACTCGGAGGAGAACTAATCAAACTAAAGAGCAAACGTCTTCTTTGCAACTACGGAATCGAGAGAGCGAAACAAAGCGGAGTAGATTTTCTCATCAATAAGGAACTTAAAGACAATGTTATAGGTTTCAAAGCTGTCTCTGATCGAATAATCAGTGTCACCGTACAACTCTCAAAGAGGTACAAACTGAACATCATTCAAGTCTACGCTCCTACTTTGCAGTCAACCAGAGAAGAAATAAAGAACTTCTACGATGACTTGAACTCTTTATGCCAAGATACCAGAAAATACTTCGGATATAAAGTACAGAACGAGAGAAGTGAAGACGTTGTAAACCTTGCAACCGCGAACGGATCCAAAATCAATAAAAAAAATGGACTTGAAACAGCCCTAACCATGAAATCTAGAACGAAATAGAATACATCCGAGAAGCGATATCGTAGAAGATATCCAGGTCCTAAATCAAGTCAACGTAGGAAACGACCACAGAATGGTAAGATGTAAAATTCAAATTAACACCAACCAAGATCGCAGGAAAATGTTCCACACCAAACTGCAACCGCGATAGAGAGGTCTGGCGAATCCTGGGAAAGTCTGGGTCCAACGACTGACGATAAAAGACTGATGATGATGACGATGATGATAATGATGATGATGATGATGATGATCGTCTACGAGGTTCCAACTTTAAAAAGCCCAAGCTCTCGGTGAGGTGACCTGATTCAGGGGTGTATACCCTATTGTCCCCTCACCCACCAATGAATGACGATGCTTTGCGACTTGGCTTTATAGAGATCTATCTTACTTGTGTGAGTGTGTGTGTATGCGTGTGTGTGTATGCATGTGTGTATCATAATTCACTTTGTATAACCCGCTACCATAGATAACCCGCACCACAGATGGAACATAAATTTCAGATGATTTCGAGTATTCAATTATGTATACAAATATGTATGACAAATATGTTTCCATGGATAACACGCACGTGGATTTTTTAGTCCAAAATTTATGGAATAAAGTGTGATATACCTGGCGAAATACAGTATGTCGATGAAGAAATATTAGCCCGTTAAAAGAGAACCCAAATCTTATTTTTCACCCAGATAGGCAAAAACATAATGAAACTTTTAATAGGCCTTGATTCTTATAGCGCAAGTGAACAGCCAACGAAGGTGTTTAAATAAAACCCGTTAAAAGAACAATTTGACGTCTTTTTATAGGCTCTTTCGCTAAAGAATTCACAGGAAAAGATAATCTTTCAGCGCTCTGGGAACACCATTTTGTTGTATAAAACTTTGGCCACGATTTCATTCAAACACACAAACACACACATCAAGATTCGCATTTATACCCAATACCATATATAATTATAGAGTCACACACACATGCACAGGCAAAAAGTATGCATGCTCTCTTTCTCTCTCTCTTTCTATATATATATGTGTGTTTGTGTGTGTGTGTGTGTATACGCGCGCGTATATGTGTGTAGTAGATGTGTATGCGTACTTGTCTATGTGCGTTTGTAAACGTATGGGGGCATAAATATGCACATATATGTATGCAGGAAGAAATAAATTCAGCTATGCATCATGAAGTTGTCAATCCATTTTCAGTATATATATATATATAGTGAGGGAAGCTTTTTCAAAAAAAAATTTGTGTCACACCTATGTACATATACACACACATGCACAATATATATATATATATATATCAACATATAAATGTATACATGTGAGTATGTGTGTCTGCGTAAGTTTGTATGCATTGCTCACGTTTGTGAGAGAGAAATGACAACATTCATAACAGCTTAGGCTGTATACATCAGCGGTTTGGTTTTAGATACGTATCCAAGAAAGTCTGATATCTTGAAAAACGTTCCTAAAAGCATGGCAGCTTCATAGAGATAAAATAAAGTGTAGATCAACTGAAAGGGAGACCAGCTTCAGCAATAAAAAAGGTTTTAGTTTAAATTGATCTTATAGGTCTCTCACCAAAAGCCGGCTGTTTTGACGGAAGGAGGCAGCTTGTTACCGCACGTTAGCCCCGTACCCTTGGACAAATGGCTCCGGATGAAAACGTGTCAGGCACTTAACACAAAACCTTATCGATGCTTTGGGAATAAAAACACGTGTGAAAATCTGTAGACACGCACACATGCATTCCGTATTCAGAGATAAGTACAACGCTCGCATACGCATGAATTCAGACGTGTGTGCAGCCAAGTCGGAGGTATGGGTAGCCGAGAGGTTGAACGTACGGAGAATGGGACTGGCGAGCTGAGACGAGTTCGCACTTACTTCACACTAATGCCCTTGTACCCATCTCTCATCCCCACCTCCCCTGGTCAATACATCATGGACTAGCATGGGAGGGTATGGCCCATCACCACCTGCATGATAGTTCATTTGGGAAAGGGAGGCTTATGTCCCTTGAACAGGTCTGGCCAGCCGGTAGAGGATTGTGTTGAATTGTTAATCTAAAATGAGGAGTAATTAGAAAATAAAACAATCTCCGGATGCACCTTCCTAATACTCTTCCGTAAAGAATGGAAGATTTTTGTTTTATAAATTTTATTCATTTTTTAATCGCTGCTAGGTATGAAAACTGATATAATTATTCAAAATATACCAATGCCGACAACCAGGTCAATGCAAATACCAAGTGAATCGATTTCCGTAAAAAAGAGTAGTAACTCTGGAAAACGTATTAGCATTTGCTAAATATTCGATTAGAAACTTAATTTGTGCGTGATTTTAGAAATTTTTCAATTATTTACACGTATATCTCAGGAGGTTATGAATGGTAATGGCATTTTCTATCTCTTTTCAAGAGAGTATACGTTAGAAAAATCAGAAAATAACGAAGCTAATAGAATCAAATGGAAGAAATGTAAGCAGATGCAATCCAAGGAATTAGTTCAGGATGGAAAACCATAATTTGTGGAGACAAATGGTGAGGAGATGGACAGGAAGCAAAAATTTGAATATTCCTAAAATAGAGACCCAACGTTTGCCAAACGTCCTTCTGCTCTAAAATTTCAGCCTATCACCTCACTCGGCTTTATTTGATTCAATTTAATTTAGAATGATACAAGATCTTTCAACGGAACAAATTTCTGCAGCACCCCCTTTTTCTTTAATTGTTTATTCTATTCACGCTGTCTACGTCAAATGATATATTCGCCGTGTAATAAGGGGAGATCGTTCCAAATGGAGTTTCACAGTATTATGACGCATTTATAATTATTTCTGTCAAATCATAGATCCATTTCTTGATATATATATATATATATATATATATATATATATATATATATATATGTAAATATATATATACATATATATATATATATATATATATATATATATATATATAATATATATATATATATGTGTGTGTGTGTGTGTGTGTGTGTATTTATTCTTTTGTTGTATGTTTGTGCTTATTCAAATACTTATAAGCAGTACCAGAATTAACTTGTCTAGTTTAAAGCTATTCAAGTTTGTCAACTCTCCCAAAGAACAATATTAGTTAGCCTATCCTATCTCCCCGCTAATTCATTTTGAACTTGATATTTCTGTGGAATAGACAAATATTTTGATTCATTTAACGATCTATTCAACAATAACATATGAACTTACTGCAAATTTATCTATACTGGAAAAGAACCAACTGGTAAAAAGGAATGATAAAAACAGAAAAGCAAAAAACCATCATATTTTCGAGATTCATTCATATCATCTATGAAACTATAAATCTTTATTCAAAATTGGGTCAAATATATCACAGAATCTCTCATAATCTGACTACATAATTGGGTGTTAAAAAGAGATAAAGTAGAACTTGTTCATGAATATCCGAGCTGGTATTCTATACTTAATCAACAAACAATAAATGGGTTATGGAATTCTAACATTGATAAGACTCTCTTGTCACTTATTAACCGAACTAGTAAATCAATGCACAAAAATTCTAGAAGGTATTTGAATTTTGATGAGATGAGATTCATCTTAGAAAATGAGCTACTGAATTTTGTTCAGTTGAAGAGTCCATTGCTTAAAATGGTGGGTAGGATGTATTTGCATCAGTAGAATTGTCAACTCTGACTGGGAAAGTCCATTGCTACGGAGAGAAAAACAATAAAAACCACCATACTGTGTATTATATAAGTAAATATTGACTACACGAAAATGTGTTTTTGAGTTATTTTCAGACTTCTTTAGCCAAACTCCAATCAAAGTCTGGAGTTGACTTTGATTTCTCCCCGTGACAAAAACGAGAAAAAATCCTCATCAAACTTAGAGAGTAAGCTCTTCCCTACTTGTCTCTTCCGTCACGTTAAACCAATCAACGAGCAAAAAAAAAACTGTGATTTGAAATCACAACCGACTGAGCTAAACTGGCGAGTGAGTTTTACAAATCTACGAAGATTTATGTCTGAAGTACTCGAAGTTTTATTCCATTCTAATACAAAAAAATCTTTATTGAATCAACATTTCCCTATAGTGATTTTAATCAAGACAAAACAGTTGGTAGGCATTCTCTTACCGACTGAGCCAAACTGACAAGTCTTTTTATCTGCAAAAAAATAATTCACAGATATGCAAGGGCTTATTTCATTATAATGAATAAATACATTTTATACTAAAAAATATTTTCATGATTTTTAATTTAGAACATGTACGATACAAATATTCCAGTAATCATCTTCAGTCAGAATCTACGTAGGAGAGGATTTTGATCCAGCAACAGACAGACTTGTTCAATTTTCCATTGTAAAGCTGACTTGCGATCAGTATTTTGTAGTAACGATAAGATCTTTTTGCCTTCGTCTATTGTTTCTTATAAGAACCCAAACATACCTGTACAATTCTAATACACAAAGTCAAATGGATATCTCTGCGTAAACAAAGAATGGTGAAGAAGTACCTCGTTCCCAAACACCGTGAGCAGTTCTTCCGCAGAGCAGCGTTCATGCTTTCTATCACTTCCTCTGCAGATGGACTTCCGGCTCGGTAAACACGTTCGTGTAAGAATGCCATTGTCGAAAGATCATTCAACTCAGATCTTCGACACATGCACACACGCATGTATGCACGCACGCACACACACAAACAGAAAGGGGATCGACACAGGGTTTTGACATGTGGAAAAACAACCAATGGCGGAAAATGCAATACCTTGCTTTTTACTCTACTTTTCTAAAAGAAACATTATTTAAGTACGTAAGTATGTATGTGTACTCATGTGTGTGTGCTTTCGCGTGTGTGCACATACACACACGGATAAGGTGTCTCAAAAGTGTTTGTACACCTATCTCTCCTATTCCCTTTTCAAAACAAACAGACTCAACCCTCTGAAAATCAATACACATGAACTACAATGTTTAAGTATTTGATTCTTCAAAATTCCCCGAGTTCAGATCAGGATTACTTTAATGGTAGAATTCCATGTGCAAGCCAACTTCTTCATCCCACACCAGACAGGCCAGCGATTAGCACATGCATTTCTGACATCAGCAAGCATTTTGGGTGGGATGTTAACTCAACAATCTCTGATTCTTGCCCTCAGTTCGATAAGATCTCTTGATCTAGCCCCTCAGAAAATGCTAGCCTTAACCCTGGCAAGGCTTCAATTTTACTTCTCAGTTCTAAGGTTAGTTATTGCCGTAATAATGTGAATAGATATAAAGCTTTAATCAGTTGAGGTTGATAGCGATTACTTGAGAATAACCAATGTTATACGACTGCTAAAACATTCGAAATATCAGTTAGTCATATTCACCAACTTGGTTATATTAGCCACTTTGAAGTGTGGTTTCCACCTAAGCGATACAAATACTACCGAACCCTATACCCATGTATGATTCACTATTCGAAAACAATGAAACTGTTTAGTTCTTGAAACAAAATATGATTGGCGGTCAAGTGGATATATAAAGATCTTCATTCACGGGTGTTGCTGTGTATGTGTTGGGATCAGAAAAGAGTCCTCTACTTTGTGGCTCTTTTCGAAAACCAAAGAATTGACTTGCGATGTTCTTAATTACACAAAAGGTGTCTAGAATGAGTTTGGAGGAATGGTGTGATATTCCGTTCGAGATAAAACAAGAATGAATATTTCTGTTCGCATCTAGGCGAATATAGTTATAGCTCAGATGGGAATTTTCAATTCGTCTGCAATATTTACCAATAAATACATTTGTGGAACATCATTTATTCTGCTTTTTTTTTTTACCAAAATCGCTTAATGATAAAAGATTCAATTCTCTTTGGATTGAAAGAAGCATATATAGCAACTCTTTGTTGAGAAAAAAAATATGATTCAATTAGGATGGACTTTGCCAAAAGGATAAGAGAATACACTTCAGCGAAGGACATGTATGTTCAATAAATGTCGATATTTTTGAATAATGTCTTCTGTTTTTCCTCAATAAGCCAAGCAAATCTTTCGACCAACCCAATTTGTCAACCAAGAAGCCTCAGAATTTTTTCTTTTAACGGTGTTGACTTTTTCATGCTTTGAAGTTGTTAATGAATGAAAGTAAAAAAAACAATACAAAAATATGTTTAGTAAATGCTGAAAAGATAAATAAGCTAGAAATGATGTTTAGATAAATGTCTTCGTACGTATGTCAGAGTGTCAAATTTGATAGGAATAAACAATTATCTCTCTCTTCCCAACTATATATATGAACATAAATATAAAGAGAGAGAGAGAGAGGGGGGGGGAGAGAGAGACGGATAGATAGATGGATAACTGATATGAACAGATATTCCATGATGTATACGTATATATATATATATGTGTGTGTGTGTGTGTTTAGTAAGAGAAAAAAACTTGGGAAAAAACCCGTTGCAGTATTTTGACGCGTGTCGAACAAGAGTCTATGGGGAACTCCTGTTTTTTTCCCCCAAGTTATTTTTATTTTTTTGCTATATTAGCTCAAACAAAATTTCAAAACTCCGTTGTTACTCTAAAATATCACCGAGCACTATTAATACTAAGGATTCGAGGAAAAATTATCACGACCAAAATACTATACAACTAATCACTGACGGAAACGAACACTTCCCCAATTTAATGGGTAACTGTTCCAATCATTTGAGTGTGTATGTATATATATATATATATATATATATATATATATATATATATATATATATATATATTGCACCCCTGACACACACACACACAGATATACACACATACACACACACATATATATATATATATATGTGTGTGTGTATGTGTGTGTGTGTGTGTGTGTGTGTGTCAGGGGTGCAAAAGATTACACACGCTTATGTGTGCGTGCATACACCTGAGGAATTTTTTTTCATTTAACTTCCACACTCTTTGTTATAACCGTATACGCTTTTCCCTAGATTTCCATTGTACTCATTCACTTTGAAAGTCCCGGAGAGAAATTCATGTTCGGCTTGGTTTGAAACATCAGAACGCTACGATTGTCATTTGTTAGATTTATTTGTTTCTTCTTGTAAACAATGCACATGTAATGAAGACATAATTAATATCTTAATTAGGGACAGGTAACCTACATTTAGCGCTATTGGAGACAGGCAACCCAAAGGATTACAGCACAATGATCGCTAATTACTTTCTAGTCATTTGGTTCGAATCAATCGCGGGATGTTTTTTTTTTTCGTTGTATTATTTTCCATGTTCTCCCATTAAATCTATTACTTACGAAAACCTCCACTATGGCAAATGACGTCCAAACTTGATCTTTGGATCTTCACACCAATTTAACACACATACACACACACACACACACACACACACACATATATATATATATATATATATATATATATATATATATATATATATATATGACGGTATCGACAATATGGGAGTGAAAGGATACTATCAGAAGATCAACAGTACAATTAATTTTTTTCTACCATGACGTTTCTTCCAAGCCTTCTTCACGAAAAATCTTGGGGTGAGAGGTTGAAATAAAAGAAATCATTTGTACAATGTTACTTCTAATATTGTCATTTCACTCCCATACATATATCTCTGCGTGTGTGTGTGTGAGAGAGAGTGAGAGAGAGAGAGAGAAAGAGAGAGAGAGAGTCTGTGTGTGTGTGTGTGTGTGTGTGTGTAATCAGTGTATGGATATGGATTTTCCAACAGGTGGATAATCGTAGTTACACATATGTTTTTCCATACATACATACATACATACATACATACATATATACGTACGTATGATATTAGCAGTTGACGATAGGGAATTTAAAAAAAAAATGAAATTGTTTTAGCTCATTTAAAGAAATAAAAAGAATAATAACGAATCCCGAATGTTAATTCTGTTTCTCCATTTCCCAGATGACGGACGTTGAGTCCTTTTAAGTGCGTTTCTCAGATGAAATGCAGCCTTATAGTGCTTTATATAACTACTTAGTCAAATGTCAACCATTTTTTACTAATGAAAATTGTAAAAGAAAAAAAAAGATTGAAAGACCAGATGGATGCTTCAAAATACGCAAATTTTGAACGTTGGGTGCGAGACCACGAGCTGGACGAGTGGTAGATAAAGGTGCACACGCTTAGCAAAGAGTTGTAGCACGTGACCTCATACACATCGTTCCAAATCTGAGCATTTTGACGCCTCTACCAAGTACGAACTATATTAGGACGTTATGTTTTATCCTGACAATCAGCTGATCTGAGATGGGAGACTCTATGAGAGTGAAAGAATTAAACTGGCTATGAAACAAAGGGATTACATATCGCTAAAATCTAAAATTAAATAGTGTTAGGACTTGATCTGAGTGCTATACTCATCTTTGTTTTTCTTGTCACAACGTTTGGACCGATTTTCCCTTCTTCATAGAATGGTATAAATTCATAAAATAAGGTATTGTTATTTCCCCATTATTACCTTGGACTAGTATCCACATCTTTCATTGGATCACAATGTTTCATTTAGTGCAAGATATGCTATATTCATTTCAATGTTTGAACCTTGAATTTGTTCAAAATATATTTTCCGATCATCGATAATATGATTTGTGTTCTATTAAAGAAGCAAATAATTGATTTTCTGAGCTACTTATACTTGCAGGAATTGAGTCGGTGATCGCATTACTTTCGTTTATCCTCTTTAAACTCTCTTTTCTATTACATGGGCAATCTACCCGAATCCTTTTTCCAGTTCGCCACGCCCGTCTAAGGGACATGAACGTCCTTTTCGCATGTACAGGAACATTTGGTCGGGTGGAGGTGATAGGTCTTACCCTACCACGTTGGCCCATGATATACTAGCAGTGGGGAAGCCTCTCCCAAATTCATTCTAATGCCCTTCCCAATGCCCTTGAACCGCTCAGCCACTCACACCTCTTTCTGTTAAAGGTACTTGGTAATAATCAAAGGCAGACAAGTTGAGGCAAAACAAAAAACCAGATTCAAACATAAATATATAGAAAGGGGCGAATGTCTGCGGCTGATTGACTAGATCAGTGACCCCCAACCTTTTCAAGACCAGTCCCCACTTTTGCCAATAATATCGCTAGTTTTTTCACTCCATTCAAGTAACTCGAAACGAAGAATGATCTCAAATAATTATTTTATTTTGCGTATAAGATAGCTTTATAATAAGAATGAGTTTAATTTTATTCTGGTGTAGATGCTGCAATGTATTTATTACGAAAAGAAAACAAACGAAGACATTCACAACTACGACTTTAATTTCTATCTAAAAGCCATGTTCTCTCTTTTGAGGGGATTCCACCGACCCGGTTGGGAACCACTGGACAAAATACTTGATATTCGTTGAAATTGAATAAAAATGGTAAAAAGTTAATTTTAAGGAAGCACTTATTGATTATTCAATCGATTGCAATAAGTTTGTGATTCCATAACACCACTACAGGTATCATATATATATATATATATATATATATATATATATATATATATATATATATATATATATATACCTCTATACCACTGTGGCATGAGAAATTGAATGATAGATTTTACAAGTACTCATATGTATTAATAATTCAGGATTTGGAAAATGCATGTCGACAAAACTGCTTATTTTGAAATCAATCTTTTTTTGGTTTGGGCTTTTATCTACACGAAACATAGATAACAGATGGTAGAGACAAACTCTTATCGATATTATTCCATGAATTATCCAGATTGATGTTTAAGTAATTTCAAATTAGGTGAATATGTACAATGATATTTATTTTTGTATTTTCATTATTTCAATCCTTATCATAATGGAGCAAGAGTAAGCATCTGTAACCAAAACTGCTGCTAACGAGAGATGAAACCGTGTTGGAACGTTTCAATGACGAATAAATTGCTTAAGCGAACGGACCTTTCGTCTACGTGAACCGACTTTTCGTAGGAAACCTTTCTTGTCGATTTTTTTTTTATTTTAAAATAAAAATTAGCCGGCAGACGTTATGTCAACTTAAGATTTTGGTTTCACTTACGAATCTCTATAGGTATTTTCTCAACATATTTTTTATTTCATGTTGCAAGAAGATGATAAACGTATATGACGTTGATATAAGATAAATTTTACGGTGTGTTTTTTTTTTAATTTTGTGATTTTCTTTTTCATTTGTACATTAACTGTCCGAAAATACTTATTTACCATATTGCAAACAGATGAATGAATATAGCTGTATATTGGATAAATGAATCACCTTAGCCAGTCCATGGATCAGAACTGATTATCTGAGCAATTAACTACAATAAGAAAAAAATCTCTTGTCTGAAATTATATAGAAAATACCAGCACCATCTGTAACCAACTTAGCTGGTTGGTCAGGCGGTCCATTTGTGAATGATTCGATAGACTTAATCAAAAGTGAATTTTATACTTTGTTTTATTTCTCAATCTGTATATTTATTACTTCAAAATGTTTATATTTGATAAGGCAAAAAAATTCATTTAATCATATTCTAATTCATAAGAATAAAAAAAGAATGATATCATACTTTTATTTGAAATCAGTCGAATTACCCATCTGCAGGGTGGATATTCAACAAGTCTTCACAACGATGTCTCGTTTGTTTTTCTATTGAGAGTCTCTTTGTTGTAACTTAACATTATTATTAAGACTGGTTTATATTTCATTGATAGGTCTATGAAAAATGTCTCATTGCTTGTCCTTTGCTGACGTGTCTCCGTCAGAAACAAGTTTTTTCATCTCTCTACCTCTCCTGCTAATGAATAGCAATTATTGGTTCTCTAGTTTACCCCTGCTATCAAAAATGACAGCAGACATGAAATATATACAATGCAATATGCAACCATATAAGTGGGTATTCGTGAGCTTGGAGAATAGTGTTCTGTTGACGAAAGACAATTTTTTCATTTTTTTGTTTTCGGTTTTATTTCTCTCTATTTTTGTATCGATCTCTAATCCAACAGTTTTAATACTTCATCAGAACATAAATTTCTGTTTTACTACGTCAGTTGCGTTCTTTGGCGAGACACATTGCCAAATATTTATGGATATTCTCAGATAAAACAGTGTCGTTATCTCATGAATTCGCATCCATCTCAATAAAATACTGAAGTGAAGAATGAACCTCTGTCACACTAACCAATGAATTATTCTGATTTGGGAAATGATTATTGTTTTGTTTCTAATTTTGGGAAGATATTTTGTACAAAAAACAAGCGTATGTAACCCCCGAGGAAGGCCGAAGAACACGTCAGCTGAAATATGTTGATCAAAACAGCAAAGATGAGGATACTAATCTGAATGAATTATCAAGCAATAACAATAGATCACTTCAGAATTCCAGATTAGAGTTGCTCCTGATATATTCAACAAAATGGCCGTCAGTAGAATTATGTTTATAATCGTTACATACTGCAAATTTCAGTAGCATACAAGTGTAGTAATAATTCCAAATATTAGATAAAGTGTATAAGTATTTTCTTCCTCATACGTGGCGCCTCATATTTTAAATTCAAAATTACTCCTCTATTACTAACATTTTGAATATTATTGTAGATCAAAAAGCCATTGGTAAATAGATCCATTGGCTGTCATACAACGTTAGCAGCAGCATACTGATTGCTGCTGCTACTATCTTTCATCTCCTTCATCATTTATCCTTATTTTTGCAAGGGTTCTGGAAGTAAGCTTATGAATGACTCGTCAGAGATAAGGCATCCTCGCTTCTCATATCTTCGAACGTCTTTCAATTTACTCGTTGATTGTAATTTTTTTTTTGTTCGCATTTTCAACCTACCTAACGATCCCTTTTTTCCTTTTCTGCAACACAATCAGTTCATTGTCATACGTCTTGTTTGTTCTTTTTCGCTTATTTTTCCCTGGTAGTCATAAAAGACGTTAATCGAGTGAGGGATTTGTTTATTTTGACTATATATTGCGACTGTATTTCTATCAAATATTTTCCTGACTGACGACTGAAGTGTTAATCACGTTTGATTCCAGAACCAGTATTCGGTGTTTCATATGGATTTTAAGGCTGGATATCCAATGTTACTAGCTTTGAAAACGAGCAATAGTAATCCAGACTCGGAACTGCCAGGTTCGGAAATGGATGTGTACCTGCCTCATACGTCAAACTTACCAGAGAGACAAAAATGTTGGTTAGTTTAGGCGACTCACAAGAAAGAAAATTAATCGATGATGAAAGGAAACGTGAAACCTGCTTTATTTGATGCCTTGATAAAAAAAAAACTTTTATCTTTCATTTGATGTCACTATTTGATGCCTTGATAAGACCTTGTAAATTCACTTTGTAGCAGTTTTCAAGCTGACCAAAACGTAATTAATTTTCTTTGAGAATAGTTGGAGAGAAAATTCAACAGGAACAGTAAAAAGCACAGAAAATATTCATTTACAGCAATGGGATGTTTCAAAGTATATTTAGTGGAGACATTACGACAGAAGAATCTGAATGGTAAAACTCTAAATTTTAATGAGTACTGCGGCAAGTATCCGCTTGTTGCTTTCAAGGGCAAATTAAACATACCCTTGCACTAAACATTTGCTTATGACTGTGTAATAAGAGAGTTGATAAGGTTGGGGTTTTTTTTTTTTTTTATAAAAAGTACTTTGGTAGAAGTTGTCTGAAATTCATTTTATCATCGGTGTTGATTGAATGTTTTGGCCGTTGTGTTCTACCGTCTTCCTCATACGTATGTTGCGTATGGTAATCCTTGAACATGACGAACTATTTTCCTTCTTCCGCTTTTTCTACTTCAGATCCGACTAATATAAACTCCTTTGTTTCTTACTTTTCCTTTTACTTTTCAATTTTTTAACCTTTCTTTCTCTTATTTTCCCTTTATTTTTGCTTTCTCTCTCCAACTTCTTAATCTTTATTCTCTCTCTCTCTCTCTCTCTCTCTCTCTCTCTCTCCCTTCAGTCCCCCTCCTTTATAGGAGAAATGGACTGCAGGGGGGGTGCAATCCAGCGTGGTTGTAAAGTATTTCTCCAAACCCAGCTGATGAGTCTCCACGTCAAGTCATCCTTGAATAATATAGATGTGGGTGAAACCTTTCTCCAAGACTGCATTTTCTGTATGCCATCACGTACATGTATTTTTTATTCAAAGCATGCAACTATCGATGTGTACATGGATGTTGGCGTGTCTATAAACCTAATTTGAATACTTAAATTTAAATAAGCACGCTTATTCGCAATGCTGCGGTTTTTTCATCAATCATGGAGAATCCGACCGTAGTTTATCGCTAACGGTCAATCGTAAGGGCCAGATCATGATTACACGATCATGGAATTGATCATGCTTTAACGCTGGATTTTCGTAAAAAAAGATTAATCTCCCTTTTTTTCTATGATAGAGTGGCCTTGTAACTCTCGGGGATGGTGTATGTCCAACGACGGACGCTATGATGATGATAATGATGATGATGATGATGATGAACATTGGTAAACCTGTTGAAGTGAACATATCTGAGTGTACGTTTGTGCTTTGAGTTGATAAATATACTCCATATCAGGGCTAAAACTATACTACACACACATGCACACAGACGAATATATATATATATATATATATATATATATATATATATATATATATATATATAGAGAGAGAGAGAGAGAGAGAGAGAGAAAGAGAGAGAGAGAGAGAGATTTAAATTTTTATATCATACAGAAACTCTTATGTGAAATGATCTCCCGTCACTACAAAATAAATGTATCACATGACCTGGACAATGAAAATTGAATAAACAATGAAATTACTTGTTTATTGTATCCACGTTGTCTAGGCCAAGTGACATATTAACCGTGTAATGACGAGAGACCATTTCAAATAAGAGTTTCCACATGATATAGCACAATTTATAATTATTCTATCAGATCATACATCCATTCCTTAACACACACACATACACACACACACACACACACACACATACTAAAAACCTATTTAGGTGGGGAATTTCCAAAAAAAGGTTGGTGGACCTGCATTGTTTGGTTGAACCATTGCTCCTGAATCCAGTGGCAATGTGCATTTCTTGGAAAATGTTTCTTTTCTGCTTTTTCTGCTTGCCGTTACCAGTCAAGTACACACAGTAATGAAGTAATCAGCGATAACATACTGTAATTATGAGCTCCAAATTTTCATTCAGCCACTTTGCTGCGTGTGATCGAGTAAAAATACAAGTGTAGATATTTATAAAAGCTACGTGGCCTTATTTATGTGTTTTAGTTATATAATGCGTGTTTTGATACGTAGAAACATCGATATTCTTATTGTAATTCGTTGTTTTTGTTTTTTACTCATTGAGGAGCCATTCTAACTCTTGTTAATTGATACAGTATTCTGGAAAGAAGAGTGAATTTCAGCCACTCAAAAGTAGTACGTATGTAATAGTCAATCCTATGAATTTAACCTCAAATTATATTCTAAAGTCGACTTTTACTAGAGTATATATGGTAGGTAATTGATTAAACATTATGTCGACGCCATTTAGAATTTGGCCAATTTTTAATGGCTAAAATCGACCAGATTTTTTAGAATGGCTGTAGGAAAAAATTGATTGAACCAAACCACGATGATTCGTTCCCAAATCTTGTATGATATCGCCAAAACGTTTAAAAGTACCTATTCTAACATAGATAAATGATTGGGAGATTAGGAACCTGCTCACAGTAACCCTAAACCTACAACTCTCTACTCTAGACCTACCAATCGACCCTATCCCAAGAACTACTAAATAACCCTAATTCCACCTACTAATTCCTACAACCTATCAACCCAGACTTAACTACTTCCCTTAAATTCAGTCCTATCTACTAACCGTAACTCTGAACCTCCCTCCTAACACGAACCCCTCCCGTAATCCTAACCCTACCTATAAACCCTAATAATAACCCTACTCTTTAACCCTAATTTTGTGCTGTATTGGCTATTAAGTAAACGGTGTTTTTAGATCGGAAATAACGTTATTAGGTCAACAGTAAAAATCTATTCCCTTCAGCCATTCGAAATCATGTATGGAGTCTATATCGGTTACCTGCCTCGCAAAATATCGACATGATGTTCAATCTTAACTATTTCAAACAATTATACACACACACACATATATATATATGTGTGTGTGTGTGTGTGTGTGTGTGTGTGTGTGTGTGTGTGTGTTTAATAGTGTGATTGTTTTTGCTCCTAAAAATGCGTTGACTTTTAAAGATTGACAAAAATTATATTATCAGAAAAAAAAGTCCAAAGATTGAATCATACAAGCGGAATAAAGGAATAATTAAATGAATCCTTAGACTATTGAAGACTGAAATCTCTTGGAGGGAATGTATCAATAATTGGAAAATATAGTCTACCTCATTTAATCATGTTACCAATATATGAACAAGCGCTTTCATGATCAAAAGTATGATTATATTAGATATGAAATTGTATGGTTGTCTCGATGGCTAAAACGTCCCGTTTCCTCTGGCAGTCAGGCATTTTTGAAAATAAGACATTTTTTTCCAATTATTTAGAAAAACATTCAATTGGATTTTTAGAAGTTCATTTCCTTTACAAATTGTGAAAAGCTTCTTCTACATTAGATGAACAGCCCAAAGTTCAGTTATCCATGGTCACTATCATCAAACGCTATTATGTAAGCAAAACTGTTATCAAAGGTTTCTTCAGTTTTTAGCTTGGTCTGGCTGGTTAGCTATGGATAGATGTGTCATGCGTAAAAAACTGCGACAATGGGGCTTGAGGGTTTTGAAATTTAACATTTCTTCTCATTATGTGTAATAAAACCTTTGATGCTAAATTGAACCCTCAACTCAGTCATTAATCTATCCTTTTTCTTATCCTCCTTAGGTATCCTTTTTTCTCTCTCTCTCTCTCTCTCTCTCTCTCTCTCTCTCTCTCTCTCTCTCTCTCTCTCTCTCTCTCTTTCAATTCTTCCCGTTTTATTGCATCACATTTGGGATATCCATATTGGTCATGTGTGGTCAATGCTCTGGGGTTTTTTTGGGGGGGGAGGTTGTCCAGTAATTCGAATCCTTCTGTGACTGTGAGCCATTCTTTATGGATTACCATTAGTGCACATTTTTCTATCCAAATGTCGTCGCTGTATTTTTTCACTTTGTTGAACAACGTTCAGAGCTCTTCTTTGTTCTTTGAAAATAGTTTCACACCGTCCATGTAGATAAGGTTGTGGACTTTCCCGTTTGTTTTGCAGAATTGGTATCCTAGAATCATGGTTAAAACAAATAGTAGTACGGACAGGGAGGCCCACTGAAAATTTCCTTTATTAATACTTACCTCTGCCAAGATTTCTCCAGGAGCTGTCAAGTTTACTCTCCAGTTTTTCATAGAGTTTGCTATGAATTTCACCGCTGGTTCACTGATCTTGAATATCCTAACGCATTCGAGTATCCGACGATGTCGGATCGTATCGCTCTTCTAGTAATAGTCCTCTTCTCCCTCTCGGCCATCTGTTCGGTTAAGACTTCCTGCATTAGTGATAGGCATGTGATTGGTCTATAATTGCTTGCCTGTTTCGTTCCCCTTTCTCAGTGTCCTTTAAGGTGAGGTTTGTGCTACCTTTGGTCATCCATTCTGGGACATTGCTTTCATATAGGCAATTTTAGGGTTAGTGGATGAGTCTGTCGTGTAATATAGTGAATTTCTTAAACCAATATCTTCGGAATCAATCAGATCCTGGTGCTCTCCAGTCGGCTATTTTTTGAAGATGTATTTTAATTTGGTTTCCTTCAGTATAATTTTTCACCCTCATTTATATACTTGTAATGTACAAACCATTCTGGAGCCTCGTTATGTCTTTTCGGGTCCCCATATATCTTTCTGAAAGTTCTTTTCCTCGTTGGCATCCGGTTTTAAGTTCTGTCTTCTTTCTCCGTTCTGGTCCCAGTCCTTTGTCTATATCACATAACCTTGCTCCCTTGGCTAGTTTCCTTTCATGTATTTCTCCCACTCTGGCGAACACGTCTTTTTCTCTTATCTTGTATGTTTCCCATAGTCTTGCACGTAGCCTTTTCACATGTGATTCAAATTTTCAGTAATTCTCCACCTCTCTGCAATTGGAAGATCTGTTTCTCTAATCTAATTTCCAGGTGGGCTTTTTGTCCTTGTTGTTTGAGGATTCTCCTGCTGTTGTAAAGTGATCCATTATATTTTTTGCGCCAGCGTAGATCAGGCTATTGATCATCGTTCTGTCGTTAGTTTCAATATGCTGTAAGAGATAGTCGACATTTTCAGTCGACTCTTTTACTTTTTCCTAGTCCTTCCCCCCAAGTGATTGCAGTGTCTTCTTCCCTTTTTGCATCATTTCTTCAGTGTTTTCATCTGGGCTTTTCCTTTTTTTACATTGGGGTGTCGACCTCTCTTTCGTGTATATGGCTTTGGTCAGGGTTTTTCTTTCCAGTTTCCGTTTAGCTGTTTATTATGTTTTTGTGTTAGTGGAATCTTCTTCGAATAAGTTGCATTATTCCTGTATCAATGTTATTTCCTGTAGTTCTATCTCCGATAGCCATTTGTTTTTCAGGATTTGTTTCACTTGACCTGCAAGCGCAGATTTGATGCTCCCACACTGGATATTCCTTTTTTTTTTTATTATTATTATTATTATTATTATTATTATTATTATTATTATTATTATTATTATTATGTACTTACTTTGTTCCTGATTACGTTTGAATTATGATGCCATATCTGGTAAATGATAAATAAGATTTTCGTATCTCGCATAAATTAATCACTGCACTGTGCATGTGACCAGAACTAATTATCCAAATATGTATCCAAAGTTATCTAAAAAAAATGTTTTTTCCTATAATTATCTAAAAAAAAAAAATACCAGCGCAAGATTTGGGCATTTTTGATCCAAAATGACCATAGAGACCAAAAAAGTCAAACAAAACATGTTTTTAGATGGTGTACTCGCCAAAAATGTGACCAGAAGAGGAGCATACTGAGACACACACAACCAGACTGGCAAAGAGAGAAGAATCAGTAGGCTACTTGACTGGTTGATCGGATGGGCCATTTGTTGGGCTACGTTAATTCAATACATTTATATTTGAAATATTTTTACGATGTTCCCATATTGATAAACCACTAAATCGAGGTAGATAAATATATACTTTTTGTACATAGAAGAAATTTTTTTTTCTAACGTTAAGAATGATCATGAAATTTTAAATCTAGTATAATGTTCTTTCTAATTGGACAAGCGAGTTTCGTGCCCTTCCCTAAATATGAGTGAGATGAGCTTTTTTCACAAATCGATTTCAATTTTGTAATAACTTTGGTATAATTCAACCAATTTTGATCAAATGAATGTCATTTTGTTGTGATCTTTATTGTGAGTAACATTCATCTAAAAAAATGAATATTCTCTCCCTTATTTGGAAGATGAATTTCACCTTCACTTATATATTTGTAATGTTATCTAGCCATTCTGAAGCGTTGTTATGTCTTTTTGAGTCCTCATATGTCGTTCTAGAAATTCTTTTCTTCGATGACATTTGGTTTTATATTCCGTGTTCTTTCTCCGTTCAGATCTAAGTCTCAAAAATTGCTCTGATAAACGTTAGATACAAACTTTTAGCGGAAGATTATTTCGAATTCGATATAACACAATGCACATCTTTCCGTATAACCTCTATTCGATTTGAAAAAAAACCCCGAGATTCTTCAAATGGCCAATATATGAAAAGAGTTTTAGTGTATTATATTGGGAAGATTTTGAAAGTCTGACACAAATTAGTCGAGAGATTGGTAGGTTGAATCCACCCGGAAACTACATATTTTTTTGAACATTAGCAGTAATAACAGATGTTGTGAGCATATAATAATATTAACGAAAACAGGACAAGCAAGTAAAATTCGTAACTTCAAAATGTGTTGATACAATTGTATAAACTTGAAAATACTGAACAAGTATATTTTAACATAAAAGTTAAATCATTGTTGATCATTACGTTGGAAAATTTTTTGAATGTTGAGGCATAACTGAGGGGTAGAATTGGGCAATTCGAAAATGTACTGAGACCCTAATGGAGGGGGCAAATAAATTTTATAAATAGTAGTCACCTACTGCATTTCTACTGACGAATATCAGTGAATTTTGGCAGTAACTCAAGGAGCCACGCCCCATCACTTAAGGCCTTAAATCTCCTTCAAATCTGTAGGCACGCGTCTGACATGCAGGTAAATGCCATTCTCTGAAGCAAATTCTCAGTAAATGATTGCCACAATCTGAGATTTGTTTTTTGATTGTTGCAATTATTAGGATCAAATAGTTATTTACTGCAGAATGTATGATATGTCCATTTGCATTGGATAATTAGGTACTTTTGGTTCGGCCATGGATTATAATTTTGAAGCCAGTGATACGTGTGGAAATAGTAACTAGGACTATAAATAAAAGTTCATGTGAAACCAGGATTCTCATAGAAAAACGCAAAAACCCCAAACCACCGATAACAACAAGAGAGAATGTTGAAGAGAACAGAATAAAACAATTAAAAAGAAACAAAAAAAAGGAAATGTGCAACAACAATCATCGAATCAACTCTCGAAAAAGGTCGGGGCTTCAAAGCTATGAACAAAAGCCTTAATCCAAGACAGAAGCAAATAATCAGCACACTTGCAGAAAATGGAGACTTGACATCAAACAGAGACAGGATTGTCGAACGTACCCAAGTATTCTACTAAGAGCTTCATTCCTCCAAAATAGCGACTACTAAACAACGAACAGAATACACAATACGCGAGCAATTAACTGAAGGGTTGTCCAAGAGTAACCCCGTGGGAGGTGAAACAAGCCATCAAACAAACAAAGAAAATAAAGGCCCCTAGACCAGAAAAGATCACTATTGACGAACTCGAAAAAAGATGGTAGGATCATTTCTAGGAAACTAGGCATTCTATTCGAATTATGCCTAAAACGAAGTAAAGTCCCGGAAGATTGGAACACTGCAATCGTAATACTTTTATGTGAAAAAAGAAACCCAAATGTCCTCAACAACTTCAGACCTATAAGCCTATTCAACTGCATAAACACACTTTTCACAAAAATCATCACCAACTGAATCACAGAAATACTTTGTTAAATCAAACCACGGGAACTGGATAACTTCAGACCATTATATCTAACTAGGACAATGAATCCCCCTCAAGCCCTCAAAAAAGTAAAGAATCACTCTAGGATGATGAGCCCAAAAAACAAGATCTCACTTATCCTAAAAAGAAGGGTATACAGCCATTGCATCATTCTGATTGTCACTTATTGAGCTGAAACATGGAACCTAACCTAGAGACAGACTTGCAAACTGTGAACCATGCAACGTGCACATGAAAGAATTATGCTCAACCTTACATGGAAAGTTCACAAGACAACACCATATATCAGGGAGAAAACAGGAGTCCCAGACATCATGGAATCCATTGAAAAACTCAATTGACAATGGGCTGGCCATGTTGTAAGAATGACAGACAATCGATGGATATCATGACTCATAACTATGGATCCACATTCGAAACCGAGGCTGGCAGAGTACTAGATGGAGAGACGAACTTAACAAATTCAGAAAGTACTGGCTCCGCGATGTCCACAATAGAGAGGTGTGGTGAATCCTCAGGAAGATTTATGCCCAACGACTGACGTTAAAAGACTGATGATGATAATGATTGCAACAATGGCACAAAAATATAGATAATATATTTGGTATTAACTATAATTTACAATCGTCTTCCTAATTATTATTATTATTATTATTATTATTATTATTATTATTATTATTATTATTATTATTATAGTAGTAGTAGTAGTATATGAGTATGGATATTGTAATTATTTGTCTTATACTAATAGTAAAATTCTTGAAGAGCTTTTGCTACAGTAATCTTACATTACCTCGATTGTCCAATATCGAGACTGGCTTGCTTTCCACTGCTCCAGAATCAAATGTTCGCTCCGTTCGACTATAATATGATATTCAACAAGTTTTCCCCTTCCTCATACCTTCTCTCACCATCCTTGTAAAATAAGACCTGATAGTCATGCTTCTCCTTGTCTATATGGTTTCTTTTCCGAAGGACACCCAAGAACGATATCAGTTTAATTTTCGAAGCCTCAATAATTGTTTACCGGAAGAAGAACAGAAGCCTTGCAAGCTATCAACAATTGAATATGATAATGAAGTTCGGCACCCTTATACGAATGAAATCTTATTTCATTCGTTTGTATGTTCTGTGCAAGAGCCGGTTCTTCATTAACAAACAAATAAACGGAAAAACAAAAAGAAAAGAGTTAAAGAATTATGTCAACAAACAAGAACCATAAGTTCAACGATACATCCACTGCCCATGGTAGCAGTAGTAGCAGCAACAGCAGCAGTGGTAGGAAAAAAAGCAAGTAGTCATTCTTTGGGTAAATTGATTCTGATACTTGTAAGATATTACGATGTTGAAATATTCTTAGATTACTATTTTCAATAAAAATTGCAAATGGCCATATTTGGCCTTTTTGTCCTCTTTGCTTATTTTTGGCTTCGTCTGAATTCAAAAATGCCGAACCCGTGCCTTCTATAATGACACCATAGCTCCTGGCTTCTTAACGATGCCACACCTTTCATGATATCACAACTTTTCCTCCCCCTCTATTTCTGTCTTACAACGCAACTGGGAACGACCGACCAACAAGCATCTAATAAAAATGTGTGGACCCCTAAAACTACTGGAGCTCTGGCCAATTTCATTTCACTATATCAGTCTGTCTCTCTGTGGAGATGGTCAAAATATATAGCAGTCACCTTTTGCTGCCACTGGCTGGGAAGGTAATGTTATTTTGAGAGAGAACATGATAACGATCGTATGCCTTTCTCAAGTGCACTGATAAGAAAGTAATATTAATAATGTCAGACTTTGAACACAGTACTCTGATTCCGTTCCCCAAGCTGAAAACTATTACACCAACTGGTGTTTCCTGTTAATACACACACACTTATCAATAGTTTCAATAGTAACAAAATCAAAGCCAATCTTCAACATTGTACACTGATCACGTAACACGAGAGAATAACACTAATTTTCAACATAAAGAAACAATGAGTAAGCGTTCGGTGCCACCGTCAATTCAATTCATGAATATCAAATCAAATCAAATCTATGGGAAACTGGTCTGGTTGGTTATTCAATAGAATGCATCACTTAACCATCGTCTTTGGGCAGTGTGTCGTGTTGGGAGTGATCAATTGACAAAAGAAGAAGAATGGAGAAAGGGGTGACCAATGAATTAGTTACTTAACTCGCCTATTGAAGGATTATTGGAAGGTCTGAATTTTCAAGAACAGTCGGGTACAAACTAGGAACCAACATGGTATTTACTTAGATTGAAAATTGAACCCTATACACACTCAAAAGCTATTAAGTTGGGAAGTATTTAAAAATAAAACTTTACTGTTAACATATTAAGAAGTAAATGTTTGAATTTTCTGTCTCCAGTGGTGCAGCCCGTACGCGTGATGCGTACATACATAACCAGCCAGCCAGCCGAGCCAACTTGAAAACAGAAGAGACCAATATTGACAGTTTTGGTTGACGGTCTCTAATATTTGAAATGATCCAAAATAAGTGAGTGTGCCAATACCGACTACATTTTTCCCGAATTTTCAATGTTTCCTGTTTGTTTGTTTGTTTTTTTTATCGAGTTTTCATCTCCGAATCAGACAGTAACAGAATGACGCTCATTTTTTATCTTTTCTTTCTTCCTCAGTGATGAGTTTCCTCAATTTTCGGCAACTCTTCTTTTAGATTTGTTAGAATATATCAACCAAAACTGTCATCATAGTCAACATGGGTTGCATCAGTTTTGAAGTGATTCTGGCGGGCTGGATGGCTCTTCATGTATGTGTCACGTGTACATGCCAATTAGTTTTTTGATTTCCGGACGTGTACAAGCTTGTTGGGTTTTTTTTTTATTCAGACGTTTTAGCGGTCATTGCCCTACAGATGCTACTAAAAAAAACGTTGGTTACGTGACATTTTGTGGTCAATGACTAGCCAAAACCTGTTGATCGCTATTATTATTACAATTATGAAATCGAGAAACACGCAGGGTTGTCACTATATAAGACCTATCATTTGCAAATAATACACAATAAATGTAGAACTTAGAATTGAGATGTGCATCTGATTATATAACCCATCAACTGTAAATGACGGGAATTCTTTGGCTTATTCAATAAAACTTTTGTTTTATTGTGATTAGTGACAACTCAGCTCTGTCTGTGTCAGGTAGTTTATCTTGCCTCTGACAGCCATTACTCATCATCACTTCCTGCAATTAAAGGGTTAATAGCAAGAAAGAGATATCTTCATATAGCATTTTATAGCACAGGCTGGTTGAAACGCGATTGATGACGGATAAAATAGAACAAAAAAAGGAGCAAACATTCTTATTTGTTGATTTGAAATTAAACTACCAACAAATAAGAAACCGAGAACCACATTTCGATGTTACACGCCAAATATTTGATGACAATGCAAAAACAAAGACAGCCGCTGCTAACATCTAATCGATATAAACGGAGAAATACATCCGCATATTGAAGGAATATCCAACATATTTAGAAACATATATAAGAAGTCCTGAAACAACCGCTAACACTTTAAAGAAACGCATAACGAAAAACTCAGCAAGATTCAATAAAAATAAATTGATGGCGAAAAATTGAGAAAATAAATGCAACAAAAACAATCACTTCACTTCTTGAAAAGGAATGGATTGGAAAAAGAATTCTATGATTATTATCATTATTTTTATCATTATGATTAAGAAGGGGAAGAAGAAGAATTAGAAGAAGAATTACAATTATCATTATGATTATTGATAATAATAATAATGATAATAATAATAATAATAATAAGAAGAAGAAGAAGAAGAAGAAGAAGAAGAAGAAGAAGAAGAAGAAAAAGAAGAGGACTCATTTATCACTGCCGACTGTGTGGTTGGAGAGAAAAATTAAGTAAACTATTAACTTGTAAAAAAAATGACGAGGATGAATTTTTTAAAACATTCTGTTGTACAATTAGGAATTACTGGTGCTGGTCTTGAATCGAAGAATGTCAACCAAAATAGATCAGCTCATGAAATAAAGAAAGCACTGGGAGAAACGTAATTGCATGTATAGTTTCAAAGAGATACCGCAGTAGTGAAGAAAGTTGTATTGTCTTTGGAGTAACTCCGGTGTGGTGATTTGGAAAGAGAAACGAGTGTTTATTGGTTGTTGCTAAAGAGCCAGCACGAAATGCCAACTTAGTACAGAAGGAAATAAACCATTCATCTTCAGCGATTAAAGACCTCTTGTGCAATGAGCGAGGGTAAATTATTGATTACATTGTGGCACGCTCTAAAAGGTTGCCCCCCCCCCAAATACAAACGAGAACATGATAAGGTCCGTCTCAATTTGTACTGGGAACTGTGTAAGAAACATGTCTACAACAGATGAGCAGTAAAATCATATACCAGAGAATATGTTAAACGACATTGTTAAACCAAAGAATCTGTGGGATTTTGATTTACAGACGGATAGGGTAACTAAACACTGTAAACCAGACATTAAGGTAAATGATGCAAAAAAAGAGAGAGAGAGCATTTCACAATCGATGTTGTCATACCCGTAGACAAAACAATGCACACAAAGAAGTTGAGAAGGTAGAAATCATATCAATTTGAAGGTGGAAATTTCAAGAATATGGGTATTCCTTGCAGCAAAAGTGAACGCCCTGCCAGTTGTAATCGGAGCATTGTGTTCGACCGAGAAAAAGTTAAAGAAATTCCCTTCCTTGGAACAGCTCATATTCTGAGAAAAGTTCTTTTTGAGGCCTTTCATTAAGGCTTGACAGTCAGCTTACACACTATAATAATAGCCGGAGACAGCCCTGGAGAATGGAAACCACAAATTACTTTAGAACTTTGACGTCCAAACGGACCACTTGATCCAAGCAAGAAGACTGGACCTAGTAATCGTAGATAGGAAGAGGAAAAGCCGCTAAATGATAGACATGGCTGTGCCTGCAGACCATAGAGTAAAGAGGAAAGAGAAAGGAAAACTGGAAAAAAACCAAGATCTGGCAAGAGAACTGAAGAAGATGTGGAACATGAAAGTCAGGCTAGCACCAGAAATAATAGGCGCACTCGTAACCGCTGTAGAGACACTGAGGGTGAGATTGGAGGAGCTGAGGATAAAAGGAATGAATGAGGCTGTACAGACCACAGCACTGCTAGGAACTGCACGGATACTTAGGGAAGTGCTAGAAATATAAGATCTACGACCCTAAGTGTTAGCAGTGGCCTAACAGAGGAAGGGGGACTCAAATGGTAGCCGAGGTATGAACAACGGCACTGGTGTGATAGGTGAGGGAGAGACGAGGTATGGGCTGAAGATCAGAGATGACTTACTGTCACTCAGCCTTCAGCGATGACCACTGGGTAACTGGTGTGAAACTATAAGCCACAGTACTGCTGTAGACTATGAGAGAGTGGAGAGGAGGGCTGGAGACTTGAGGAGACTTACTGTCACTCAACCTCCAGCGGTAACCATCAGGCAACCGGTGTGAAATCAATGATGATAATAATAATAATAATAATAATAATAATAATAATAATAATAATAATAATAATAATAATAATTTAAAAAAAAGACACTGAAGTCAAGAATGGAGGAGTTGGGGATGAATGAGATGATTGAGACAATATACATCACAGCACTACTGAGTCTGCACAAATATTTTGGAGGGTACTGGATATATGAGACTTACGACATCCAATCATCAACAATGGCCCAACAATTAGAATGGAAAAGATATAAGTAAGTATAGCGGGAGGGTCGTTGGGACAGTGAAAACCACTGCTCTGCTGTAATCTGCGAGGACACTGAGAGGAGGGCCGGAGACTTGAAGACACTTGCTGTCACTCAGTCTCCAGCGATGACATAATAATAATGATAATAATAATGATGATGATGATGATGATGATGATGATGATGATGATGATGATAGCAACGGTAATAGGAGTAGTGTTCTTATTAATAGCTCTCTTGAAAACTGAAGAAATCTGCTTTCACTTTGCCTATTAAAAGATTTTAATGATGGTAATAGATACATGGAATTTTTACCAAAAATAATAGGCAAGAATAAAATAGTAGTGAAATCAATAATAATAATGAAAATAACTGAAGGAATGATATTCAATGAAAATTTTATATTTTACAAAATAAAAATAAATCTATAAATTCATTATTCACTCTGGTCATGGCCCATAAAACAGATTTTCACAGTTTCCTGCTTAGCGTGAGATTGAAGACTGCTGCTCCGGTCTGGTAATTAGTCTGACTGGCAATGCTTCATCAAAAATAACTTATTAAGGAAAAACGAAATTTAATAACGACTCCGAGTCGAATCAAATGAAGTAATTATAATCGAGTCTGGCCGCTCATAAATTGCTTTCGTCATTTTATTCGCCTTTAATTTTCCCTTTTTTTTTTAAACAAAAAAAATCTCATTAATTTGTTTCTCCAGTTGAATTTTTTTCCTTTTTTTGTACACAAATGCGAGGATGTAAAATCAGCATACAAACGTCAATAATTCGACGAAATTCGTTGCTTTCATAACTGTTCGTTTTTTTCTTTCTTTCTTTCTCTCTTTCTTTTTTTCTTTGTTTGTTTGTTTCTTTGTTTCTTTCTTTGTTTCTTTTTTCTTTGTTTGTTTCTTTGTTTGTTTCTTTCTTTCCTTCTTTCTTTCTTCCTCCCTCTTTATCTTTATCTTCTTCTGTCCCTCCCAATCATGATTGAATCACCGGAGCCACAATCTCTAACTCTAACAAACAACACACATCGTAGTTACGCGTTCTTCCCTTTTTAGCCAGTTGTTTTCATTATGTCAGCTCTACCGAACACACCTTCTGGTGCAGAGCCTAGCAGGTTCGCAGGACCACTCCCCAAGACATATTCTCTGAACGGTATCCGGATTTTTTTTCCAATTCATTTCGATGGATCCTCTTGTTTGTTTGTTTGTTGTTTTTTTTCTCTTATTTTAATCTTGTGTCAGGGCTACCAGGCACACTGTTTTGCCTAGAATTTGTGAATCAGCATGAGTACACCTTGCAGAAAATTCCTACCAATGTTTTTGTTTTCGAGGGTGGGCATATTCTTTTAAGCGAAAAAAAGGAATTCTTGGTTACGAGTATCGTTTTCTTTTCAAATAAATTGTAACAGTAGTAGCCAAGAGGGTCACCAGTGCCAGCACCCTTTCCCTATTCCCCAGCAGGCAAAATCAGGTGAAAAAGATGTCAGTATTTCTCCATTATTTAATTTTTCACCGGATGAAGTAACGTAAACCATGACTTCTTAAAGTTGGTGTCGGCACACATCCGGGGACCGGTGATTATTGAGGTTGGAACAACTTCTTTTTCTTTCCTTAGGATAGACAGAGAGAGAATCGTGGTTTTTTTTGTTTTGGGGTTTTTTTTTGGGGGGGGGGTTAATGCTTTTTTCAGGCGAAAAATTATTGGAATCTTTTTCAATTCTTGTATTAATGTGTCACCGCTACCGGACATACCTCAGTGATTCACCTAATGCCTGGTATCGCGTATTATTATTATTATTATTATTATTATTATTATTATTATTATTATTATTATTATTATTATTATTATCTGGTGGTTTAGCTACAAGAGTGACAGCAAATTTTCTCAAATCTCTTGCACCTTCTTAAGTATCTTCGTAGACCCCTAAACTACCGTGAAATCAAGTGATAGCGAATATCCTCCATACTGCAACACTCTCCTGTGTATTTTACCTTGTTATAGTAATGATGCTGTCCAGATGGTTTCAATATTTCAAGTTCTTCTGAGGCTCTTCAGGAATGTACCAAGTACCACAGTTACGGGTGTCTCCACAGTATTTTCAGTTCGCCTGCGAAGTCAATATATTTCTTGTTTTTCACTTTCTTCAAGTTCTAAGCTGTGGCCTGTCGTCAAATAAGTGACATCTGCTATATGACAATTTTTCTTTTCTATTTATAAAAAGCCTTTTCTTACATTTGTGTCTCACTTGTGTTCAATGTTCTGCATTCTGGTTTTCTAATGTGGGAGATGCGATATTGAACGTGCATTGAACGTCCTATTGTTACTTATAAGATTTGATAATGATTTTTGTTGTGGGTGTGTGTATCAGAATAGCTCTCAAATAAATGTACTTAACGTCTAAAATGTAACAGTAGTGTTATACGACTTGTATCATCCTAGCAAGAAGTAAAGTTTCCGTGAAGAATGGCCAATCCACTTCAGAAAAAAATAACCGTTGTATCGTATAAGAGAGAAAGGAGATAGAATAAAACTGCAAATACATTGATGGACGGAGGCAAAATTGGTCAAAATGTTGACCAATCAAAGTGACGAGTGAACTTGGAGAGAGTAAGAACAAATTTTGAAATGGTGAAGCATTATTTAAACAAAATGATTTTGATAAACCAATATTTTGATAATTTTGATCGCTTTTTAGCTTCATTTGAATTTTTATGTTTGTCTCACAACCTTGACACGGGCCGTAATTTTGCTGTTACAAATAGTGTGATCAGAAATAATGAGATAGCCACTGATGGGAATCAAAATAACATCCCTCATGCTAGAGGGAAGCCCAGTTTACGCCTGGCTGCTATGACTACTCCACCACAGAGGCCTTCATGTGCCACAGAAGACAATATTCATTTTTTCAAAACCCATTCCTTATAATAACTATCGGCGATATGACTTTTGAATTTTTAATTGAAAAAAAAAAGGAAAGGACATTTATTGTTCATGCCAAGATTTTGGCAGTAATACCAAATTTGTTCAAGGAATCTTACACCATCAGTACGACAACGTCGTTGCTATAATTTCTCTTGATTTCAATTGAGTCAAGCTCTGTAAAAGCATTTTTATCATTCAAATGTCCGGCCGAGCCAAGTCTGCCACTCCATGATATTTTCCGCCACGAAATAAAAAGAACAAAGCTATCGTCCTATTCAACATTGAAGAGGTTATGAAAACGGGAGTACATAAGATGAGGGAAAGGCTGCTGATGATGATGATCATAAAGATCTTGTAACTACCCCACCCAGTAATCCCTGATATTCAAACAGCTGTATATCCGTAAAGTTTGTAATATGTAGCGTCTCACCTTCACAATGCTTAATATAAACTGAGGCTCGGTAAAAGATCCCCAGCGTTTTGATATTCCAATGCATCCCATCGCCATCATTTTATGAATCAGACTTTTCTCCTGGATTGTTAGAAAATACAATTTATCCTAAAATGCTTCATCATCTGCCTACACAATGAGCAGTGTGGCTATTTTTGTTTCACAGTCCGTAACAGTGAATTCTACCCCTTAAAGATAAGGATTTTGCTGATAAAAGTATCTCCTATTCACCATTCGAAATAATAATCTCTTCAACATGAGTGAAGTTACTTTTCAGAGGCGTCCTGATCCTCCATAAGAAGCTCTGTCTGCTCGTCACTCCGTAAGTCTGTTCCTGCATTATTTCTCAGCTGTTTTAAGGCAGAATTTCTTGAAACTTGGTAGAGTGATGTCCCTTGATGAGATGCTTCTAATCGGGAAAGACTTTCCACTCAGGGTCATCTGATGTAGCAATAATTACATTTAAAATTCATATTGTAGTTGAAATGATGTTCCCAACGATTTCAAGTCAGATTTACCTGAAACTAGCTTTTGATAAGATATTTCTTACCTAAAATTATCTTTTACTCAGAGAAACATGATCTGGCAATGATTGCGTTCAAAATTCGTAGTGGACACCTCATTGAACTTTCAGTTATTGCTAATCAAACATCAAATGAAAACATCAGGCATAAACATTTCATGGGTAGATCTTTTCAATGCATCATGGGTGGGCAATATATATATATATATATATATATATATATATATATATATATATATATGTGTGTGTGTGTATGTATATATATATATATATATATATATATATATATATAGAGAGAGAGAGAGAGAGAGAGAGAGAGAGAGATAGAGAGAGAGCGTGAAAAAGAATGTTATGTATCCGACAGCATGGTGAAAAAAGAAGACAACCTGGAAACGGAGTTGACTGCAAATATGTTATTCATCTATATGTGAAGATATTACTATTGCAGATAAGAACCTACTTTTGAATTTCACCACATTTGTATGGATGTTTGCGTAGCTCAATGGTTAGAGCACCCGACTAATGGCAGGCATGTGAATTCACTCGTTGATTGGTGGGTTGATCAAATACTATTTGTATTTGGTTTAATTGTGCACATGAACACCATTACAGACAACAACATTTCAAAATATATATGTGTGTGTGTTTGTATTGTTTATTTCCTAAAAATTCATCTCATAGAAATTGAAATATATCAACAAATAACTAGTGAAAATATAAATGCAAAAAATACAAATATTAAAAAGTAAAGATGGACATGTTTTTTTTTCTTTTTGTTGATCAAGTATTGTTAATCATTATTACCACTTTTCTTCATTTTTACGCGACTGTTTAGCTCCATCTGAGAAGAGTTGCGATGGAAAAGACAGAAAAACTATTAAGCTAAAGGTGAATAGTAACATATAGATGGAAAAATGTTCATAATGATAGAAGATTGTTCATGTTAGAAACTCGTTGTAACTGAGTTGTACAATTTTGTCTCAAAAAAAGAAGCTCTGCCTAATCATGCTTTAATCGTGAACTGAAAATTGAAAAAATAAACATTTTTTTTTTAAAAGCAATTCACCATTTATCAACCTGACACCACTTATCTGATAATAGCTGTTTCCCCCGCAGCACCTATTGTTTGATATCGGGTGTCATTTGAAGGCCGGGTGGTACGTTTTCTAGAGAGTCAACCTACTTTCGAGATCTTAACGACTGCTTGACAAAGGGCTGTAAAGATAAGAACAGGGGTTTCAGAAGAACGTGAATGTTCTCCCTCAGTGTAGAATTAAAAGGAAACAAAATCTTTTTTTTTTTTCAATTGTTTTCAACAGATAGATATTCAAATTCTTGAATAGGAATTCTAGATGTATGCTAACGTACGTGTTGCAAATAGTGCCGAAGAAAGAATTGGTCAAGAACTCAGTAGAATATGTAACTGTTACAGTAAATAATCTTGAATTGGATTTTTGAAGACTCAATATTTTCTCGATTCAGTCTACTGTTTTATTGAGATCATTAAAAACTATTCATCTTATAAATAAAGTTGACAAATTGGTAGATTTCTAAAATGTGATACTGTTTAAAAGGAGCCTATTTAGGGCGAAGCCAGTAGTAAATGTAGGTTTTATAACTCAAAAAGAACTAAATTTGAGTTAACAAATTTGGTTGAAGACTTGAGAATTGGTTCCTCAAAGTCAGAAGAAAATATCAAGTTCAAGGCATGTCAAGGATACAAATAGTTTATGGACAGTTTAAAACCGTTATCAAGCTTGTTAGTATTGACAGAAATGTTCACAAAAGTTATAATTAACTACATGAGCTATGAGTCATATGGGTGGAGTAGAATTTTATTGATGATCGTACGTAGTTGAAAGCGTTCACACCTGTGCTCAGAGAAATTCATGCATTTGAGCGAAAAGAAATGAATAGATAAAACTGGGTCGAGAAGCAGAAGTTGATGACTTTCATTCGCTATCGCATTGATGCTCTGATGCCAAAATCAGTTCACATCTAAGCCACTTGGAATTTAGGCTCTACGAGGGACTGTCAACATAGGCTTCTACAGTTTTTAAGTTGGTCTGGCTGATCGGTTACCTGAAAGGCTATGTATGTATCACGCGTACAGGCTGCATCGATGAAGGTACAGGGCTTGAAATTCAAACATTCACTCATTGTTATGTCTAGGAAAAAAAGTTTTTCTTCTATTTTTTGAAAAAATTCTCCGAAATATGTTTTTACTTAGGGTTTGATTTACAAATTTAAAAAAAGCTTATTTTTTTAGTGATCGCTGTCCATCGGAAGGTGAGAGAAGTAAATTATTAATTGATCACGACTTTTATCAATTTTTCAGCTGATCGTGCGGCATGCTTTCGAAAGATGTTGGTCACATGATAATTTCAATTGAGTGATAAACCAGACCTATTCTATGGTTTGCTCTATTTGCAAAGATAGAAAGTCGTATATAAATACTTCGAAATTTAAAGCAAAAAAGAAATATTTGCAATAAAATGCAAGTGAGTATATTGCCCAACAATAACAAAACCAAACAAGCACAATCATAAACATTTACATACAATATATATTTTTTTCCGGAGATTGGGAAATTTTGATTTGAGTTTAAATTTTTATGGTGCATTGTATATATTTCGTAGTAGAATGTTCTGTCAAAGCCCAACCCTTTTGACCGATATGTGATTCCCCCAAATCTTTCTTCGTTTTTTTCCTCCAATGCACCGCCATTTTCTTCAACTCTGATTTATCTATTTGAATCTTTTCTCTCAACATGCAACGGGAAGCTTATCTCACAATTTTCTGCAGTAGAACTTTTGATAATTCCTGTGATAAGGTGAAATGCATTAGGTTCTATCTTAATGATATATTGTGAGATTTGACACACGACTTCTCGATCTCCAATTTTCTACATGGTTATTTACTACTACAATTCAGTCGGATTATCTAAAACACTCACAAAACACATGCACATATATATATATATATATATATATATATATATGTGTGTGCGTGTGTGTGTGTGTGTGTGTGTGTTTATATATTACATTATTGTTTCATCGAAACTTTTATTTGAAATAATCCCGACGTTAAACGGTTAATATATCACTTAGACAACGTAAACACAATGAACAAGTAAAGAAAAGGGTACTGCTGCTTATTCCATTTACGGTTGTCTAGGCCAAGTGATATATTAATCGTGCACTGACGGAAGATCATTTCAAATGAGAATTCAACATGATACAACGCAATTCATAATCATCCTCTCGGATCATACATAGATTTCTTTGTACATATATATAAATACACACACACACATATATATACATATATATATATATATATATATATATATATATCAGTAGCATATAAGAGGCGTTCACCTATAATATACCTCGGAGACTATTCAGTCGAGACGGCTGTTCACTTAGCTCTAAGGTCCCTGGGGAAAGGTATGAAACCATTTTTCTTTGCTCTCTGTCTCATTGCCCGATAACTATAAATCTCACTTCCTTTGCTCCTCTAAAAATGTGTGCGTGTGTGTATGTTTGCATGTTTGTGTGTGCGTGCTTTCAATTCGGATAGTTGAAAAGGTAGATGCATTGAAAATTAGAGAGATTTGTAGAGAGGAAAAATCCAGAGAAGCCACCCAGATAATTTCATTGGAACGTTTTCAAGTGTATCAGCGACTGGAGACTTTGGGTGAGCATATAAACCACTCTGACATCGGTCCACCAATCAAGTCACCGAGCCCACATGAGAAAGTAAAACAACATGATAGAACCAAGATAGATAGGGTTGACTAGAGCAGCTGTTACTTCTTTATCTAGTTATCCCATGACAAGTGTCTTGGGTAACTGGGGAAGTGAAGTAGAAACTAAGGTAGGTCAGCCGATAATAAGGTGAAGCGGGTACGTAGTCTAAAAACATCGGAATACAATGGGTTTCCCTTTTAATATCCTCATTTGATGCACACACACACACACACACACACACACACACACATATATATATATATATATATATATATATAATTTTGCAAGAAAGGACGCCAACACATACACTCAATATAAATATTTCAAAAGGTCAGTTTTGAATGCTCTTGTTGGGATCATTTAATAATTTCATTCATATATTTATACGATGTGCCACAAAACTTTAAACTCTGGTGAAATTTTCACCTTACTCTTAGAGAAATCATTCTTGCTTAGTGAATAGAACCATTATCAAGATGAAATACGAACTGCAAGCCTCCAATCTGAAACAACTTCAGCTACTAAAATCCTATTGTCGAAAAATTTGAATGCCATTTTCCCATCATATCATGAAGCAGCCCTAAACATGGTGAGAGCAATGTTACGTTGACGCAGCTACCCTATCGGTTTCAGCTTCGATCCCAGTAGCAGTCCTATTTTCTTCAATTATTCAATCTATTTACGTTCTCTGGGCCAAAACATAATTTATGATTTTTTTTGTCGGGTCTTAAATCAATTTCTTGATAAAAATTATATTTTTCACTAATTTGAAGAGTTTCCCTTTGGTAATCGTGGGTCACGCCAGTGATATTGAGGGTTATCTGGGCCATCCAGGTAGAAGTTGTCTCCGTCTTAGAAGACAATTCAGCACCCCTTATTCCACGTCCAATGTTTTTGTTTTTTTTGTGAAACTCAATCAATCTTTCAACTTTAAGGCGATCCATGGACTTATGTTTTTTTATCCTCCCTGCCCTGATACCTACCCTGTCATCACGATCGGAAATCTTCTTGGGTCCACCATGATTATCTGGATCACCCAAACATTTTCTTACCACTGACCAACAATGATGAATTCGTCCACCCACTGCACGTTGTGAAGGTCCCTGATCCCAAAGTTCAAAAATCCAACCACGTTCTGAATTGAACAGATCGTGTGGACCTGACAGAGCTTTTAACAACAATAGTAACAGATGAATTGAGTTTTGAACCTTTTCTTCTCATAGGTCTGTCTGCTCAGATGGTGTAGTGGTTAGCACGTCTGCCCCCACATATAGGAATCCGGGTTCGATTCCAGGTACGTGTAAAGACTGTAAAAAACTCTCCATGAGGACAAATTTAACTAGATAATCAGCAGCTATTTAAGTACACCCCACGCCGTGTGATTAGGGTGAAATAAAAGTCGATTCCTCTCCAACTCAAAACGATTGTAGTGGACTGCCAGCGCAGCACAAGTCCTGGTTTGATGTGCGTTGGCTCGCATGCATGCAATTGTCATGAAGTTTCAAGTTGAGCTGTGATGCAAGTTTCCAGAGAATAAATTTGTTAAAACTTTTCAACTTATGGGTAATGGTCAACTTTTTTTTTAATTATTGAACAGTTCCTTTGAAGGTCCCAAAGCTAAAAGTGCAATGAATTACTCCATATGATAATGAAACTATTTTATCTTTTTATCTTGAGTTGTATGATGCACTGAATATTTTTGTAAAATAATAGTTCGTCCATTGTATCAAAGTGGTAAAGTGCTTGTCGCCAGTTGGATAGGCAGTGGTTAAATTGTCATAACAGAGATTTTAAAATAGTACTCAATGCCTATTCGCTAAGCACAAGGACCAGGATAGAGGAACCTCTCCCCAAGGCACGGGGAATCAAAGGAAGAATGTTGGAATTTGCAGAGACACATCCATAGCCGTAATTTGGAATTTTCAAAATGCCCGCCGGAGAATACATAGTTGGCGCTATTTCAGCTTCGAGTCAGCCTCGAAGAATAACAAGCAGAACTGATCAGATTAACTGCATCCCGGACAAAGTTCAGCATCGATTAAAAGCTACAATTTTACAGTTCTCCAGAAATGGGTCCAGTAAATATTGCTTCACCCTGGATATGTGTTACTGATTCCCCTGAAATGAGTGGACAAACCAACTATGACAAGCATGACCTATCATTGCCTAGAAATCATTACTCCACAGAATATACAGTAGACTCCCATTATTACAACACCCTTGGAATTTGCTGTTATTGTGAGGGGGTTGAAAATACAGCATTTTAAAAATACGGCATGCGAATTACGAAAAAAAGGCATACAAATCTGAATGATACGACAAGCAATTTATTTACCTTGCAATTTGCTCAGGAAACGATATAATCTCCAAAATTAGTCTTGTGAATATATAAAAACACACATGACATTAGAATGCGTAGGACATTTAATATTGCCGTAATAACGACAGCCGTTACAACGAGACTTTACTGCACGAGGAAACAACAACAGGAAATATAAAAACAGCCCCCAAATCATCAAATGGTTCACACTGTGATTTTAATGATGATAGTTTGTAGATTGACCTAGCTCTGTGCCACAATATGAATTCCTTATTGAAATGAAAGATCTTGTTAATTTGTGATGGTAGTTTAGTTCCTGAGTGCCATGGAAAATCAAGTATAAAACTTGTACTAACTTGGAACCTAGCTTTTCCTTCTCTTCATATCATTCCTCCTTCAATTCATTCATGTTGGTCCTTTCGTTTCTCACTTTCTTAATTATTTTATCTTATTTATTTGCTTTTAGTATTTGGTTCTTATTCTACTAACATTATTTTTTTATTCTCCTTTTAACTCCTTCCTTTCAACAAAAAAGATTGATGTTCAACTCTACCAACAACGCTTAGCACAAACACACACACTCAGCACTGAACAGAACAACATGTCAGACCCGACCATTTTTGAGGGTATGTGCGTTAACGCGTGCACAATTGTGTGTGTGTGTGTGTGTGTGCAAGTGTAATATATCTTGACAATAAGAATTATCCCCCATATGACTTTATAATATAAAATCCTATTGTCCTATCATTGGTTCAAATTGTCATGAAAGTCTCGGGCTTCCCAACAAGAAGAAAACATGTAATATCCATGATTAGTTTTGGACAACTTGGCTTAAGATAAATTGCAACTAACTCGTACAAGCGCGCTCTCACACATATACTCACTCATGCATATATGTACATTTTATATACAAGGGGGAAACAGACATACATCTTAGACACAATGGGATGGATACTACAAATATATGTGTGTGTGTGTGTGTGTATGTGTGTGTGCGTGTGTGTGATTTTGTAGCTATGTAGGTAAACATTATTTATTACCAATAATTGACCTCTTATCTAACCATAACTATTTCATTAACACCTGAATTTGATTCATGTTCGGTTGAATGTTGAAAGTTTCAGCCAAATACATAAATATATATATATATATATATATATATGTGTGTGTGTGTGTGTATGTATGTGTATGTGTGTGTGTGTGCGTATGCATGTGTGTATATGCATATATATACAAAAGTACAAATGTGTAATTCAGTACACAACGTGTGACGGGTTTCCTTCATAAAAGTGCTCGATGCAAAAACATTTAGTTTAGTAGACGTTAACGTTTCTGCTTTTTGAGCTTCAATATGTCTATCTATATAGGTACGTCTGATTGTTGGCAGAGATAGTTATGTATTTCTCACCAGCGCAAGTGGATGTATTCGAAGTCAAAGAAAAAAAGATAGGATTTTGAATGCCGATTTCAAGGTTGGTGGGTCCTTCGTCGGAGAATTACATATCAATACATTCTTCTCACTCGATTTTCGTTTATTGTTCTTGTATTGGTCAGAGCAACTCTGAGCAAACCTCCCCCTCCCCCGTTTCTCTGTCTCTCAATATACATTTATATATATTTGACCTGGCTTAATCTTTGATTGCTTATCATAAACAAATCACGATCAAATTGTATCATGATACTGCAAGAACAAAAGAAAATCTGTAGTACTTAATGAACTTACAATGGATTCACCCAAACAACTTCTCACAACGAGGAAAAAACGAACACATGAGCTACTGGAATAATGCATGCCTAAGATCCTTATTTTCATTGCTCTCCCTTTTCTGCACTATCTAGCCAGTGCCGTATCATAATAAAACTATTTATTATATCATTGAGTGATCTTGATAATATCAAATGATAATTTATGATGAATTCTTGGGTAGGTATGCTGTACACTTCCAACATATACCCCTTACACACACACACACACACACACACACACACATATATATATATATATATATATATATATATATAGAGAGAGAGAGAGAGAGAGAGAGAGAGAGAGAGAGAGAGAGAGAGAGAGGGAGGGAGATATGGGGGACCATGTGAATGTTTTTTTCAAAATACGATCCAATTACGAATTATAAGCAAATGCTGACAGGTTTGTACGGACAATTAAGTTCATCCTCCTTTCGATAAAAAAAAACTTATCTTATTGAACGATTTTTTACAAAATCTGATTTTATTGTGGATATAAACGTTAAATTTTATTTATGCTTTCTGTTCGATTTTTCCTGTTTGTCACGGTTCAGATTACTCATTAAGACTGATAAACGCACAAATTTTCATATCTGAGTACATTTGTAAAATTACCGCTTGCCTCCACCACAAAAATGCATGACTTATTGAGATGTTATGTCATCAAAGTGTTTCCATCATGATTTATTTTAACTATTCGAAATCAATCCTAATTTTCGACGCATATTTTGTTTATTTGATGTGTCAAGGGGGAATAATGTTAAGATTTGATCATTGAATAATCACAAGCACAATTCAGGCTTTTTCCTGTCTATCGGAGTGTTTTAGTAACCTGAACTCAGCGAAAAATCCAATCTACTGCCATCCGAAAGAAAAATGGACCATTTATTTGCAATCTTCTCTTGACTATAACTTGGAG
>OY735206.1:33778468-33928468 GCA_963457665.1 Thysanoteuthis rhombus
TTCACCTCTGGGTCAATCATCCACCAGTAAAAGGAGCCCTTCTCTAGAATGTGGGGATAATGTAAAATTAAAGGGAAGGGAATCTCAGCTGTAGTCGACGAAATAAACCAGAGGAGGTTGGCTCAATAAACGAAGAATTAAAAGATACGAACAGCAAATTACACAATACAGACAAAATTGGAGCAGATAAGTTTCACAAGGAACTGAAACATGGAGATGTAGAAAGGAGTGCAACAAGGTGACAGTGACTAGAATAAGTATTGGAAAGATATTCCTGATATCAAAGGGAGAGGGAACGTAGAAATGAATGCAGCTACTCATAAAAAACGAAAAACTCTTTCTGAAAACTAGTAAGCTAGATAGCATCTGTATCAGGTGGAAATTTCGTTTATGAGTTTACAGTAACACACGATTGGCTTACCAAGTAATTCCAAAAATGTCTACCAGAGGGAGAAATGAATATCAAGAGGCAAAACAAACCTTGCCCAAAAGAACACTGAAAAAAAGAACCCGAGAAGCAATTACAAAACCACGCCTGAAAACTCATTACTGGACAAGTAACAGGGATCTCCCAGTCTATGCAAAGACAACAACCGAAGAACAAAAAGGTTATCCATCATAAATCGATCAAACGTTTTGAAGGAATATCTGAGCAACTTCAGATTTGCAGACGACATCGCCCTTTCCACAGAGAACATACACGGCCTCCAACTAATGCTAGATGAACTAAACAAAGAAAGCATAAAAGTCGACCTACACATGAATTTCAATAAAATGAAAGTCATGTGCAACAATCACATCACGAATGAGGACATAATTGTCAAAATCGAAAATGCAAAACTGGAGAAAGTAGACCATTACATCTACCTAGGACAACGAATCTCTATGGAAGTCACAAAAGAAGAAATCAAGCAAAGAATAGCCCTACAATGGCAAGCTTCCCGCAAAGAAAGCTCAACTGTCAAGAGCAAGATGATCCCAATTATCCTAAAAAGAAAAGTATGCAACTAATGCATTCCCCTGATAGTCACTTATGGAGCTGAAACATGGAACCTAACCAAGAGACAAACCTGCAAGCTGAGAAGCATGCAGCGTGCATATGAGAGAATCATGCTCAACCTCACATGGAGAGATCACAAGACAGCACAATATATCAGGAAGAAAACAGAAGTGCGAGATATCATAGAATCTATTAGAAAATCCAAATGGCAAAGTTGCGAGAATGGCAGACAACCAATAGACATCACGACTTACAACATGGATCCCCGGAGATCATATGCAAAATCGAGGCCGAGAAAATACAGGGTGGAGAGATGAACTAGACAAATTCAGAAAATACTGGCTCTGCAGCACCCATGATACAGAGATGTGGTGGATCCTGTGGGAGGTCTATGTCCAACGACGGGCGTAAAAAGACTGATGATGGTGAAATCGAGACAACAAAAATGATGGTAAAATTTTCAACTAAACCTGAAGAAATGGTGTGAGTTCCAACGCAGGTGAATTACTAGATGTGATAAATATTTTTTTTAAAGTGTTTACAAGGGAGATTCACTGCCCCCATAGCTATTTACTCTATGCATGATATCACTGAATCTAATATTACGATTTCAAAAGGGGATATCAATTCATGAATACGACAGAGAAAACCAAGATGGATGACGTCAAATCATCGCAAATAAGTAAAGAACTAAAGAAATCTAACATAAAGCATTGCTTGAAACAGGTAATGATTTTAGTGGAAACATGGGAAAGTAAACTGGTATATTAAATGTGCAGTATTAATGATGTGCAAAGAAGATATTGTGACATCCGAAGGAATTGACTTGCCAGAGAAAATAACTTGGGGTATTAAACGCCAATGACAAGTATAAATACCTTGGATTACTAATACAACCTTTAAGGAAAAAAGGAGAGATGAAGAAACAAATAACATCAATGTCTCACGAGAATATGAATGTTGGAGATCTGAGGAGACTTACTGTAACTCAATGCCTAACACCACCAAATAGATATTTGCTGCGTACATGCACATTCAAATTTCAAGAGAAAAACAGAAGAAATGATTAGACATATTTGCATGAAAGACATTTGAACCGAAACCAAATATCGCAAGTGGGAGAGATCTACTTATTTGTAAAGATTAGAAGACATCGATCAGAGAGAGAAATCTACTCGTATTTTCTTATCACATTTGCATATTTTTTTCGTTTCGGAAAACTATAAACGATGTAAAATAGGAAGGAACACTTCTCCAACTATCTCAGCTTTTATTTTGTAACAATCGAATATGTTGTCCGTTCTGTTATTTTAAAAAAAAAAACCCACAGTCTCTTCATCTAATTTTTTATCTACTATTTTTCCACCGTTGCTTCTTTGTTTTATTTTTTTTCCAACATTTCGCAATGTGTACTCGAAAGTAGTTTCATTTGCGATTTTTACGATGTTTTCAAGACAATACAATAAAGAAAAATCGTTTTATATATTTGATTACATTTTCCACAAACCTTTGATAAAACTAATGTCTCCTTTGTTTTCACGGAATCACAAGCAGTTTTTAATTTAGATAACCAAAAAAGGCAAATCAATTTTGAATGTTTAAAAACAAAATACTATTGAAAATTGCATAAGATATCCACGATTCTATAGTATACATATATATATATATATATATATATATATATATATATATATATATAACAATTGGAAGGTGAAAAGAAAAACTCAAGGGAGAGGGTAACATCTTAATTTTTTTGTTATTCTGTGGGTATGTTTCGATGCGTTTCGATGGAGGCCAGCCACCTTTTCAGAGAAAAATATTCTCAATGGTTCATACAGGAACATTTGTTGTTTACATGTTGGGTGCTGGAGAGGAGAAGGTGATTATTTTTGTGTTTGATTGTTTAGTAGAGCAGGACAAGAAATGTTTCTTTCAGTGTAAATGAGTGGTTTGAAATAAGATGGGTCTGTTAGAGGCAGGGTTATGGGGTGTATGCTTCCTGTCTCTTTGGGTGTTTGGCTTGTCTTAGTTTGGAAAGGCAGTGATGGGTTGGAATAGTCATTTCTCAGGGAAAAGTGGGTTTTGTTATTTTTATTATATGACTAACATTTAATACCTATCTCTCGAGTTTTTCTCTTTACCTTCCAATTGGCATCTACATTCTGTTAGATCACTTCACATCCACAATACATTTATTAAAATTATGAAAGGTATATAATTATCCATAGTATTATAACGCATTTATAATTATATATATACACACCCACACACACACACACAGGAGGAGGGAGAGAGAGAGCACATAGTGCATGTATTTTACTAATTTGTAAAATTACAAACAGAAAACGAACAAAAACAGATTTTATCCGGTGTAGATATTTATTCTCCGTGCTCAATATCTAACACACTAAATAGAGATATTGATACATGAAAAGTAATAATTAAAATGCTTATAAGAATTATGATACATGTACCCGGTGAATGTCAACATTTTGTCCCTCTGGTGTATGCCAGATGATTTTCATTCCTCTTTTTTTGTTGTTGTTGCTATGTTTCACTTTATCGTATCTAAAGTTACTTTCGGTAAAACTGCTGTCTTTTAAGGCTTTAGTGTATTTATTCCGAGCATTGTTGAATAGTATTCCGTTTGAAGAATTGTATACTAGCTTAGTTTCAATTGATCTAGAGATCTTTTAACGGTTTTGTTTGGGTGATTAGATTTCATGATAATATATGTAATTTTAGAATTTTCTTTCTCGTGTGACTTCTGGGTGTAATCATTTATATTAAAAGTAACATCTAAAAAAATCAACGAACATGAAAATTTTACAAAGATATCAAAATGAACGCAAATATAAGCCTGAACATTGAAACCCCATGTTACCTATGCCCAATGAGAATTTTGAAATCCTAAACTTTGCCAATAAAAAATGAAAAAGAAAGAATTATCAAATAGAAAAAATACTGCCAGTGCTCAAAATTTCTATCAAAAACATAATTTAAAACACAATTTGGAAGAATAATGGGCATCTATATAAATCCAATCATTTGCTTGAAAGAGCCGAAACAGTGCAGAAACATAGACGTTTTTGCGTAATGAATCCTTTATTCCATCATATTTCAAGCACTACTGTAACTTAACCTAATGCTGAATGTTGAATGTATTGAACACTTTATGAGATAAATCAATCACACATCGGATATTGCATTATATTTTGTTACTGATTTGAACTAGGTTATATATATATATATATATATATATATATATATATATATATATATATATATATATATATATATATATATATATATATAAACAAATACATACATATCAAAACAAATCAATTTCAAAAAATTACAAGAAAGTTGTTTTTTAATAAGAATTTAAAATCAAAATACAAAATCAGCGTATTTGAAAGAAGTTTTAATTGAAGTCTGCACCATTTATTTTGACACTCCTCAGTCAATTTCCTTGAAGAATCTTCTTTCAGCTGCTTGGTTATAAAAGTGATGATTATTCAAGGAAACTAACGAAGAATTTCAAGATATAATAATCAGCAGGTGAATGGTCTACAATATTTAGTGGAGGAAAATCTTGTTCAATATCAAGAGCAACGAAAAGTCACTTAGAATTCATATTGTAAATGTAGGCGAGTTTTTAAAAAAAAAAAGACGTTTCATCCTTCCAGCCAACGTACTAAATTGAGTTGCACAAATGTCTAATTTCAGGACAGGTGCACTACAACTTGACATTGTTAGATTAGAGCAAGAACATTCTATCATATATTTATATCATCATTCTCTTAACGTCCGTTGTTGGACATGGACCTTCCCCAGGATTCGCTACACTTCTTCATCGTGGGCGTCGCAGAGCCAGATTTTCAGAATTTTTCTTGCTTGTCTCTCCATCTAGTACTCTGCCAGCCTCGGTTGCATGTGATCTCTGGGGATCCATGTCGTGAATCGTGATGTCTATCGGTTGTCTGCCATTCTTGTGACATGGCCAGCCCATGGCCATTCGTGTTTTCTAATAGATTCTATGATGTATCAGACTCCGGCTTTCTCCTGGATGTATTGTGCTGTCTAGTAGTCACTACATGAGAGGTTGAGTATTATTCTTTTATGTGCACGTCGCATGGTTTTCAATTTGTGGGTCTGTCTCTGGGTTGGATTCCATTTTTCAGCTCTATAAGTGACTTTTGGGAGGATGCATTAGTTGTATACCCTTCTTTTTAGAATCAATAGGGTCTTCTTGTTTTTGAAGGTTGAGCTTGCTCTGGCTAAAGTTTGCCATCCTAGGATGATTCTTCACTTGATTTCTCCTTCTTTTGAGGGTCTCATTGAGATTTGTTGTCCCCAGTAGATGTAGTGGTCTACTTCCTTCAGTTTGTGTCCTCAATTTCAATCATAATATTTATTTCCCCGATGTGGTTGTTGCACATGATATTTGTCTTGCCGAAGTTCATGTGTAAGCTGACTCTGTTTTTTGACTTTGTTTTCTTCATTTATTTCATATAGCATTAGTTGGAAGTCGTGTTAGTTCTCTACAAAAAGGGCAATGTCGTCTGCAAATCTGAGGTTGTTCATATATTCGCCGTCTATTTTAATTCCTTTATTCATTCTGTTTAGTCTTCTGAAGATAATCTCGAGGTAGGCAGTAAAGAGTCAGGTTGAGCTGATATCACCTTGTCTCACCCTTTTTTAGAGCTGAAAAGGCCGTGGGTCTTTATGTAGCCTGATAAAGGAGCTGCTGTGACTGCATGTATATTGGAAATCATATATATATATATTATTATCATATATATATATATATATGTGTGTAAGGTGCAATACACTGATCTTCCAACTCTGGAATGGAGCACTCTGGAAGATGAGAAATTGTGCGTTAGTAAATATATTACATAATTCGGTCCTACTGACCGTCCAGTTCTGCATTAGAAAGGGGGGTGGAGCAGCTACCTCAGGGTCTGGAGCGAAGATTCCGACACAAACTAGCGGTACTGGAAGGGATGTTAAATAGTCTATAGCCACAATGAAGAGTTGTAATACTACGAAACTGCTGTCTGTGTATGACTCAATTATCAATTATTATGATATATATATAAACTATGTATACATATATATATATATATATATATATATATATATATACATTCAGCTGTACATACATGTATACATATTTGACATATATATATACATGTATACATACGTGAACATGTATATATGTAAAAAAAATTTTATACATATATGTATACGTACTCCCTATTTGTGAAAGTATCAACAGAAATTATCAAAAACACGATTTGTTTGTCCAAATACTCATAAGTGTTTGAATGAAAAAAAATTATATTGCCTGCGATTGCAGGGACTATTGAGGAATCTAGGGAGGGAGTGGTCCAAATTCACAAAATTTGTTCTATTTAAAAAAAAGATTTTTGAAGGATAAAAACGTATTTTCTCATTCAACAATTTAATTCCAACCGTACAAAAATCTCAAAATCTTTGTCCACGAAGCCCAACCATTCATTCATTGATATAGATTTGATAAGGTCTACTGCAGTTTTAGGACCTTACACGGCGGGGCCTATATGCAGAATAATCGTCCAACCCGTGCGATGAAGTTTTATACAAGTGTGTATCCTCCTTGCATGTAAGATCGAGGGCTCAATTTTACGTTGGGATGGGAGGGCACATATTCACAAGAATACTTACTTGTGTAGAGAGTAAGCATCTCATGAGAATATTTCCCAATTTCTGTATAACTTTCAATGTGTATATATGCGTGCATTGGAGGATTTGCAGGTTTTTATCTCACAAAAGCCAATAAATTCAATGAATACTGAATATGATCGGTAACAATTCATCTCTGCAAACATTGCCCCGGGCCTTGCCTAGCAGTAAAGGGCCTGGACGTGTGATATTGCACGGCAGGCTCTCAAAAACAAGTGTTTTAGGTACAAACACTTGAGATCCATAAAGATATTTATTGTGTGAATATGGGTAGAAGGAGCAGGTGTACGGTAAGTGATGAATATAGACAAAGGATTGGGGAACACGAAAACAGAGAGAGGCGGGGACAAGAAATTGAGACAGTCAAAGAGATATAGAGCAGTTGTAATACACAGCTGGATATATACTTATATGAATTTTAAAACTTGCTTTTACAAAACTATCAGGCAGTGTTCAGCTAGTTCCAGTGGAAGTCCCCGTCCCCACCAAAGCTGTGCCAATAAACGGTAGGGGGGCTTCAGTTAGGCATCATGGTTACATGTAAATAGAGCCCCCTTTAACACACTTGATCAATATTTTTTTGAAAGATCAAATAGTCTGAGTTCTTACTCCAGTAAGCATGCATACCAAATGTGGTTGAGCTACACCAATATCGAAGGAGACGCTTTGACAGACAGAGCCACTTGTTTTACATTATCATATATTTACGAATAGAAAGGTCTAGAATGTTTAGTACATATATATATATATATATATATATATATATATATATATATATATATATATATATATATGTGTGTGTGTGTGTGAGTGTCTGTGTCTGTGAGTATGTGTGTGTGTACATATAAATAGGAGGTTTGACCGTAAAGAAACCAAATCTATGAGCAGCTATATAATGATGTGTAGCAGTAACTTTGATCTTTTGTATAAAACAACCGGCATCAGACAACGTCGGTTAGTTTTTGAGCTGCATGTGCCAGAGTGAACTCGAATCTTGTGATTTTGGCCCTTTTTCCCCAAGATTAAAAATGTAAGTTTCAGGAGTCCTGACCGTCTGTAGAGTTTCTGACGTGGTTGGAATATGTAAAAGTTATTACAATATGATTTCAAAAGACGAAAACTGATCATTTTTTCATTTTTCTGCAGATACGACACAAGTTTTGTGGCAACACGATGCAGTGTCAGTTTTTTTTCTCTTTGTAAATTATGTTGCACGAACTTTTGCTACCTCTTGAGAAACTTCATGGATAGTTAGCCGACGCTTTATACGGATCACAGTACAAACCTTTTCAATGTGATATCTCATGATAAAGTGATACATCTGATGATCACTTTATTTGTATAACTTCACAATGATCAGAATTTCCGATGTAGATAAATTGATTAATGAAGGAATTGTTAAGAGTCAAAAAGTTATTAAATGGTTCACAGATAGAAATGGCGAAATATGAGCATACTTCTAAAATTTGATATATTTTGCAAGTACAGAAGTGTACTGACCATTAGTCACTAATGGGATTAACTAGCGCCAAAGGATAAGTCTGTCTTGCCGGTTGACATTCAAAATGATGCCTTATATCTACACGAATTCCATAATTAGTGCCCATCGGGAAATCAGCCCATCGAGAGATAAGACCCCGGAAAAGTGCCCATCAGGACTTCTGTCAAGGGAAAAACATTATTTTCCCATAATTCTCTCAGTTTCTTTTCATTTTAAATCAGATAATATTTGTTTTGCTTTTATTTTGTAAACCTTTGGGATTTTTTCACACACTAGCCTGGCACAAACTAACTGCAGTGGTCCTGAATGGAATTCTGAGTGTGAAATAAAAAGAACTATAATTTTTTTTCATTTTTCATTCACCCTCAGAATCTCAATCGGGGCTTCCAAGGCAAAGTTGCATCAAAAGTTTTTAATAAAACATTATGAAAAACAGCACTATTTCCCTCTCGTTAAGTTTCAGACGTCCGCTGTGCGAATTTGAGACAGCCAGAGTGTGGAAATTAAACCCCCTAAAAATATCTATTATTAAAAATGAAACAGAACAAGAGAATGATGGGCAAATTATATTTCGATGGGCAATTTTCCGACTTTCCAGTAAATTCGTGATATGTATATTTCCTGATGGGCGCCTTTCCGATGTCAAATCTCTCGATGGGAATATTTCCTGATGGGCAATTATCATAGTGAGAAAATTATATCATGAGTTGTGTTAGTGTTATCTACATGCACTTTATATCAACGTTAAGAAAAAGGTTACGGGAATTATTTCATAATACGCACATATGTACACATTCACATACATGCACACACACACACACACACACACACACTAGCACACACTAGCACACAAATGCAAAGACGTTTGATACCACGAGCATCTTGTCTTCAATTCGAATAAATCTTTGTCAATTGCATCGTTTGATGTATATTGGAACCAAATGTATCGATGATCGTGATCCGCTTGTCTATTGTTATTCACCCTCCTTCACACGCATCAGAAGTCACGAAATATTTTATTAGCATATTTTCCACAAGACGCGTGTTTGGAAAATTCATTTGCCTTTCTCTGAATCTTTAGTTGTCTCTAACATTCGATCTTTTGTAAATTCGCTGCAAAATCATTCCAATATGTTGTCCTTTATCTTTGTCCAAGACTTTCCTGTCAAGGTATTGCCAGTGTATTCTCTCGTGGCTTCCAGACAATTTTTAAATGGCATGTATGGTTTTTGTGTCTCAGTATTTGTTGCTGTAATGAGAATAGTTCCAAAATAATTGTCATTATTCCCGAGAAATAGTGACCAACTTACTGAATTGTGGTGTTAGCAAGCTTAGTTGAGGACATGTTTCCAGCTGTAAGCAACAGAAATCTGGGTTTGCATTTCAAAACCATGCGTTGACTTGGTTTACGTTCTGGTGGTATAGACACCACTCAATCTGGGTGTAAGTCGAACATTACAGGGTGTAGTAGAATATACGCGCTGTGCAACATGAAATAACATAATGCAAATATATTTAACTAGACGACCTTTATACTGTGCATAAGTCTTCCTTGCCTTGACTTGCCTTCACCCACTTGATTTCTCATCAGCTAAACCAGCAAGTTGACTGCTCTTTTACCTTCTTCTCCTCAGCTTCCGGAAGCTGGACAACTTGAGACAAGCATGACGTATGCACTGTTGTTTTCTCAAGCAAGCTAACAATAAAACGACGGAAATTTTCGTCAATTGCTTTTCAACCATTGGCATTGACTGAAATTCCTGCCAGTTTTGGGGACGCTTTTGCGTTCGAACATAAGTCGATCGGGAGACAGAATTGATTCGAAAGTATAAAGGGTTGTATATGCTTTTGAAGCATTTCTGTCACCTGTGTGAGATTTGAATAATTCCCTTTTGTTTTGAACATCCGTAAGTCATGAAGCCTTCTGACATATTTTGGATGCAAATCCAGGTAGAAGCTGGTACCAAAAAATATAATTCTTCAACAAAACTGAACAAAAACCAGTATCATATGTTAGTATGTATATAAGTTAGGACTAACTATGCTGTGAAATAATCATTAAATGTGGTAATTAATATTCTACTTACACAAATATCTTTTGAAAAGATGTTCGTGATTGAATTTAGATTTTGAACGATTGCATTGGACATATAAATTACACTTTTCTCAGTTACAGCTGTAACGATGTGCACGGGATTTAATCTTGAAAAAAATAGTCAAAGTATTACTCTGCGCAAATATGAGTCGCCAAAGAGATACACTTCATACAAAAGGGAACGACAGAAAGATGGGGCTTGGCCTGTATGAGCTAACAGGCCAACAGACTCTTCGGGCTGGAATAGTATATATTGGAACAATTGTTGCTTACATACCTCCAAAGGAAAGCTAGCAAACCATTCCCCTAGCGAACGCATGCGAGAATTCAATAGTATAAATTGGTTAATGATATAATCCACCAATAGTGGGATACGAACATGCAGCCTCTGAATTAGAAGTTGAACAAACAAACCCTGATGCAGCAGGGCCTGCAGACTGATAACCGCACTAACCTGAACAATTAAATCAGCACAAATCAGCGCACAATTGACAGTTGACAAAAGCAATTCGTTGCCATATTCAGGTTAAAAGAATAAACATATCTAATTTGGAAAAAATGTCAAAATATTACCCTCCGTAAACCTAAGTCAATAGAGGCACACAGATGGGGCTTAAACTCAATACATTTGTGTTAATAGCACAATGCTCATATGAACGAAGCCAACAGGTCATATATGGATTTTTAAAAATATTCTAATATTATTTCTGCCATCTTTTCTTCCATTGAATGGAATGATTCACATTTGCAGAAGATTCTGTGCACAATCTCATTGTTGGTGTTGAGAGAAAGAGTATAGCTGACAATTGTAATGTAATAATAATGTATGCGACAGGGATGGTCTAAATTGGAAGGAATTATGTTAAATTTTGAACGGTGATGTAGAATCGGTTTTCTCATAGATTTGAGAAAGAGATGCAATGTCGAAAATTACATGAAACTGAATTCAATCTTCGCAGGAGCTAGCTGTTTGTAGCTAGTATATAAAATTGCGAGATATATCTGCCACAGAATTTTTCCAATGCACAAGTTAGTGCTCAGATTAAAGTTTCCATAATGAGACACACACTGAGAAGTAGGTTATGGTACGTCTCCAGAATGGAAGTTATTAGTTACTTTAATTAAGATTTTACTGGGCCTGCGTAAGTATCTCTTGGAAAATTACGTTCAAATTACTCTATGTCTATCCCCACCTCGTAGAGATATGGCCTCTAATAGAACCAGAGATTTTTGCAGAAGAAAATGTTTTATTTCAGCTGTAAAAGCATTTTACATCCTTTTCTTCCGAATACTATCAAACTATAAAACTGTCATAGATTCGTTTTTACGAAACTTTCTTGGGACACAGATTTAAAAAGGGTCGCTGTCAGAACCTCTGAATACTCATTTAAAGAGATTAAAATTTTATAGCGAAGATTTCACTATGATTATTTATTATTATTTTTATCATGATTATCATTATTATTATTATTATTATTATTATCATTATTATTATTATTATTATTATTATTATTATTATTATTATTATTATTGTTGTTGTTGTTGTTGTTGTCGTTGTTGCTATTTATGATGCAAATTGTGTTATTATTTGATGGTCAATCGTAAGTTGAGGGACACCAAGTCCAATGAGCCCTCTAAGAACTCACCTAACTCTTGCATCAAAATAGGGGAAACTCATCCCTACTCTTTCAGCGCTCTTCTGTCCACCTGAACCTTTCCTCTTCATGAACACAGACTTGAACACATTCTGATGCTCGAACATCAGTGGCTGTGATTTTTTTCGCCTGAATCACAAACCAGTTGTTCATGAGACTCACCAACTAAATCCAAAGTCAACATCACGGGCCAAGAGGTAATTATTTCGTATTGGTCTCCTTCGTCTCGAATTCACACAGTTATCTTGGCCGAAATCAGAAGGTCGAGGAGAGAAAGGCAATGTTCTCAAGATGGCCCCCTTCGTCGCCCCCTGCTCTGCCTACCGCTCACTCGTGCATGGAATTTTCAGGCGCCACTTGAAGTCCTGAATTCGTTACTATGCGCAGTGCACCGACTTGTGAGGACTCTTGTGTCCACTTGGAATGGTTTCAAGAGTTCAACGTCCTCAGTGTCAATCTTAAAGCGTGCTCGTATCCTATTTTGACTAAAAGAGCCACCTTCACTATCTTAATATGCTCTATTATAATAGTGATATGAAAATGAGGTATCTGACTCCAACTTCAATGTCTTTTCCAAAAAAGGAAAGAACAGGAATTTAATGGGAACCAATTCAGCGAAATTCGACCGAATACAATTAAATAAATATGAATTCATTTAAATTCATATAATCAAAGAACCAGTGAAAACTGATCGAATGATGGAGAGGAAGAGTGACGAACAAAACGTTCTCACACCTGAGATTGGTTGATCAGGTTCGTTAGTGAAGAATATCTAAGAACGACAACTCACACCAGGCTCATATTTGCAAAGTGTGCATTTCTATCTTTTTTAAAAACTTTTCCTCTCATTTAAACAGTATTGCTAAAGGTTTATGTTCATCCTGTCAGTAAAGCAACCTATTATCTCACACCTCCGAAACAGATAAATAGATGATAGAGATTAGAGAGTTGCTTGTCTTGGTGATGTATTTTCTAAATTATTCATTTTATCTCTCACTTATGCCGTGGGGTATCGTTAGGGAATTGAAGACGGCGGACAATGCCTTGTGGGTCGCTACTGTGATAGATAATTCATGGAACTTAGGCTTTTCAATGCCTCATTCTCGATGCAACGCTTGCAAGGTTTTCCTCGCGCCTATTTATTACTGTACATCTGTTTGACCATCACTCATTTTGCTCGACCAGTTCTCTATATTTACTGCTGGCTTGCTTGGCCTGTCGAAGCTTCACTAGCTGATTGATCACTGATTCTTTTTTAATTCCATTTCCCTTGGAAACCAAAGATCTAGTTATTTCAGTTCTAATGTTACGATTTTTTACCAAGGAGTCGCCTTTATTACAACAGTTTCCAACGTTTTTTTTTATACTTTGCACTGTATATAGAAGTCCAACAAGCGAACTAATTAGTATGTAGTCATTTGTATGACAAAGATCTAATTAGGTAATAGCAGGTTATATGCTTTTCGATGTCATTTAGTTTGTCTCTTACTTAAACCAAAGATGAAACAGAAAATTGATGTCTGACATTCACGAGGCATTTGAAAACTTGCCATCATTGATCATTATTGAGCGACCGCCAAATTTTGGAGACATGTATAAGAAATTTCATTAAAGAACAGATATTGTCTGAGCAAATTTTATATAATGATATCATTAGCGTTTTCCATCGGAGGGTATCTAAATTAGAGTAAAAACACACCTAGAAATATCTGAATTCTGGCGAATATAGATGCCAGTAACAAACCTGTCAAAAAAAGGCCCTTCAAAGTTAAAGTGTTTAGTGGAATTCTAATCCCTTTTTCAAGTCTGCAGACAAAAGGGTACGGCCAGAAACGCTTGAACAAACCAATAGACATAAACTGACACACAAATACCCGCGCGAATAAAAAAAAGGGATAGAACAGTACACCAAAGTCAATGAGTTAAGCATTAGTTACAATGGAATCCATGGTAAAATTAGTAATTAATTTATTGTATAGTGTGATTAAAAAATCATGGTATCGTATTATGTATCCATATAATATTCATGTATCCAAACTAGTATGTTTAGTTGTATAATTGTATGGTTACATGTATCTTTTTCTTTTTTCTTTTTTTTACTGATTCCTGTTATAACCTAAAAGTTATAGTGGATTGGTCTATGTGGAATAAATTAAGATGACTAAGAAAACAATTAACGAGTTGCATTGAAATGGGGTAGGCTGTTATGGCAAAACAGAATTGCTAAGCGTGTGAAATTAAAATCAAAGAAAGAAAAGAGTGTGTAAGTGAACGAAATAAACGTTCAATGATGAGTTGAGACTTTAAACAAAACTTGAAATAAAAGTACTTGAATTATTAAAGATAGATTACCTAAGAGAATATCTTCGAGCACCTCACAGTTGATACATACATAAATAACAACGTCATTTTTTACGGATAAATGCTAGTTAGGAAATAATCAGTTACACCTTAAACGCGACTCAATTTCGAGCAAGAACACATTTTCGCTCTTCACACCAGCATTCACCCCCAGCCCATTACGTTTGACCCCCCCCCCCTTGTGACAAATGCACAATTACGAATCTATAAGAAAAAACAAAAGCAAAAAGCTACACATATAAATGTTTCAAGTAATGTAAGGATTATTTATTTTCAATGTGTAATGTCTTGGCGACATTTCAATCGTAAAGCTAATAAAAGATAGAAAGACATTTTAGGAGCTGAAAGATAGAAAAAAAAACATTTAATAGGTTTGTACATTATACCGATAGCATTTTTCTTAGCCACTAAGCAGCCCTACATTAATCCCAATTTTAACACAAGGCTTTGAAATCGACCTCACTTTTTACTCTGCCTAAAAACTCAATGGTACAAAATAAATGCCGAAAATAAACTCATTGCAAATTCGCTTATAAAACAGGTGATTATCTAATTATAGAGGAAATATTCAGGTTTGTTCTTGCTAACCTTTGACTTGTATAGCTTGTACAAATGTAAAATCATTTTCAATTCTATGATAGTAAATGAATACAAATCAGTGTCATCCTTAATCTAGTTTGTCTAAACCGTTTGGGAATAGAAACAAAATGTTTAATCCACTCTTTTACTTATTTCCTCATAGATTCTAGATTCATCCCTGGATCGATCGAGCTATGAATATATATATATATATATATATATATATATATATATATATATATATATATATATATATATATATATATATATATATATATATATATTCCCTAAGGAATCGTCTGGAAGTAAATACGACACACAAGCACTGAACCGGAAGGACATCTGGGCAGATTGGTTTCAGTGTAGATGATATTGTGTGTGTGTGTGTGTGTGTGTGTTGGCTATAGGTGTTTTGTTTGTGTTCATGTGCTTGCATTCTTGTTCGTCAAAACGTGTATTTATTCTTACATATGTAGGTACATCAATAGATCTGTAGGCTTTCACTGAACTCATTTATTTAACACAACATAATCGACTTGCTTGTAAATGCACTTAATCCTTTAATTGTATAGATCGAGCATCATGCAGTGAACATTCAAGATTAAGATAAACAGACTTATTGATGCACCCTGGTATGTGTAAGTGATTATGCGTGCGTTTATGTACTTATAATTGTTTATATGCATGTGTCTTTACTTATAGATATCAGTAAGCCTCGTCACATTTAGTATACAGTGTCATAGTAGTTAAGCACATTACACGAGTGAACAATGGCTATCAATAATTCAATGATGAAAGCCCCAGGTTCGTGTGTGTTCATATATGTTCATTCATTTTTTTTCAACACACAGCCAAGCCAGTCAGTGGGTTCGGCGGGAAAAGGGTCCTTTGACGTGTGTAGTATAAAGATTGGTCTTCTCAATAGGGGGGATTATTGGGATTGTTCACGGGAGGCTATCCACTTGACCTTCCAGCTGCCTAAAGCACGTAGTATTCCCACAAGGTCACTCATCATGGTACTGACCAGGCTCGGCGTTGCTTTACTTCTGCAATCGATTTGGCCATAACTCTCTCTCTCTCTCTCCACACACACACACACATATATATATATATATATATATATATATATATATATATATATATATATATATATATATATATATATATATATATATATATATATATATATATATATATATATATATATATATATATATATATATATATATATATATATATATATATATATATATATATATATATATATATATATATGGGGGGGGGTGCGTGTGTGTGTATGTGTGTGCTTGTGTTTATATATTTTTTCGTTCATTACTTGTCACACGCAGCCAAGCCTATGAGTGGGTTCAGAGGGAAACTAGTCCTTTGACTTGCATTATTGCGTGTTCTGTAAAGATCGATTTTCACCATGAGGGGATTTCAAAAAGGTCACACATCCTGATAATGACCAGGCTCAGTGTTGCTCAACTCCGGTGATCGATTTGGCCGCATCTCTCTCTCTCTCTCTCTCTCTCTCTATATATATATATATATATATATATATATATATATGCGTGTGCGTATGTGTGATTGTGTATATTCATGTGTATGTGCATTCACAAATGTATGGAATAATGCGTGTTGTTTATCTGTGTGCGTATGCGCGTGTACTCCTCTGAGTTCACTCGATGCCGACCTTAAACAGTTAACTTAGCAGGTGTACAGATCGAGCAAATCTTCATCGTTGGCAAAATCTACTGAAATCTTGATTCTAAATTTAGACGGCTTCCTCGTCGCCGGCGTCGAACGATAATCAAATTAATTTTTATCTAATTGCCCGACATCAAACCCACACCGTCAACACCACTTTTAATACCATCGCACTCTGGTAGTTTCCCCACACCGACTTCCGATCCCGAACTGGCTCGTAGATCCGAAGTTTAGAGACTGTTAAATTTTAGCAATGCACTGTTGCTTGCAATACGTTTCCTTCTTACCAACGATTTTCCATTTCATTCCACCTCAGTGATGATTTCCACTCCTCGGCAAGGTGTCCGTCTGGAAGGTGAAAACTAATCAACGGCAAGATATACCAGGTGTATTTGCTTCATCGGGCTTCCTCCCACCTGTCCATTGATAAGTATCCACTTACAAGTAACCGCACCAGGTACATACAGGTAGGACAAACATGTCCACAGACACAAGATAAATGCAATCGCAGTGAGAACACCTTCAAGTTCAGACGCATAAAAACCCATTATATCTATCCCTACAACTCAGTCATTAGATTCCGGAGGGCGAATCAGCAAACTAACTTCAGCGATTTCTTTTGTGTTCCCAGTAATAATTTCAAAACAAAAAGTTTTAAAGCAATTATTTCATCATTTATTTATATTATTATAGATGAAGTATTGTAAATCAGTATTACAATTTTTTACTGTTATTTACTATTGCTTTTTACTGCAACTTCATTCAAACCGACATCCAACAGCGATGAATAAATAGCGCAGATCTAGAATAAAGATAAAGCTCGCGGTGAGACACAAACTTACAGCTCAGTTGATAAGGGCAACAGGGCATGAACCTGGCTCCTCCCTACCATTGAGGAAGTGAGAACTTATTCACTTTTTCCCGATCTGCGCTATCCACTCACTATCGTGGGATGACGTCGAATTGAAATAGAAAAAAATTCAATTATGATGGCAAAGCTTTAAAACTCGTCAGATGTCAAAAGCAAAAAGTTCTAGACCATTTGAAAGACTCAGAGGGGGATTTTTATAAAAGAACTAGTGCAGCCATTTACAAGGGAAGTTGCCTCAGAACCTCCCTCCGCATAAAGAGAGCTTAGTTTTCAAAAAAAGGGCTAATAGAGATCTTGGCGACTAAGACCCCACCATATGAACTACTATCAAAAAATATCCACAAATTGAGTAACAGATACTCTGGATAAAAACTCAACCACGCAGACCAATTACATACAGTAAATCAGCTGATCGAAAAGAAAAAAAAAATACAAAATTCAACAAACCCCTCTGTTGGCTTTAATTGACTATGGAAAAGCTTTGAAGGATACGTTAGTCTTTAACTCTGTTCGGAAGCAAGATGTTGGAGGAAAATTACATAAAATTGTGGAGAATACATACGAAAAAGGAAATGCAAAAATTTGAAGACATAAAAATACAAATAAGATTAAAATTAGAAAAGGTTCGATACAAAATAGGATACAGTTTAGCTTGAATTATTTAAAGCAAGCTTCGAAAGAAATTTTCAGAAAACTGACTGGAGAGGAATGGGAGAAAATCTAGACGGATTATATTTGAACGATTCTGCGCAAATATTAGAAACATCTGATTAGTTACAAAACATGCTAATTGATATGAATAAGGGGAGCCTCCAAGTAGGATAACAAATGAGAATAATCAAGACTAAAGTAATGTTCAACTGTATCTTGACTGATTGTAGTCGGAAACAAAATAGCAAATACTCTTAAACCGGTGAGCAAACATCCATTTACAAGGCTTCTTTTACCAAAACCCCCAGTACAACAATATCTCCAAATCAGGAGTTGTTGCCAGTTCTGTTTGACACGTTGTTAGATAGATACTGCCGGTATAACCCCACACTGACAGTCAATTACTCATACAAGTGTTATATGGATGAGATCTCTGTACCCAACTCTGAAGTCAAGGATTTCTAATCAATGCCAAAGGCCAACTACATCACCACTATTAATGTTGCCATTAATATCTCAGATAGCAGCTTGCTAGGCATGTTCAATTGTACAGACTGTAAAAATGAATTTTTCTCCGGTGCCAATTGCGAGAAAAATGATACCAGGTCGCCAGGACAAGATGCAGCCAAATTGGAGCGACATACCTCGTACTTGATGGATTCTGCGAGGGAGCGCCCGAGAATCAATCTTCTCATTCAATCCCCACCATCACAACTAACACTACCGAACTAGTTCTCTACAACAACCCATACATTGGATCACGTATTACTACCACGTTGGAGACCTCCCCTCAACAATATCGGTGATTTTAACTTCTACTACTGTACATCATATGAAAATGGGCAACTCGTGACGTGTCCGTGTGTCTGTGTCTGTGTGCCTCTGTGTGTGTGTTTATGTGTGTGTGTGTGTGTGTGTGTGTGTGTGTGTTTGCACAGTGCCTGAACAATGTCATTAATATTCTTGAAAGAGTATATGTCTGTGCGTGCATGACATAGAAACCGACAAAAAAGCGAACTCGTGTTGAAAGAACTGTATAATAGCCGTATGCATTCATGCATAAGATATATATACATATTACCCAATTATTTAAAGTTTAAAATTGAAATGAAATATTAGATATGAAATGTACCCAAATAAGTATAAGTATTTTGATATATTTTTTTCAAATTAAGAATAATGAAGTATACACAAAAAAACAACGATTTATAAAAGCATTTATCAGTGTCTTGGAGGGTATGTAGATAGGCTAAGAGATACCGCGTTATATTAAGTAATTATAGCTGAATGCTCGTCATACAGATGGGATTTCAGCTAAATGTCTACTTTATATGGGTAAATAAGAAGATGAAGATTCGGTTTTACTTGCCTGACGGATGCAAAGTAAGGGTCCAGTATGGTACTATGATTACATTCCAAATCGAATTTGTTTATGGCTTCAGTATCAATGGTTGGAAAATGGTTTATGGCTACAATAATAATGGGTGGAGAGTGTTTTATGTCTACTATAGTAATGGTTGGAAATTGATTCATGACTACAACAGTAATGGTTGGGTAGTGCTTCATGACTACACAAGCAATGGTTGGAAAGTGGTTTATGACTAAAATAGTAGTGGTTGGGTCGTGGTTTATGACTAAAGTGGTAATGCTTGGATAGTTTTTTATCATTTGACATTAAATTTTGAATCTACGTTTGTTCAATTAATGATAGTGATGGCCATTATTTTTGTTTTCATTAAAGATCTTCAACACCCTGGTGATGTAGTACAGCAGGATGTTTTTAAGAAGTGGGCCATTGGGTTAACGAAATTGTTTCGTGTCTCGAAGAATAGGTGATATCGAAGGCAAAAAATCCAAAATCAAACCAAATTAAATAAAACTTTCAGAAACTAATACGCTAAAAACATTCCCTGGGTCAAATGATCATCCAGAGAAAATGTGATGGCCATAGGTCCAGCTGCTCTTTAGACAGACAAAGACAAAGAAGACATTTGATAAATCATAGTAAGATTACTTGAAATATTTGTGGGAGAATCAGGTGGAATAATGAAAGAATTAAAACAGGATCATTTCGAGAAAGAAAGAAGATGAGATGAAATGTTGCCTCACGTAAACTGAAACGCACTGAAAGCAAGCGCATGTTTTGCAAAATAAAAACAACAATGAAATAAGGAAAACAAGTAAATGTGCATCGTAATATAAATAACAATTAGCTGAAAAGCTGTCCTACGGCCGGGATTCTCAAAAAATTCATACAGAAGGCCTAATCACAGTCTGTGGCCCCGATTAAGGGTTCACTGACTTGGACTATGTATTTATTGATTCATTCCTTTTCTGAAAATCGTTACCACCATGAGCTCTTCAATCAAATTTGATATAAATATCCAGGAGTATCAACAAAAGATTTCAAGTACCCACAATTCTTTTTATTATATCTAGACTTTGCACAAGATTTGTTCTTTGAAGCATGGAAATCTTAAAAAGTGCTTGTTTTTTCCTGAATCTAAATTCTTTGGACATGAGTGGTTGTAACCTTCACCCAAGAAAAACCTTTAAAAAAACAACTAATAAACTAAAATATTCCTCTGGATTCCATTACTAACCACGGAGAATCTAACGAGTTGCTGTTCTTTTGTTATGCGATTAAAGACGGGCGATCAGAAAAAGACTTTTGGTGAATTGTAATAAGGTAATCTTACAGATCTATGAGAGAACAAAAACATTACAGATAGTAGATTGAATCGGACACATTCGGGTGATTAGGAAAAAAGAAAACCGGAAAGTCGTGTAAAAGAGTGCGTTACATTCTTTTGAAATGCAGAATCGGTTTCACAAATGAAATGCTAAACTTTTTAAAGAGATATATCACTCCCACTTGACTTCAATTTAATAACATGATGCTGCTTAACTGACTAGAGAGAAATAGTCATAAAAACTGATCCTATCCCTCTCTTTCTCTCCCTCTCTTTACACACACACACACACACACACACACACATATATATATATATATATATATATATATATATATATATATATATATATATATATATATATATATATATATGTATTAGCTCGGGTATATAGCTTGAAAATAATGATATGCTTGACACGTGCGCCCAGGGGTAAAAAGCTGGTGACGCATCAGAACTTCGAGAATTAAAAAAAAAATAGAAAAAGACTGGCCATCAATTTTGTAGACACTAAAAAAAAATGGTTAGCCAGATATACAGGCTGACTATTGGAGTATATGAATATGCAAATTATCAGGGTTTCAAAAATATTGTTCATTGTCAGTATTCCCTTCAGTTGGTAAACCTGCCAGAAAATTCCTTGCTAAGTACCTAATCATCGATTTAAAAAAAGATGTTGACTTCATGTGTTGAGATATTACTGAGATATTAACCATACGCAGTATGCATAAATATACATAACCTGTCAAAGGCATTAGAACAAATAGAGATTAACTTGTATGGCTTAGTTATAAGATTGTATAAATTTCATATTAGTGCGTTGGTCTCGTTTGAGGCTACTTAATTAATTAGTTTGGCAATACTTCCAAATGATAATGTTAGTTTACTTTTTTTATCACATTGATTGATTGGGAATTTTAGCTGTAGAGAAAAATATTTGATTTAGTCAATTTAAAGATTTGTTCTTAAAATGTCGTACTCAAACTTGCTAAACATTCTTGAATGCATGCTTTGTTGTGTTGATGTCAAATGTATTTGGTTATTCTTACAGGAAATCCTCGTTTTTAACTCTTAAAAACCATGGCGTACAAGAGAAGATCTGTCTGAATACTTTTGACAGATACTGTATATGCATCAGACAGACGGTAAAAAGTGGATAAATAGATCGATAGATCGATAGAAAATAGACAGCAATAGCTAGATAGCTAGATAGATAGATATTATCTGAATAACATGAATAACTATAAATCAGATGTATAAAAGTGAAGAGATAAACAGACTGAGACATTGATAAAAAGGTACAATGTACAGACATATAAAGAAATAGGAATAGTTCGATTTGTAGATAGATAGATTTTAGAAAATGCTAAATAACATTAATCATCGTCAGTCGAAAATTACCAAGGATACAAATCATAACCAAATTCTGATTATAACGAAAGATGAAAAGAAGAAAAAACAATACAATACAAGATATTTGTCAGACATATTATGCTAACATAATCCATTATAATTACCATGAACAGTAATTTTATTTTATTTTTAATTTTCATTGCCATGGCAACAAGACACGTCTCACATGAATAAGAATTCTTTGGAAGCGTGTGTGCAAAAAAGTTAAGCAAATATCAGAGAGTGAGAGAGTGAACGAGATGAGAGAGTGAAAGAGGAAGAGAAGGAGAGATCAAGGTAGAGAGAGATTCAGGGAGTGGTGAGTGTGTGCCAAAAGGTGGGGCGAAATTCAAAAGAATAAGATGTGAAAGGATTTTTTTTATAGGCAACGATATCAAGAAAGAAGATATGTGTGCTTATGACAATGGAACCAAATTTCACAGTTCAATTTGCTGAAATTTCATACGGTTTTTATCCAAGCGGTACATCCAGTTCCATATATACACACTGCTTTTGAGCAGACACATGCACATGCATACACACACACATGTGCGCACACATACAAAGACTTCTTTAAAATGTATACGATCTTTTTATTTACATTTTATGGAAATGAACATTTGAATTACGCATAAACCATACAATTATGAAATCACTTCTGAACCGTCTCGTTAGTTGTAGGCTGTTTTGTCTCAATTGTTCAGTTATTTTCTGAGATATCTATGGTGACCGTCTAAAGACATAGGAGATCTTGACTCATCGGACAAGGTTTTTAAAAGAAATGGGAGACCTCGTCCTTGTAGAGGTCAAAATATTTCTTTCTGTGTTCTTTGACATGAAAGAAATCCTCGTACATCATCATCATCATCCTTTTTATCTCCATGGACTTTCCTTAAGATTTGCCAGACCTCTCCATCATTGGCGTCGCAAAGCAATTACTTTCTGAACTCGTTACACTATCTTATTTTTTTTCATTTTGAGGAGTCTATGCTGAGTCGTGATATTTAGCTGTTGTTTGATATCCTTCAAACAAGATCAGCCCATCTCCATTTTTCATTACTGTATAATATAAATGTTTGTGTGATTTCTTTTATGTGTGTATATTCTTAGCATGTGGACTTCTGAATGATTTTAACGTTCATCGTTGGACATAGACCTTCCCAAGATTCACCAAACCTCTACGATCTTGCACTATCATAATCTGAAAAGATGAACATTCTTTCATTTCCTTAACTTGTCGAATTCAGAACGCCATCTTTTATTTTGCTGAGCACATGTGATCTCTGGTAATCCATGCTGTGAGTCGTGATGTCCAGCGATTGTCTGACTTTCTTGCAACATGACCAGCCCATTGCCATTAGGGTTTTCTAATGTTTTCAATGATATCTCTGACCTTTGTTTTTAATATAGTGAGGTATCTTGTGATTTCTCAGTATGATATTGACCCTGATTTTCTCTTGTGCACGTTACATAGTTCTCAGTTTCATGAACAATCTTTTGATTAAGTTCCATGTTTCAGCTCCATAGGTGACTATTGAAAAGGTGCATTATTTATAGACTTTTTAAAACTATGGGATTTTCTTATTCTTAAAGCTTAAGCTTGCTCTACCGAAATCTTGCCAACCTAGACTGATTATTCGCTTGATTTCCTCTCCTTTGGGGGATTTCATGGAGACTCCTTGTCCTGGGTAGATGTAGTAGTCTTCTTTATTTCTCATACACTATTAGAAATGTCAAGTTTTTTGAGAAACCTCGTGATAATATGTCTGGAGACACATTTTCCCCTCACAGGAAGTCAAATTGATTGTTTGCTTTTAGTCAGTAGAAGCCATTCGAGCCAGTCTTCACTTATCTTTTAAATTGATGGCCTATTTTTTCGATATCAAATGTTCCTGGTTGTTAATCCTTTTTTTTTAATTTTGTTTTTCGGAGCAATGCTTTCAATCATGACCAATAGTATATCCAAATTTATTTCTTCTTTCATCTCCCAATCGGCCCTGAACCTATGGCCTTTATCATAAAGTGAAAGAATATTTCTCTTGTCGAAGTGTGACAGCTGCTTACTTCGTTTATGGGAGCCATCAAACAAAAAAAAATGATTACATTTTGCACTATATAATTACACCTACAAAGTTAAATGTAGCTGGAAAAATCAATTTACTTGATTTTTCGGTCCAGTTGAAAGGTAAAATTGAGGTATTTTAAACAAAGAGCACAACAACCGTTGAATTAATGTTCTCCTATTTTCTGTGAGAAAGGTATGCTGATTAAATGTTCCTTCCAACCTTACAGTGAATGCCCAATGATAGGTACCATGTGAAGGAAATTGCTCCAAAACCTGATAGTAAACCTGAACAATAACTTTGTGTCTTTCCTAATTGACAACCATTCAGTCTTATTGAGAATAAAGAGTGAGCGATCAACTCACTTCCAAGTTAACATCGAATGTGGCTGTTATGTTGAGTGTAAATTATAACAGCGAAAAACCATTTTAAGAGGATAAATAATAAGAACGTCCTGCTGTTCAAAATAACAGATATATAGAATAGATATGCATTTATATACATATAGATAGATAGATAGATAGATATAGATGTATAGATATGTGTGTGTGTCTGTGTATGTGTGTATGTCTGTGTATGTGTGTATGTCTGTGTATGTGTGTGTGTCTGTGTATGTGTGTATGTGTGACTGTTTGTAATCTCATCTCTTCCTTCTTATTATATCCCCTTCCTTTACTTTATTCCATCTCTCTGCTTCTCTCTTACATGGGTCTCTTTTTTTTCTCTTTCTCTCTATATATGCGTTTTGGTGTATATCTGTCTGAGTGTGCGTTCCACACCTGCTATAACTGTAGCACTTGTGGACTTTTAAAAAAGCCTCCAATCTAGTTGAAATCCCAGAAGTCATTGATGCAATAATACAACAAAGTGTAGACTCCGTACATGTCAGAGTCCTGCAACATATCTACCCACACAACTGTTCCTTCATTAGGTTAAATAAAAACTCTGGGTCCTTTTAACAGAAAAAAAAGGAGCGAAAAGAGGTGATACAAGCTCACCCGAACTCTTCACAGCGTGCCTTGAGATGATCTTCCGAAACTTAGAATGGGAACACAAAGGAATCCGGATAGACAGAGAATACCAAAGTAACCTCAGATTTGCTGACGACGTGGTCCTCTTTACTAAGAACCACTGCGATCTCTAAGTAATGATAGACGAACTAAAAATAAGCAAACAAGAAAGTTGGCTTCCTCACGAACTTCAGCAAAACAAAAGTTGGGGACATAGACACAACGATCGAAATCGAAAATGCAGAGCTGGAGAAAGCACTGCACTACACATACATAGGGCAGTGAATCTCCATGAAGTCATCAAATGAAGAAGAAAGAACTAAGCCAAGAATCACTCTAGGTTGGAAAGCTTTTGGTATTGTAATCTCGACTTTAAAGAAAGAGAAATTCCACAAGTCCTAAAGAGAAGGGTATACAACCAATGTAATCTACTGATGATAACGAATGGAGCTGAAATATGGATCTTAACATTGACTTTCAAACTGAGAACCATACAACATGCACATGAAACAATCATACTCAACCTAACATGGTCATATGATAGCAGAGTATATTAAAGAAAATACATCATAGAAACTGTTAGAAAACTCCAATAGCAATTGCTGGATATGTTGCAAGAATGGCAAACAACTGATGAAGATTACGACTCACATCATGAATCCACAGAGATCAGGCACTGGCCTACAGAAAGTGAGATACCGTGATTCAGAAAGTGCTGGCTCGACGATGTCCATGACAGAGATGTCTAGCAATCATTGGGGAAAGTCTGTGTCCACGACGGGCGCTAACAGTTTGATGATGATGATGATGATGATGATGATGATGATGATGATGGTGGTGGTAGTGGTGGTGTTGGTGGTGGTGGTACTTTGTTGATACTCAATTGCAATGATATAACATATCACAGAGGATAGAGCTTTTGCCTGTGAGATTAGGTTGCATGTTAGGGAGGAAGAGAGATTAGAATTTTGTTAGTTTACCCTTGTCTGACACAAGGCCACATTATTGGATGATTGTGAGGATCAATTTACTACATTCATTGTGTTACATTAGCTTGCTAGTCATCACACTAAGGCATGCACACAAGCACACACATACAAATGAACACTCACACACACACACACACACACACACACACATATATATATATATATATATATATATTTATATATATATATATATATAGCAGGAGGGAAATACCGTTTGAATAATTGCAAAATATTCAGTTCATGCATTTCATTTCATTTTGACTTACTTCAAATTACAAAGGTAGTATATTTTGGTATAGAAATAACGAAGAACAAATAAATATTCCAAAACATACAGTGAAGAATAAAATATAAATAAATGATACAGTGGAGGGAAGTATTCGGAAACTAATAAAGATTCACCATAAAAATGTTTTAAAGAACGAATACAGGGCTAGATCTTTTAGCACCAGCACAGAAACTTCTCGAATGATGCAATAATGCATTACCAGGGTAAGATGCCAACGGACTCCCTATTCACTATTTCACCTTCTGGCAACAAGGCTATCGTGGTTTGTAAAACTCCAAACCTGAAAAAAAAAGAATGACGTAATCAAGCATCATAACGAGGCCACTGAACCATAGTAGATCTGTTTGTCAGTACCATTTGATCAAACATTCCGTCGTGGAAGTCGTTGGTTGCCACCAAAAGCCTTCTTCGAACTGGTGCTCCATTTTAAAGAGAGTCGAAATGAATCAAATAGTGACTTGGTAGAAGATCCAAGATGTTTTAAGAGCAGCTGGAACATCGGTTACCAGAAGAACTAACTGTAATAAACTGCAGAGGATAGGTTCACAATCCCGTAGCCAACGTTAAAAAATAGATACCGGAGACTAATTGGGGGTACTGAATATTTTCATATGTTTATCTCTATTAACGCATTTCGTTGAGTAACAACATCATCAGACCAGTTTTGAATTTTTCAAAACTTGTGATGTTTATAGTTGTCAAAAACATTAATAGCAGTCAATTTACAACACCAAATTGTGGCATGATCATCTTGACAACTTTGAACATCTCAATGTAATTAAAAAACCATACGATGACGTTGCCAGTCAACGAAACACCTCATTTGAAATACATATATGAAAAAAATGAGTTTTTCCAATTTGTCAAATCCTATAACTTTTATATATATATATATATATATATATATATATATGTGTGTGTGTGTGTGCGTGTGTGTGTGTGTGTGTTTTTGTCTGTGTGTCGGTTTGACTGTGAGAGAGAGTCGTTATATTTTTGTGTGCACTTGTATATGATACATCATTTCTTTTTTTTTTCCATTGCATCTCGCTCGACGTTCAATTTTTTTACTCCCTCATACATACATTCGTAATAAGCACTTATGTTCTTATGTATCGATTTTCCAGTTAAATTTATTCCTGACACACGATCAATAATACTTACCCACTAAGACTTACTTACCATTGCTGTAGATAATTCAATAACAGGTGGTTTTTGCAGACATGACACTCCATCCTATGTCAACTAGACGCCTTTCCAAATTAAATCATCTGTCTTTTGAAGAGAAAATTCACATACGAGAAGATGCCATTTTCAAAATGTTTCAAAAAGATATTGTTTGACTATAGCAATGAATTGATATTTAAAAAAAACTATGAATCAAACTGACCGTGGGAGTATCTCCGCGTGAGTTCGAATCTCATCCTCATCGCCAATTTTGTGTATAATCTCGAACCATACGCCGACTGGTTATCTAATCCAACACACACGTACACACACAAAACTTTTTTCCTTTCACTGCAGAATTCATGATGGCGTCTTTAAAAACGACCCCTGTTTCGTGACAGAGGATCATAACTCGAAAATGCAAACAAAATACAATTTAATATGTAAATTTGATTCTAACTTCACAACACAAACTATTTTACAGTTCGACAAAACAAAATTGAAGGAAAACAAATCACTGTATTGCTAAAATGGCCAGATTATTGGCAAAAGTGTTTGGTTATGTAGAGGTATTTTAATTTTGATAATAATATTAATGATTTGAATCAATAAATAACTTATTAGTATCATGCGAAAATTAAGTCTGTGATAGAAAATTAACTTTCTAATAGAAATTACATGTAAACTTCGTAAATATTGCTCTATTTTGTACAATAATTCCTGGATCCACCTCAAAATTTCCAAGTCCTTTTTCGCCCACCCCATATATATATGTATATGTGTTTGTGTGGGTTTGTTTTACGTTTAATCACATACCCTGTCTTTGAAAGTTAGTAAACAGTGCAAATCGGTAATAGAAAATAAGTTTTTAGTAAGACTTGAACTCCAATCCCTCTATGCCAGAGGGAAGTCCGGTTAACGCCCTTACCATCAGACCAATGGAAACTAGCAACACTGGCAAAGATCTCCGACTTCAGTCGATTCAAGTTTTCATGACCAGTGACAGCATATAATGATCCAGCAGAGAGACAGTCGGCAAGTTATTGAATCTGCTGGTTTGAATTTTTGTGTCCATTAAACGATTTCGTAGCTGGATGATTTCAAGAGAAATCCAGAACGATTCCGGCTGAAGACAACTGCTTTATTTTGCTATTTAGCATGCATGCAAATATCTTGATGGTCTTATATAAACCCACCGAATTTATCTATAACTATTGGGTCAGATATGTAATGGAAATCATAAAATACATTACTCTCCTATGATATATACTGAAAGAAGCTCGAAAGAGCTTAAACATGCATAGAACCATGCACGCACGCTTACGTCAGACTCTGTGAGTTTGTGTATCAGTTTTTGTTGATACAGAGACAAATCCATATTTTCTCCGTTCAAAATAAAATATACTTCTGACATATGGTATATCAATTTATTCATATTTCCTGTGATTGATTCTTATTCTCAACATACAAATTCTTTTCAATGTGCAAAAGAATAACTATTTTTAATAGTGAGTTCGTGCGTTTGCGATCGTATGCCTAAAAAACCATGCACGCCTGCAAACACACACAAAAATACACATATACGAACACAAATGTGAGTTATATATATATATATATATATATATATATATATATATATATATATATATATATATATATATATATATAGTTATAGTTATATATATATATATATATATATATATATATATATATATATATATATATAGTTATAGTTATATATATATATATATATATATATATATATATATATATATATATATATATATATATATATATAACTCACACATCTGGAAAACAATATAATATAATACAATATCCGATGGGTTATTGGTCCATTTTCATAAAGTGCTCGATACATTAAGCATTAAATTAAATTAGAGTAGAGCTTGAACTATTTTGGTGTAAGAATTCGCAAGACAAACACGTTCAAGTTTCTGCCCTGTTTGAAACAGGACAGAAAAACAAACGTGTTTGTGTAGCATATTCTTTATTTCATCTTATATATATATATATATATATATATATATATATATATATATATATATATATATATATATACTCTTATCTGCCAATTTTTATGAAAGCTTGACTAGTACACCAACATGGCATTATTTTTTTTTCTCTGTAAGGAGATTGATGAATGAAGCTAAAAATATTCCTTGTTGCGAAAAGGTGATTATTTTTGTATCTTTTATCAGTGATTAGTATTTCTTTTGCCCGCTCTTTGCCACAAGGCAATCAGACAGTTTCACAGCATGGAAAGCAATTATCGAAATAAATAAGATTGGATCGGGAAAAATATTCATGTCATTAGATACACAGGTCTATGTACTTGAATGAATGCATACGGCTATATGCAGCCGGATCAATAAGTACGTAGCCTGACACGTAGTTTTTTCCTTCCGTATAATGATCGATCTAGTGATTCAATCCTGAATTTCGTGCATATCCACCAATATATATATATATATATATATATATATATATATATATATATGTGTGTGTGTGTGTGTGTGTGTGTGTGTGTCTACGTATAAACACATATTTGCTGGTTATTTTCTTTTTTTTAAAAGTACCCCTAAAACGTTGTTTTCCTTCTTTATCCTTTCTTTCTCTTTGTTCCTCTCATCCTTTCTCTGTATTTATCTATCTATATCCATCTCCTCTCTCTCACTTATTCCATTTAACTCTTTCTCTCTCTCTCTCTCTCTCTCTTTATCTCTCTCTCTCTCTTTATCTCTCTCTATATATATACATATGTGTATGTATATATATACATATATACATATGTGTATGTATATATATACATATATACATACACATATAAATATATATATACATACACACACATATATATATATATATATATATATATATATATATATATATATATATACACATATATATATATATAGTGCGATACATAGATTTGTGAGAGAGAAAAAAGGGGATAGTAAAAGGGAGGGGTGAAGGCAAAAGTCTCAAAATAACAAGAGTTGCATACAAAATATGACTGAAAAAATATTGAAATATTGTAATGTATTTTTACTGAATCATAATCCAACGAATGAACCTTTGAAGTGGGATTCAGGTAAGTTACAGTTTGGCCTAAAAGTAATAAAACTATTTGCATGAAGTTTATATTTGTTTTGAATCCAGACAACGACCTTGTCATCGATATATTTTCCTATCGTTAATACAATTCCAGCTAAAAATCTATCCTAGTTATTCCCTGAATATTTAGTACAGAAATACTGGAGGTCAGATTTATTCGTAACTAAAAAACTTGAGAGCATCAATACATCAGCGCACATAACAAAAAAATTATTTTGAAATTAGAAGTTACATTTGAATATTACTTAATTTTTTTCTAGAAACGGAAGAGTTGCTCATATAAATATGCCTTTTATGTGTAGCTATATACTTATTTTTTATCGTTTATAGTTAGACATAGACCTTCCCGAAGATTCGCTACATATTTTTATCGAGAGCGTCGTGGAGCAAATATTTTCTTAACATGTCCAGTTTGTTTCAGCATCTCATATTCTGCTGACCTTGGTTCAGAATTTGATCTCAGGGAATCAATGTTGTGAGTTATGATATCCATCGGTTTCTTGCCATTCTTGCAACGTGAACAGCCCATTGTCATTTGAGTTTCTTTATGTTTTGTATGATGTCTCAGACTCCTGTTTTTCCCCAAATATACTGTGCTATCTTGTGGTCTCTCCATGTGATATTGAGCACGATTTTCTCATATGCACGTTGCATGGTTCTCAGTTTGTAGGTCAGTCTCTTGATTAGGTTCCATGTTTCAGCTCCATTATGACTATCAGGAGAATGCATTAGTTGTATACTCATCTTTCAAGGGCTAATGCGATTCCCCTGTTCTTGAAGGATGAGCTTGCTCTACCAAAGGCTTGCCATCTTTGCTTGATTTCTTCTTTGTGATTCTTTGCTTGATTTCTTCTTCTTTTGTGGATGTCATGGAGATTCACTGCTCAAAGTAGATGTTGTGGTCTACTTTGTCCAGCTTTGCATTTTCGATTTTGATCATTGTGCATTTATTTCCAACATGTTTGTTGTACTTGATCTTTTTTTTTGCTGAAGTTCATGTGAAGGCCAACTTTCTTGCTTTCATCGTTCAGTTCATCTAGCATTAGAAAGGTTGATGTCGTTTGCAAGGTTACTCATGTATTTGCAGTCAATTCTGATTCCTTTATTTTCTCAGTCTACGTTTCTGAATGTAACCTCGAGGCAAGCTTTAAAAACTTTGGATGAGCTGGTATCACCTTGTGTCACCCCTTCTTGGAGCTAAAAGGTCTTTGAATCCTTATGTAACCTGATAAAAGAGCTGCTGTTACGGTATATATGATGCACTACTCTGGTATCCACGGAGGTATACACCTTGTTGGGTAATAGCATCCATAACATAGGGAATTTCTATTGAGTCGGAGGACTTCTTGATGTTTATAAATGCTACTGCACGTGGCATTTTATATCCTGCTGCTTTCCCTTTTAAGTGGTTTATCGAATAGAAATGGTCCATGGTTGAGTAGCATTTTCTAAAGCCAGCTTGTTCTCGTGGTTGGTTTTTGTCAAACATTCTTATGATTCAATTGGTGATAGCTTTGGTGAAAAGTTTGTAGATGCAGTTGAGTAGACTTATTGGTCTGTAGTTGTTGAGGTCTTTCGGGTTTTCCCTTTCACGTTACAGGATAATGATTGCAGTTTTCCAATCATCTGGAACTTTACGTTGTCTGGGTCATAAGTTGAGTGAAATGGCTATCTTTTACCTAGTCTAGTCCAACACAATATCTGGACATCAAGTGAGAATCAAACTCACGTACGATGGCTATCAAGTTTGACTGGACGATACTCACAATTTTGCGGGCGATATTAGTATATCAGATTGTGCACCATTTAATTAATCATTCTCACTATTAAGATACTAAACATATTGGTATAATGTATTATTCACGATATTTATTTACCTTTTGCCTTAATCGTGGTATAATTTCGTTTTTCTTATATAAACGTCAAGTAAATCTTAAGTATATACATTTTGAAACATCTTGCATGTGTGTGCAAGAGAGAGATAGATACAGAGACAAAGATAGAGAGACAGATATATATATATATATATATATATATATATATTATATATATATATATATATATATATATATATATAGAGAGAGAGAGAGAGAGAGAGAGAGAGAGAGATGAAAGTTTTACTAGTAATGGCGGCTAAGGTTTTAAGAGAAAAACCACTCTGCGAACTCCCTTCGCTATGCTTTACTCTTAGAGATGCTGTTACATCTCTTGTGTATTTTCCCCCACTCCTTGTGCCCGAAGAAATATAATATCCGCCATTTTCTAAAGAAGTCTCCACGATGAAAAGGACCAAACAAGATCAATAATCGGAGACCCTATGCCCCACTATAGCTTCCCCGATCAGAGCCTGACCGGGAATCACCGTGTTCGCAAAATCTAAAAGCTTTTTATTTCGTCACAGCAGTGGTTTTCCGGTACGGAACTTCCGACAAGATTATATTGCCTTAATCGAAGTTAGAAATCGTCGGATATGGCCAGGTGTTCGTTGTCATCGATCCGATACGCACGAAAAGGGTTTAATTTACATTCATTTTGCTTCTGTTTGCAATTCGCTTGGCTGTTTAAAACCTGCCGGGGGATACGGTAGAAAGCTCTTGTCAAATGTTTCGTAACATGCCAGCTACTTCCCGAACGTTTTAGAGGCCAAATGCAAAATCATTTCCGCCATGTTTTGTAAAAGATTTGTTGAACGTTTCAATATGCTGCGTCTGCGTATGTAATTTGTTATGCTTTTCGAAAGAAAAAAAAACAACTAAGTGAAATTCTTCATGGTGTACCTGAGTCAGTTTCTATATTACTGCTTACTTCAAAGTATATTCGTTTCATACGTACCAAATAGAGAATCACTGGCTGAAGTGCAGCCGTTAGTGACATAATCTCATCTTCAGTGGATAATAAGCATCAAGTGCTCTATGAAAATGGCTTTGTGCTAGAGTTAATTCAGTATAACAAATAACAAAATATCAAATATATTTTAAGATGATCGAATTAACTAATCTAGTTAAATGATTTTTAACATTTTCGACTCATGCTATAACTAACGACACATTAAAATCTTCCAGGCACAAAATCGTTTTGTTTTTTTGTTTTTTTGTTTTTGAGGAAAGATTTTAACTTTTCAAAAATACTAACATTTTATTCAGAGTTTAAATGATATATAGTTCCGCTTACAGGCATATAAACTTCGCTTTAAAAGTGTATTCGACGCTTTCAACCCCAGTATTTAGTATTAGTGTTTCAGTCTGCTGGTCGATGTTCGGAAAATGCAATCTCCTTGTACACTGTAGGTCGGTAGGCTGATAGGCAGGTATAGACTTGTTCATATAGAAAAACCACAATAAGAATTCAATACAAACCCTTAGTAGTGGAGCTTATAAAGAAACAGTGATTATAACATATATTTGTATCATAAATGGCATGTCAGTACACGTCTCTTTGCATCGTTGCTGCACTCCCAATCAGGGTCAATCTCATTACTTCAAAATATATGATGTCCCTGTTGGCATTTAATAGATTGAGGCAGCGCATCTCATTTTGTAGCTACTTTACAAGCCTGGTATATTATTTGTAGGATTCAATGTATATCGATACATGATAAATCGCTGTGTATATATACATGTAAATATGTTTAATCTATTTGCGCATTCACCCAAGTCTACACTATAAAATCATTTAAGAGATTGTCCATGACGCTCTCTTTATCATTCATTCTTTATTTGAAAATTCAATATGAATAAATTTACCACGAATACTATTTAAGTGTTATAGTGAATCAGCGCTAAACGCTGTAGCGATAAGCAGGGTACCCTATAGATTTTCTCAGTAACGGACACACGATGATACATTACTGAAACCATTTTACGGTCGCCCCCAGTATAAGCGAGGGTTTGAAAGTGATGAGTGAGGTCATTGACATCAGTAATGACACTCAGCAAATGTGACACCGTCTCAGACTGCCGCCGGCTAGGGTGACATTAGTCATTTTTCAAACGTTACTTGAAAAATGTCGCAGATCGTACATCATCTAACCATACAATGAGCTTACCTGCAAATTCTCCTATTTATTTATTTGTTTGTTTGCGCTCAAATGGAACGATCTCATTGGTTGATTTAATTTCCTATCATGACATAATAAAAACTACGGCATGGGAAGTTTTAAGACTTCAGGTTTGATCATCACGATTCAAAACAGCTTGAGATTAGTTGGGGCTTTAAAACTTAAAATTAGGATAGTTCGTCATCATCATCATCATCAGTCTTTTAACGTCCATTGTTGGACATCGACCTTCTCCATTATTCGCCACAATTCTCTATCATGGGCGTCACTGAGCCAGTATTTTCTTAATTTGCCAAGTTCATCTCTCCATATAGTATTCTGTCGGCCTCGGTTTCTCGTGTGATTTCTGGGGATCCATGTTGTGAGCTGTGATGTCTATCGGTTGTCTTTCATTCTTGCAACATGGCCTGCCCATTGCCATTTGAGTCTTTTTCCAATAATTTCTATGATATCTCGAACTCCCGTTCTCTTCCAGATATACTGCACTGTCTTGAGGTCTCCATGTAAGGTTGAGCATGATTCTCTTATGTGCACGTTGCATGCTTCTCAGTTTGCTGGTCTGTCTCTTTAAGTTAATGTTTCATGGGTAAAGCAAAGTGATACCAGCTCACCAAAACTCTTTACAACGTGCTTCAAGATGATCTTCCGAAACCTGGACTGGGAAAATAGAAGAATAAAAAAAAAACAGCGAATATCTGAGCAACCTTAGTTTTGCAGACGACATCGTCCTTTTTGCAACTAATGCTAGATTAACTAAACGAAGAAAGCAAAAAAGTCGGCCTACACATAAACTTCAGTAAGACGAAAATCATGTGCAATACTCATTTTGAGATTAGGAACATAACTGTCAAGATAGAAGATGCAAAACTTGGCAAGGTAGACCACTACATCTACTTAGGACAACGAATCTCCATGACATTCTCGAAAGAGGAGGAAATTAAGTGAAAATCACTCTAAGAGAGCAAGCCTTCGACAGAGCAAGCTCAACTTCCGAAAACCAGACGATCCCAATAGGATACTTCAGTTATCAAAAATAAATTAACAAATAGAAAAGGTTTAGGCTCCTTAGTGCTGATCCATACAGAAATAAACCTGTCATTTCTGATGAGTGTATTCAAGTCATCAAATATTGAGCAAAGATAAAGTTGTTACGGATGATCACAATGTCAATGGATATTCAATGACCAATATTTTGATCATCATTATATCTTTGTAATGTTCTAACTTTGCATTCCAATCATATTTTCGTATCAAATTGTTATTTGACCGCTGCTAATGCTGTAAAAAAAATGAACCCAATTGAACCAGGCCTGCAAGTCATTCAATAGAAACTGTTACGTAACCGACACCTTTTGGTAGCAAACTGTATTAAGGGTGAATAACCGGAAAGGGGTAATCAATGAATAAGTCACTTCTCTTACCTTTTGTTGGATCACTAAAAAATCTAAATTTAAAAGAAAAAAAAGGCTCGAACGAAGACGGACACAAAGTCATGTACCAATTTAGCATGAAATTACATTGCGAATCCACCCCAACTAAGATCTACTTCGGAGATTGGTATTCGGAAAAATATAAACAAAAATTTAACTTCCGAATGTTTGGATTTCCAACCCTCTAGCTCCATTGGTGCGGCCTGAACACGCAATGCATACAAAGCCAGCGAGCCAGCCAGACTAGCTTTAAACTGAAAAAATCTTAGAAGACAATATTGGTTTATTATTTGTAATAACATATTTAACGTCAATCATATTAGGTGAAGAGAAAATATTTCTTCAGATCAACTCAAGTGCAGTATGACTCCGAGCGATTATTTAAGGCACCTTACAATAATTTTAATAATAGATAGACCGTGATGAGATTAATCAAACAGATCTAAGCAGATGAATATAAATTAAGACACAACTATTTTGACACCAAAACACAACAACCAATCAACAAATTTCAGATAAGAATATGCGAGTGCATACAGTTCAAGAAAAAACCTGGATTTCGCAGTTAATAACAAAATCAACCCTTTCATCACACTTGGACAAAAATATGAGTATGTTAATCGACCAACGTACAGAGAATCTCTCCCCAATCAAACGCATATACAAACGTGCACATTGATCGGTTCAAACATAGCTTTGATATACAAATAAACGAATACTGACATATTACATTGTAACAGCACGAATACACATAGTTATGAACATTCGAGGGTGGATCAATAAGTACTGAATTTTGATCTGGAATGTTCACTGATTGAGTTTGATCAATGGGATTGATATCAAATTTAGTGCATTGAAAAAGGATGATATCATGGAAGGAAATAATTTGAGTATGAAATTAATGTTCTTGCCATCCTCAAGCAATAGACTTACTGATATATCTATGTAGATGTACTTGAACAAAAATGTAGCCACTGCAAATGAAAACACAGATACATCCTTTATTTACTTAAATACTAATAAATAAGCATATATATATATATATATATATATATATATATATATATATATATACTCATGCATCTGCGTGCATATATGTGTATGTTTGTATGTAATAATTTTTCGTTACTTCGTTTCAAAATAATTTAAAGGCAACAATATATTGAAAATTAATTTTATAAAGACAAAAGGATGAGAAAATGTTAATGTTAAGAGTAATCTAGAATCGTTTAAATTTTAGCGCATGTGGAGCAGCAAATTTTCTTTCATCTTGGAAATGAAAAAAAATGAGGCTTTTTGCACTTTGGGAGAGCAGTATACATTCAGTAACAATTTTTCTTTGGTGTGAGATCAAATTTTGCGAATTTTCCGATTAGTCAATTTTCAATGAACTATTTTAAGATTAAAGAGAACTATTTCCGGAAAATGTCACAAATTCGACCAAATTTTCATGCACTTACGGGAGCTGATGTGATTGTTTGAATCGATGAAATATTTTTTTTAAAGGTATTTCTCTCTAACTTGATCCAAGTCATGCCGTATCAGTCTCTGGCAAACTGAAGTATAAATTTTAGTTCATCAACGTCTACTTTAATCTGTATAAAACTAGCTATAGCTTTTGAATTTGAGACCCTATAAATCAATAATACTTAATGGAAAATATAATGCTATACCGTACAGAATGGTTCATGAAGAATGCCATCCAGAGAATAAGAATTTAGAATTTACGTGCATGCAAATTTTATGCAAAATTATTAATCACGTGGAAACTCAGAGATCAGACACAACAATATTCAGCAGCAGAAATGATTGCATCACTAGCTTGATTCAAGCACCAATTTCTTAGTGTTTTGTCGTTCTCCAATTCAGTGAAACCTCAATGTTACAAAACGAGCATGGTCCTCCGTATAGCTTGAAAGAAATCACTCTCAACGTCCATTGTCAAGTTATAATGTATGTGTGATTAGCATCTTTCCGTGATTCCTTTTCAGTTTGTCTTTAAAATGATCTTTAAACGTAAAATAGTTTAAATACAAGTTCTCAAAAAGGGCGTTTGCATCCATTTTCAAATGCATGTATAAATCAATTCATATACACAAGAAATACATTGATAAATGATTAGACTAAATGAAACAAAGCCTGAAGGTGCGGATAAACTCGTCATCGTCATCATCATCATCATCATCCTCTTAGCGACTGTCGTTAGGCATAAACCATGGCGTCATGGAGTCATTAATTTCTGAACTTGTCTCGTTTGTCACGCCAACTTATTTTTTGCTGGGTACAGTTCCGCATTTAATCTCTTGTGATCAGTGCCGAGAGTTTTGATGTCCAGCAAGCGTCAAACATTCTTTCAACGTGACCAGCCAATAACCATTTGAGTTTTCTCATGGATTTTATGATGTATCTGACGCCAGTTTTTTTTTCTCTAATGTATTGCGCTGTCTTGTGATCATCCCATGTAATGCTGAGCATGAATGATCCGATCTTCTCTTCTCATGTTAGAACAATAAAACGATAAAGAAATAATGATTGTAAAATACCTTTTTATATTTCTTCACAAATTTACAAGTTTGAATCGGAATAATTAGAATTTCAAGTGAGATGCTTTTAATCTGCACAATTATGATCAATTATGACAAAATGTTCAATTTCATAAGTTTATATCATGTGAAATTATATCGATTATATATTTTGATTATTCAAAAACTTTTATAAAGTTTCAAATTTTAATCATAAGCGAGCATTATTAAAATCGAAACACTACGCTTTAAAGAAAATATGGACTTTTATTCCTCATATTAAGTGTAGCAGGTGGTATCATAATTTTACCATGATTTTCGTCTAGACATAATGAATCGTTGGAAAAACTCTCAGTGATATCTATGTTTAATTCTTTTTTGAGATGAACAAAACAGCTGCTCATGGGATGTTTAGAGGTGATCTGCGTTAATCTAGAAATGTACAATACATAAAGGTACAAATATGATAGGGTACGTAAATACTCATCGATATATATATATATATATATATATATATATATATATATATATATATATATATATATATATATATATATATATATATGAAGTTCGATTAAATAAGGTGTAATACTATTGTCAGTTTGTACCATAGCATATATATTTATATATATATATATATATATATATATATATATATATATATGTGTGTGTGTGTGTGTGTGTGTGTGTTGTCAAAAGAAAAGATTGATTACATGATTTTTTTTATGATAAAAATGATTTTTTCACATCGTTGTTTTTATTAAATAAACTTCTGATCACATTAAAACTGTGTATTTATTTATTCATTTGTTTGTAAAAGGTTCAAACTCCGTATTTACTTTTTCTTTAAAAAAAATGTTCTATTTCACCAACTTTTGATATTTTGAAATAATTGTTTTATTTTTCTGTTGAAATGAACTTTTTTTTACCAAATTAAAACTATATATCTATTTATTCATTGTTGAAAAAAGAGAATTTCTCCAATTAGACGATTTCACCGTAATATACACACACGCATATACATATATGTGTGTATATATATATATATACATATATATATATAAACACATAAAGTGCAAGTATACACAAATACATTTACATATATATATATATATATATATATATATATATATATATATATATATATATATAACAAATGTCAGGGTAAAGACACGTAACGAGACAGTACTACAAAGTAAGGCTCGTCATTCCCCATGCCATGCACTCAAAATGAGATATCCAAGTTGATACTCAAGAATTATTATTTCATGATCAAAAAAGAATATTGATTTTACATCAATGAGCGATGAGTGATGTAAAATAGATCCCCTCATAATTACTCTGTAATATTCAACGTGTGGTGTCGTTTTATTTCATTTACAATGAATATAATCATCATTTTATCATAATTAATTATCTTGAAAAGTTCAATAGGTTCACCAAGCAAGTTTTAGTAAGAAATATTTGTTGCTGATTCTTGAGTTAGTGTAAGTGGTTAAAGCTGATTTTAAGGAGTCATTTTTACCACTCCATGGTAAAGGATTACATTTCGTAAACGGTGTATAAGTTGATCAGTGCTTTTGCAGAGATATCTGAAGATGAAGATGTTGGTTTGTACAGTGCAGTTAACGGTAAATTTTTTATTCGTTTTTTTTCTTCCGTTAGTCCTATTTACGAAACTATCCAATTACACACTTTATTTTTCTTCTTACCTCTCCTTCATCCTTTCTGTCTTTCTTTCATTTATTTTTTCTCTCTTTCTTTCCTTTTCTCTTTCTTTCTTTCGTTCTTTTTTTCATTGTTTTTTTTTTATTTTTACTTTCCACTGAACTATTGTTAACCACAGTTTGTTCCTATCTTATCTTCTCTTGTTTTTGTTTTTTTCACCCACTTTCTCTTTCAAAATATACTTTCCTCTTTTTCAGCCTTTTTAATTAAACATCATGAACGTGGCAAGATATTCAACCTTTTTTTGATATGGGTATGAGTTTGTTTGTTTGTTTGTTTGTTTGTTTGTTTTTGTGTTCTAACACTCCTTGCCATACCATTTTGACGTGAAAATTTGCACTAGTGCACCTCTAAACCCTTTCTAAAAAGATTTTTTTCATCTTTGGAAAAAAAACTTTTTTGACGTATTAAGGGGGTCTTTTTGACGGGTTTATAAATGATATATAGATTCTTCCGAATCTAGATGTTTCTAGGTATCTTTTTACTCTCTTCTAGATGTTTTCCATCGAAAAATGCCAGAGATGTAATACATACAATTTATTCTGACCATATTCATTTTTCGATGGATTTTTTTACATCAAATTTGACGCAATGATGATAGCAAGTCAGTGTTTGACTGTGAGCTTCTTTCATTTCTTCTCAAGTTTCATCCATCCACTCACTTTTCTTTCTTCTCTTTCTTTCTCTTCCCTTCTCTCCCCCTTTCTCTCCTTTTATTGATTTTTTTCAATCATGTAATAATCTTCCAGCCTCCTTTCCTCCAACGTGATAAATTCAACCCGAGAATCTCGCTCCTTTTTCACGTCCCTAATCCCTAGGGCTCATCTTCCCCGGAATCCTTCATTAAACTCTTCTCCAAGAAAAGATAGTGTTGAGCGGACTTACCGATGATTTGGTGTCACGTTCCTAGTCCGGAGATTTTCAACAACCTGGATCACCATTTCCTGTTTAATATTCCGATACCTGGATAGAGAATAGAAGGAGTCAGATAAAGGAAACAAGCAACAATTCAAAGAGGAACCCTGCCTCCCGAAAAAGAAAATTTAAGAGGCAAAATAAAATGAATGCGATTCTTTTTCGCATCAACAAAAACTCCGCATGATCCATTTCTGGTTAGTTTTGTTTGATTGTAGTATTCGGTATGCCTTTGTGTTCAGTGTGGAAATCTCTGCGTATGCGTGTCTCTTTGAACGGATGATTGTCTTTTTAATGGAAAGTGGATTCCTATCGGGCGATCATGTAACATCAAGCAAGCTTTCAGTCTGGATTTCCATGATGTTTCAAGGATCAATAATCCTCTGAAATTTTTATACATTTCTATTGCTGTAAATCTCATTTGATGCCAAATGAATCTTAACTGTAACAACTCTTCAAAGATAATTTGGCAACGCGATAAGATCCGCCCAAACAAATCGGTTTTCATAGCAAGATCATGGTTTATTGAATATTCGTACTATTCAAAATACATTTCTGGTTCGATTTGAAAGTGGTAGCAATCGTCATCATGAGAAAGCATTCCAGTGAACCCTTGTGATATGTACAGGCGCCTGAAGAAGCCCAAACAGGGTACAAACATAAATGTGTTTACGTAGCCAATCCATTACTTCATATTTTAAGCTCTACTCTAACTCAACTTAATATCTAATGTAGAATATATCAATCACTTTATGAAAAAAAACCAATCCCACGTTTGATATTGTATTAAATCATATTGTATTGTATTCCTGATTTGTATTGTGCATATATATATATATATATATATATATATATATATATATATATATATATATATATGTGTGTGTGTGTGTGTGTGTGTGTGTGTGTTGCGATCAATAACTTTTGTAAGAGCACTACGAACATGCTCAAGGAGAATACTTCGTGGCGAACAGTGAAAAAATCGGTGCTAAACGGACATCCTGAACTTTCAAGGGGAATATGACATAGACATTATACAAATATATAAATACATACTGGGAGATAGAAAGAGAGAAAGTGTAATTAAGCAGTAACTGACAAACACAAGCCAATATGCCTTTATATATTGTGTGTTTCGTTATTCTTACGTGCGTGTGTGTGCGTCAGTATGCATATTTCTACACGTATTTATTTATGAGAAGAGGTTTGCTCTGCACCATCAAGAAATCCTGGAACTTTGCATTCAATGAAATGTTTGGGAGAAAAATTCCGGTCAAATATTTGAAAAAAATAATATACATACATACATACATACATACATACATACATACAAGGTTCTCGGGAATTTGACCATATAAAAAAATTCTTACCTTAACATCTAATTTTTACTGTCTCCTTCTAATCAGTTATACTATGCAATTATAAAGCGTTCTCACAAAGAATTCTGATCATAAAGTTAGCGGAAAGAGACCGTCCTATGTTTGGTTATCGCGCTCTGTTCCAACTCCTCTGATTTTTGGATATCACTTCGTGTGAAGTATTGTGTATGCACAGGGGAGACCGAAGCTTGTTCGGCACAGAGATAGGTTGAATCACTTGCTTTAATTTGTTTTGATGTTACTACTGATAGCCTCGTTTTGAGCAGAAAAATTTCGGTCACTTCACTCCGAGGTTTGAGTCTTATGTGTTGTAAGCACGAAATGATTTTCATCCGGGTAAGTAAATATTCAACTTGGACAAACAAGTGCCCTGTTCATTCTGCATTGTGCAATAAATGATAGCGTTGTCAATGTTTATTAGAAGTGGCGATGAAACAGTATATATTCAACATTTCAATCAGCATCAGATTGAAATTTTTATTGGAATTGAATGTAAAAAATAACATGTGTTTGTGGCTGGTTGATGCATTTTACGCCAGGCCACTTGGTATGCTGTGATTGGATGCAATTGAAGTATGAGGGAAAAAAAGCTTGCAAAATAACTAAATCCAAACAAGTAACTGGTGTCGTCATTCTTTTCGTATAGTTCTTTAATCTATTTTCTTTCTTATTATAATGCAACGCTTCCGTACAAAGTGGTTATTATATTCGTAAAGTCCCACTTTTTGATCTACCATATTCCTCTATCTAGTCTAAAATTTTATATTTTTCAATTTTAGCGAAATATTCATCATATCATCAATGAACAAGATAACTGACTCACCCAATCAAAGTATACCAACTATCCTCTCTGGTGGGGTAGGTATTCAAATTTTAAATGATGACGATATACAAATCTATTTTCCAAAGTAACTTTACATTTGCCTTTTAATGAAATCTCACAGGATGTTACAGCGATTCAAGTTTCAGATGTACTGACAGGCCCCAGTCTCCTCATACACACACACACACACACACACACACACACCCACACATACACACACGAATAGATATAGATATAGATATAGATGGATTGATAGATGATATTATCTTTTATTAGATATTGTCTGGGAGCATTTGAGCATTTCTCTCTTTCTCTCTCTCTCTCTCTCTCTCTCTCTCTCTCTCTTTCTCTTTCGATATATATATATATATATATATATATATGTATGTGTGTGTGTGTGTGTGTGTGTGTATGTGTGTGTGTGTATGGGGTTAATGCAAGTATATGTGCAAAATATCACTCGTCTGTAAGAGGAAGACTCAAAACTGCAGCAAAATTCCTAATGTTCTATCCGCAGTCCTAATAAGGTGAACCTTTTTTCTCTCCCAGAAATGACAAGATGAGAAAGAAAACACAGAAGAAAATCGTTCCCCTTCTCACCGATTCCGTGTTTCCTTATGAAATCCGAATCAACCAGGTAGATTGCATCTTTCCATGTAATAGTTTGGGCACCAAAATAATAAATGCAAAATGAAATAACTACTGCCTTTGTTTTGAAAAAAGAAATGAAAAGATTATTTTTGTAGCCAATACAAATAGGAATAATTTGGGTTAGCTTCGATTCTATGGCCATGACAATACCGTTCAAATGAATTGCCTGACGTCTAAGTTAAGTGGGTCACCTGACGAGTGATTTATGCTAATGTTGGATGATTGCTTTTCAACTTCACATTATAAGAAACTGTCAACCAGAAACTGTCAACGTGGGGTTTCTCTTAGCTGGTTGGTTGGCTAGCGTGCTATGTATGGATCGGGCGTACAGACCGCAAAAATGGGGCTATAGGACTGAAAATTTCAACTTCTTTTCTTGGTATCTCCAGAAAATTGTTCGTTTTTTTTGGGGGGGGGGTTCTTTACTCACACACACACACACCCAAGTAGGATTTTTGGTTCCTCTTGCAATGTTGGTTTATGCTTTTTTTTTTTTTGAATCGGCCTGTTTTCTTTTTGTTTTGTTTTTTTTTTGTTTTGTTTTTTTTTTAATTAGGACTTTTTAGTAACCAAAACTGGAAAAGGGCGAGCGGAATAACATATTCATCGATCATCCTTTTTCAATTTTTTTACCGATCAACCCCAACATGGCATGCTGCTGAAAGACAATGTTTGCATGACTGTTTCAATTGAATGACCATCCAGAAGTTGTTGCTGATGCTCATGCTGCTATCATTATTATAATTATCATCATTATTATCATCATTATTATTATTATTATTATTATTATTATTATTATTATTTTTATTAACATTTTTATTTTTTTCTTCTTGCGTACAGTCATAAAATAAACGTTTTCAAGACATTTGCAGAACAATGGTGGAGGAGAAAATTGAAAAATAATGTGATATTGCTGCAAATATAAATGAACGGATCAGCACATACTCGGACAAATATTAAGAGAGACAGGCAGATATAGAATGGGGGTTGGGGGTAAGTAGATAGACACGAAAGGAGTACAACCGGTTGACATTTAAAAAAAAAGGCAATGATTTATTAACACGTTGAGATTAATCTACAGTAAAAAATGTACATTGATAGATATGAAAAACTGATATAGATAGAGAGGGAGAGTAGGGCAGTAAGTATAATTCATTATAGATTTCACAGTGAACAATTGTACTGATAGTGATGCTGGTGTTTGGAAGTTCAACAGCAAATGTGGCTTTTCTTTAGAAAGAAAATAAGCATTCGAACTGATATGAACAGAGAAAGGTAGATAGATAGATAAATAGATAATGAACAGAAGAAGGGTACATACATACATACATACATACATACATACATACATACATACATACATACATAGATAATGAACAGAAGAAGGGTACATACATAGATAGATACGAACAGAAAAGGATAGATAGATAGATAGATAGATAGATTACATGAATATGTAGGCATACACGTGTTTACTACTAAATATCGCACACTTGGAAAAGCACTGTTAACTAAGAATTGCGAAATATACTTATGTAAAGCTTAATGATATAAATATACAAAAGTACTTCAGAAACTGTTCCTCGGGTTGGCATTATTAATTTTACAATTTTCACTTGTAATCGACGGCCAGACAAATAAATAACTGCTAAATATTTGTATAAAAAATATATTCTCGTATTTAATAAATCAGCCTTTCATATCTTGACTCTGTTTCCTTCTATTTATTCATATAAAAAAACTGTACCACTCAATCATTAAATGAAAATCAGACGTCCCCACCTAATATATAGAGTGTATATAAATTTGATCTGTCAAACTTTATACAGACGCCTTCCGCATAAGCCTCTCAGTAAACATTGAATACATAATTACATATATATATACATACTTATATATATATATATATATATATATATATATATATATATATATATATATATATATATATGGAGGAGAGAAAGAAAGAAAGAAAGAAAGACAGATAGATAATGAAAATGTCTCTTATTAACAACCTGACAGTATGAGTGTGTGTGTCTGTATTTTTAAGTTTTTATGTCACGATATATATATATATATATATATATATATATGTGTGTGTGTGTGTGTGTGTATATATATATATATATATATATATATATATATATATATATATATATATATATATATATATATATATATATATATATATATACCGAATCTAGTTTATAACAGGGCAGGCTGTATCACTAGCTTTAACTTTTGGTTCAACCGCTAGATGGCGCCACTGATAACATCATTTTGTGTAGAAAAATTTTGGCCATTTTCCTACTAAATTTGAGTCATATTTTTTTTGCATGAAGAAGCTTTATTTTCACTCAGGTAACTTTATCTCTTTAACAAACGTGTTCCTAGTTCATGGTATATTGTGCCATTGGTTTCGAAAGTGACGTCTGCGGACCACTGGGGGTTCCATTAAAAAATGCTCAGGGGCTCGCAGCTGCGTTCCCTCTGAACCCGACACTGCGAATCCTTAGGCAGGGAAACATCGGAATAGACTCGTACCACGGTATTCTTTTAGGGATAAATATGATTTTTAGAGATCAGAAAATATGTATCGTTGCTGTGAATAGATTACAGTCTAAAAATTAAATGCTATAAATATGGGTCCACCAAAATATATTGTTTTATAGAAGGGGTCTTTGAGTTTTCATAGTTTTGAAGCCCCTGCTCTTAGCACATGGGTTGTAAATTTGCTTTCTGTAATGATAGTTTGAATAAAACTAAAATCCTGTATCTCGATGTTGAACTGGTTACATTTTTTTTCGAGATGTTTGAGCAACGATATCTTCCGGGAAAAGTTGGGTATCTATAGATATTTTTTTTTTTTTACAAATCCCATCTAAACATGGAATGTGGCAAGACTTCAGTCTATTTTCATGTATATGGTAGTATTAAAAAAATACTAAACTCTAATAATCATAAACAATATTATTGCAGATTTGAGTGTTTGAGACTACTCTTTCAAGTCGGCTGGATTCGCCCCAATATATATCATATTAGCAACAAACTAATTCTCAAACATCACTTCTTTGTTTTACGTACAATAAGTGAAAAAAACTTCCCCTTTCATCCCCGCTTGGGTTTTAAGATCTTAAATTAGCGATTTTTAGCTTATTGATAAGAATGTTGTTCAAGCCTTGACAACTTCATAAGTGAGAAAATTCCCAACTGGACCGTGTGCCGTGACTGAAAGAATACTAAAAAAAATTTGCTCCTCAGTGATAGTGAACGGTCTGTCTCGTGTCTTGTCTATTTATCTATCTCTGATATATATTTGAGAAAGTAAGTGTGCGTCAATCTTCATCGCTCAAACCAGCATAGCTAGAGGTATTGAATTGAGACAACTCCTGTAATGCGCTAACGTGAAGAATGCATTACATACATACATATATATATGTGTGTGTGTGTGCGTGGCTTATGCATCCTTTAAAATATATACATATATAAGATCATATTTTGCATTATATTATATTAAACTGTACTTGAAATCATCTCCCGTCATTGCAATTTTCAATTCCTTTCATTGTTCATTCTATTTATGTGGTCCAGGCCAAATGATATAATCATTTCAATTAAAGTTTCAACATTACATGACGCAATTTATAATCCCAGATGTCCATTTCTCTATAAAATATATATACATATGTGTGTGAGTCTCTCTCTCTCTCTCTCTCTCTCTCTCTCTCTCTCTCTCTCTCTCTCTCTCTCTCTCTCTCTCTCCTCATGAGTGTGCACATGAGTGTTTCTGTTCGTGTATTTTTGAAGAAAAATAGGCTGGGGAAAGAAGAAGAAAGAGTGAGAGAGAGACAGATACCGTCTAGCAAAGGCTCATCTGCATGATATATATATATATATATATATATATCAGTTGCTAAAAAGCAAAGAGACGCTTTAGTACGCTAATATGCTTTGATGGCCTATGTCAAAATGTCATAAGGTCGCTTGATTTATGTTAACGTCTTTATACTTGGCCAAGTGAAAAAGATTCTTTCTTCTTGACTCCTTACTTCTGTCAACATATCAAATTTGATTAATGAACAGGAAGAAGAAATACTAGAGGTACAAACTGAAGAGCAACATATTCGGTATTGTAAAAGAAACTTTGAAAATGTTATAAATTAGCCATAAATTATTTTTTTTGTTTGATTTTATCTTGTTAGAAATAAAGTGTGGTTTAGTTCAAGTACCTTTTTTTGGTGTAAATTGATACAACGAAAATAGACGTATCTTGTTTCTTATTACAGTTCTCATCCTCGTTATAAGTCGACTACTGGATTAAAGTGAGGAAGACTTTTGAAAGATCACCTCATCCGGGATAAATGCAGAGGAAAAAAAATCAACTAAATCTGATAGTTTTAAGCAAGGGAAATGAGACTTGTCATTTTGTGGACGCAGTTGATTGTCATTAAACAGCAGTAAATGAGAGAAATATTAGATTTTTTCAACCTATTTAATCAACATATACGCTATTTGATTATATCGCACCAGAGAGTTTGTGGAGAAAATATACCATTTTCAAATTTCTAATTTCAAAGACTAGAAGAGGCCCTTTCGTAACTTTTTATCTCAGATGAAAATCTGATGGTGATCAAAGAGATGATAGGAGGGAATAGATTGGATGAGTACTAGGTGTGCCAAAGTGATTTTGTGTGTCGTAACGCAGAATTCTGACCTGATTTGCTTCACAAAAACTTATGCTAAAATGTTGTTATTGGTACACCTTTTTCGCATTGTTTTTTTCTTAACTGAAATTTCGAATCAATAAACCAATAAAAGACAATATAATATCCTTAGCGTTCAGTGTTTATTTATCCATAAAAATGATTTAGATCTTTTTTCATCCTTCTCATCTCTTTGCTGCCTTCCTTGTGGGTTCTTGTATCCTCATAAACAATGTAATGACACTTTTCATACTGCTCTTTATTGTGGTCCCTGGAATAAGCATTCAATGCTCTCTCTCTCAATCACTTGTTGATTTCATCATTTTTGTCTCTCTATACAGCAGATGTAATTCGCGACGGCTTTACTGCGTTACAATACCTTTTCACGCTTTTGGTGTGTATAGAGGATGCTCAGAAGTTTCAGGTCTCAAGTTTCTGAGCTTTGAAACAATTAACCGTGAGGCGTCGAAGGGTATTGAAATTGGTCTGTCTCGGAGCGTCTAACTGTACATATGCCGCAGCATAAAATGTAATGTGAATGTAAGTAACAACTTCGACATAACTTTTGAACCTTTCTGTCTCTGATTTTTCTGTACTCACAGACACTTTGCGTATGATTGTAGTGAGTCACTTGTCTCCAGATTCCCAAATACCATCACCCAAGATTTTCAGAGACCGGAAATGTGAATGTCATCATCAATATCATCAGACCTTTATCTGCCACATTTCTCTATTATGGGCATCACGGAGCCAGTATTTTTTAAATTTGTCTAGTTCATCACACGATTTTGTATTCTGTCGGCCTCGGTGGGAGGCCTGAAATGAACAAGTCGGTCAATGGCTTTGTGAACAACAAAACACCAGTACAGTCAAAGACATGTATACTATTGATATAAACACTTTCTGAAGATATGCCAGTAATATTTATATGTATATATGTTATTAGGAAATTGATGTATGATCCGAGAGAATGATTATGGATAGCGTCATATGATAATGAAACTATTATTTAAAATGATTTCCTTTATTTACATGGTGAATGTATCACTTGGCTAAGACAACTAAAATAGGATGAATGATTGAAGGAAATAGGGCTGCTGCATGAATCGAACCTACGATTGATAGAGTGGCTGCTTCAACGTAGAGTTGCTCCTATCATTGAGTAAAACAGCCGCCGGTAATGCAAAGGTCATACAACTGCAATTTTTTTTTATTCACGGTCCAAATCTGTTCTATTTGTATTTTCAAAGCAAGCAGTTTAGTAAGAAATGAGAGAGAGAGAGAGAGAGAGAGAAAGAGAGAGCGAGAGGCAGAGAGATGTGTGTATAATTTCTTTACACACATGCATGCACGCACACTCATGCATGCTCACACACACACACACACACACACATATATATATATATATATATATATATATATATATATATATATCCTTCAGTAAATATATTTCACACAACAATAGCACACTTTTAATCTCTTCATTTTTTTAGAAATCCATTTCTCGATGCATTTTCGCTCCAATCTGTCTTTGTTGTATTATGTATATATGTGTGAGTGTGTATGGCCAGTATATCGATGCAGATTATAATTTATCTGATAATATTAGAATATAATGACAATTCAGAAGACCTAGTTGTACACAAGAGGCATTTCTTAGTTTATTTTGACGTTTCGCCAGTCCACACTAGCTTCTTCAGTATGAGTGATTGAGATGCAATATATATATAACTTCACATAAAATTCAAATAGTTGTCGAAATTGGGGCACAATATAAGATAATATTGACATGAACATACGACTCAAAATAGAATCATTCCATTCCTAAAAAATCTACTGAAATAAATATTCCTTGGCTTCGGCTCTCACTCACAACAAAGATTCCCAATTTTCCATTCGATTCTATATAAATGACAGAGATAAGCGAGAACTAAACTGATTTCTTGCAACATTTATTCTATTTTATATTATTCATCAATTCTTTCTCTATTCAAATCGACAGAATCATATGCTCATAAAAAAATTACTTCTTTTTGCATTGTTTTTAAGATGATGTGATTGAATATACAAATATTAAGAAATTCTTCCATCGTTCTTGTTGGCCAATCAAATATTGCATACCGACACAAATTGTTTATGGAATTACATTTATGGATATATATACATGTGTGTGTGTGTGTGTGTGTGTGTGTGTGTGTGTGCGTGCGTGTGTGACAATGTTTATTTTACGATTGTACATCTGATATTTCAAGTAGGAATTTACGGGGAAAAAAACACATTGAAGAAATGTCGCTTTGACAGATCAAATAAAACATCTCATAAATAAGTTGGAAATACATTGCGTCACCAGGGCTTAGCAGTCTAATTCGTTTTCATCGATTTAACCGTTGTTGTTACTGCTAGCTCACTCTCTCTCTCTCTCTCTCTCTCTCTCTCTCTCTCTCTCTCTCTCTCTCTCTCTCTCTCTCTCTCTCTCTTCACTATTTCTATCTCAACTATTCGTTGTCTAAAATAGCTCACCTATTTGCAGTTCATAGGGCCATATTTTTGGAAGAGCGGACTGTTTTGTTTCAGTTCGTTTTTTAATTTTTTTTAAAAAACAATTTTTTTCACACTCAACGTTGTTACACTACGAAGATCTACACCACTTGCAATTTCTTTCATTGAAGTTTGCTTATATATTGTTGGGTTGGGTTGAAATTTAGCAGTGGAGACTTTTGACCAAGGCCCAACTTTCATATAAATCGAACCATAAAAAGCACTCTTACGCTGGCTACGGTTTCAGTCATCCCTGCTCAGAAAACTGACCCCAATCATTTTAAGTGAGACAATGAAACAATTCAAACCGGCTCGAACTACGCTAAAATATTTGAATGCATACAGATAATTATTGAAGGAAACTTCCCCTCAAAATTTTTTTATAGGTGCGAGAAATTAAATCTATGCAAATCAGTTTACTCTGACACTTTAATATAAACGGAGCTATTGCTATATAATGAAGTGTTTGATAAACTAAACTAATTGTGTTGGGAATGAGGTTAGGGCTTGTTTACTGATTCTGCGAGTTGCTATACTACCACAACAAGGTGAAGCTAGAGTTGCAGGTCCCTAAATACTTTGTGGGGTTTTTGCCCCGTCTCGTTCTTCTCACCTAAATCCTAACATTCTTTCAGTTTATTTTTGTTAATCAGTGACGTCCACATACTCCATATCTACCATCCTTACAAATCTGCATGTTGGTTATCGTTCAGGATTGAGTGGCAGTAAGTTATCACATAATCATAAGCTATGATCACCTGAAATGCTTGGGGTGAAGACGCCAATTCTCCTTAAAATTTATATGGAAATGCTCACTCTTTTAGATAGTAATGTAACTCATGTTTATTCAAGCTCATACATTCTGACGAAAATTTCTCTCGGATCGTGACTAAACTTTAACATTCTTTCATACGAAATCTGAATATTTTGATATTTTGCATTCTTCTGCAAGCATACTAAAAAGTAAACTGCTACCATTAAATGTACTATTGAAGTCATGTGCTCTGAAATCAAAGATTTTTTTTTCTTGGAAAACCAGATTAGCCTCATTTTACGTCTGATGTCATTCTTATCTGCCCCCAACATGTATCATAATGCATAGATAGATAGATCGATCCTGAAGATCTATTTTGGCAAACAAAACTCTTTTTGAGGTAGGTTAGACATTTCTATGTTGTTGTTTTTTTTTTGTTTTGTTTTTTTTTTTGTTTTTTTTATTTTGTTTCGGATTTTTTCAGTTGTGGTCTGTAATATTTTCTGTATTTTAAATCAGGCTACTGGCAACTGGGTGACTTCGTTTCCGCCTGGTAACAATAAAAACAATAACAATAACAATCCTAATTTGGGGGAGTAAACTTTTCACTGTTTGTCAATGACGTCACGTTAAACCCAAACTATACATAAAGTCAAGATTTCTCTAACTTGATTTGAAATCACAGCCAATTGATTGGTAGGAGGTTCTCTTACCTACCGAGCTAAACTGACGAATCATATATCTACCAATTTATTTATTATATATACAATACAAAAGTTAGAGTCGGAATAGAAATGGCGTTTGACCCTGCAGCAGCCCTGCATGGTGGTTTTAGTTTTTACCTTTTTTAGTCACGTCAACTCGTTCAATACTACTGAAGTTATGCTTTGAGTTTTCATTACTCTTTTGGGGTTGGTACATTTGACATGTTCTTAATCGTTTTGCTATTTACAGTAAGTCTTAGGTTAATGGAATCATTATATTTGTTCTGCATTTTTTCTTCGTAGGCAACTCACTCTAGCAGTTGATAAAAAAACATGCAGAAATTAGCATGTTAGCTGCTGTTATTGATATAAGAACCGGGTTTTTCCTGTCTCCGTGGAGAAATCTCGGTGCAGCGTGAAACTATATCGCTTTATTGAACTTTATAATTGGTTTTGTAACGAAAACCTCTTTTCTAAATTGGTTTTGTTATTGAGGTGATTTTCTTTGATATATTCAGTGCGACATCAAACGATCTTCATGCAATTGTTCTACATGAATATCATAGATAGTTTAGCTATTCCTTACTAAATAATCTACCACGTTGATGTTAGGGAAAATACCACCTTCACAATAAATTTCAGGATGAGAATTTAAATAGAGCAGCAATGAATCAAATCAATGTTTTATAGTCTTCAATTATATTATTAATGAAGAAAACGGTATGGTAATTTCTTAACGTGATTATGATCCATTTCCTGGAGTGAATAGATATATAAATAGATCAATAAATAGATGGACAGATTTTGGAGGATTTTTTTTTTTTTTTGGACAAAAGGGAACTTTTTTGTAAATTTTCTTTGGCATTTTTATGTTCCTTTTCGTTCAGGGTCTTCAATATTTTACTCTATTCCAAATGAGGGTACTACCTTTTGTCAAACCCCAAGATGAAAGAGCAACCGTATAATGTTTCTATCGATTGATAAGTAGAATTACACCTTTATGGAACTGAATTTCAGGACTATTCTTTGATATCTTTATCTTTTGTACGTCTCTTCCGTCGTTCAATTTTTCCCACAAATAATTTCAAATAACCCATGCACATTCTCTGACGAATCTTTCTCTTATAATCTGATATCCATTTTGAGGTTCATTTTTTCAGAATTTTTCGGGAACAAGATCAATGTTGTAGCGAAAAGTAGTGGTTATAATCGATCATACAAAATGTTTCCACTCCTGAGCATCCATTCCCTGAAAGGGGTTCAATGATCGCGCTGGCAAGGCAATATGCACTGTTTTCAGACTACTCAGAACTTACAAAATATATCATTTGCTATTGTTATATTTTATTATATATATAATCAAGTCAATAATCGTATATATATATTTATATGTATGACACAAAACATTTGCAGAAGTTTTTTAATGATGAGTGTTCAAAACTGTAAACCTTTGTAGACACTCTCTCTCTCTCTCTCTCTCTCTCTCTCTATATATATATATATATATATATATATATATATATATATATTTGTAATTCGGAAGCTATTTTTTAATACGTCATTCATTAAAAATGACGGCAAAGAGCATCTTTTTAATTTTTACTCATCTTTTTCAGAGATCCGTTTACTTGTCGGAAAACAAGAGAAGAATTGTAAAAAATCAAAATATATCTGTTTCCTTTAATGTAAGCATTCCCTAGCTCTTTCGCCAGGTAACTTTGATATTTTTTTTCCTAATTTGATCAAATTCATCTCTTTGAACGCAAATCTTTTTTTCAACTCAAAAGCTGTGAATTTCTCCCAGTCTTTGCCTTCCATTAGAAGATTCAATAGCGTCTCATTTTTCTATATTTCTTTCTTTGATTGTTTCCGTACTTTTTCCCCTTTTTCTTTCCTCTCTTAATTGATAGAATATGTTTCTTTTCGTAATCTCATCATTATTATTATCATTATTATTATTATTATTATTATTATTATTATTATTATTATTATTATTATTATTATTATTCAATCAATATTTTCACTTTTTGTTGTTTCTTCTTATCTCTCTTTCCTATTGATGGTCTTCTTTCTTCCTAAATGATTACATTTGTTTCCTCTTTTTAGCTTGTTTTTTTTTGTTTCCTTTCATACGGATGATAATCTTGTCTAGATACTTTCTATATATCTAAACTATCAGAAATCGGCAAGCAAAGAAATTGTTGCACATTTTTTTGCATGATTATTATTATATAAATTTTTTTTTGTTGTTGTTTTTTTACTCTTGTCTTCATCTTGGTTGATTTCTGGAACACAACTTTCCGATTGTTGTACCATACAGCCATCTTCAGATGATAAGTGGGTATTTTTCCGAATGTTTAGACAGAGAATGGGTGCATCCTGGAATGTGCTCATAACCACTATCTATCTCGAGTGGGGTTAATTTCTAAGCCTCAAACCAGTGTAATTGCTATCAAAAATCTATAGTTATCGGGAGCTGTTGCAATCAAGTCAAAAAACGTCTTGGCGATTACACTCACTAAATTTAATCACATAATCCTTTATACGTGCTCCACCCTTTAACGGAAATTCAGTGAAACTTTTTGAGAAATTTTGAAGAGATTGATTCGACTGACAAGAGCGATTATAGAAATGTATGAAATATTTAGGTGGAAAGTTATTTCTCAATCAAAAACGTATTACTGTATCTTTCCCAAGATTTGCTTTCGTCTTCTTTACCCTGTGGCTAATCTTTTCACGAGATTTAATTAGGAAATTTCGGAGATATCACCGGGGATTTTTGGAGCGGATCCATGCGATATCTCCAAACCTTACAAACGAATTTCAATGGGATTTCGTGGAAATGTGATCAATGGGCTACAAAAGGAGGGATTAAATTTTGAGGCAGATCCATGCACAATGACTTAGTCAGAATTGGAAAAAATATACATTGGTAGTCGTCCATTTTGAATTTACAAATATCAGCCCTTCAAGTTCATAGAATTAATTGCTATAATTCTTTTTTCATCTGGGTGGTTTTTAGATATGATTAAACTGGTTTCCAAGAATACCCACCAAAAGTGATTGCTTCAACTAAAAACAATGTGTCCTGGAATAAATACCTTCATGTTCTTTGCAATGACTTCTTTTGTCAAACAGAAACAATATGACAAAGCTGAAAGAACTCATTCATATCCTATGTATTAACATTGTGATTTGTTTAAATATACATAAAGAATATATTAATTAGAGAATATATTTTATGAGTGCTTGAATACCTATCTTCACCTTTTTCGTCTGTAAAGACACAAATTCACAGTATACACCGTTGGGAAGCATAAAAGATTGTCCCTTCCAACAATACAAATGTCATCTGTACAAACATTGGGTCTCGTGGCCCCAAACAACTTGGGGTCACACAAGTGGAATCATCAAAAATGAGAGTCATCTTGGGCTTTCAATTAAGTTTTCTTGGTATTTCTAGTCTGGTGTTCTGAAGACTTCATAAAAATATATTGTGGAGAAAAATTGTTTCAATTTTTTTTCCAATTCAAACTAGAGTTTCATTTCCGAACAGAAAACGATATTGATGTGACCGATAAGACCCTAAAATCAACCTTTAAAAAAATCTTCAGAAACAGATTCGCACGACTTTAAAACATGGAAAAACTGGAATTATACTTGAAAATATGAGCAGTAGGAGCCAATATATTGTACATTTGGTATCTGTTGTAGGTCATTTTGGACTGCATCTACGCAGGTCTTGCCAACTTGTCGGTGGTTTTTGGAAACCTCATGACAGTCCTTAACACCATACATAATAAGAAAAAAAAACACGCCATCTAGTGTACGATTCTTGCATTTTTTTTTTTTTGCCAACCACATTATTCTAAATAAGCACACAGAAGCCTTACAATATCTTAGTATTATTCACCAAATATCTGTCTGTGTCAGGCTGCCACCACACAACTCATGTACTGTAGGAGCTATTGCCAACAAAATTATCTGTGGTTACAAATGGGACGCTGGAACATGCTTTTAGCATATTAATTTTAGAAAATTCCATAATAACTTCAGTGTTGTCTACCTAGAAGTCCTCTCGTGAATAGAGGATGATGATTTCAGACAGCGATTTCACAAATGGTCGAAAGTTCTAAAATTTCCGTGTTTCAAATTTTTTAGAAATGTAGATTTCCCCAAAATGTAAGAACTTGAATTTTTCTCGTAAAATTCTCCCAGCTATTTTGATTGAATGCAATGCAAGACTCCATGATTCTAATGATTTTTAAATAAGGTATGATTCGATAAAAAAACATTGGTGAAATCCATGATCTCATTTTGAGGCCAAGGCCCCAATGTCAGCTTTCTACAGGAAAAGATCATAGCTGTAAAACGGGTTTTTCAGCTATTTTTTCAGATATGTATGACACAATCCTCTTTACTGATGTAACCGTTTCTGAAAACAAAATAAATCAAATGACCGATGCTTTCCTGAGACAAGCAAAGACATATGTTCCTGAAAAGATATAGGCTAAAAGTAAAAATCATCGACTAAAATCATTTCCTCCTCACCACTTGTTTAATCAATTTTTCATCAATTATACGAGGAAACTAAGGTGTATGTATGTATCTATATGAATATATGTGTATGTACACGTTACATATCTACCTATATGTTGATTAATATAAGCTTAAACTCATATTCTTGCACACAATTATACCTTGAAACACATATGCATACACTTTTGCAAGAACTCATGTATAAACACATTTACATACACATATTTAAACGTGTGCATATACATACGCACATTCAATTACACATGTAGGTAAAAGCATATGCATAGTATCAAGTGTTCAAACTGATGCAGAATCTAGTAAATCGTTAATTCTTTTTCGTACCGAATCTCGATAACATCGACCTGCTTGCATAACGATGTCTTTAATTTAAGCCAGGTATTAGGAATTTCAGTCTAGGCTTCGAAAATAAGATGAGAAAATATCACCTCCTTTAGCAAGTCTAAAACATAGATAACGAGATAAATATATTTAGACAGTATCTTGGAGACGACGACGGTGCTGCATGCGTTCTTGAGGATGATGTTATTTTCTATGAAGCAAGTGAATGTTTGAGATTCAGTTTCTATGGTGCAAAGATTTATCCCCCTTTGTCTACGGGATGGTTTGATTGTTTTGTTTTTATTGCATATCTTTCATTTCAAACAAGGAAATGGATTCGACGAGACTCTTGCCTGAGGCCTGTAGTAATATATGGCATTTTTCATTGTACATAGTATCATTTTTCATCTTCCCAGCTTTACTTTACTTTGGTAGATGGGAAAAATTAATTTTCTATGTTCCATGTATAAAAGAATTTAAGGAATACCACATGCCTGCACAAACAATACTTTGTATTCACGCACGCTTATATTAAATTTGCTTCTTTCAACGTAACAATTATGCTGAAAGAAGCAAATAGGCCGAAAATAAACGAGATGAGAATTTGGGTTGAAAGCAGATTTTTCGGACTTTGCATCACTGTTTGGCTCAATGGTGAGAGCATCACTACGTTGAAGTGGCTACGCTTTTGTCGGCCGTGTCGATTCTTGCAGCCGCCAAATTTTCTTTAATTGATTATTCTATTAATGTTGTCTTGGGTGAGTGATACATTCACCGAGTAATGACAAATGATCATTACAAACAAGTTTCTGTATGATACAAGGCAATTTATAATCATTCTGTCGGATCGCATACATCCATTTCTTAATACATATATGCTTATATGTCGTTACTAATTGCATTATTTGGGAATAAATTGAATTTTGGGAAAAACTTTTTTTTCTTGGAAGCTATGGACTAGATAAACAGTTGAAAACTGTTTTTTATGGGAAAGTTATTTTACGCATACTAATATGTATATGTACCAAAAGGTGTATATTAGTATATTTGTGAGCACATAGGTGTAAATCCAGCACACACACACACACACACACGCACATGCATACATACATGCACACACACACACACACATATATATATATATATATATATATATATATATATATATATATATATATATATATATATATATATATAAAGAGAGAGAGAAGGAGACGGAAAGAGGTACATAGAAAATTCATTTCTTCTCAGTGACTGAATTTCAGACCGACAATGTAATTGTCACACAGTTTGACAATTGAAGTACCAGCACAAAATTCTGAGTCAGATGTACATCTATCAATATATGCTCTATCCCTGATATCGATCACTCTTCACACATGGATAATTTAGCTAGCAAAACGATATATATATATATATATATATATATATATATATATATAGAGAGAGAGAGAGAGAGAGAGAGAGAGAGAGAGAGAGAGCGCATTTTGAATAAATTTCAAATAATATAACGCAATTTATAATCATTCCTCTCGGATTATGTATAAATTTCTCAATAATATGATTGTCTGCGTTCAAAGAAACAAATAGAGCATATGTAAACAATGAGTGAACGGAAATGAGAATTTTGAGTTTAAGCAGTGTTTGAACGTTTGCATTACCTGCTTAGCCCAATCGAAAGAGCACCGCTACGTTGAAGCTGCTGTCCTATAGGTTGCAGTTTCGTTTCTTGCAGCAGCTCCATTTACTTTCATTGCTTATTCTATTTACGTTGTCTAGGCCAAATGATACAATCAGTGTGAAATAAAGGGACCATTCCAAATAGGATTAGATGTGAGAATAAATGAGAATAAGGATGACTCTTGTTTCCATCATCATCGACGTACTTGAAACAGTCTTGCACTATGGTTAGAAGAATTAGAAAATAAGAAAGAATTGGAAACATCCCAACAACAACATTGCCAAAATCAGCTACAATACTAAGGTGAGTTCTGGGATTATGGAGGGAATTGTTGTCACTTAATATTCAGTTAAAACCACCAGTTATCGTTAGTTTAAAAAGTCAACGAGTATAAATGTTTTTATATTTTTCAGTACATAAGAAATGTTATAATCAGAGATATTTTTTTAATCAGACCTGAATCTAACAAAAAGCGCGAAGAACGGTCTGTGAGTTTTAAAGGCACATCACCAAATATGTTCATCTCCACGAGAAACTGTTTCCGAAACAAAGCCTGCTTAATTTTTTTCTGGGATGAATCTCTCTGGGGCAGAGGAGGTAGAAAAAATGTTCTTTTAAACAACCAAGAACGACATAAAATAAAACGATCCACGGATGTAGATATATAATTACATAATCACATATTCATATGCAAACCAAATTTTTTGCATTTTACATAAATACATAGGCAATCACACACAAGCCCACACATACTCACACATAGGTAAGTTTTCTTCATGCATGGCAATTTTTATAAATATGCATATTTTAGCATTACATCCATGAGTGTGATTATACTTGGATGGCCTCATATATAAGAGTTACTTATGTCTGAGTGTGTCTTACACTAAACATGTTCACGCAGTTCGTGTCTATAAACGTAACTTATTTTTTTATCATTATATTGCATGTGTATAATGTTACATTGTAAAAGTGTTTATGTTTATGCTTATACCCTTGATATATGCTGGCACGATTTAAGCTGTGTTCTGTTCATATGATACTGATATGATAGAAATAGTACGTTGACTGAATATCCGTCTTTGAATTTCAACCACAAAACTAAGTGTATGCAAAGCCAAAACAGCTAACGTACAATGTTATTCAAGTACATGAGGAAGCAGAAAAAAAACTATCTTTACATATCATGAACGCTACACCCAAAAATCTACAGTGAAAAATATTTTCAAAGATATAATCCAAATGCAGAAAACAGAATATGAGAACAAACACTCTTATGTACGATAGGTGACACAATAAAATCGCAAAAAAGATTAATACAACATTAGGATTTTGCGCAAGATATTTTGGCCCAAATATGTGATTTGAAAATATCAGCTTATACTCGAATATATAAAACTTATTCGATCTGCTGCCGTTTCTTTATTTAGTGGTTTTAAAATAAAAATTTACCGCATCTTAACTCTCAATTGGTGCCAAACAAATGAAAGGTCCAGCTTAGAAAATGTTTATCATCTGCTTGTAACATTCAGTATCATAGTTTCTTGCTATCTATGATCATCCAGATGTATTTTTCTCTCTTCTCTCTATTCGCATGATAAGATATTGCTCCCAAGTGTGTACGATATTTGGCAAACTTCACTGGAAAAATAGGTTCCATGTGAAACAGAGGAAACAAATGACAAAACTTAGTTTTAAATCTTTCAAAGCAATCAGTATCATACAAGTTTAAAAAATTCATTTTTGTGCCTCCATATTTTGAAACTGGCTGTGAATTGCTTATTTTGTTGAGTCATATTGGAACCTTTTGTTCAAATTGAGGGAACCGTGATTGTTATATCATGCACTAGAGGAGAAAACAATGGAATGGTGCACCTTGTATTGAGTAAATACCACCCACATGAAATTCTAACAGTGATTCAACAATTTTATATAAGGCATTATTCTAAACCTCCATACTTACTGACGATTAATTACAGTAAGTTAACCCAAGTGGCGTCATAGGATGCTTTCAAAATTGTCGGCGAATTGGAGAAATCTAAACGAGATTTTTCGAGGAGTTATCTGAATATACGAGGGAAACAAATCTTTAAGAGTCGGTCAGGTTACATTTAATGATCCCCCCTCTCTCTCTCTCTCTCTCTCTCTCTCTCTCTCTCTCTCTCTCTCTCTCTCTCTCCATATATATATATATATATATATATATATATATATTGTTGCTGTTTTTGAAAGTTGCATTATTCACGAGGGGAAAGTCCTCGATATCAGAAATGAAGTATATGTAAATGTTGACGGTTTCGACGTATAAATCAACTCTGAGTCTCCTACTGCCACGATCCTCAGACTATATATAGTATCAAAAGTATCATATGTATCAGGAAAACTACTTTCTTTAAAATAGTTTTCATAAAAGTATAGCCGTTGATTTTTTTTTATATTTTCTCATATTTATAGCTCCCACCCTATCTTTCTCTCTCCCCCTTTCCCTCTCTATATATACATATATATATATATATATATATATATATATAGATAGATAGATAGATAGATATAGATACATATAGATAGATAGATAGATAGATAGATAGATCGATAGATAGATATGTGTGTATGTGTGTATGAGAGAGTGATTAGAACAAGTAACCGTTAAATACAGGCAGTGTTTGTGTCCATGGATGATCAGTTTTGGCTAAGAACACCGTTTTTCAATAATCCAAACCAGGGACGGATCAATCCAGTCTCCTGATGAATGTGTCATACATACATCGAAATACCGTATCTAGTTTTCTTCTCGAGCATTTTTGTCTTTAACTCTCTTTCTTTTTCTCTCTTTCCCTCTCCCTTTCCCTCTCTCTCTCTCTCTCTCTCTCTCTCTCTCTCTCTCTCTCCCCCTTAATTTCTAATTGCTTGAGTTTGAGATTTGAAAACGGGTCACTTACCCAAGATGAACCAAAACATAACAAGGCGTACATACTATCATCTTCTGTGATTATGAATGTTAAATTTCTTGAAAAAAGATTTTTTAATGGAATTGAATTGTTCATTGAAAAAGTCTTTTGTTTCTATTCTTCTTTAATCCTGTTTGGAATTGATCAAAGAGATCAAGACTGTGATCTCAAATTGTATATGGACGATTTGCCAAACTGTTGAGTTGATCCAGTCCTTCGATCTGAACATGTGTTGAACTATTCACCCATCGATCTCACTATGTAATATTCACACACTATCTATCTATCTATCTATATATATATATATATATATATATATATATATATATATATATATATATATGGGGGGGGGCCTTCATCTCAATCGTTTTTTGTTTTTTTTAACCTGTTTTACACATTATCCTGTCTGTTTTCTTTATTCATCCACTTCAAGGGTCATTCAGTATACCTGTGAATGTATACAAATTGTTTACTGGTGTTTGTACAGCAATATTAATGTTTTCTCACCTTTTTGTGACCAGCTTGCATATGCACATACAAATATAAGCTCAAACAAAGAGGTCATTAGAATAGTTATAGATCTTATAAGATTTCATTTTGTTAACTATAAAAATATATTGATCATTAGAAGATATCCAACGAGGACACCATATATGCGTACTCATACATCCACACACACACACGTGTGTGTTTGTGTGTATGCTGATGTTTGGGTATGCGAACATGGTGTCCAAAAATCAAGAACATGTGTGGATGTGGATGTGTGTATCCATGGATAGATTCGTATATTTGGCTGATGCAAAAGTTCTCAGCATCACAATTTCTACAATTTTAGGAAAATTTTAGAAATATTTTGAAAATTCAAAAACTAAAAAAATTGGTTCAATAAGAACTTACAGAAACCAACTTCACTCAACGTTCAAAAACTTGTTTTCATTTTCTTGCTCGACGCTAAATATCATTTTTGGACAAGATGGTCCCTGGCAATAAAAAAAAATCTTATTACTAGAATCCAAAACGAGCGGAATAGTGATTAGGTTGAGAACTGCCTTCAACACGTCATTCGAATCGGAATCTATAATTTTTCTCTGTGTTTGATGGGAATACAAAAATAATTCTTTATTACGAATTGCTACACAAGACAACAGTGAGAAATTGGCTCGTTCGAATTATGCATTTTCAGACCCAAACCTGACTGATGCTTTCCTGCATAGCAACGCCCGTTCTGATACTGTGAATGCAACGCAGTGAATGATTATAAAGCTGGAACAGGAAGTTCCTCCACATGAAACATTTTCCCCGGACCCATTATCTTTAGATTATCACTTGTTTCCCTCCATTCATCACTTCCGGTCCCATCGGTGGTCCCAACAAATCTGATGTATTGAAAATCCCTCAGAAAATTCCTCGATCATATTGTTAATTTATTACGGAATACATAATTTATCTGAAAGGCGATGTAAGGTCACAGGAATTGAAAGAAAATAATTCAATATAATAATAATGAATGACGTGCTATGAATTTACATTTAAAGAATTTTGGAATTTACTGAAAAAGGTTGAAAACTTTATTAATGAAAATTGCAAGAAAAACGTTTTTAAATGCATTGTGTATCACCTTTATTGACCTGATATTTTACGCCTGTCAAAAATTGAGTATTTTTCTTACATAGACTCTAATTCCGACACCTGGCGGCATTGTTTCTTCTTCGTTGTCTGGGTATTTATTGGTCGATTAGTATTTATGTAGACGTTTGTTGATTTAAACTAAATTCAATATGTAATTGGTGTACATGCGTAAATGTAAATATTTCTTGTGCATTGTGAATTATTTGTATTTGGAAACTTGCTGTTCTTTTTCTTTGTTTTCAGTTCAAATCTCTCATTTGATGCCTCTCCTTCAGAGGATAGCTCGACAAATATGAGTCAGCATTTCTGCAGAGTACTTATGTAAACTCACGTATATATATATATACATATATATATATAGAGAGAGAGAGAGGGGGGAGGGAGAGAGAGAGAGGGGGGAGAGGGAGAGAGAGACATTTACTCACTCATACGCAAGCATACCCACTTATATATATGATCATGCTCACTACGCTGTTGCAACAGAATATTACTACATATATATATATATAGTCACAGCAATGTGTGTGCGAATATATAGACATACATATATTTATTAAGCTTATTTCAGTCTAGCACAGTGCTAAACGTGGGCGTTAGAAAATTGTAGAGCGTTAATCTTCTAGATAGAGAGAACCAACTTAAAGACCAATACTCAAAATCTTTTTCTTTTTGTCGAATAACGGCCAATGGAACCGTAAAGAATTATTCAAGCATCTCACCTACCAAGCTAGATAGATAGACAGATAGATAGATTTGAATAGATTGATTGATTCATTGATTGATTGATTTGAATAGATTCGGATCGATGGATAGATATACAGATGTTCGTGCACACAAGGACTAACAACAACACATACCTAATCGTACCGAAACGGAAAAATATGTGTAATAATGGAATTCATCTCGGAGCACCATATATCGTTGCACTGACTTCTAAAAAGTATCTAATGCATTCCAAAATGTTCATTCTGACATCTATATACACCTCGAGAATTGACAGAATTTGGACAGAATATTTTTGATTTTTTTTTTCAAATATTGTCCAAAATCTATTAATTTTGATGCTGCAAGGGTGTTGAGATGCCGTTTTTTAATATATCAGATATTTTTGCACTCACTGTACGTACGTACTTACTGTACGTACTTACATTGCATAATAGATCTATTTACACACATATGCACGTTTGCAGTCCTCAGCCTCATATATATAGATACATGTATGCAATGACTAAGCTTATCTTAGCCTCACACACACACACGCACACACACACACACACACACACACACACATATATATATATATATATATATATATATATGTATATATATATATATATCTTTCTGTGCATTTCAAGTTATGCCTGAATGTTATTTGTATGATGTCACGTAGCTGAGTGCAGATCAAATGATTGTTTAATTCCAAGTGTCTTCTCTTGTGTCGAATGAAATTGAAAACTGAGAAAAACGAAATGAGAGGCTGAAGTGCAAAAAGAAGATCAAATTGGTTCAACGATTTCGGTGTTGGCTTCTTCTATTCTGAGATGTCAATGTAAGCAATTGCATAAAAGAAAACAGATTAACGTGTCATTTTCGAGTACCCTTTCGTAAATTGTGAAAAAGAAAACAGGAAGAGCGAAAGAAAAAGAAGAAGAGGCAAGAATGAATGAGTCGATGGGAGAAGAGAAGAAACGAACAAGAAATACAGGCAAAAAGAAAGAAAGGAGTGAAGGGAGAAAGAAAGCGTGACGAACAGAGAAAAAAAAAGACTATAGATGACAGAAGAGAAAGAATTTGAGAGAAATAAAGAGAGATATGGAATAAATAAGAATGAAAAGAAGACAGCGAAAGAATAAGGATAAGGTAAAAGAATAAAACAAAATTCGATTTCAATAATGAATGTAAAAAAGTGAAGAATTTACACATAGGAGGAAACGAGAAAAAAGTTGTAGAAACAATGTTTGTATGGAAGAATCGTATGGAAGTATCAAAAGTTGGTAAATCATTGATTGAAGAGTAGCTTGAGGGCACGCTGTTAGCCTATTGGAGTTGAGTGTAAAGACAATCTACTTGGCATTAATTGAATACAATACAGAAAAAAAAATTAATCCACCATGGAGGCTATAGAGAGGTCTTTTTCATGGCTATGGGTCAGCAGAAGTGATCAGTGGGCCGATGTTGCTGGGACACAAGTCATGGCCTGATCAAACCTGACTGGGTCGCATGAACGAGGGTGTATGAAGATGACCTCAGGAACTGATGATGAGTCCCAGTGCATCCTAGGATATATCTTTGAATCATCTCGTTCCTTAGTTTTCGTGCAACTAGCTTAGTTTTTGCTACGAATCTGTCAAAAAAAGAAAGGTGCTAGGCCGAAACAATTCTGGAATGAAAAAAATTAAACGATCAAAGTTATACTCCCATAAACAAATCGATTGAGGCTTAGATTTTTTTACCCTCTCTCATTTTTGCTGCAAATTTCGATAATTCTGATTTTTATTTCAACCATTTAAACTCCATGAGTGCCTCATGCTTCCAAAAGTGGATATACAGTTTTTTGATAATAATGATTATATTTCGTGCTCAAACCAGCTGTCCGATAGTAATCAACGGAAATCGAGAGACAACATCTCCTTACAGCTTTTTTCAGTATAAGAGTGTGGGTATCAGAGACCTAAGCAATAATGTTTTTGTTTTTGTTTTTTTGGACAGCCTCAGTTTTTCTACGAATTCGTAATTTATCTAATCTTATCTCGAATGTTTTTGCAGACTTCCAAGCACAACTAAGATAGGCACTACTCTAGCCTCCACATCCCTCACTTCACGTAATTTTTTAATCAGATCTTAATATGTACTCCAAGTTTCTATGGTCAAACACCACTCGTTTGCACGATTCTCAGTTGATTTACGTTTCCACCCACACATCTAGAGTCGGATTAGGGAAGCATGGGATCTTTGGTTGTAATTCAAACCGAGACTCTCCCATCAAAATGTTCACTAGTGTAAGTAAACAAGAAATTCTATTGAATTTCATAGCAATTATTCAAATGTTATCCCTATGCCTATGACTATATACGAATACAGATTTTCCCATGGCATTTTTTCTGACTTATTCTGGAATATTTGAGACCCTGGCTTCAACTCACTCGGTAAATCCTCTTAATCTGGCACTGCAAACTTTATCTCTGTCTTTATACTGCTGTTTATGAAATTATGTAGTTCGTACTGTGAGTCAAAAGGGCAACAATAAAGAGTTTAACCCAGTGTAGCAGACAATGGACTATTTTCTTCTTTACGCAAAATAACATAGGGATGAAGGTGGGTCAATTTTTACGCATTATCCAGTATACACTGCCTTTCTAAAGACAGATGTCTTAAAGCCACTTACTGCTTGAAGCACCTGGATGTCAAAGTGTTCCATTTGCGAGCAAGAATTTCAAAGCAATCATCATGAACTGTCCGATCTATGGAGCGGTCATTCTGAGGCTGGCAGCCAGTGTTTGAGCATTAATAAATACTTGAATTCAGACTTTAAAATTCAGGAAAAACGCTCTTTTATTCAAGCAGGCAGACGCCATGCCACTTACAGGTCAAGTAAAGATCAGCACCACTTTTCCTTTTAGTGTAACTAATCTTTACTTATTTCAATTGGTCGTATTAATCTTAACTTGGTTAGGTTAGTTCATTGCAGCATTCAGAGATATCTTGGGTACACTTTCGGATAGACCTGCGCAGTCTTCCTATTTAAAATAGCATAGGTCCCATGATGTTTAGGAGAAAAAGTTCAATGAGTTTTTGTGAAATATTTTTTGTTGTCGTCTTTCTTACCTTTCATAATGACTCTCGTGGAACTAATCTTAACTTGGTTGTATTGAATGGAACTGATCTTCACTAAGGTACCTTAGAGGTGCTGACCTTGACTCGTCCTGGCCCTTCAATGAAAAATGATATGTTTAGTTCTGCTCCAATGAAATAAATATCAGATATGAATTCTGACATATCTCTTCTAAGTTGGAGTTACATTTGCTGTAAACGTGGGGAAATTAGCGTGAAAAACGTTTTTTTCACCCTGGTAAGTAATTTTGTCACTTTTAGAAACGGGTGCTTAGTTCATGCTGTAATATGCTGTCAATGATGTTGCAGTCTATGTTTATGAAAAGTAGTAATAGCCAATATATATACAGTACTTTCAAGCAGCTTCTACCAAAACCTCTTCCTGGAATAGAATGTAAACAGAACCATGTGTTTGCAGGCTGGTTGATACATTATAAGCTGGGCTACTTGATGCGCTGTGTCAACCCAGCTTTGGTTGGAATGGGTATTTGAGTGCTGTCAATCAAGGCCAAGAGGGCAGATTCAGGTGAAAGCATTGTACATCCAAAACAAGAAGCATCAGATGAAGAGTTTTCCCTGGAAAAGGTTCACCCTTTACTCAAAGTACCTCCTAGAACCCATCAAGTTAGAACCAGAGAGAAAAGAACGATAGCTATTCTCACTGAGTCAAAAACTGCACAGGTAGAACAAAAAGCGTAAAAAGGGCCGGAAACAAAGGGGAAAAACTAATACTGATGAACCCTCAGATTATGAAATCTTTTGATTTGTGTTCAGAGAACTTCGTTCAAATTCAAGACTTGGTAAGAATTGGGTGAAGTGCACGTTCTGTTAAATGCAGGCACATGTTGAGTGCGTTCCAGAAAATATTGGGTCGCCTTTTTTGTCAAAACTCTACATATAATGGTTCTGGCCTTCATTATTAATCGTCTAGCGAAATCAAATGATAATTTGCTCTTTGGTGGCGACAATTACCTACTGATGTTGTTTTGGTATTTATTACCATTCTATTGAGAAAATGGTGTCAATAGAGTGATGTTCGGTGTCGTCATTTTTTTCTCTTTGTTCTTTTTCCATTTTGTACATTATTACGGTCATTCATTGAGATCCAATCTCATGATTCTGCTTGTATTACCACTTGATTATCATATTCCTAAAATCTTACTTTTTACTCAAATACATTTTCTAAAAATGTTAATAATTCTGTCTCATTCAAATTTTTTATTTCTCAATTATGACAATATATTCACCACATACCAAGAGAACGAACTTGCACCATCAGACTGTACTAACTATACTCTCTTATGTAACGCTTTTTTCTCAGAATATTCAAATGATAACAACCAAATGTTTCAGATTCAAACGACCCTTCAAAGGAAGTCACTTTCACAGATTAACTTGTGGTCATATTAGCATTTCATTGAATTAATTTCAAAATTTACCAACCAGCCCTGGTCCCTCCAAAGACTTACCTGAGGAAAGATGAAATGTATATATATATATATATATATATATATATATATATATATATATATATATATATATTTTACGGAGGGTTAATCGCTTGTCGCAATTGATATACCGACATGATTGTGTATAATCGAAAGTCCAGAGGGGATTCTTCGCTCTTTGGCGCCTTCACAGAAAACTAGGATAACTCTTGGTATGCTGGAGGGTTTGTGACGTGTCTCGTCTTCTTTTACTAGGGAATCTTTATAGATTGCTTTAAGGGTATTGATTCTATCAGTTTCTATTCTCTCGGGATCATTCGCCTGGTAACCTCAGGCACAAGGGGAATAATGATGAATGATAACTATCTACCTTCATAGCAGTTGTTATTATGATCTGGAAAATCTTTCTGTTACTTTCTGTCTGTTACCTACCCTTCCTATTTGAGGATAATGATTTGAGATATTTTAATGGGAAATTATTATAAAAGCCAACCCCACGGCAAATGAGTCAGATTAACTCTGTATGTGCGGTGCGTTAAGCAAGGAAAGAATGGATTGAGGGGTGGAAGTCAGTTCTTTCCTCTCCTGGAATTCTGTCAACTAAGGTATGTGCCACAATCTTTTAATCAGAGGTTTTCTGGTAGATTTATTTTGATATTTACGCAATCCATCCTTTGAATGTTCAGATAGACCAAATAAGTGGTCATTTGGGACACTTATGAAACGGAATATTTTACGATATGTCCTGAAATAATTAATGTAATACTGTATGCATTTACATGAGTGAACAATATTTTTTTGAATGGTACCTCTACTGGGGTTGGGGGATAGATCTTCAGGTGATCCATTTTTCTTTCAAAATAAAGAAGCAGCTACTATTGACGAAGGACGTTTGGAATTTCTTCTTAAATATGTGGATTAGTCTTCGTTGAAGATACCTTTGACTGATCTGAATAATACATTGATTACCAGAAAATTCAACATGATAAGTTTCAAAATACTGTTAGTCGGCATCTGAGCACATTGTTGATCCTTCAAAAATATTGAAAATACTTAACTCAAAAGATGTTAAAAACGAAAGGGAAAATAAAGTCAAACACTTCTAGAATTTCCAGATTTTTTGGAGTGAATTTTGTGCAATAAGCATCAAGTAATTATCTACTCATAAGATGAATAGTGCTATTATTCTGTTTCTTTGTCCTACCCACAATTGAAATTTAAAAAAAACTTCTAAGTAAACGAATTCGGTAGTTTCTATACTGAGAAATTATTGTCATGGAAATTCGATCATTTCAGTGATTTTTTCACGGAGGATAAATCGTATTGTCACATGATTCATCCGAAGAGTCAAAGATAGTTGGGCTTGCTTGTTCATAACAAACAAAACGTGGTCATGGATTTAATATTTTTTTTCAATTTTCGTAGAGAATGATAATCGTTATTTTGAATTGAAGTAGGATTTTAGAAAGAAGTTTGAAGACAAAGCTTTTTGCTTTTACAGCATCTGAATAATTGCAAAGAGGCTTTTGAAAAAAAACAGGTTTGCTTAGTCACACAATAGAAACCGTCGTGCAACCAATTTCTTTTGGCAGCTTGTCGTGTTGGGGGTAATTTGTAATTTGTAATTGTAAAAAAAAGTTGATCGAAGTATAAGATATTTCTATCACCTTTTGTTGGGCAGTGATCACTAAAAAAAAGTCAGAATTTCCAACAGAAGAATGGGTGAACACTCCCAACATACAAATGAAGGGTACTCTTTAGCTTGAACTTACACTGCTAATTGAACACCCAACCAAAAACCTATTTAGGGAGAATGTTAAAAAAAAAAAAACAGAAAGAATGTTCTACTTTGACATAATAAGAAAATAAATGTTTAAATATTTAGCCCTGTGGCCTGTACGTATGACACAGACATAGCCAGCTCGCCAGTCCAACGTAAAAACTGAAAAAAAAAAACTTGTTGTCAGTTTTGATGACAGTTTTTGTTGATGGTGTTAAATTCGTACTAAACACTCGCCATAAGGACGATATGTAAACTTTTAAGTATATCTGTAGCAGTTGTTCACTCTGAATTTTTTCTCACATATACCAGCAACTGGCACGAAAAATCCAATATGCACACTTATATGACCTTTTAAAAATAACTCCGCGTAGAATAATAAGAAATTCTCCTCTCCATCTTTCACATTTTTCCAACATCTTTACTCATAACTTTTCAATGTCAACATTCGATTGGTCTTTGGCAATGATTGAAGATTCCTTCCTCGAAGATGTTTATTCTTCCAAGATCAAAAATGATACGCAATTCTCTTAGGGGTATTTACTCACCGTTCTTTTCCATTCATTTACGTTGGGTGAAATGTTCAAGTGTTGAATGCTACTTCATATGCAGAAAACCAGACATTAAAAGGCACTCATGAATGTCACATAGTTTGATTGGGACAGCATTTATTAAAATATTTCTTTCATTCGCGCATAAAATTGACATATTAAAAGAAACTAAACCATGTACACACACATAGCATTGACCAAATATATATATATGTATATATATATATATATATATATATATATATATATATATATATATATATATATGTATGTATGTGTGTGTGTGTGTGTGTGTGCACGCGTGCGCGTGTGTGCGTGCGTGTGTGTGTGTGTGATACTGCAGGGATATTTGGCAATCTTTTTTATTAGGTTTTGTAAAAAAAAAATTTTAATCGAAAACAAAAAAAATTACTCTATCTTCAAACTCCCCTTCGGTTATACTTTGTTCGCTAGTTATTTATTTCCAATAATTATCTTAGAAAAAAAAGGACCTTTCGAGAAATTTTACATTCCTGCTAAGGTCTGCAGAGAAGAAATTATTGGCTCCGGACATTTGAAATTTCGTATTGTTGAAACCGCTTATTCAGACTTTAGTGCAAATTAAGGAATTTTATTTTCACCTGTTTTTATTATTAATGTTAATCGGGGTAATTTAGCACTTCTTGATTATTTTAAGAATATGTTTCTATTTCATTTAAGGGGGGGGGGAGATTCGAGACTACTCAACTTCCATCGTCTAAACAATTGACCCTGCCCCATCTGCCTGAAAGCTAAATATTGTATGGGCCAAAGTAGTCGAAGTGGGTTAGATGCTATTATAAATCGCCTCAGACGCTTAGAAACTGTATGAATATTAGTTCACCTACTTTATTGCTACAAACATTGTAGCAAATCTCACTAAATGTTGGGCGGTGTTCAAGGGGCGTAACTGTTCGGGCTCCTCCTATCTATAGCTATATCACTATTTTTGAAAGGACTGCATGATGTACAAGCTCTTTGGCCCCAAACTTTTGAGATGTCTGCCCAAGAAACGCCGGCAATATTTTCCGGACATTCGGAGGTTTGCAGTCTCCAGGTTCGGAAACAATGGATTAAATTTTGGAGGGAAGTGACCATCAAAGTCCCAAAATCTCCAGCCACGCCCCTGGCCAAAAACACAGTTGCAATTCAATTGGAGTAGGAGCCACACCTTTGTGGCTATTTGGCATTGTTTTTTTTTTGTTTTGTTTTGTTTTGTTTTGTCAGCCTTTTTCTATAAAAAAAAGGTCCTTCAAAAATTGTTCTCATGATATCGTTGGAAAGCCTCAAGATGTGAAATAGTTTGATGCATAAATGATAAAATTACAGTTATAACTCTAAGAGTTGTTACGTAAAAAAACGAAAAGAAAACAACCTACAAAGTGTCGGATCGGCCTGCATTACGGTGTATCCGTGGAAAAAATCCAGCAACTTGTATCTTCTCATAATAGATAAGTACCGATTTGTCCCTTTTGCAAATACAGCAGTCGAAATAAAATCCTAATCACTACTTCTTAGCCTAAGGGAGATAATCATAAACCTTTATTCGAATCTGAGAAACGAGAGAAAATTCAAAAAGCTAGTAAAACAGGAAAATATATTTAACATATCTGAATAATGACATACTTGCTTAATCCATTACAATAAATAACAACTCCCGATGAAGCATTAAAACAAAATTATTCAGGTGTCACATTAATCATCTAAGAAGCATCGTTAAAAATTAAACAAATAAAAATTAAAAAATGCATCTCCTCTTTCCTGAGATCTACCAACTCACCAACATGAATGTATTCTTCTCTCTGCCGTTAGCAACTTTTGTTGGGATGTTCACAAGACTGTCAGAGGAAACGTTTGCCAAATTTCCTGTAGCCTGTCATATTCAACAACAATCTAATCAGGATATCCAAATATTATCTTAAGTAGGTTGCCAGGTGTTACCAGTGATCTTTTTATTTAGATGCAATACTCCTGTGAAAATGCGTCCTTAATTCCTGGGTTTTTTTCTGATATTGTAACAAGTATTCATAGATTATAAAGTAAAATAGAGGTTCTGATTGAATTCGAAATTTTTACAAACTTGCTTCTTATCCCAAATATATGGAATTGGGATAGCTATCTGTAACTCGCATAAATGAGCCACCATAGCCCACATTTGTACCAGAACTATCTAAAAGGAGTATGTAAACAAAATAGCAGCACATGATTTGGACATTGTTAGTCCAAAAAGATCACTGAGATCCAAACGGAAAAAGCAGTCTTTGATGGATCCTAGTGGGGTACTCGTGCACATTTTCAGTGTTGTTTAGATTTTTTTCTAAGCTAAGCATCAATTTATAACTGAGAATATAATGATACAAAAGTATCTAAAAATACTTGATTAATTCATATAAACATAATTAATGTGAAGGATGGGCCTGGTACGACTTCACGCATAGGAAGAATCGATTTTGAATTTTTCGCCTTGAACCTTGCTCCCTTGTCTTCAAACACCCCGACCGCTCCTTTGCTTTCTAGCGCCCCCATGTCTTCCAGCGTCCCTAAGGTGGTGGTAGCACCCAATTTTAAGAATCACTGGTCTACGTGAAGGTAACAAACTTTTCATCGACTCTTTTAAAAGTAAGGAATTAAGGTTGGCACTGAAGGAGTGACATTCCGATCCGAACCGTTGAAGCGTATTCATAAGAACGAGCAGTGGCAGTAGCTTGGGATTTGTGAATGCCTTAGTGCATGTGATTGCTTCAAGTTAACACACGCCATCTGTTAAAGCTTTTATAATTGAGAGTTAAAAAATAGAATGGAATACAAATCATTCTTTACATTCCAACCTGTGTCTTTTAAATGAACTGAATCAAATATCCACCCTCCGCAGTCTCATATTTCGTTGATCTAAAAATATATAACATCATCGTCATTTATAAGAAACCATCGACAAAAACTGTCACCAAAACTGTCAAGCTAGGTTTCTTCAGTTTTTGAGTTGAAATAAACATTTATTCTTTATTGTATCTAGAGGGATTTTTTTTTGTTTCTTTTTTAAATCCTGCAATATATAAGTGGTTTCAATCTTTGCTAAATTGGTCCCTTAGTTTTGTCTGGCAGTATTCACGCCTCTTTTTTTCTTTTTTCAAATTCGGGCTGTTTTAGTGACCACTGGCAAACAAAAGGCGAGAGAAGGAACTTATTCATCGATCACTCTTTTTTTTCCAATTTTTCAATTGATCATTTCCAGAATGGCAAGCTGCCAAATAACATTGATTATACGTCGTTTCCAATTGAATGACAAACCAGAAAAGACCAGACCAGACCAGACCTGTTATTTCGTTATGAATTTTACCGGCAGAGGTACATGATGGGCAAATCTCGTTTGGGATCAAGTGACAGTAAGTCTTATTAATAATCCGGCACTCTCGGTATTCTTTTTGATAATACTGTTATCTGAATAGTTGCATTTTTTCCCTCAATGAACGATTCCTCCAGTCATTTGATAAATATTTTTGTGAATGTTCTATGCGTTCTAACCTATTGATTATGTCAGATTGCACAGATTATCAGTTATCCCTAGCAAGATTGAAACCCTGGCACATTGCAAGATAATCCATTGCGAGTCATCTATTACACTATAAAAAACCTGACTCGAGGATAGAATTGAGTTGCCATCAATCACAATGAAACAGAAATTGATATAGCCATAGAATTGCACTGACTAAAATTTCCGTCATCCGCAGTAAATTGGTTGACGACGATGGGTATAATTGCCACCTCCATATTCCAAAATGTTTTTAGTTTTCTGGCAAAGTTCAGATATTTATCAAGAATTTTACTATTTTTTAAGTGTGGTTTATTCCAATGATGGCATCCACGATATTGTAAAAATTTCTCTTTCTTTACAATGATGATATCTGGTCTCCCGACCAGTATAGAGTAATCCTTTAGAGTTTCGAAGTCTGAAGAAATCTTTTTTTTTGTTTCACTTCTCGGTTTCTGCATTATTATCATCATTCATGCGTCAACATGCTCACACCGGACCGGATATCTGGTGGTCATCGCTAAAGACTGAGTGACAGCAAGTCTTTTCCAGCTGTCCTCTCAGCATCTTCGCAGTCCATAGCAACAAGGTGATTTATCCAGTCCTGACTATATCTTCCACGCCTTTCCAGATATCAGGTTGTCATCGCTGAAGACTGAGTGACAATAAGTCTTCTCAGGTTTCCTGTTCTGTCGTATTCATTCTGGATGTGTGGTCATCGCTGAATACAGGGAGGTCGTTAATCTCAGGTGTCCAGGACACTTCTCGATATTATTGCAGACCCCAGGGAAATTGAAGATAATAAAATTCTGACATTGAAAAAAAATGGCATATATATATATATATATATATATATATATATATGTATATATATATATATATATACTTGTGAAATCTTTCACGAAGACGCAGTTATTATCAGCAATAAATAGATAATTGCATAAAATTTGCGAGATATGTGCAAAATATCATGTTTTATTGCTGGGTTTTGTATTGGTATTGAATTTGCTTCATGATAAGACGTTTTATGGGGCAACATTTTGGAACGTCCATTTTTAATTTTAATGGTCTGTATAGGGAGATTCGAGAATACGAAAAACTGGTGTTTAAATCAATATCCTCCGGTGTCCAATATAAATATTCAAAATTAAAGCGGAAATTGTCCCTGAACCAAGAACGCTAAAAGTTTAACAAGGCAATAACAGATCAGACAAAGATTTTAAATATTTACTCCTCAGCTGAACGGTTGACGAAATTATGATAGCAGAATATCCCCGTTAGTGAATTTATCATAATCATCATTATTATCATTATTGTTTCCAAACTCAAATACAAGTTTGGAGTTGACTTCGCTTTTCTATTTTAATAGCAAGAACAATCCTCACCAATTTTTTAGACTTGGTGTTCACCTTGTTTTTCTACCGAAAAGAAAGAACAAATCTCACTCTAGGGGAGCAGTTTCTCTTTTTATCTGTACCGTCACGTTATACTTAACCATATGAAACATTTACTTGCTCCGATTGCAGTTTGAAATCACTGCCAACTGATTGGTAGGCGTCTTTTTTACCAACTGAGCTAAACTGACTAATTTTACATATTTATTTTATAAACATGCAAGGGCTTATTTCATTCTAATCAATAAATGTATTCATAAAATCATCATATCCCAACCGTGATTTGAGATCATAACCAAGTGATTGGTAGTAGTCTCTCTCACCGACTGAGCCAACCTGACAAGTCTTACATGTATACAAATTTGTTATCATTTATTCCAAAAAAAGTTGGAGTCATCTCTAGTTGGAATAAAAGTAGAGGTGGAGTTTAACCCTGCAGTAGCGGGGCTTGTTATTATTGGCTTTAATCACGTTGATCAATTGTGGATCTTTTGAAATATATCTTATTTGCTTAAAAGACAGTTAACTATCAACATATATATACTGGAAAAAATGTTTCTTTGGACCGACTTGAAAAAATTACATTGTCGAAAAAATATTTTTTATCCAAATTTGATAGTTTGTCTCGAAATAAATTTCTGATTAAATATGAAAAATATCACTTTGAGATGAACTACTAAATTTGCGTATAACAAATTAGAGTCATTTTTGTTAAAGTGTTACTACACAAATCTTTTTTTAGTGTGCTATATTCTTCAATGCAAATATTCACATAACACATTCTGCATAGACTGGTAAGACTTATCACATTTGGTATGCATCTCTAAAGCTCTCTTGGAAAGTGACACTTTGTTGAGTAAAGTAATCCTTCAACCTTTCCAATTTTGCATAATATCTGACATTTCATCAAAAAGAGACGTTATCAACAAATTGAAATAAACACAGAATTGGCAGGCACCTCACAATGCGACCAATATGTGTGTAAATGACTATGTACAGCTGACTTCTCTTTACAGATTCTTTGTGTACGTTCGTATTCAGACACGTGAGAGATGATGTTCCTTACGCATCAGTATTCATTTACATCGTGGTCAATTAGGAGAGTAGTACAACAAGTATCCAAAGAGGCATGATTCACCACATCCTACGGTATTTAGCCAAAGCTGAGAGGATTTATGTATTTCTCAAGGCCATCCGTGCGAAGTAAACACAAAATCAGCCGTCTGAGTTTGAACTCCGCTCTCAGCGTCCCTTCTCCGTGCTGAAAACGGTTCAGCTACCTCGCACCTATGCGTGCTGAAAATTGTCATTGGCGTTTTCGAAAGGCAAGTGTGATATATCAAATGAAACAGAAGGTTTGATACAAACAGCAGGTAATTAATGATTACATTTTGCAAAAAAACCATCAGCAGCAGCATCATAATTGGCCATGATAATGATTACGATGTTTTTGGTTTTTGGTTCTTGTACTGCTGGATAAAGGCCTCTTCAAGCTCTTTCCATGCCGGTCGTGACTGTGCTAACCACTGTCGTATCTTACTGGCAAACCTATCTCCATCTTATGCCTTTCTTCACCTACTGCATTTACAATCTCTTTTACAAAAATCAGATGACATTTTGTTCAATCTCTCATCTTTTTTTCCTGCAATTTGTCATGTCCGTTTCCATTTTGGATATTTGAGTATAACAGGTTGGACAAAGTGTATGAAGGAACAAGAGAAGCACGTTGATGAGACTAGAGAAGAGAGAAATAGGGCGGGAAGTATAGATTATAAGAGGGGTTATAGAAAGAATGAGAACATGTTAAGGAGGCAAAGGGTGTACAACACAAAAAAGGAAAGGGAGAGTAAAGTTGAGGAAAGATAACAGGTAGAAGCTCGAATCGATAACTTGTAATAGTCAAGGGCTTTTATCTTGCAATAGATAACTATTACTTCTCGCCACCTGTCGCAGTTAATGGGTTAAGGGCGTAGCGCCGTAGAAGAAAAGTAGAAAGACAAAAGAAAGAAAGAAAACAAAGATGAAAATCATCCAAGTCGGGAAGCACAGAAAAAAGAGCAAGAGCAAACAGGAGAACAATATTGTTCTTGGAACAAAAGCAAAACACGTACAGATCATTTACAACAATAAAGAGAGACAAACAAATACATCGACAACAAAAAAAGACCACGCCAAAAAAAAAAAAAAGTATCCAAGGGGTTGGGTCATGTGTTCGGCCCGTAAGTGGCGATGTACTGAACTAATCAATCAGCAGCTCCAGTCTCGCAAACAACCTACTGAGATCAACTAAAACAGACGGTTAAAGCCTATTGCTGGCTCAAGTACACAAAGCTTAAGACACAAGGCTTTGATGAATAAAATAGGGGAGAAAAAATAGGGAAAATGAAGCAAAGGAGTTGGCTTCATTGAAGAGAAGAAGAATAGAAGGCAAATTGGAATAGCATGAAAAGATTACAACAGCTGACTGCTAAAAAAATTGTCAGCGTGTTCATGAGTGTCCTGAGTGGTGGGGGAATTTTTGCCCCAACCCCTGTATCATGCCTTTTCTCCGAGGGTGGAGGGGTTTGAAAGTTGGAACCTCATAGTCAATAACATGTTCAGAAATAGTTATAATGTAGAATGCCAAATTCACTATTCAATCATTTTATAAAAAGGATTTATCACCGAATAACAATGATAACATTTTGCAAGAAATGTATATATATGCATCAATGTAGTAAGTATATCTTTGGTTTTTTTAAGTGCTCAATACCATACGTAGAATAATGATAAAATAGAAAAAAATCTGTACTTATATATATATATATATATATGTATATATATATATATATATATATATATATATATATATATATATATATATATATATATATATATATATATATAATGAAAACTTGAAACGTAAACTTAACTATAAGTTTGTTTCTAGAGACTGAATGAACTTCGCTACTAAACTATGTTTATCGGAAAAGATCAATTCTTCCCTGGGACAACGTCTTACTGCATGTAGCGCGAATAACCCAGCAGAAATCGAACAAACAAGGTTACGAACCTCTACCTTACCCAATCAACCTCCCAGACCGCTCTCCGACCGACAACCACTAATTCAAGCTCATTCTTAGCATTTGGGACGTTATAATAATTGCAGATGTTCCAATGTAGATGCTGCCCAATTCTGTCATGTCGCATTTCATAGTCACTTGCTGCAAGGATCGAGCACCCTGCTAATATGTGGTCAATTGTTTCGTTCATATAATCAATGTCTGTCTATAAAGCTGGCTGATTCTATCTATTTAGCCATCTATCTACTCAACTTTTTACAATCATCCAAATCTATCAGTTTTAATCTCCTTCAGTTTGTATCTGTGTATATGTCTGTCTATCTTTCAATGTTCATTAAATTTGACTTAACCTGACGCAAAGTTATTTACAGGGGGTAGAAGTGTTCTGCACCAAACTTCTAATTGGTAACGATCTACCAAACCCTCAAGATCAGCATTCGGAATCTTGGATTTTACCTGGACACGAGCTTTAGTAGACAATACGTAACTATTTCAACTATCAGCCATGACCTATCTATCTGTCAATAGATTTTGATGTTTTTCATGACGTAATAGAAGTGGATAAAGTTGAAATAAAGACATGAATAACAATTTTGTACCAGTAATTTTTGTTCTTGGATGATTTGAAAACTCGAATTCCCCACAACAAAGATTTTAAAAAAAGACTGAGCCAATTTGAGGAGCAGACATTTCAATTCAACGATGATGAATTGTTTCGCAGATTTTACTTGCAAATTCGTTATTTTTTTAAATGCCTGCGAACAACTCTTCTAAAATTAGGAAAAAAATTTCACACACCATATATGTGTATAAATGCCTACGCCCATCATATATATGTATATATAGATTTACACATACATATTGTGAGAAATCTTTCCCCTGCTATATATATATATATATATATATATATATATATATATATATATATATATATATATATATATATATGTATATATATGTGTCTGTACGTATGTATGTATATATATATATATATATATGCGTGAGTGTGTGAGTTAAGCAAACAAGTCTTCTAAAATTAAGAGATTTTTGTACACTATGTATGTGTGTATATGCGTTCGTATATATATATATATATACACACACACACACACACACACACACACACACATATATATATATATATATATATATATATATATATATATATATATATGCGCATAACAATACATCTCATCTCCATTTTTACAGCTTATGATCAATCAGTTTGACTTTTAAAAACACATTCATGTGTACATATCTACGGACATACCGACAGCAGAGTATACCTAATATATAGTATACGATTTACTCTTCAATGGCCTGCTTAGTGTATAGTCATGTGTTACCACATCACCACTTATGTAGTGAGCATTTGAATCATCGAATTGATATATGTGTTAGCGTTAGTAGTTAGAGTGTAAATGATACGAGGACATTCTGTTAACTTCAGTGAGTATTGGCACCTCTGATTAAGCAAGCTGAATATCAGGTATTTAGGATTAAAGGAGGATCGAACCAGTTTTCTAGAGAATGGTCCTTAGATGCATTTCTAATTAGATAAAAAAAATATTACAGGTGTTTCGCCATCAACTACTAGTAACTAAAACTTGCAGTTCTGATCCTAGCGAGCTGGCTAGCTATCTAGTTAGTGTTCGTATGCTGTCTACAGTATCAGTTGTTCTAACCCAGGTCTCCCATATCACAAGTTTCTCTTGTCTGGCTTGTAATATGTGAAATTGACTTTGAGGCAACAACTGTTGAAATGGTACCACTCAGTACAATTCAGTTTTGATCGCATCTTTGTAAAATCTACTGCAGTGATTTGACTTTGGTTCTATAAAAAGTGACCACCGTCACTACAAGACTTTTATCGTCGCTCGCTGTCACTTTCTGTCTTTCATCTGTATATACAGCAATGTTGTTGCATTGTGCAGTTTTAGAACTTTAGACTATGTCTGTAGTATTCTACTTCTTTTGCTTCTATCTATATACGTTACGCTTTCATTACATCTTTCAATGTCCGATCTACAAATGGCAGAGAAGGTAAAGTATTCAAAGTGTCATTTTATTTCAAATGCTGGTGAACCAGTTTGGCCAAGTACCATCTACTGAAAGCAGAGGGTTTTATGTTCGAATATCTCGGAGAGCAATTTCGTTTAAAGGCAGATTAAAATTAGTGAGGTCTTTGTTTTCGGTTTTCTTTCTATCTAATCAAACCATTAGAATAGAAAATGATGACGTTTTTAAAGGGCAAATTGATTGAAAATGTAATATTTGTGGAAAATCTATGGCCTAAAGCATGAGTCGAATATGTCAAAGTGAATTTCTCCCTTGCGTGAAGATATGATCAATCAGTGAAACCATGGGGAGAAATATTGATAGATTCTTGTCTTTTTTTTTATTCTATATTTATTATCATTATATTTATTCATTTGAAACCGTCAACCAAAACTGTCACCCGAATTGTTGAAATAGGTTTCTCGAGTTTTCACGTTGGTTTGGTCGACTGGCTGGCTATGCATGTATATATCAGGGGTCACACAAATATATATTGAAAATTTGAACATTTACTCCTTATCATGTCCTGAAATACGGCTTATTTCTTAAGCCCCCTCCCTGAATAGGCTTTTAGTTGACAGGCTTAATTTTCAATGTAAGTTGATCCCTTAATTTGTGTCCAGCTGTATTCACTTTTTTTTTTTTTCCTTTTTGAAAATTCAGACTCGTATCAGTGATAACTCCCCGGCAAAAGAAAGAAGTAACTTTTCCATGTATCACCCCTTTTTCAATATTTAATAGGTCACCTCAACACGGCATGCTGCCAAAAGATGTCGGTTTCTATTCGGTGATTAACCAGGCCTGTTTTGTTTTTTTGTTTTTTTTTCATTTAATCTTAAATCTGTTGCTGTGACTGGAGTGTAGAATTTTTCCATGTCCGTAGATACACTGCACATTGTACAGATAACTAAACATCTATTTCAACAATTACAAAGACATCTGAGTTTTATAACTGGCCCGTAGCATTCTCTCGTGTTCCACTTGTATATTCCACTTCCATATTTTCTCTTTCGAAACGACGTTACTTTTTACAAAAAAAAAATAGTAGAAAATAGATGTTTCTAAATCCTTCTAAGAAAGTCAATTATATCTCCAGAAGGAAAATACTTGTATGCGTTTCTTTGTTATTAGTGGTCTTTGTCTAAATCTACAACAATGCTTTAACGAAAGAGGTGCGTTTCCTGACGTGTCTAATAACCAGCTTTTCTAGATTCAAAATATCTTATCTGAGGGATGATGAATTAGTGAATGTGATTAATTCATCATCCCTCCCACCATCTAGTCACGAGTGTGCAACATTTCAGGATGCATTATAGCTCAGTGACTATTTCATTTCATTAACCACATATGAATTTAGATGCTCATAACTCATTACCTTGAATGTCATCTTGTAGAAGTTAAAAACGACATAGATCAGAAGATTCGTTTTAGTTTGCAATTACATTTTGTAAATCGAGTCCTCATGACTAATTTTATTTGAGACTTATATCTCGTCCTATATTTCTATGTGCCAGTATTGATGTAGATTAGTCTTTTAATGTATTTATCTATCTTCATCCGTTGATCAAAAATCGATATTCTAGTACAGATAAAAGCCAATTTTAAATGCAGAATTTGAAGAAAACCATTCCCAAAGCTAAAAGATAGATTTGATAAAGAGACACAACTCGATTATTATAATTACCAGCCAAACATACGTCCAATAGATGGGTTATTCGGCGTGTTGACACAGCCAACAAAGTTGGAGAGGTATATGTATACAGTCGTGTCCGTCAGTCTTTCCACTGGTCTATCCGACTGAATGGTATATCCAAAATTTCTGAATGACATTCAATGAAATTTTGTCGGACGGCGGGCTATGGTTACGAAAGAAGTTATTCGGAGTCGATCCAAGCTTTTTTTTTTTTTTTTTTTTTTTCATTATGAGATATTTTGTATTTTTTTTTTTAATACATTCACATATTCACATGTCTGTCCATACTATATCTCTAAACGTTCTGAATAAGATTTTTTTATCGAAGAGTGGGCAATGGACTAAGAAAAGGGGGATTAGATTTCGAGGCGATCCAATGATTTATTTCCAGTTTAGTTGTTATACGACTTTGTCAGAGGTATACACACTCTCATCAATTTTGAGGAAACTTTGAATTTCATTTGTTCATTCTAATAAAACAACATATGATCAAGATTAAATAGTAAAACCCAAATTTTAAAAAAAACAACATAAAATCCACTTTAAATCAATGTATGATTAAGTTTATTTTATTTTTATTTGCAATATGAAACATAAACATCTTGATAAATGAGATATACAGATTCATTAGTGAAATCCAAATATCAGTTCAAAATAACATCTGTTGTTTTGTTTTGTTTTTTCTAGTTTTAAAATCCAAATATCAGCAGCTGATTCAGTTACATATACCTACATAAGCACCATTAAAATGAGATCTTAAGATTTCTATCCAAGTCTGCATGAAATTAAGAATGTTGCACATAGCTTTTTCCACTTTTTATGCAAATCAAAGGCAAGATCGAACACACACTCAGCACTGAAAAATTTTTCTCAAATTGGACACATTGTAATTCATCGCAAAAGTTAATCCTAAAGAAAGGTGTCGCTTTTAGGAGAGTCAATCCCCTAAACATTCAGAGAAAGTTCTTTATTAGGTGTTATTCTTTTCGACCCGACGTACTTCGACGGTCAATTTCAGCACTAGTAAAATATGCACGACTGGAATGATATATCATCTATTTGGTTGTACTAAAAGAGGTTTCAGATTTACACTTCGTCTTATACATTGAAGAATAAACATTCGACTTGTCTCAAGTACTGCAAAATATATTCTATCATCTGGATTTTGATTTTTCCCTGAAAGTGACACTAAAGATGCAGTTCCGGGGCCGACCCAAACTTTGTATCGTAAGCTCTGTTGCCTCTTGGGCCTACATTGCTCTTCAAGGTCTTTTGGAGGCCACAAGCGACCGCTCAGTTAGCTTATGCTTCGGACTAGCTCTACATGATACATTTACGTACGCAGATGTGTGCTCTTGAAAGATTGAATATATCATGCTTCAAACAACTCACAACTTAATGCGTTTAGAAGAGCATCTAACGCTTTTGAGCTTAGTCATCGATAGTCATGTGCCCAACGATTCAAACTTCTGCATATTTGCTAAGAGATAGAAAAGGATCAACATAGATTAGAGAACAGAATGGGATAAAAGATAATCATAGAAATAATCGAGCAACGAAAATAGAGATATGCTTAGGACACATCGAGAAAAAGGATAAAAGATGAGGCAAAGGTTAACGGGAGATAGCAAACGCAATATTGAAGACCACGATAGGAGGAGCACAACTGCCCCTCAAATAGTGTGAAATTCGGGGAAAAATTGTATAAGTTGTCTCGCAGATCGAGCCGCCTGCCCCCTCTCCCTTAACAAAAGAGTTTCCATATGCCAAACACAAAAGACCAGGCATGAAGTGTAGATATGAGATGGTAAGGTTTCCTGGTATGACATAACAATGTTTACTACAATAACAGTCGACATGAAAGAAGCTGAGAAAAGCATTTTTGTAGCAGTGAACTGATAATGATGATGACGATGATGATGATATCTATTGCGTATTTACCTCATTCAATCAACGGCCTTGCAACAAGCCTGGAAGTTGAACTGGGCCTCTTGCCATTCACAACCCAATTCCTGTAGTCCTCAGTCTCGCAACAACCGCGATAAAGGTTGCTAAATATCATTACCAGAACGTCACTCGGGTGTCGCCACTCATTTAAATCAAACGCGAGGAAAAAATTATGAGAAATAAAACATGTCGCCACGTGCTGTCACCGGACAACATTTTCAGCTCCGACTTTTAGAGCAGTTGCAATTTGAATCGACATGAAATATTATCTCTCTCTCTCTCTCTCTCTCTCTCACTCTCTCTCTCACTCTCTCTCACACTCTCGCTCTCACTCTCGCTCTCTCTCTCTCTATTCCCCCCTACGTACCTTGCTTATTGACTGAATACGAAACCTCTAACTACAATGGATCGGTCGTCTCTTGACCTTCAATCGGGTGAAAAGTAGTGAAAATAATTACAACAGCAAAAATGACAAATGCAGTAAATACCGAAACGGCCACTGATAGTAATCTCTCTCTCTCTCTCTCTCTCTCTATATATATATATATATATATATATATATATATATATATATACATATATATGTATGGTCATATATGATTATATATACACATGATTATAAATGTACGATTATATATGATTATACATATATATATATATATATATATATATATATATATATATATGTGATTACATATATGTATACGTGTGTGTGTTTGTGTGTATATGTATACATGAAAATTCGGCAAGTATATTTAGGCATATGTATATATTGAACGGAGAGTAAGCATCCAGTTTTGAATTATAGTGACATTATAATTAGGGTCTATTTTTTTTTTAAATCTTGAAACCATCTTTTGTTGGGGTTGGGGTCTCACCAAAGGAAAAAACGTTCCAAGATGCCCTCTTACTTAATATTGAAAAAAATAATTTCAATTTAGGAAAAAATCGTCTTCACTTTTGAGCTCATGATAGGTGGGTTTTCTTTCACTTTATACTCCTAGAAGAATTGTATGTAGACATGTAAAATAAATAAATATCTATGCGAGTGGAAATTAACTTCTGCTTTGTCGTTATACTTACATTGTAAACATAACCCACCTTCTGAAACCCTTTAAGATATTTTTCTCGAAACATTTTTGGTTTAGAAGCCTCTAATCCGGTTAATTTAGGACTTATGCCGAATTTGGTTGGACTACACCTACTTTCAGGTACTTTTCATTGTGTGACAGACATACGCACAAACACATAGACACTTCTTATTGATATATATATATATATATATATATTTATATATATATATATATTTCATTTACTGGGAGATATGGCCGAAACACGTGTGTGTGTGTGTGTGTATGTGTGTGTGTGTGTATGTGTGTGTGCGTGTATGTGTGTGTGTATGTGTGTGTGTGTGTGCATGCGCACACACACGCGCGTAGGCCAATTATCTGTGTATCCAGATGCCCTTTCGAAAGTAAATATTCATTTGGCGTAGATGTAAACGATGCAATATAAACAAGTACATGAATACGCTGTACGTGTGATAATGTGGGTTTGTGTGTGTGTATCTGTGTGTGTGTGTCTGTCTGTGTGTGAAGGTGTATGTATGTATCTATATGCATGTGTGCATGCGTGTTTGTGCAAGCCGGTAACTCCAACGTCAGGAATCAAGCTAAGAATTCACTACCCTGAACGAAATCGAGCAAATACTTTGGATCTATTTGTCCTAATTGTTAAATATACATATTTACATAGATGTTTATCTTTTTCAATGCTTGAAATATCGCCTGATTATTTCCCATTTTTCTCACATGATGGAGAAAACTCAGTATGGTTGTTAAAATTCAGTATCGAGATCAGAATCGTCGACATGGAGTAGAGCCAATGAAATAGAGATGAAAGAATTTGCATTTTTCTAACGTTCAAACTCCATTAATCGTGTTAAAAAAATGCAGGTTACCTCAACCACTACTGCCTTGTTTCAGCCCTCTTTCAAATATTTTCCGTAATAAAATTAGTAGTGTCAACTTTCCGAATCAAAAAAATAAGAGAAAGTATCATGGACAGTCTCTGAAATAAGTGTATACTGAACACTTTGGTTGATGTAGACCGTTCATTTTGGTTAATGTATACTGTACTCTTTTATTAATGCATACTGTACACTTTAGTCAATGTATACTGTACACTTTAGTTAATGTATACTGTACACTTTAGTTAATGTATACTGTGTACTCTAGTTAATGTATACTGTGCACTTGGATTAATGTATACCGTGCACTTGGATTAATGTATACAGTACACTTTGGTTAATTTATACCATACACTTTGGTTAATGTATACTGTATATTTGTACCGTACACTTTGCTTAATGTATTATGTACATGAAAATAAATACATTCACATACCAACACACATACTCATACACAGTTTTGAATTATATAACGATACACAGCGACACCAAGATACACAGCACTAAACCATTCGATCTTGTTGGGGCTCAGCAACAACGTCATATATTCTAAAATGATTGCTGACGCCATCCCTATACACGTTATGTTATAATGACCCTGTACAGCACTGTTCCGTTTTGTGCTGCATTTTCCAGCATACCGAGATATTGCTAAGAGGCCAATAAGGAAATGTGGGTTAGTTGTAGCGAGAAAGAACAGTTAACATACAAGAAAGGTTATGAGACATAAACTAACCACTTTCAGGAAACGGATAATATCATTTCCAACACTCGTTCTTTTCTTTTTTTTTTTTTTTTTTTGAATGGTGTGAAGCTTCTTGAAAAAAGCGTATATTTACTGTACAAGAATATCCACCAGTATTTGTGCAAATATACACAAAACCTATTGAAATACAAAACGTGATTATACTAGGCACACGCAGTTCGCCTTGCTGGAGAGTATCTTGTGAAGAACATTCATATGGCAGAATCATCTGAGTAGGTATAAATTTAAATTTGATAATTCATATGATCTGACAAATTATGTATATTTGATATTTTTAGTTCTATATTAAAATCATTAATCATACACGCTTGAATCTAAATTGCACAATAAAATAGCAATAAAATAGCAATATGAATTATGTATATAACGATGACAGTGACAATATAGTCTGAACTGATGTTTGTATAAAGCTGTTACATTAATATTCTTTTGATGTCAAGTTTGCGATTACTACTGAGAGGTCAATGGTAAACGATGAGTCCTATGAAATGAAGATTTACCTCTCTAAAGAGAAAAAGCCTAATTTTTATGTGAATTATGTCACTCCCATCCGATATTAATTCATCTGGATGAGTCAGTGAATGAGTGATTCTTTGAGGGGGTTGCGAAGAAATAGAGCTTTATCATAATTTGGGTTCATACCTCCAGAGAAAACAGAATGAACAAACAATGTATTTCAGAGACACATTCATTTTCAATCAAATATACGTACGTGGGCACCCACCGACACTTCTTCAGGAGGGGGGGGGTATATTTAAGATATTTTAACAGCAGCCTCGTAATGCAATGGACATTCCACCCGTTGGAAAGGTGCTGAACACGTTCCAAGCTGTTCGAAGGGACCCCCTCGATCTCTGGCCACTATTAGGTTCCATCTCTCAACCCTTTCGCCTTGCTCTCAACGACTATGCTTGGTCCAGGGGAGGACAACTATTCTTTAGCTCCTATCCCCGCACCTCAACGCGTGTGCATAGGTTGTTTGCTGAAAAACGTGAAATTCAACCCCGATAGATGATGTTACCGTCCGCCAAGCTACTGATCTACAAAGGAGTTTCTGGACGTTGCTTGTGATTATGTGGGCTTTGTTGTTGTTAAGCCTCCTGGGGTGATGGCAACTGGCCCTGTGCGTCATGGGAAACTGATTATGTAGCTGCTAAAGACGATGATGATGATGATTATTCTGATGATATCGTTGGAATGAAAAAGAAACAATCTACTGCATGCTAATTAATTGGATGCCTTTAACCAAATGTAATTGGCAAGTGCTTCGAAAGGGTGCAAAGTTGACTTAATTGCTGTCGGCAAGCAAAAAAACTACATATATCCCCTCTCTCTCTCTCTCTCTCTCTCTCTCTCTCTCTCTCTCTCTCTCTCTCTCTCTCTGTATGCATGTGTTCATGGATGAAAAATGAGCTGGAATGTTCGGATTAATTGCTGCTCGGGCAATCATCAACCAAAAGCTGTGGCCATGGTATTTTGTACTCGTAATGTAGCGTAAAAGTGTCTGACTCTCTCTCTCTCTGTCTCTCTCTCTCTCTCTCTCTCTCTCTATATATATATATATATATATATATATATATATATATATATATATATATATATATATATATATATATATATATATATATATATATATATATAATATAATATAATTGTAAAGTGGAGATGGAACCAGAGTAAGCTGACCATTCTCCGAATCAGGAAAAATTACACTGGCCTTTGTATATAATAACTAAATATATTCATAGGTACATTTGTCGGTTCAGCTTAGTTGGTAAGAGAGCCGCCTTCCAATCACAAGGTCGTGATTTCAAATCATGGAAGGGGAATGTTAATCCATATATTTGTTTAGTTCAACGTGACGTGATTAGAGAGGATCGTCCTTGTTCCGTGGGAAAACAAAAGTCAATACCTACTTAGACCGGGGTTTGACAAACTCTCTGAAGGAAGAAAGGTAGCAAAATTTCACTGGAAATATGTGGGGAAAGTTTGGGGTCGTGTGGTGAGGTTACCACTTACTTGATGGCAAAAATTAAAACTCGGTTGGTCATTCGAGTACAAAATCACCGGGAGCCAGGTGAATGCAGGATCGTCGTCTCAACCGAAAAAAGTGGGTACCTATTAGCGACGATGAAAACTCTTGAGTTGAAGGGAAAAATAACAGTAATTTCTCTTTCAATTCGGTGGTGATAAATTGGGTTTGTGCTCATGAATATCTGTAAACTGGAGCCTGAATGACTCTATGTGGCTTTCGTTGTTCTGAGATGATACTGTTTTTTTATTCACACACGCGCGTGCATGCACACGAGCAAATACACAACAAAGTAATATTTTGTCTGTTTTTTTTTTTTTTTTTTCTCTTGGCTATGACAAACGCAAACGACTGTATGTCTCTGGCGAGTCAGTAACGAGAGAACTCAACTACGAATATCAACCTAAAATCTTCGGTCACCAGAGCCAGTAATTGGAGTTCCAGTCTATGTAACATTTCGAATACTAATAATTAACAAGCATACATTGCTCAATTAGAAGACTGGTGCTATATGGTCTTCCCATCTTTTCCTCTTTAGACTTGTGTCAGACTAAATTACATGACATGTTATAATATATCATAATATATGATCTAATATATATATATGTGTATACATATATATATATATGTATATATATATACATATATGTATATATATATATATACATATATATATATATATACATATATATATATATATATATATATATATATATATATATATATATATATATATATATGCATATATATATACATGCATATATATATATATATATATATATATATATATATATATATATATATAAGAATAAAAACAAGAATATCATTTTACATAGATCAGATATCTACCAACTACGGGATGTTCTCATCCTGTGGATTAGCCACAAATCAGCTCTACTGTCTGAACAGTCCAATAAAGGGGTGGCAGAGCCCCATAACTAAAGAAATAGATCTTTTATCCAAAATCATCTTTAAAAAAAATATTTTATTTAAAAAATACCTAAAAATTACCAGTACAAAACTTGGGCATCGTTGATCCAAAATGACCATAGAAGAAATAAAAATGTTTTTAGATGGTGCCCTTAGGTATGCAAATTTTCAAGATCGTAGCAAAGGAATGCCCGGAGACAGACACACACACAGTCACACACATAGATAAGCACAGAGACAGACACTTAAAGAAAGAAGGATCTGTAGCCCACTTAGATGGTTGGTTTTTCGGGTGGGCCATTTGTAGGGCTACGGTGATTCGATAAGTGCAATTAATGTGTTTGTGCGTATTTTTTCATTATGTAATCTACGTACGAGAGACTTCATTTTACACTAGTGTGCACACGTGTAATATATATGCATTGGTCCTGCAATTCAAAATATTTATTTAATTATTATTTTTTCTAATCTTTTGCTTCTCTCTGCTCTCCCGTTGGCTAAACTACCATTGCACACGAGCACGGACTCATCTACATAAATACTTTCTGCAAATACAATGAAACGTTCATTGTGTAACTCGTGTGTGCTAATATGCATACAAAAATGCGAACACTGCATTCCAGTCATTTTGACGGAGAGTACATTTCAACTAAGTGGTAAAGCATCAGACTAATTATTTTAATTGAAAGAGCTGCGTAATCCTAAACGTAGCGACACTTCATTTAGTGCTCAGTCTGTTAGAAGCGCCTTTAACACGGATCGAGTTGATTGTTCTTTCATTAAGTGAATAGCTTTTTGCAATGCATTTTTTTTTCAGATCTTTTATTCTACGCGAATTATCTTTTTATGCATAGAAACCAGTATTTGAAGACCGTAGTCAGTAAAGGGGAATGATGTTGCAGAGTCAAAGGCTTGTGTTTCATCATCTCCCACCAGAAAATAGGATCGAATAACTTTGGAAAATACTACCTCTGTCCCACAATCGTTTTACATTTGCATATGAAAAAATCACCACTAAATGTTACAACTAATTTGGGACGTATATAAAGTCATTTTTTTTTATAAATTTCTTGTACAATATTGACTTGCTTGCCTGACCTTTAGCAATGAACACTTATTTTCAAAGGGTCTTATTTTAATTGTGATTCTGTTGTTTTTTCAATCGACTGACATTATTTGATCGTTTACAATCCGCTTTCTCTTCTATCTTTCTCTTTTTCTTTGTTTTCACCCTTTTTAACATTTCTCTTTTCTCTTCCCCTTCTTTTTTTCTGTCTGTATTTTGTCTTTCTTTTGTATTTTGCTCCTATTCTTTTTTTGTCTTTCTTCTTTTTATAAAAATAACTTTACGGGTAGAAGCAGCCAAGAAACAATGTTGAAAACAACTAATAACAAAACCTCCACCGGTGTTATTATTGGGATTTTTTTCTACATTTTAATCCATTGTCCCTATAAAAGGGCAAAATTCTGAAGTGTCGTAATTAAGAAAACCAATTAACAATAAGTCTGGTTGCTTTATCAGATGCTAAGAGATGAAGGCTAGAGCTCCATATTAATATGCACGTAGTCAATATAGAGCAGGATATCAAAGAGAGAAAATGAAACTTATTTACAATGTATGTTAACTTGAAAGAAATACTGGCAAAATTCATGCAGGATATTTTTCCCAATGAAAAGCAGAATTTTTAATAAACCAATATATATATATATATATATATATATATATATATATATATGTGTGTGTGTGTGTGTGTGTGTGTGTGTGTGTGTCTGTGTCTGTGTCTGTGTGTGTTTGTGTGTCTGTGTGTGTGTGTACGCATAACACGTGCCATATATATTGTAGCGAAGAAAGATAACTTATACTCGTGAGGGCAAAAAGGGTATTGACTCCATGACATGCAAGAGTATATATTGTGTGAATAAGTATCGGGGATTCCTTCCATTTACACTATCTAGGCCTATTGCCGTTCGTGTCTGGCGTGGCCAAGACTGAAACCGGACAAAATTCAAGGCTATTGCCCGCGGGCAACACATGCCTCATAACACCTGATGTTTCCAAGCAGTCAACCAGTATTTCAAGCGTGATTTGGCTACAAGTCATATATTTTGTGTGTATTCATGTCTCTGTGTTTGGGTTAGCGTGTGTGAGTGTGGGGTGAACAAAAGTGGGTATATACGTTTCTTTTCAAAGAAGGGTTTTTATTCGACCATCGAAATATTTCAGGAATTATTTATTCCACAAATAAATTTCGGTTGACTTGATATCGTCAGATTTTCAATTTTTAGAGTTTTTGTCTTAAAAAGTATCACGAAATTTATCGGATCTGCTCTCTTCCGTTGTGATACACATGACCAGCATTCAAAATCCAAAATAAATCTCCCATAGAAAACATATAAGATATGTCCCTTATTTTGTTATCAAGAAGGGTCAAGACATACTCAATACTATTCTTGTCAGGGAAATCACTTAATGCATCTATTGAACTTCATTTTCTCATTATATTTTTTTTATAACTTGAATAGATAAAGGAAAGAGACACTAGTTGGATACATGTGCAAGTCGATACTTTGTTGATAGTTTTATTGTGATCACAGATAGAGGTCAGCATTTCGTTGTGGACAGGCGTCTAAATCGATCGTCATATGAGAGGATTGAAGTCACATCGGAGAATACTATCCTAATCTAAACAATACAAAACGATTTTGGACACCCTGAGTAAGTATTCTGGCTGCTATAGAATTTTTCATAGACCTAGAGGAAAACACATCTCAATAAACTTGCTTGATCATCAGACACAGCTGTCTTTACGCTTGAATTTTGTGCAGACTTTGTTGTCAAAGAATTCAACCGTATGGCCTAGATAACGTCAGGAAATTAAACAGTCGGGTCGAGGCTAATTGTTATACCTTGACAATCATGAAATATGAGTGTAAAGAGAAACCTCCAGAGGCATTGCGACCGTTTAGAGAGGGTAGTCCAAGGAAGGCTGCAACTAGGTAGCAACGAAGAAGGCCACACAGCTATACTAATTGACACTCACGAGAAGATGAAATTCCAAGAGTCCCTAGAAAGAGGAGCGGAATCTACCAGAGAAATCTGTACATTAAGTAGTTTCAGAAGTCTGGTGAAAATGGGAGAGAAAGGTCACAAGAGACTAGATGTCTTGCATGCGATGACTACTGCCCAGGGGAGAAATGGTTGTAATTTACCAAGTGTAAAGATTGGGTCCATGAGGATTATACAGATGAAGAAGACTCTTCAAGGAGCCTCTGGAGATTAGAGAATTTTGACTTCTTTTGTTCAATGTGTATGATGAACATAGTACACTTTAAAGACAAAAATTGATTTTAGATTATTTTGTGAAGCTTCTGAATGGGTTTTCAAGAATAGCGAAATCGTAAGTGGTCCTGAACGAGAAGTCTCGTATAGAATCTATATTTTTTATTGGTAACAGCGTACCCCTCATATGAGGCAAGTTGTACACATCTAGCTTGACCAATAATTTCTGTTACGTCTCAAGAATCAAGTAATGCAATTTTTTTTCATTTTGGAGTTGAAAATAAACACAATGAGCTTTTCATAGCAGAAATGCCTTTATGTTATCTCTGGTGGCAAAAACAGTAAAAATTGTAGTAAGTAGCCCAGCTCTTTTCTACTCATGGTGGGTGTTCATATATGCATATGCATTGTATAATGAGGCATTCATATATAATGGAATATTGAGATAATTATTAATCTAATTATGTACTACGCTGTGTTATAATCTTTTTTCAGTAGCATTTGTCATCGGAGATAACTATTGAATTCTAATTATTGAGTAATATCCCTTATTTTTTTAAATGAGTAAAAATCTAGGTTCATTTTTGTTGAGTCTGGACAAGAAAATACGAAGTAACGTGAGATTAAGATATATCTTTAAAAATGCAGTGCATTTGTATATTTATTCGAATTCTGCCGTAATTTTTTGACTGCATTAGCAAGTTAGTAGATTTATAAAATTCCCATTTACACATTTCATGTCGATGAATACAAAGAAGTGTTGAAATAGGTCAAAAGTAATGTCGAACCATATCATGCTTCCTGCTAATCTCGTTTTTAAACACTGCTAAATTTTCTTCGGCGTTAATCACAAACTAATTACCCAAAAGCGTGTTTACCCAAATTGCCTTCGCCGATAATATTTCAAAATTACCTCTTGGCAGACTGTAAATTACGTTAGACTTCCTTATTAGCACCAGTTATGCTTATCATGGTTCAAAACTGATTTTACAAAATCTATATTGTATATAAGTGCCCGTGGCAATATATATATATATATATATATATATATATATATATATATATATATATATATATATATACATACATACATAGATACATACATACATATATATATATATATATATATATATATATATATATATATATATGCGTGTGTGCGTCAGCGTTTGTAATCTATATTAGTACATCATTGCGTATATGTGAATATATATGTATATATGATAAGTATTTGCACGATATGAAAAATTGGACGTTTCATCCAATAACATTATTCATACGTGCAGTACTGAGGTGAAATTACGCCACAATTAAGTTACATCATAGGGAATGATCCGCCCAAAATATGAAGTAAGAACGTTAATAATCGAAGGAGTTATGTAACAATATCCGGAAAACATACGAATAAGTATTCGAACGGTTGATGTACATCATTATAATTTGTATGAATATTTGAATATAATGTCATAAAGAGTTGCTGATATTTTGAATCCTTTTCATTCAAATACTTATGCCAAATTTTTAGCGTAAATACCTTTGACAAGTCTCAACAGATATTTTACTCAATTTTTTTTCTTTCTTTTTTTGTGGTTGAACTTGTCTGATTCAGATATGTTCTCGGAATTCATTTCCTTAAAGTTCATTTTTAATTCACATCACCAATTTTCAATATCTTTTAGATAAGGTGATTGCAAAGCAATGGCTAAACATAGATTTTTTTCCCTTTTCGATCCATTGTATCACAGGCTTTGACTTATATTTGGGATAGTTGTCTTGTAATTTCTTCTCATACGGACATTTTGAGCCAAAGTTTTCAGACCATCCTTAAGAGTATCCAAATAGTTTTTTTTATGTTTCCTTCGATCCAGACATGTTGATTAAGACTTTTTGCACTAAATCAACCCCATAGTATAATTGAACCATTTCCATAATCCACTGTCAGGATAGTGTTCTTCAGCAAATAACTTTTGTTCTTTTTCTACCTCAGGTGTTGCATGTTTGAATGACTGACAAGTTCCAGCTTCGTTTAATCACGCCACAAGGCTTTATCAAAATTTGTTTTATATCTGTTAAAATGCAAAATTTAGATTAGCTTTTAAGTGCACTGGGTGCAATAAAGGAGATCTCCCGTGAGTCTGTTGTCTTCGTGAAGTTTTTGCGAACACAACAGACTCGTAGAAGATCTTTTCATCACCGGATGTATTGAATTTCTTTATTATAGACCTAAACGTCGACTGAGTAACACTCAGTGCCTTGGAAATCCTATCATATCCCTTTCCTGCGTCACGCTCATCAACAATTATCTTAAATCGATACTGAACTCATCTTTTTTTTGCCATAATCGACCATGCTCAAGATAATTGCCGTATGAATATGATAATGCGCTATTGCATGAAACCAAAAATGTCAATCAAGTTACACGAGTACGTTGAATAATTATATGGAAACAGAAAAAGAATTACATAATAATATACACCAGATTTATAATGATTCATATCAACCTTACGAATATTTTTTGTTCGTGTGTTTTCCCAAATACTATTACATCACCCCCTTTGATAATGAATATATCTACTTCGTGATTGCATGGATCACTGCCTTTTTTGTATCCTAGTTGTGGTACAATTTCAACTTAATAGAGTATGTATGAAAAAGGTATAGATGAAACGTGTATTCTTTTTGTATCGTACGAATACTTATAGCTCTAATACATGTATATATATGTGTGTGTGTGTGTGTGTGTGTGTGTGTGTGTGTGTGTGTATGTGTGTGTGTAGTCTAGGAAGCTTTGCGGTTTTAAAGTCTGAACACATTAAGAAACTTTTAATTTTAAAACAGAATCACATACATTAGAACAACAACACACGCAATTGGCTAACAGCCAGTAGTCCATTTAAGAAATGGTACAAGTACAAATATACCACCTTTGTGAGAAAAAAAGGAGACTCACCCACCATCAACCGAAAGAATTAAATGAAAAACAACACGATACTTCCACCCTACCACAAATATACCAACACCTATCCATTAAATACTAGATATCACCTTTCCATTCTATAATGAAAAATTTAAAAAAAAAACACTTTCCTCGTAAGTGACCATTTTAGCCCCTCTCCTCGCCTTTCATTGCCTTTCTCATCTGAGACAGACCAAATACCCACAAAGATAGGCAACAAACACCATCTGACTCCGCCTCTCACAGACCCCCTCTCATTTCAAACCAAACTCAACTCTCACCTACACAGATACAAACACCTCTCTTCCTGTTTCGACTAAACAACTAAACAACACAGAAATATCCCCATTTTTTTTCCTCAGCCTCATACATATAAACAGCAGTATTTTCTGTAAACCACTGCAAACATTTTCTCTGAGAAAGATTGCTGGCACCAGACGAAATACATCGAAAAATGCCCACGAAATTTTAAAAAATGAGATGTAACACCTAATTTCTCTCAAGGTTTTTCTTCATTACCTTCCAATCGTCACTTTCATTAATATTCTGTTAGATCAACTCACTTCCACAATACAAATACACGCGCACACACACACACACACACACACACACACACACATATATATATATATATATATATATATATATATATATATATATAGATAGATAGATAGATAGATAGATAGATAGATAGATAGATAATTTTGGTTTATGAACGTATAAGGAATGCATATGGTATGTGTGTGCAAGTGTTTCACGCCTTGATTTTTTGCTGTTTGTGACTTTCCATTTGTATTTGTGGGAGTTTATTGATGCTCTTTTTTAATTAAGAAGCAGAAAGAGCCAAAACATAAATAAATGATAATATGAAATATTAAAAGGCCATGCATAGTCAGGATTTTCAAAAGGATATGTCAGTTAGAAAAGGGTTTATAATGGATTAGATGTCTCTTTTTTTATCGATCAACCTAATTAGATACATACATATATACATTGATACATAAAGTCATGTGTGTGTGTGTGTGTGTGTGTGTGTGTGTCAATACTACAAAATACCCCAAAATGATAACTTTCGTAGAAAACAAAGTCAAATCCTGATATGAAAAAATTAATGATCTGAAGAATACATGTGGGCGTTATTTTTGTAGTCTTCTTTTTTTATTTATTGTCAAGCGCAGAGCGTGTTGTAAAAACAATCATGTTCTTCTAATGGCACCAAAAACTCTGTGTATATGCACATCACAAGTGTGTAATTGTTGACCTAGTCTCACCAAATTAATACAGGATGCATATTTTTGATATATTAAGAGATACTTTTTCATTTCACGAAGAACGGACCATAATATTATCATCAGCCCTAGTTTCTCTCCATAGTTTCATTAAGAAAGGAAAGACAAGAGTGATAATGCTTACATCACAAACGTTTTATATGAAAGGAAGGAAAGAAGAATAAAAGGTGTTAAGATGAAGAAACGAAGACAGATCTATCAAATAACCTTAGCCATCATGTTTTGTCTTGTTTTTTTGTTTTTTGTTTTGCGTGTGTGCGTTTTTCTGTGATCCTGGCCACACTGGGGTCTTATTTTGACGTGTTTATTATTCACATCCAGATTTTTTCATCTCTAATTTAGATGTTACCCAGTGGATGTAAGAAATCATCTAGAAACGTCTAGATTCTGGAGAATCTAGATGTTTCTAAATTTTTAGAATTTATTTTCATTTTAGGGCCATTTTTCTTTGTTAACAAGCCATGCACACCAGAAATGGTGGAAACTATGTGCCCACCCTAAGATCATAGATTGTAAACAGAACCCTCTTCCTAAACCCCCGATGAAATTAACTTTTATCAAAACTGGAAAATTACCGGTACCCCAGTGTTGGGATGGATTGAAAGCACAAAAACATTTTTTTCCTATTTTCAAGAGACCAAAAACTGAAGCCCCTATCCTTAGTAAGTGCCCATTATTTCCATCATTGTGCAAAAGACAAAGCATTGTAATAAAAATCTGACCCCAAAAGTATATTCCTAATATCTAAGTGTTTTCTTTTGATTGTTACAGTAATACTTTAAACTACAAATTATTCAATTTTTTGTATGATTTTTTTCTGCAGAAATCAAATTTTAGCTTCAGGTTTAGAATTCATTTTATAACAGCATGCAGTTCGAGGCCATTTTTGTTCTTTTAATTTAATGAACTTTCTGTCAAGTAGAATTTTGAACCGTACAGGAAATTTTGTGTTTCTCGGAAGAAAATTTTTTAAACAATTGATAGGGGATGTTCTTTGATAATAAAATGGTCGAATGTTTTCCAGCATTTTTACTGAGGTACTGCTTACACAAATCATCTTCTCTTCTTCTGGTTACTTTCGTCGTGAAATCATCCCAACCCCAGCCCCAACACGATGTAGGTAAGGTGGACCAAACTGTGAATTATACATATATATATATATATATATATATATATATATATATATATGAATTAGGGATTTCATATAATTGAAAACTCACCATTCTACAAATCCGCTCCAGTACCTGTGATCATGTATCTATAGGAAAAGTATTGCAGTTCAAAAGATTATGGCCAAACACAGAGGTATGACAACGTTAGAAATTATCGAAAGGTCATTAACGAAGAAGATAAAACAATCTGTGGATTTTCAATGCGACCATGTTTCATAGTGTTTACGTAATTTTTCTCGAGTCTGATATGACGCTGAATAGATTAATTATTTTAAGTGAAGATTATTTAGTGCCAATACTTGCTGCTGAACTGGCAGCAAATTGAAACTTGCCACCGATGGCTTCATCAAGGATTTCAGCACACACGCCTCACAGATACAACCGTCAGTTTTTAAGTTGGTCTACCTGGCTAGTTAGTAATCTATGAATCATGCTTACGGGTCGGACCAATGGAGCTAGAACGCAAAAAATAACGATTCAATCCTAATTATGTCTAAAAAAAACAAAGAAAAAGAAAGTATTTCTGTTTAATTCCCCCACCCTGACATTGTTTTTTAGTTGAGTTTCAATTTGCAAGTTTATGATTAATTTGTCCTTTAATTTGTGTCCGGCAGCATTCACACATGTTTTTCGAAAAATCAGACTTTTCGGTGATCACTGCCCGACAAAAGGCGAAACGAGTAACTGATTCATTGATCATTTTTTTTTTTTTTTTTTGCCAATGTTCAAAAGATCAGTCACAATACGGCATGTTGATTATTAAATCTTAAAGTCCCATAAATTCTTTGTCTCACTATTTGGAAGCTGATGAGGGAAAATTTTTCAATACCTAATCGAAAGAGGGCAATGTTCAATCGAGCTTTTCATAACGTTTGGAAAGATTACTTATCTACATTTGCTTTTAGTAACATATTTTCATTTATTTTCAATCATTACATGAAACATGAATCAATGGCTTGGCTTCGTGAACGAACATTTTTCGGGGGTTTTCCACGAGTACAGGGCCTTGGATGACGACAGCTATAGGAAGAACATAGCCCGAGAAATAAAGCTTAAAGGTGATGTGTGACGTGTGCAAAGTACCCCCACCCTTTAAACCAAGGGTTTGAATCATACGGTCCAACGAGATAGTACGGATAGAAGGGAGGTTCTTTGGTTGTAGGTTTGACAGGGGTTCCTCTGTCAGATGCCCATCTTAACTATAGAGGTCCACCGCCCCTTTTGTGAGAGTGTTCCATGGTATGACTGACAAGGGTAGTTAACCACAGAAGGTAGACATTCCGAGACATGAAATATAGTTATACTAAAAAAAATTAACACTGATCCAGTAACATAATTCTAAAAGTTTAAGTATCGACCCGACAAGGAGACGTCGTGGTATTGTTTAACTATATTTTAGATAAATAGATTTTGGACGCTGAGCTCTTCGCCATGAGTGTCGTCTTTCTAAATTAATTTTCAATAGAATACATTAGAATGTTCTAGTTATTAACTCAATTTAATTTCCCTTTGATCTTTTCAGCTCATTCAAAGAAAAAAAAACTATGTCTCGAACGCTGGTAGAATGCCAGCAAGACTGTTTATGGAGGCTTACTATCATATGAACATCTTAATTCTTTTCTTTTCATTTTTAAAAACTGCCGAGCGAAACCTGTCACTAAAAGTGATGAACCTAGTTTATATATAGCTACAATGTAAGGGAGGGGAACGTGCAGGATCTTCCCTAAAAATCAATAACTTGACCAGTCCTCGACAAAATTTCATTGAAATTCATGAACAATGTGAACCAGTAATTTCTTCTTGGCTTCTGTAAGTGGTAAAGATCTTTAGTTTTCGACGTTTTAAAACTCTTGGTGCATTTGTAAGATTCCAGGAATTAGGTTTCCACTCCACCAAAAAACTTTGACTACTTCTTCTCTAGTCGATGCAGTAACGTACCAAAAGTAATTCTGTCCAACAGGAATATGGTTTTCAGCTGTTTATAAAATATTCTATTTTGTATAAGCTCATACAAGCTCCTCAGGCTGACTAAATGGTGCAGCATAACGAGGTAATTTTTACTATTTATTAAAAGTATGTCCTGCTTTGCTCATGTTGTTAAATAGAGATAAATGACCCAGAATGGTTGTTAATGAAGGCATAATGAAGCAGTGTTAGAAGTTATTTTCCATGTCAGAAATGAAATTGCTTTTTGCTTCGTTTAGAGCAATCCGGGTTTCATGCATTATTCAAGTTAACACACTTCAATGGTACATTAATCCAATACTCCAGGCTAAAGGAAAAAGTAAACAGACCCACAAACTTTCTCAGATGCATATTAGATCAAAAAGATAGATATATATCAGATAACTAGTATTGGTGTCAGAGCTACCCTACCCCCGACACAATTATGATCATATTGTAAATCACCCAATCTTTTTTTTAAACATTCTATGGGTACCTCAAATTAATATATCTGGCTACAATGCACTGTTTTAGAGAAGAAGAAGCACAAAGATACAAACTTTTCCAAATATAAATTAGATTTAACAATCTTTATTGACTTATTTACATTTTAACTGTAATTCGTTCTCTATTAAAAAAAAAAGAAACGAGTCCGGTTAGTCACTCAACAGAAATCATCATGGGACCGACATCTCTTGCCAACATGTCATATTGGCGGTGATCAATTGAAAATAGTAGTAAAAGGGGAGATTAATGGATAACTAACTTTTCTTGCATTTGGTTGGCTATTATGGACCCTGCAGAACACAAACTAAGGAACCAATTCAGCATGATTAATAAATTGAACCACATCCCTCTCTAAAAGCCTATAACGGGGGATTTTTCCAAGTTTCTTCTTGATATAATTAGGAGTGAATGTTCATCTTCGGCACTCTATCTCCACTGGAGCCGCCTGTATGATAGACATAGGAATAGATAGCCAACCAGACCTACTTGCAAAAAAAAAAAACAATGATAATGTTGACTTTGTTAATGCTGCCAGTTTTGGTTGACGGCTTCTAATAAATGGGTGTCAAATTTCATAAAATTCTAATGAGTGTCAACCTCAGAGTACATAATCCTTTTCTATCTCCTTCGGAATGTTAAATGTTATTTGAAAAAAAAAGAACCACAAAATGATGATTAGTTTCAAGTAACAAATAGGAAAACAATTTTTCTATAGATCGCATTACAAACTTTGTACTAATTAGCAAAGACATTTTCAGCCTGCTTCCTATGGTAATTATACCTCTATAATATAAATTGGAGGCTGGCGTAGGAAACTGAGGAAAAGATTGCTAATCAATATAGTAATAATATTATAACTGCCCTAATAACCACGGATAAACAGCTTTAGGAATGCAAATGAATAAGATATTTAGGTTGAGACTATAGAATCTACACCCCACATTTTTTATTATTTCTTATAATGAACAGGAAAGCACCCAGGGAGGTAATGTAAAAAAAAAAGAGATTCTTGCACCTCCCCCGAAATATAATCACTTTTCTCCGTTGCTCACTGACCAACTATCCACAAAATGTCAGTGAAATTCATCGAGGACTTTTAGCTGATTTTGTAAATCATAGAAAGCAAAACACGTTCAAGTTAGGTAAATACTGATAGACCAGTAAGTGGGGAGATTATAAGTCTTGCTCATCTTGGAGATCAGCGTTCAAAATACTGATTTTATTTCGATTCGAAAACTTATGAATGGAAAGAATGAAAACCGTTTAAGAAGCAAACAGGCAAGACATTTGATAGATGAATAGATGGATATATATGGACAGAATGAAATATATGATTGCAATCAGATTGGAAAATAGATATTGACAATAAGGTAAGAAAATTGCGAAATGAACGAAAGAAGAAAGAGTCTGTTTGAGCGTACATTAATGTATACGTGTATTTCTCATCTTTACAAATACTTGACGACAGAATTTCATAATTACTGGACATGTATATCCATTGAATTTATACGCCTCTCCACATGGGTTAATTTGACACAAGCTCAGTTCAATGTTGGGTCCACACGTGTACGTGTGGACAGAGGAAAAAATTGTCAGTCCGTGCAACTAATGTCACGAAGGCGTTAAGGCGAACCCAAACATGCCCTTTTAGTGCAATCAGGAGATGCTGCTCCGAAACTGGGCATACTTTCCTTTTATTGAGGACACAGGGTGAATCCTGGGCCAGTTACATGCATTTCATTCTAACTTCAACCGATTGCAGAAGCTGTTTTAGCTGAAACTCGTGCTCGACCTTCAGCCATTCTCTCTGCTCCTCAGTCACCTTTCGCTAAATACACACTGGTCTCGGATTTTCCCGTCCCAGGGACAGGACAAGGCAAATCCGTCAGAATGGGTTTGAAGGAGGAAAAGGGGTTCCGTGTCAATCGACGCTGGAACATTTAATCAGTGGCTTTGAAAAAGGGAGTAATAGTCCGTCGATGAAATTATCAACCATAGCTTACTGGTGATATCTATTGAAAGTATCGCAGATTTTACGAGCAGAAAGTGTATGTAAATAAAATTGAATAGTTCTTTCATGAGTTTAGAAGCAATACCTCCAGGTGGTATGCTTCTGTGCTCACTCCACTTTAATGCACGGGTGTGTACTTTTTACGTCATTTTGAATTTTGTTAAACTCTGGTAATGAGTCTGGAGTTGAATTGGTTTTCCTACTGTAACAAACACAAGAAAGACCATCTTCACCAAAACAGGATCTAAACCAATATGTGATATCCACATTCCCCCAATCATGATTTCAACTGCTGACGAATTGATTGAGCAAAAATGATAAGTCTTAGATTTTAACGAAAATGTATCAGTCAGATACGTACGGGTTCATTTCATTGTCATAAATACATACATTTGCCATAATTACCTATGTTTGATCCGCGCATTTTACCGAAAATTTTTAGCTGGAAAATCCATCTGCGTATTATCTATGGAAACATTATAGCTGGATAATATCCAGCACTGGTCGTTTGGTGTAGACGATCTGACTGCGACTATTGCCGTGTTGATGATATAGAAAACTAAAAACATACTCGCCAGATGGTAGATGTGATAATAATATACAATGAAAATATTCTTTTAATCACGTCTTTTTCGGATAATTAATATAATGGAATTATAAAAACGTTGGTTTAGCCGAACTTAATTTTTTCAATTACTTTTTCAGTTTTTCTTTTTTTGTTTTTTTTTTTTTTCAGTTTTTCTTACGAATATACAAAAATTCATCTTCAATGGTTTTGAGACTGAGTGAACTCATCAGGGTCCGACAAATAATCCACAGGGGTCTGCCGCAGTCCTCCCTCTAAACCTGACGCTGCAAATCTTTTTACAGAAAAAACAATATCATCTACCTAACCTGTGTTGGGGCACTAAAAACATTTTCCCATGTGAATTACTGGTAAGTGTTTTCCACTTTGCCTGGGATAGATGTTATATTTATCTATTTTATCTATCCCACAGCTATCGAAAAACATTATTATCATACACAGACCTGTACCATGCATTAGTATTCAAATAGATACATATGATTCTGAAAGGTCAAAAATCGATTATTATTGTATCTAATTAATTAAAATCTAAAAACTAAACGCTAAAAAAAGGGACCCACCCAGAATATTCCCTTTCAAAGGATGATTTCTAAGTTTCGGAACCACTGATTTAACAACGTGACTTTTCCCTTCCCTAACCTTTGTTTATAGTCAGTTACACCGCTAACAGTGACTATTTATTTGGTTTCCATAGTAACAGTCCTTTGCTGCACTTAATCATTCATAACTAACATACATTTGAGGACGATATTGACTACTTAGCAAAACCTAGGTTGAAATTCACATTTCCGTCTGGGAAATGTCGATCAGATCAAAGAAAGGCGTGCGGAATATAAACCGATCATGCTTTTTTTTTCATTCAAAATTGAAGCGTAATCGGGTTTGTGCAGAATATCTATGACTGCTGGTTATACATGGGGAATTACCGTGTATAAAATAAACACACACACACAAACATGCATATATATATATATATATATATATATATATATATATTCTCATATGTTTCATTTGTTATATATACAACGCAGAAGTTGCAGTAGTCATCTTCAGTCAGAATAGGAGTTGAAGTGGAGTTTGACCCTGCAGCAGCCAGTGTATACATATATGTGTGTGTGTGTGCATGTGTGTGTGTGTGTGTTTGTTTATTTTTTGTATGGGTGTAGGATAATCCGATAGAATGGTAGTAGCAATGTGACAACGAGAAGTGAAAGATTCAAGCAAAATGCGTTACATCTCATAAGATTCTTATTATCATAAAATAAGGCTTATAACACTCGATGAATTCCATCTGCGCTCTCTTGCAATGCAGAAAAACTATAGCAAATGCGTTCTTATAATAGACTAAACTGGGAAGACACAACATGTTAATGATGATTTTTCGAGGGAGACTGGATGTGTGGGGGTCAATCTTAGGTGTTCTCTGATTTTCTTGGATCTTTGATAGAAAAATTCCCTCTTTCCATTTTAAACAATACATCTTCCTCTTGAAGGAAAATTCACATAATAGAATTCATATACAGATAATCCCCCTATTCGAGAGTTGGTTTTATTTCACTTTTTCGCTTTTTCGAAGAAAAGGGGAAAACCTTGAAGAGGATTCTATTTCTGTTTTGCTGTGAGCCATTATAGGCAATTCACACCCTCTTCCTCTCTTTCCTAGACCCCAGTCTCCTGTATATACAACGACCATGATCTCCGATGACCCAGCCTCACAGACAACCCTAACCATTCTAACCTATATTGGGACACTAAAAACATTTTCCCTTATGAATTATTGGTAGGTGTTTTTTCCACTTTGCGTCATTTCGGCTAACGAAATGTTTTCATATGAAGACTCTTTTAGATAGCAGGGAAAATATGTATATCCGTATTTTTTTCCCCTGGGATTAGCAATTCCACTATAAAGCGACAGTGAAGTAAATAGATTTAACAAACTTGGCTTCGCTAGGGTCACACTCCCTTACTCCATTATAATCTAAAAGGTAAACAAAAAAAAATAGATCATCTGTACAACACTATTCCAAAACTAAGTTTTCCATTTGTAGTTCTCCATTAGTAGTTTTTGTTAATGGTATTTGCAAACTTTACCGTGTCACTGTTATTCGTGCATGACGTCCCTGGTTTTGGTCTTGTCATCATTATCCATCGCTGTTGTTACATACGAAAATAAAATCGACAATTTGACAAGCGATACATGAGATATATGTTCATTTCAGAGAGCTGTTAATGTGATAGATGAGAGTATAAAACAAATTCAGTATTAGATTTACCTCGAATAACATTTTTAATAAGTCTGATTTCTAATAAAATTTTGATGGTTCCGATAAACGCATCAATTACGAACGATCTGAATCCAAGTAATCGTTAACCCCCTGAGTTTATCTCCAAGTATCATGTTGATAAAACTCGATTTTTACACCAGTGTGAATGGTATGTGTATTTTGCTTCCAAACAGTGGTCTTGAGATAATGTGACGATTACTAAATTCTACAAAAAAAAAAAAAAAAAAAAACGGCAGAGAGAGAAAGCAACTGCGTAGCACCAGGAGTACGATAGACACTCCCGTGACCTGAATAAGTGCGCAATGCCCTGTTTCAGAGAATCACTTGCCCTGGGACAACCCTCCTCCAGTGAACTAAAAATTTGACCCTGGGTCGGTTTAACACAATGGCCCACATGCATGTTAAACCGACCCTGCATCATATGGGGGGGGGGGGACATAGATCTGATCCGTCGACAGATTTTGGTTTGTGACTGTATAGAAACCTAAACAGATTGATGAAGTCGTTTTCCCAAGCACTCACCTCTACATGCCATAATTGCAACAATGGATGATTGCAAAGAAATACATATGTGAGAGAAGCTGCAATCAATAAATATCAATTAAAAAACATCCTTTGGTGCCATTATGTGGAATTAACTAGCCATCACTTGGATAATAAAATGTATAACTAATGTCAATTTATTATTTCTCTTATTATTCGGACCATCCTCATCTTGGTTGTTTTTCATACAACGTTTCAGCCGTTGTACTCTACGGCCTTCATCGGGTATCTGGTATGAAAAACAACCAAGATGAGGATGGTCTGAATAATAATAGAAATGATAATACCTCATCTCAAAAATTCAGAGATATACTAATGCCAATTCGTCACAAAGTAGTGTGGAAGAGGTGTGGGCAATAAGCAGCATATTTTGTTACCATCGATGGGCCACACGACCTTTCCTCTCAGCGGACAATGACAGCTGGATATATTTCTTATATGTCTTATATTCTACAACATATATATATATATATATATATATATATATATATATATATATATATATATATATATATATATATATATATATATATATATTAATAATCCTCATCTCAACGCTCACAAGTATACACTTCGTATTCTATCCATGTACGATTAAAAGCATATTCAAAGACATTTGTATACTGTTTTCGTCAGTCGTACTCTAGATATATTTTTTTGCAGACATATTGAGTAGTTACAGGATAATTTTCAGACGCAAGCCTCTGAAAATGGGGAAGCAAACTCCCTTCAATTTTGACCCATTAAAATGAAAAAAAAGTTACCCATTGATTTAGGAATCTAAAAGTTAGAAATGAAAGTACCCATCAGATTTGTCCTCAAAATTGAAAAAAAAACCCTTTAATTTTGACCCCTGAAATAGAGAGAAAATCTCCCCCTCAATTTTGAACTCTAAAAGGAAGAAAAAAATTTCTCCCTTAATTATGACCACTAAATGAGGAAAAGATTTCCTCATCGATTTTAATCCTTAACATTAAAAAAAGAATTCCTACTTGATTTAGTGCCCTCAAAATGAAGGTAAACATCCCCTTTCGATTTTGACCCCTAAAAACCGAAAAACAAATTTCTGTTCTAACACCCAAAAGTGAAAAGAAAAAGAATTTTCCATGATTTTAACTCCTAAATAGGAAAAAATCCGCCCTTTCGATTTTGACCCTTAAAAGTGAAGGAAAAATCCTCCATCGATTTTGACCCCTAAAAATGGAGGAAAAATTCCCCTCTATATTTTGAACCCCGAAAGTATAAAGTAAGAGTTCCCTCCATATAAACCATATAACCTCTTATCTCCAAATTTTGTGTTTTGGAAAAATGTACCTTAACTGTACTACATCAAAACACGCTGTAATCTAAACAGCGCTATGCAATGTATTCATATAAACCGATACGGACGGAGGGAGTGTGTTTGTATTCGTTGAATACTCTTTTGAATTACATCTATTATAGATATATTGTATCTGTAGATGAATTATTGTGAATGAATTGTATCTGGAGATAAATTATTGAAGATAAATTATAATGGTAGATTTTTTGTGAATGAATTGTTATAGACGAATTGTTGTGAATAAATTCACCTGGAATCATAATAGACATTACCAGACATCTTCCCTGACCCACTGAAATACCATGAAACATCTCAGTCCAGCACGGAACCTTAATAAACTCCCCTGAATATGAGAAGAACCAACCAACCAATTATGAGGCATAATTAAATTAATCATGATTATGTCGACACTTTACAAGATTTCCTGGTAAATATCTTGATAAATGTCACCCTGTGCTGTTCCAATAGCTAAACAAGCAAAACTTGACAGGTTGATGACAGATTTTGAAATAAAGGTATACCTTGAATATTGTAGTTAATTCGTTCAAAAACACACTGTTCAAGGTGTTTAACATGATTTCAAGTTCTTACTTATTCACATTTATTTGTACCGCAATAATCTAATCGTACTACCTCAAGAGTCACACTGATAAAAACTGCAAAAATTCAAGATGCACCTGTAAATTATTTATCGGCTATTTCAAATATATTTGAATTCAGCATCATGAAACCTGTATATTTTAATTAGGATCAGCGTAGGCGACTGCCATAGAGCATTAATCGCAAAGCAATCGCTAACCATCGACAATTGCCAGTGCAGCAGATAGACTATGCTAAACTAATTTAATATATATGAAAGACAATTGTCGAAGAGTGATTTACTAGTATAGTCTCCAAAAGTATTACTGATGAGTTTGATTCTAGCAGGCTGACCTACAAGTGTAACTCTGAGAGAGATTTCGCAAAGCCTCGTAAATATCTATGATCATCGTAATTCAAACATCAAGTTTAGCCTTTAATCAGAGTCGTCTAAACTTCATGAATATTTACAATCATCGTAATTCAAATATCAAGTGTTGTTTTGAGTCAGACTTGGCTAAGCTGGGTGAATATCTATGATCATCGTAATTGAAATATCAAGTGTAAATTTGAATCAGACTTGTTTCATAAATTTCGATAATCTTCGTAAATCGAATATAAATTGTGAATATAGATAGGAAATGCAAGGTGCAAAATATTCAAACCTTCTGCGTTCGTGCATTTTCATGAAGCTATTAAACATTTTAGTTAGTTGAGTAAGAACCTATTCATCAGAGCCCACTTGATGGCTGAGATAGTTGCGCATACTTACAGATATCAATAATCGGTATTCTAGTCCAGGTACAAGTCAACGTTTAAAATGCTGTATTTTTTCATCGAGCAAACCTCCTGCGCTTAGAAGATTGCTATTACATAACCTTTCGCCCAACCCTGATGTGATGCCCAGGTAATTAAGGTGTAAATTTTAATCATTCTTCATCTAAATCTTTGGTTCATTTCGTTAATATACTGAATTCTCAACTTTATTTTCTGTTCGCAGATAAATAGATTCTAATCTAAAAAGGCCATCAGAACCCTGTAGAAAAGTTATACATATATATACGTGCGTGTGTGTGTGTGTGTGTGTGTGTGTGTATAAGTGTAAAATGTACAGTTCATTCCATCCACGCTATGTATGAAAATAATATTTTTCTTCTGGATTTCTTCACACAGATTTTAAGTAATCATGTTGAAGCGTAAAACTTCCTTTTTTTTCTTTCAAGTGGATTAGGTTAAATAGCAAAGGTTTTCAAAATCAAAAGTAACAACTATATTCAAAATAATATTAAGGGGTAAGTAACCGATAAATATATACATAAGTAATGAAAGAATGCATGATGGAAACTGAAATTTTCCATTAGTCTCAGTCACCTTCCCAAGATACACACAATGGCTGTCACGGTATATTCTGAAAGAGGCAGTGCCATAAAAATAAAGTTAGGGATCTGAAAATAATGGAATGATTGAATATGAATATTATTATTATTGCCCGTTTGATTGCCTGAAGTACTTATCAATTTCAGAATAATTTTCTTTATTTCTACATCGGACCTAATCATCCAAGATGAAGTAGTCTCGATTTTTCAGCAACTCAGTTATAGGTGAAAATAGATTCCCCCAATCGCGATGTTTACACCGGCAACAAAGTGAAACCACTTCTCTTTCTACGTCTCGATTTCAATATCTTACTGAAGTCTTAAGTTGGTACGGTAAAGTCGCAGCTTTTAACTGGAATCTGCCGGGCCAGTCGCGGTGAAGTTAGCGGTAGGAAAAAAGGTTGCCAAGAATAAGCCAGTATAGTCCTCTTAGAAGGACGAAACACTCAAGTTTTTGGCAAGGTTTCATTTTTTTAAGATGTACAAGTGTACATAAATTGTTTCGAGATTCTAAGTTGACGTATTATCATCATTTTGTATATTCCTATTTTTTACTATTTTTTTCTCTTAGTTGATTTGTATCATCATTTTTAGCTGATCAATTCTTCGCCTGTCAAACTGAACTGAGGTAATTCCTGTCACAGAATATTCGGACAAGAATTGAATTCGCCATCCATATCTATCCATATGAATATCTATGATTGCATATATGCATAGATGTACACTATTTCCAAGTGTATATTTCCACCTTGTGCAGCTAATATGATAATACATTTATAAATATATGTGTGTGTGTGTGTGTGTAATATATATATATATATATATATATATATATATATATGTATAATTCATTTACAAATACATATCTTTTGGCACATTTCTCGAAAAAAAGATATTCGTATAACGCAGATATCAAAAACTAACAAAATAGGAGACAAGTTGTCAAAAATAGATAAGAAGAAAAGACAGGGATTGTAATATATATTGACATGCTTTCTGCAACTGCCGAATAATTACAATATAAAAGAATCCATAAGGTGCCGACTAAACTTATGATACAGGAATGTAAAGTTGCCTAACATGAGCGCATTTATTTTGTATTTTATGCTTGTCATTTGATTCCTGCACATACGTATTGCGTAGTTTTATGCACTGAAAGATTGAAGCAATTTCCAAGAACTAGTGGTGCCAAAGCTTCTGGAAAATATTCAATCGGAATATTAAAAGAAAAATGAGGAACACAAGTTTCCTAACACATCTAATTCAAAGACTCTAACAAACGGTACGAATACATCTCCCTGCAGTGCGCCAACTGCAACAAAATCTTTTGTGTATGAACGTCGAGTTCTTAGCACTAGACCAAAAGACACAAGAAAATATGCTATATCCCCATGTTCGATAACATGGATTGATCACTGGAGTTTCTTTATTCTTTGAGAAGGATGGCTTCAAGTACAGGTTGTTTTCAAAAGAAAGCAAACGTCTTTTTGACAAATTGTATAAAAACTGTTTTTAATCTGAATAGCTATTTCTTTAGACACAAGTTACGAAAAGATTACAAAAAAAAATTAATTATACATTTTAAATTTAGGTGCTGAAAGTGGCTCCCCTTAACATGGGTACGGGTTTGTACCTGTTTTATGACATAAACCTTTCATTAAATAGCATAGCTGACATAACACAAAGGAATAGATGCTTCAATGAGGGTAGCGTAATCATTTCAATAGTTATATACTGTTGTCTTTGAGTACAGTACGTGATTAATAATGCATGGAAATTAAGTGCACGTAAATCCTAATGTCTAATGCTTAAGGCTACCTATTATATGAAACATCGGGTAGTAGCATACCAGACTTTCGGTTAACTTTTCTGTAACCAGAAAGTATTAAAAAGTGTTGTTCTCGCAAGCTTCAACGATTAGGGGAGGGAATTGAAAAGGGTTAAAAAAAAAGAATTAAATCATACTTAATTTTTATTACAGCGGCCTTTCCTATGTTGTTCTCCCTAACTATGAGTAAAATACTTGATATCTACTTGCTTTTTTGCACCTACGTCCCTACGCTGTGTATGGATTTTTTCAAGAACCCAGAAGAGTCTGATCATTCCGTCGAAACATTTTTTACGACTTTTGTTAAGGGTTTTACCGAACTGCAATATGTGTAACGCTTTCAGAATAATTCAACACTCTTCAAATATTTTCTACTCAAATATCAAAAAATAATGTGATATCCTACGACAGAGATAGGGAGCTCTGATTCAAATTTTCGGTCATAAGTGAACATACTTGCCACATCCAGTATTTAGCCCAGTGCAATTTCATGATGCTCATCAAGATTATGAACATTGCAAAATGTAACATTTGAAGCAATAAAAACTAGCATACGTGAATGTTCAAGCAAATAGAGAGGAATGTTCTCCTAAAATTGTGTAAGTGATGTTTTTTGAGGGGTGGATGGGGGTAGTACGAAGTTCTGGGGGAAAAAACGCAAATGTTGTCATGATAAATTGACGTTATTTGATACAACGCTTGGTACTCGGCTAGTTGAGATTACTGACAATTTGAGTATTCTTACAGTAAAAAATATTAGTAAAAATGAAGCGTAAAATCTTATTCTGCTTTTCACATCTTAAAAAAAAATCTATATCACTAGTATAAGAAAAGGGATTCTGTGATAGAGCATGTGGTGTATAGAAAATAGACAACAAACCAGTAGATGCTAGATGCTCTCCTGATATATTTGATACAATGCTAATCAACTTTTTATGCTTAGCATCAGGCCAAACAGGAGAAAATACAAGTAAGAAAAATAAATGAATCGCTAAAAATTTAGCGGTTCGTCGTTTTTGTGAGCTGTGCCTACCACTCTTCAGGCTTCATGTTCGTGCATTGACGGCGGTGGCGAGAATCGGTCGAATATACAAATAATTTTTTTATTAACCTTTGTTGATGGACAATGTGGCCTTCCCCACGTAGGTTTATGGCGTAGGTTGATGGACTTCACCCTGTCGTGCTGACCCAACACGTATTGGCATTAGTGTGAAGTGCGTCAGTGCGAAGTGAACGTAAATTAATTCAGCTGGAGTTTGAACTCCGCACACGAGCCGGTAACTGCTCGGCTACTCACACTGCTATTATAATCTGTAACAGACGGAGAGGATAAGCGCTGTATCGTGTGTGTGTGTGTGTGTGTGTGTGTGTGTGTGTGTGTGTGTGTGTGTGTGTGTGGATGTCTAGGTTTTTATAAATAAATTATCCGTGTATTTATATATATACATATATATATTTATATATATATATATATATATATATATATATATATATATATATATATATATATATATATGTGTGTGTGTGTGTGTGTGTGTGTGTGTGTGTGTGGATGTCTAGGTTTTTATAGATAAATTATCCATGTATTTATATATATACATATATATACATATTTATATATATATATATATATATATATATATATATGTGTGTGTGTGTGTGTGTGTGTGCATGTGTGTGTGTGTGCATGTGTGTGTATATATGATGATCCCTACCACTCGGTACGAGTGTGGCGACTCCTATAACTCACTGTCACGTGTCCTCCATGAGCATAGGCTGAGATGGCCGAAGAACAATTCTGTTGCTGCATACGATACCTAGTATTCCCTAATGACGACTCTTAACTTGGGTGATCTGACAAGCACCGGTGTATCAAACGCAATTTAGACGTATTTGCTTTTGTATTATTTAAATGCAAGTAAACAAGAGGGACAGAGAAAAAGAGGGATATGGGATGAAGGAAATCGTCAGAGTGTGTTTATAGTTTAACAATGAATGAAAAATGATATCTGTATACAAGTTCCTGATTGTTACGCGAATGAGATGGTGAGAGAACACTCGTGTTTTCAACTCTTGAAGAGTGTGTTGGTGCTTTTATATGTAAGCATGCGTGTAAGAGAGAGAGTGGGTAAATGTGTTTGTTTTCTACATCACGGATAAGATTTATAAAAAGAATGGAAAATACATCGGTGAGAGATATGGAAGATATGAAAGACCAAAAAGACAAAATAAAAAAAGTCTTTGGATTCTATGAGGTAGTCAGAATTTCTGAACTACATGGTGCAAATTGTTTTTTCAAACGGTTTTTTTTTTAAGAATTCATTGACAAACCCCATTTTCTCTTCTCGTTATCCCCTTCCCTCCTCTCTCTGTCTGTCTGTCTGTCTGTCTCTCTCTCTCTCTCTCTCTCTCTCTCTCTCTCACTCTCGTTTGGTATTTTTTACCGTCTTTCTCTTTTTCTGTTTGTTCCATCCCTTCTTTTTTCAACAGTCTATTTTACCCCCCTTCTCCAACATAGAATTCTGTTTTCTTTCTCTCTTATTTTCTTTTTTTCCTTTTTTCTTTCATGCACAATCTCTTATTTCCTCCGATCTTCCTCTCTCTTTCTTTTTTCAAACGTTTTTGTTTTTGTTTTTTTCTTTCTTGACTCACCATTCCCCCTCTCACCCTCCCCCCCTCTCTCTCTCTCTCTCTCTCTCTCTCTCTCTCTCTCTCTCTCTCTCTCTCTCTGCTTCTAATCTTTATTTATATTTGTCTTTCCTTCTTTGTTCATCCGGCTATATGTAAACAACAAATCAATGCAATTGGTAGACATGATTTTTTGGGCGCCAAGCAATATTTTTTTTTTGTATTGCACAGACAATAAGAACGAAGAAAATAAAAAGAGATGGCATAAGTCTTATCGCTGCTGGATTTTTCCACACTTATTTGAGTTTTTAATGCCGTGCAGGGTTCCTGGGCTTTTATTTCCATAATCAAAAAAAATCTGTGTTTATATCTCGGTCTGAAGACATCTTCCCAAAAATGAAAGTTTAGTTATTTGCTTCATTGATAGTTGGCTTGAAGCGAGAGTTCATTAAGTGGGAATTCCTTAGAACGGGAACTTTTCGTCAATTGGGTAGTACCTGTATTTGATGTATGTATATGACCAATTAACTACTGAGTGCTGAGGGGTCAGACCTTTTATCCGCCATGGTCACGTATTGCAAATGTAAGCTGAGCATCGCTTTAATATAAATCTATTCAAGGTTATATTTCATGCACATAAATAGAAGGCATGAATAAAGGTGAAGACACTTATATGATTGATCCATAGCAGGTGTTATTTTGATTTTAGAGTTTTTTTGTTTTTTTTCAAACATTAAAATTTTAGAATAATGACTTGTTCAGTTTTTAATGACATTAGACGTATCAAAAAATATTTACTTGGTAGATTTCTTACTGTCAAGGTTTTTGTTAGTGGACAATTCCTTGTTCTTTTGTCAGATGAATGGCAACCCTGGATGGTATGTAGTAACTTTGTCGGACGAAAACAAGAAATGCGGTTTGATGTTGATCAGTATTGATGAACGTGTATCTTTACTCATAGGGTAGAGTGATGCGGTCACAACGAACCCGTCTTGACGAACCAAGATTTTTTTTTCTCGGTAGTTAACGAATAAGTGAAGCGTTCGTATCGTTAGAGATAACTATCAATGGAGAGACAGAATCCCAGTTTCTATTGTATGTATCAGCTTCGGGAGTTTCAAATCTGATCGACTTAATTTTTTATAGATTTCATGACTATCTTGGCAGGCTGCTCTCCTACCCTAATCACACAACTTACAGTGTATTCAATTAGCTGCTAACAACGATTTTTTTTTTTTGCAAACTTCGCTCATACCAGTAATCGAACCTGAGACCTTCCGCATGTGGGGTAGACGAGCTAACCATTTCACTATCATAGAAAACTTCAACAAATAAACTTCAAAGTGAAATTAATTGCCAACGTCTGTATTCTCAACTAACAGGACTCTTTTTCTTTTTCTCCGCGCCCGGTTTTTCACCATTTATTACTTCATATTTAATGCACTATTTCTATGCAAATGTACCTGTCGACCTATAAGATACTCATGCCTGACCTTAATTGTTTTATAAAGTCAATTTTAAGACAACTGCTTACTGTAATTGGTATCGGGCTTAAGTCACGTTCCCGTTGGATCATCAAGGTTAAGCAGCAATGAGCCTTTTCAGCATTTCGATGGGTAACCACTTCGGAACAACATGTACTGTAAGGAGCCTGAGGCTTATTTGCCCGACAGAGCAAATCTTTGTAAATAACAACTACTCACTACAATTCATACCGATCTGCTAACTGTATAACCCAAATTATCAGTGTTCGGTTTACAGTTCAAAATAGGGATGGACTTAAAAACTGAAGAAACCTCTGCTGTCAGTTTAATTCGACGGTTTCTATTACGAACATACAACGTTTTTCTTAAATTTCTGGATTTCATTTGCTTTTTTCAGTAAGTACTCATACATTTAAGCTGCAGTTTCCATTTCTTTCTGTAGCTCCACAACGTGAATATGTAGATACCGCAATATGTCAGCAGATTAATGATGAAAAAAAGCATGTATTTTCCATCGCGAATATTTACATTCCAATATAGTTTCCTTTCGTAATTAAACGCTCAGTCATCAATCACATATATCGAACATAATTTAAATTTCAGAGCGAAATTCAACTAGTAACTATGTAACGCTATGAATTTATTGATACACATCGTACTTGTTTTTCAAATTCTACTGATGTTATCAGCAAGACTCGGTTCATAGATATATAAAGTAAAGATAGAAGAGCAAATTATTAAATAAACGTACATTTAGGTATGAACAGTAAACCATGAGAACCCGTCCTTTCATAAGTCAAAAGACTTCTTATCTACTAACATAATACGCCACGTAATTGCCGAGATTTTCTATCGGTAACGTTTGTCAAGACGCATAACTATTAATCGTTTATTATAAAGTAATCTCCCTTACTTTCTTTTCGTGGAAATACATTAAAAAATCTAGGTTCATTTTGGTTGAACAAAAATAATTTAATGCACAGCGACATAAAGATTTTGATATTTCTTAAGTACAGAGCAATTGCATTATCACCGTCATTTCTAACTGCATGTGTAAACTGGTTATTTTATCAAAGAAACAGAAATATTCTCGCTACTCACTTTACCATCACCTACTAAAATCAATACATGTAAAATGTATGTTAGTCAACACGCTTGTTTGAAATCGGTATGAAAAAAAAATTAAAAACACATAAAAACGCGTGTTGATTATTATAAACTTGAGAATTCAATATAGAAAGTTTGTAAAAGTCAAATGCAGGTATCAATCACTGCATGTACAAGTGTGTGGAGGTGTTTTCCTCGGCGGGAAATTACCAGTGCTTCGTCTTTCTTGCTCATATGACTATATTCTTACACCTAATATAAAAAAGCCACCATCTTGTACGCCGTTTTTTTTCCAAAAGTAGATATTTGTAAACATGTATTTACGCATATTGTGTCTCCATATCAAAGTGTATTCATTCGTTCTTCATTCTTTTGTTAGTTCTTCTGCACGCATGCGCATAAAACTTTTAGTCTGCTTGTCGTTCCTCTGTCTTTCATGACTTTTCTATTGCATTGTGTCATGCTATACAGTGGGAAGATAGAAGAAGTGGAATAAATGTGTCCATATAAGTGCATATATAAGCATATATATATATATATATATATATATATATATATATATATATGATGCAACGTATATGATTCTATGTGGCATATATATATATATATATATGTGTATACATATGTATATATATGCCATATACATTATTGCACATATATTACTGATATATATATATATATATATATATATATATATACATATATATATATATATATATATATATATATATAGTGTAACCAAAGTACACCAATATAAAGACCCATATACGTACATTATATATATATATATATATATATATATATATATATATATATATATAATTTTTATGTTGTTGTGCGTTGGTTACACTTGCACATTTTATTAATAGGATGGACACACACATACACACATATATACATAAATGTATAATGTGCGTAGGTTTGACGTGGGTGCAAGTATGTAGTGCTCTTCCCACGTGAAAAAATATTAAAAGGAGGGAACGAGAGAATGTTTGGACGAAAAAAAGCCCAAACGAAAGAGGAAAATATAAGAAATAATAAGTAATCACTGTGAGTGAATTAAATAGAAAAAATATGAACATTTAACAATTTTTTTATGATGCTAAAAGTGCACAGATTCTGGGTTTTGTTCATATATTCATATTTTTATACACAGGAATATCTCGAATAATGCAAAGTCGTTTCGAGCTGTTGAAATAGTACAATCAAAGTATTGCTGAACAAATTAATGTAACTAAGAATAATCTGGAAAAACTCATCATGATAAAATCATAAACAGAGCATGTTTAAACAGTATGGACATTTTGGGATCAAATTGAACATACTAATCAACGTTTACCTATACTTCTTTGCAGTGTTTTGTTGGGTTTTTTTCATTGTTGTTCTTTTTGTTTTTGTTTTGTTTTTTCATTAGGTTTAATAGAGTATGGAAAATCATATAAAAGCAAATATTTATCTATAGTATTTTATATATACTAATGTTTAATTATATAATATATAATACAATATATATGTACGTGTATATATATATATATATATATATATATATATATATATATATATATATATATATATATATATATATATATATGCATAAGAGGAAAATCACCCAGATCCTAAATGACCTAAGAAAAGGACCAACTAAAGATACTTAGACCGATAGCATGCCTAAATATGACGTAGAAGATATATTACTTCTTAGTACGCTAAGGACTCTTCCCCGGGGAACAAAAAGAATGCAGGAAGAGAATCAGACATATGATTGACCTGTTATTTGTTGAACAGAAGATACTAAAAGAATTGAAATCAAGAAAGAACCTAACCGAGGCACAGATAGATCGCTAGAAGGATTATGACATAATCCCACAACCCAGGATTATAGAATACTTGAGGATGTTGAGAATCTCTGTACATGTAGAGAACTTCATACAGAATGCAATTTAAAACTGGAAAGTTGGAACTTGGCGCAGGGGGAAATCACCAAGCAGGGGGCGATATAAGAATATAGTATCTTCTTCAATGAAACTCGCTGTCCTCTCAACTATTCGTCAGAGAAATGGTATCGCTGAACAATACATTGGGAAAGTGTAACAGAGGATAAAGATTCGAAAAGTCAAGGGGAAAGGCCAATTATCTCAAGTGTATCGATAGTCTCAACATTTTTGCTAAAACAGAAGGGAACTGGAAACCTTGGAACAAGCAGACGCGGAACCCAGCATTGAGATATGTAATGCTTGTGACGCACCAAGAAGAAACAACCGAAGGAATCGAATTGCCCAACGAGGAAACCAGCAGATAGTCGTGGAAAGAGGAAAACTACAAATACATATGTATTTCAGAAACAGGCACAGTCATACAGAGCGAGATTAGGGAAAAGTGGGGAAATAATATTCCGCAGAATTACCAGAAACCGAGGTCCTTGATCAGAGTAATAAGTACTTCTGCAGTTTCCGTTGAGTTATACTCCAGACCTGTTTAAACTGGACAGGGGAGAAACTTGGAAACTCAAGAAAACTGATGCATAACGCCTTGTACTCTAGAGAAGATAGCATGTAAAGAGAGGCTGTTTGATTTTAAAGCTTGAATTTTAGGAATAAATCCTTGATTCTACCCTCTTTTATATGGAGGTTCACATGGTCATCCACGTTGTTTCTCACCGGTGACCAAACAGGTGTGACCGACATATTTACTGTATCTTGCTTGATTTTCCCCCTTTTCTAAGCACTTAGGGCCGATGTTCCTAAGTGATGACTGGGTTTCGAAGGTTTTCGTATGAATGTGCCAGAATTTGGATATTTGTCTAAAGATTTGGGGAATTATTTGTTTCCATTGGTTTTTCTGAGATTTTTTCTGATGTAACCTGGCATATCAACTCATCAACACGTTCGATGATGGGCTGAGGACGTATACGTTGATAGGTTTCATCTGTTCCAAATAAAAATCGACTCAAACCATTCACCAAGGTAATTATATGCATATCGAGTTTTTTTACATAAAAATGACGATTCTTAAAGGTATTTTTTTTAAAGAATTTCCCTTTGAAAAACCGACCATCAATTCTTTGAAAACTTTTATTTTGACTAGAAAAGGTTTCTACCAGTGAGAAAATTGTTAAATTCAAGTAAAAACGGCAATCTTTAATAAAGATGTCGCACAGATTATCAGGGTTTCTTCAACTGATTCAACCATAGACATTTCAACGACATGACATTATGGATGGGAGTTATGCTGAGAAAAGGACATCCTTTCTTCTCACCAAATTGAAAGCTGTTTGAATTTTGAGTGCACTATTTCAAGCTAGTCTAATTATCTATGAACATTGTTTGACCTCTTTGATGGAAACTAAATTGTATCGAAGCAAACTTGTTCAACCAAACACTCACCATAATCTTCCATAGATGATAACGCAATTTCTGCTGATGTTTCAACTTTCCTTTTGCATTCGGCCATTGTACAGAGTTCTTGTTATTATATCAAATCCATTTTTCTATACAAGTGTTGATACGATACAAAAACAGTTCAATGCCATGCAATTTGAAATGATTAATGCATCCAACCATTTGTCTGAGTTTCCTTTGCTTCTTCAGGACAAACGCAACCAACTTATTGAGATGTTTTCTTTTCATTAGCTCATAGATGATTTCAAAAGGTTCGAATCGATTCAGTATAGTTTACTACAAGTTTTCTGACTAATATTTCTGGAACATTTTCACAACAGAATTAAAATTTATCTCGTTGAATGATGGTTTTCACCAGTTTTTCTAAAGCACCGATTCTAAACGTGGGACAAACGCCCCACAAGGGAGCAATTTAGATATATTGGGGGAAATTTGGAATTAGGTTGTGAAGAACAGAAACTGTCCATGGGTAGTTTCAAGATATAGATAATTGATTCTTTATCATTCAATACTAAAGATTCCTAATTACATAATGTTATCAATTAATAATTTTACTATAGATTCAGTGGTACAATAAAGGACTTACAACGAAATCTAAATGTCCTAATATCAATATCAATATCAATATCAATATATATATATATATATATATATATATATATATATATATATATATATATCAGTAATTTTTCACAGATAATTTGTTTCTTCACAGATATTTTCCTTGATTTAAAACTCTGCATTTTGGCAAATTTCTGAATTTAATGTTGTATCATTATACCTTTCCAACAGTTAATGTGCTTTATTTTAGTACGAGTGGCATCAAACATTTTGAGCTTTAGAGGTAGTGTATGGAGCAAAATTGTCAAGAACCACAGCTCAAAGACTGAAAAATTTTTTTTCTATATTTCACTGAAAGTATAGTTGACATTGATGAAATGAAATGAATGTCTCATCGATCAACTAATTTTTACTTATATTTATTAATAGCTTGTCATGCCAGTCAGCCAGTCATTTAGTGTATTTCAATTAATCTTTAGTAGTTCAATGTCGGCACTCATATTATTCAAAATTACCTTCATTTGAAATTTTGGTCAAATAAACGGTGAAATAAGATTTAAGACAACTATCGACAATTTCATATTGAAAAAAGTAACAGATAGATAGCTAATGAGAAATATCTATAATTGCATCAGACTACTTTAGAACTATTTGAAATTAAACGGTGAATGTATCATTTGGCTAAGACAGCGTGAATAGAACAAACATGTATATAAAAATTTATATGTAAATAAACATGTATGGCTGCTGCAGGAATCAGATCTGAGACCGATAGGTAACCACTCTAATATAATTTGGACCTTTGCATTACTGGCGGCTGTTTAGCTCAATGGTTGAAGGTTCAATTCCTATAGCAGCCCAATTTTCTTAAATTGTTTATTCTATTTACGCAGTCTGGGCCGAATGATACGTTAACTGTGTAATAACAGAAGGTCATTTCAAATAGAGTTTCAAAGTAACATAAGGTATTTATTGCTATTTCAGTCGGATTATGTATCCATTTCTTGACAATACAATGAGAAATACATCAATAGATATAAAGAGAGTATGGCTGATATGAACAAAATGAGATACATAGATAATCTTTGCGTGTATTCGTCAGCAATTTTTTTTTTTAGTTTTCGTATATATTTGCGTATATATCAGTTTGTGAATATGCCTACGTATTTTATGAATTCATGTATACTTAAAGATAATTAAGCAAGTGTATGTTTATACACCACAAAGTTACATACGAAATTATACGTTCGTGTATCAAATCACTAGTAAACGTTCATCAAACCAATTTTCAATACAATCGTGTTAGTATATGTCTATGAATAGATATTTTTGTGCATGTTTATAAGTATATATAAATGAAAATAGAAACTCGACATCACACTCAATAATTGAACAACCCTAGCGTCAAACTTTGAACTCATGTAAAAAAAAAATCCCATTGAGGGATACATATGGTCAGAATATATTATTTTCGTGAAATCGCTGGCGATTTCCACTGGATGATCTAGATGTTATTGATAAATCCGTCAAAATTTCAAACATTTTTTTCAAAAATTCAAAAGGTATTTCTAGACGGAGTTTAGTGAAGTACTGAAGCCAATTTTCAAGTCTGTAGACAAAACGTATGGCAAGGATTGCTAGAACACATAAGCACAAAACACACGAGATAGACCTTTTCACCATCTTTGGTGGCTACCATTGTTCAATATCATTGTGTATGTGTACACATGTGCATGGAAACGTGTGAAATGTCTTTATGCTGTGCACATGCATTCATGCCTTAATTCGAGTGAACAATTGGATCTTTTTTAAGGCCTGCCAAATTCAATGTAAAGAATGTGACCATTTTAAAATTACAGATACTTCCAACATTTCTTACTTCTACCAACGAGGTTGGAAGAGGCATATGAATTCATTGTTGTCTGTCAGCCTTGTCAACACAATGTCTCCAAAAGTTCGCAATAGATTTCAATGGCATTTTGTTGAAGGGTGGGTCGTGAGCTGAAAAAAATGATCTAATTTGGGGGCAAATCTAGGAAATTATTTCTTATTGTGTTACATTTTCTTTATCATTCTGCAAGAAAAGAGGTTCTAAAACAGTATTTGATAAAAGAGCTAGATTAAAATTTCAAGAGAAGCTATTAAAATATTTTACATTTCTCGCCCTTGTTTTTTTTGTTTGTTTGTTTGTTTGTTTGTTTGTTTTCTATACAAGTTTTAGTTAGTGTACGGCGCTGGTTAGAGGTATGTAACCACTGAGTGCCTCCTGGTTTACCATAAGAAATACATCGAGATTGCTGGATGCCAATAAAAACATGAGAGAAAGACTGCTATCAAAATTAAAGCATGAGGTCACGATATGAATCTCAGCGAAAGATGATACCAGGAAATCAAACTTACACAGAAACAAACTTTTCAATTGTTTTGCAATTTCGAACAATGCAAGAAAAAAATCAAACGTCTTTGATTTCTGGATTTTTCGTTGTTGAGGATTTGATGTGAAGTACTCTAATAATCAACCACGTGTTTGTCTATCTTCGTGTCTGTAACATTTGTCGAGGGAGGTATCCATACAATTATTAAATGCTTATCATGGAGTAGTCTACATTGCTTTTTTTTCTGTAAATGCCAAAAAATCTGCGCTCGTGCAGAGCTACATAATGTTTTTGATATTTTCCAAGGGAAATTCATTTGCAAAATTATTTGAATATTTCCTAATTTTTTTTTTTTCATCGGTATGGTTAAACTAGTTTTGTTAATAAAAATAAGTCTCACAATTTGAATTTTATATTGTGGAAATGAAGGTAAACAGGATTCGTTGCAATTCATTATGTACTAAAATATATGCGTTGGATACATGTTACAAACGTAAAAAACAAATTTCATGAATATCTTGAAGAGGATGGAAATACTTCGAACATTTTTTCCGTACAAACGATAATCCAACGAATTTCAGGGAGAATGAAAAGTGACGGAAAGAGAAGGAAAACATGGAGGAAAAAACAAAAAAGTTGAAAACGAAGAGAAGAAAATGATAAAGAAACGAATGGAAGGAAAGCTTACAAAATAAAAAGGAAAAGAAAAAAATGGAAACATGAATGAATAAGGAAATCATAAATAATTCAAAATGAAAAAAGGAAAACGAAAAATATTATTGAACAAACTTTTTACGAAGAGAGGCGAAAAGTAGTCAAAAGACTCACGGAATAAAAATAGGGAAGATACCATAATCTTTGAACAAACATAAAACCGCCCGCAAAAGACACATACAAAGCGAAACGGTAACCTTTATCGTTGCAGAATGAATGCGTAGGGTTAAACAACATGAAGGCAAACTAGCTAAAATCCAGATAAGATTATTGCCGCTACTGTGGAGAAAAAAATGATACGATAAATCACATCATAAATGAATACTGTAGGGTATCCTAAAGGGGTTATTATTACAGACACGACAAAGGGGAATAGTTATTTACTGGGGAGCGTACTTACTAATTTTGACAATTTTATAAACAAATGGTATCCGGATAAACAAAAAGCTGTCTCAGAAATTAAAAAGATTGAAATACTCTGGAACTTGATGGTGGAGACTGGCCAACCCATCAAGGCGAGAAAATTTGATTGGATTGTCAAAAACAAGGAAAGGAAGACCTGACAAATTATGGATGCGGGTGTGGATGTAACAGTAGACCACAGCATGCTGTTGAAAGAAAACCAGTCATGGAAAAATTTTGGGACCTCGAACAAAAGCCACAAAAAGCGTGGCATATTGATGTTCAGTTTACGTCATATATATATATATATATATATATATATATATATATATATATATATATATATATATATATAATACAAAATATTAAAGAAAAAAAACACTGAAGAAAATACATAATTTACTTTAAAAGATATTAGGAATGAGTGCCTGAAATGTCACAAAAAAGAATTTGAAAAAGTTTCTCAATGTGTTTAATGTTTAAACTTGTAAAGCTATCTAGACTACATATATATGTGTGTGTGTGTGTGTGTGTGTGTGTATGTGCGTGTGTGAAAAGGGGAGAGAAAAAGATAGATAGATAGATTGATAGATAGATAGATAGATAGATAAACAAATAGACATACATTGATTAGAAAAATTAATCTGTGGCCTGTCTGTATGTATCAGTCAATTTCTTTTGATAATTTCAATGCATACTGTTAGATCTACGAGTTCAATATCCACTACTGGCTTGAGCACATTGATAAGGGAGAACGTTCTGTTGAAAAATGAATATCTGTTGAGTGAAATAAACGTTTTTTTCATCATTAAGCTGTGACACATTGATGTACCTACATATCTATATATATATGCAGATGTGTGTATGAATAATGATGATCTGTTGACGTCACTGATATCAGACTATAAAAAGAATCAGATGATGGGGGAAAGTGTAATACTGTTAAAGATTCTTGTATTACAGTCAGGAGTAAATATTAGTATAAGTTTAAAACTGGATGATGATTTTGCGATTCTGAGACAATGAAAACATTATCCGTTTGAGGATTAAGATCCCTAGTGCCAACATGAGTATCATGAGAAAGAGCTGCCATCATTTGTCAAGATATCAACCGAGTTGAATTGATATGATGTTTGGCAAAAAGACTAGATAACAGAAGTTCAATTTTCTTTCTGGTCTACTTATCTCACTTTTTGTTGCTTTTATTCTATATTGTCCTTCTCACTTTCTATTATCTGTTAATTTTAGTGGCTATTTGCAGATAAATCAAAAATATGGATTGGATCTACGAAAATGTATTACGCAGACTCGAAAACTTTTTTTAAAAATCACTCTGATTTGTTGAACGTAATTTTTTTAGTTTATCTCAAAGTAGTATTTATCATACTTAATCGAACATTTTCTTAGGAATAAACTAACAAATTTAGGTTAACAAACTTTTGAATTCTTCTGAAATGGTGGATCACCTCCGACAAAAGTATCTACATCTAATTGAATTCCTCAGCTTTCGATGACGTGTCTGTGAAGCTTCAGAGCTTTGTTTGACAATGTAATAAAGAAATCTGAGCAACAGGCTGGGGGCTACCGAGCGTTTCATTTATTTTATCAGTTATAATGAACTTGAATAGAAAGATTTGACCAAGTGTATAATTCGTCAACGTCCACAGATAATCATATCACCTATTCAACATTCTTATTTGGACTTCTCTTTATTTCGTGGTTAAGTGATATTCAAGAGTTTCTTATTTATAACGTGTTACACTGACTCTATTCCTTCTCTTACAACGGCTTTGACTTCCGGTCATGCCTCCGATTCATTGAAAAGAGAGAAAATGAAAAGACGCCATTTTACTAATGGGAAACGTCATTTATTTCCAACAATAGACGACTGAACAAAGGACTGCCTCGTGAAGATGAGCCCCGAACCATTTCGTTTTATACATGGAGAATCCACTTCTTTGTGAAAAAATACCTTATTTCTTATCGGCAGGTATTAAGGTAAAACTGGTAGGAAAATTCAACACATTCAAAGTTCGGATCGACTACTATTTATCTTTATCGTAATTTGTACTTGTTTTAATTACAACCTAATTTGCGTCGTCACTCTACGACAGCAACAAAACAACGCTGATTGGAAATTAAAAAGAGAAAACTTCCGATTAGCAGTGTTTTCTCACTGTCGTTGAGTGACATCCAAGTTGACTTTGATTTTTTCTAATTGAAATGGTTAAATAGTAGTCCAAATTGTACAATGGTATGTGACTCTTCATCTGATAATAATAAAAAGTAAATAATGAAATAATTACAGGAAATATTTTATTCCTTATTGTTTTATGAGGAATGTGTAAATTAATGTAAAATCGATCCAAGTCGTAAGCAACCAACATCTTAAGGATTCTTTGTTAGTTGCAAATCATAGTAACTACATGGGTATTTGGGTTTCCTGAAAAAACAAACCTCTAACGTGAAACGACCCCAAATAATTGTTGGAAAATTGCCTTGCAGTATTCAGTACGATCTCCATTTACGAAACATGTCCGTGTGAGCGCGGGAGTGGCTGGTTGCTCCTGCAGCACTGGGTTGGTTCTGCACGGCCACTCTCATTATACCGGGATTATATACACAGAATTTATCATTCACCTTTTTTAACAAAAAAAAAATTTGATGTCTTCCACCAGCGCAGAATGGATCTTTCAGGTTACCGGAAACCCTGGCTTGCAGAACAAGGAGCAGGTATGTCAATGAATGAATAAACTAGATAAAACTTGTAAAATTGCATGTTATTCACAAATTTTCATGTGGGTGAATTTATTTGCATTAAATAACATTCCTTGCATCTAAATATATTCGCTTATGAACAAGGTGTGACGAAGAATACAAAAATTTTATGTATCGTGGGTGCAAAAAGTCCATTTTAACACCCCCAGAGGGGATACTGGGGCTTGTTGGTACATTTTTTCAATTACATGAAAGTAGCTTCCCAAACATTGCCGATAGTTGGTACATTTGATTGAGCAAGTTTGCTCTCTTGCTAGGCGTGGATATGGATATATTGTTAGAACTATACAATTTTCAATCAGACGGAAATATTAAGGGTTATAGAACATGTATTTGAGTAAAAAAGAAGATTATATGCATTAAATGACCCCATGGATTCGATAGTGTTATTAGTTTTTCCTTTCCTTTTGTTTCTGGACCATTATCCATTTTTTTTGTTTCTTGGAAAACTTTTTGACTTGAAGTTTGTTATCTCATTTTGTAAGAAATATCGTTCTGATTCTATTGCATACAAATATATAGCGTATCATGTAACCCCATTCACAATATATCAACCAGCCCCAAATATGTCAAACAGACCCTTTAATTATCTATTCCAAGAAAAGGTTCTTCAAGAAGATACTCGAACGGTATCTTTCACCATTTTTCGTAAACTTAGCACTATCATCCACTGTACAATACAGTATTGACCAGGTATTCGTTTGCCAAGGAGAAATGAATTACATATGAAGGTGGAAACCAATTCCCCATGTAAAACTTTTTGTGCTTTCGACATATATGACACAAACTTAGTAGAAAAATTGCCTTCTTTTCCAGCTCAAAACGCGGCTAAAAGGAGTGCCATCAGTTAAAACAAATGGTTCAATTTGCCCCTATATCCAACTAGCCCCGATCTCCCATATATCTTCAAAATTTGCGAACTTCCGAAGAAATATTAAAAACCACAAAAATCAAACGACATTGAAGATTGAAAACTGAGAAATATGTGGGGGAAAAAATCGAACCTTTGACCCAAATTCTGTCAATTTTGAAAGAGTATAATTAAGTTAGGATGAACTTTTTCAAATTTATCGGATACTTTTTAATCTCACTGTATTTTCATACGCATGAATTCTTTCTGCATTGACCCAATTTCAATAAATTTGAAATACCACGTTGCGTTACATGAAACCATTACCTTTGTGAATTGGAAAAGTTACTGTCACACTCTCAAATAAAACGATTATCGTTCAAAGTTGTATGAATCAGCAACAAATCTGCATGCATAAATCATGATATTTTTAGTTGCTTATGATATTCAAGATATCATATGTGCATCCGAAGTTGAGCTTAGATCAAAGATAGATGGAGGTTTCTTAGTAAAACGGAGAAACTGCGGAAATATTTAAAGATTCTAAATCTCCAACTTCAAATAGTCGAAATGATATGAAAGCTGATAGAAAGGGGGCAAATAGTTCAAAAAAGAGTATGAAGATGTTTGAAATATTGTCCACTTCATACTTGTTTTGCAAAACAATACACTGAAGATGTTATGAAAATACGCTATGTGTATTCATTCATTTGTCCTGTGTCGTGCTAAGGGACGCAACTCGTCTGTATTATCGTGAAGTAGGTTCCAACATGATGACGAGCTAAATATAATTCTGTGTTGTGATGAAGTACTAAAAAAGCTAAAATTAAAAAACAATAAAAGCAAAAAAGAGATAAAACTAAGTACAAAAAGGAGAAAATAGAACCACTTATGTGATCAACGGAACGCTATTCTCCAAGCTCACTGCAATGCAAATCTTTATAATCCAAGTATATAGAATATAGAGCGAATAAATCTAATTCAAATCTGCTATAATTTGACAGAGTTTGTGCCACACACACATATATAGAGACAGAGAGAGAGAGAGAGAGAGAGAGAGAGAGAGAGAGATGAAATTCTGAAAATTACATATTTAATACAAAATACTGTAGTACTGGAACCCCATGAAGACAGGTGGATAAGACGCTGAAAACCCTATCACCTAGAAGAAGGCTCAAGATACCACATTGAACTACATCAGCAACCCCTTCATTTAACAACCAATTTATGTATATATGTGTGTGTGAGTCTGTGTGTGTGTGTGTGTGTGTGTGTGTTTGTGTGTGTGTGTATAATGTTTTATAGATATATATATAAAAAATCACAATAAAATCATCTCCAACACGAATACAAAAAATTCTAAAAATACTAAAAATAATGGATTATCCATCTGAAAAGATGAAAAAGATATCAAAGCATTATACACAACTGGTTAACCCGTGACCTGGATGTTTAGTCAACTGGACGAATCTCGCTATTTTTATTATAACATAGATCAAAATAATCATTAAAACATTGATACAATCAGACAGGGCGGAAGAAAATTATGGGTACTCACTAACTATTCCTCTGACACACGTACTCATATGCACACTCAATGACACCTACATCCACTCACGCAGGTACACATTCGCACGAATGCATATATATCCTTGCACGCATACACACGCTCGTAATGGTACACGCATATTCATACATTTGCTCATGTACACACGCACACCCTTGCACACGCGTGCATGCATACAAACACACAAATCACTCAACATTAAAAAGATAAAAATGCCAGGAATGTCTCTACTTTTTGACGATAAACGGTTTTACAGTGATAGACGCCAATGCTCTACAGATAGACAGGTACTCAAATAATTGGTTTAGCAACACCCACGCATAAGAAAGCCACTTCGAAATTGAAACTAACACGAACTTTCTTTTTTCAGATCTAACCATGCTCTGAAGAGAGCAAATAGTCAAAACTGTAGTCTGCAAACGATCCAAACAAATTATAAAATGGAAGAATAATGAATTCTTTTTCAGGTATACTCCTGTTTTGTCTTGAATCTTCTTATATACTATCCTCTTACTATATAAGAGTTTCTATATAATATAACGCAATTTATAATCATTCTGTCAGATCGTATATCCATTTCTTGATAGCATAATCGCCGCGTTGAAATAAACACATAAAGTAGACATAGATTGATAATGAAGGAGATAAAAATTTGGAGTGAAAACAGTTATTAGGGCCCTTTCACTATCAGCAGTTATCTAACTAATGGCAAGAGCAACGCTACATTGAAGCGGCTACCTTATCGGCAGCAGATTCAATTTCTGCTGCCACCCCATTTTCTATTATTATTTTTTCTATTTATGTTGCCTTGGCCAAGTGATACATTCTCCCTGTAGTGACGGAATATCATTTCAAAAAAGAGTTTCAATAGAATATAACGCAATTCATAAACATTCTGTTGGATCATATGTCCATTCCTAATGACACATATAAAGAGAGAAGGGGAAGAGAGAGAGATAGTGTCACCCATAAATAAGTATATCTCCACGAATTGTTTAGTGAAAAGTTGTTTTTCTCCTGAATCAAACATACCAGGATTATGTTATTTCTATCGGAGCTTTATACAATCAGGACGGATATTATTAATCATTCATTATCAAACTCAACAGGATTGAAACTTGGTATATATATATATATATATATATATATATATATATATATATATATATATATATATATATATATATATATAACTATGGAAAAATAAGTACACCCCGTACGATGAAAGAATTTCATTCAATAGAGTAAGTGTATTTTTAAACAAAAGTTGATTTTTTTATATAGTTCCTGAAAATATATATTTCTTTAGAGTACAGACAATCATTTCAGAATTGACTCAACGCGGAAAAGCTCCCTCCTGATTGAAGGAAAGTATTATTATTGATAATATAAATAATATTATTATATTAGTATTAGTATTATCAATTTACACAAACAGAACACATGCGACAAAAAATAGCTGCTAGACCGATATTAAGCATAAGTAATGTTTCCGAAATTGTGCAAAATTACCAAGAAAAGAGGAAAGTTCAGAGGTGTACAGAAGCAGCCCTTTGTCACCAGGGAAGTTGACTCCTACGTCTCTTCGTTATATTAGGAGATAGGTTGATGAAAACCAAAGAAAATCGACTGCAGATGTTGCTTATGAAGTAAAACAAGTGTGTGCTGTAAATGTTTCGATTGCAGCAATCAAATGAGCCGTGAACATGATAGACGAACATGACATTGACTTACAGGTTTGTACATGAAAATTAGGATACAAATTCAAAATGTAAGGACGATATACTGTGGTCAGATGGAATAGAAATTAACCCGTTTAGGTCAGATGTCATCCGATGAGTTTTGCAGCTTGGTGGTGGAAGCGTCCTGGTCTAGGGTTGCCTGAGCTCTAATGACACTGACAGGCTGCATTTCATGAATGAAATCTTGAATGCTAAAGATTACGCCAAAATATTGGAAGAAAACATACTGCCTTCAGTCAAACGCTTGGTAAGAAGAGCTATGTTCCAGCATGGCAATGATCGAAAACATTCCGCTAAGAAGATAACAGTTTCTGGAGAAGCAAAAGGTAAAAATTATTCGATTGTCCTGTTATGTCACCGGAGCTCTTGTGGAATGTACTTAAATGGAAAGTAGAAAAATGGCAACCATCCAACAAGACAGAAATTAAATATTGATTTTGAATTTCTCCTTTCGCAGGGAATGTACTTATTTTTTAACAGCAGAATATTCATATTTCTGCTTACAAAGTTTCAATGCTGTAGAGGCAATAAATGATACCTAATAATACCTGCTTTGATTGTATAATGGTTCACCAGAAACAACAAAATCCTGGTATAATCGCTTTGGAAGAAGATTACCTCTTTATAAAAAAAAATTAGTATGGGTGTACTTATTTATGGGGGTTACTATATGTATATACGTATATATATATATAAGATTTCGCATTATGACAATGTGATGGATATTGTTACAAGACGTCTGGCTTTTTATCGCTTATGTTGTAGAAGTCAAATATTCTTATGGAGTGAAAAGGCTTGGATGAATGCCGTAAAGACCGCTAAGAGAAAAACCTACAGCGTTAAAATCGATATGTGCAAACGGAAGACATCTTGATATATGTAAATGCTTTAATATCTCGAAAGAAAATACGTTTTTCTTTCTTCATTTCTTATTATTTCTTCTTATGATCGATTTTGTTGTTGTTGTTGTTGTTGTTGTTGTTGTTGTTGTTGTTGTTGTTCTTCTTCTTCTTCTTCTTCTTCTTCTTCTTCTTCTTCTTCTTCTTCGTCATTTCTTTTAATCCCTTTTCGCCTGTTCCGTATGATTTTCATTTTTTTCCTCTTATTCTTCTTTGTGCAATTCGTCTTCATTTTCTTTCAATTTTCTCGTTTCTCTTTTCCCCATCCCCTGACCCACTCAACTTCCACCTCTCTTCTTCTTCTTCTTCTTCTTCTTCTTCTTCTTCTTCTTCTTCTTCTTCTTCTTCTTCTTCTTCTTGCTCTCTGTATTTCTCTTTTTTTTCCTTCTTGTCTACATAGTTTCTCCTCATCCTCCACCCTCTTTATGACTCATTTCTTTTTTTTTTCCCGTGTGAATCTTATTGTCTTTTCATTTGATCAAATACCCCCAATTATTTCAAACTTTTTGCATTGTTTCTTATCTTCTGGGTTGAGTTTTTTTTCTCTTCATCTTTGGGTCTTTTTCGAGTATTTTTGTATTTTTTATGCACTACATTCTCATCCTTTTCTTGTTTTTCTTCTTCTTTTTCTTCTCCCCGTTCTTTTTTCTTCCCTCCTTCTCCTTTCCTTCTTCTTTTTCTTCTTCTTCGTCTTCTCTTTCTTTTCTTGTTTCTTCTTCTTCTTCTTCTTCTTCTTCTTCTTCTTCTTCTTCTTCTTCTTCTTCTTCTTCTTCTTCTTCTTCTTCTTCTTCTTCTTCTAGTTTCATTTACTTGCGTCAACATATCTCCCCTTCCTACATCAAATCTCTCACTAAATGCTCAATGCACAAAAGCTGCAAAATTCCCATGGATATTCTTACACAAGAAAATAATGCAAAACAAACCAAAATGTTTTCAATCCGTCAAAAAGGAGAAAAAAAAATAAAAAAACTCAAATCCAAAAACTCAGTCTTTCTGCTTCCTTTGCAACACGAACCATCCGTGTGTATCCTAAATATTCAAGGCAAAATGTCTCTTGTTCACCTCGCTCGTTGCCGGGTCTGTATCTCGCTTGACAAATTGTTCACAATAAATGCGTCACAAGTGGCTACAGAAAACGGAAATAGGAAGACATTTTGGAATCTTATTAGAAACTGTCAACCTTAACTGTCAACATAGGTTTCTTCAGTTTTCAAGTTGGTCCGGCTGGCTATGTACGTATGTATCAGGTGTACGGCTACACCAATCGAAATAGAGGCGGATATTTCTAGCATTAATTTTGTCTTGAATTTTTTAAATTTTTTTGTAACACCCCCTGCCCCAATATTTTTTAGTTGATGGGGGTCATTTTGCAATGTAAGATAATTCTAAATTAATTCTTTAGTTTGTGTCCACTTGGATTCTTAAAATTCATTCGCTTCTTATTGACCACTGTCTAACAGAATGCAAGAGAGGTAATTTATCCATTGATCACACCGTATTCTATTTTTTAACTGACCATCCCCAACACGGTATGCTCCGAAAACACTTTGGTCACATGACGGTCTCTATCGAGTGACTAACCAGGTCTACTTTCTTTTTTCTATAACTTTTTGTCTTCTTTCCAGTGTTGATAGCTATTCAATGCATTAGTAGCTAATCATTGCCTTATGAAAAATAGCTATGCCACAATTCCAATGACTGAAAAGCTGCAAATTCATATGGATAGAAGGCTGGAGCTGAAGAATAAGTTTTAATATAAGCTGCCATTTCTGTGTGTGACCAGCGCAATATTTTTTCCTTTCAAAATGCTTGATAAAACTATAAAGAATACAAATACGTACGCGTTTTGTAAAAAAAATGCGAGCAGATAAACCCTGGTTTCATGTATATAATATGAATAAAGACATACCTTGTATGTACAAAGATAGTGACACAGTTTAATCGGGTCGAAACATAATTCTTCAACGTTAGAGCTAAACAAAGCTGCTGTTCATGAGGTTACTAGATGTTCAAGTGTTCCAAGCAATTTGAAAAACCATCAATATGTCCATACGGGTTTGCAATACAACCAACACGAAGTTATTTTTGCGAATAAAGATACTAAAAATGTTTTAATAATTCTACTGCAGGTTAATGTGAGATGTTATACTTGACATGCCTGAATATGTGCAAAATATGAATTGCTCAAACGTGACATCATCATTCATACTACACGATACACGGAAAAAATGTAAAACTCAGTTTTCTGTATGAGGCCCCAAATAAAAGCTTGGGTGGGGGTCGTTTTTTCTTGCTACGGCCCTGAATGAAAAAGGTTACAAAATGTATAATTTCTGACTGGTGCCTTTCTCATAGTTTTCCTAAAGACTTACGGGAAGACGTTTTTTAGCAGAATTTATATTTAACGGATGTTCTTCAAAATTTATGATCGTCCTTATCTTCCGACTTTCAAGAATTGCTTTTGGATGTTCTCCTCTCTACTTATTTTATCTACCTGCCGCTTTCTTGTTATTGTTTTTTTTCTGTAATACAATTATTGCGTTATATCTCAAATATTTTACTTCATTTTTATTTTGCCTTTCACCCTGCAATAAATTTTCTGAATTTTCAGCGTAATTCCTAGAAGAAAATATATTCATCTGTTGAGTTTCTACGTAAACGGTATGGACTTTCTTTCCTTCTAACTTACCTCTTCCTACTCCATCTTCAGTCTCAAAACATCCCATGATATTTTCTTTATCGGTGTCACTAAAACCAGGTTTAATTCGTTGGAGAGAATTTTACACATATCTCAGTCGCTATTTTCAGCAGTGCCTGGGTTGTTTTATCTATCTTATTTGTCGCCAATTCTTTCAAAGCCTTTCACTTTCTCTTTCCTTCCCTCTTCCCACCCTTCCTTCCTTATATTTACCTCTGAAAACGAAGTATTCACTCATGTCCGTCTGTTTGCCAAAATGGAATTTCCGCGAGTTCCCAAGAATTTTCATAAAGATCTCGTGAAGACGTGGGCTATCGATTACAAAAGAAGAGAATGAATTTTGAGGTTGATCCCAGAATTAGGTTTTTGATTGAGAGATATTTCGTTATCCTACAGAAAAAGAAGTTAAAAACGAACACTTGATAATAAAGCGCTAAATTCAAATTTTATGGGAAGTGACTCAATATTCGAGGTTATATCCATCGTTTTTTTTTATAATTTGTTTTCATTCATTTTTTAGTCTTATGTATCTATGTATGTATCTATGTATCTATTCAGACTTCTCCCGAGTCCTTACCGTTCATAGCAGAAACTTGAAATGTAGCACCCACACTATTCCCGATGAGTATAGGAAAAGGTTGTTTTTTGTTGTTTTGTTTTGTTTTCTTGGAATTCTCCACCAAAATAGACTTTCGGAGGAGGGTTCAATATACAATGTAAGTTTATGGTAAATTGTCACCAGTTTATGTTTGTTCGTTTTTCTTTTTTTTTTTCTTTTTTCTTTTCTTTTTTTTTTTTTTTTTGAAAATTCAAACTTTTTTAGCGAATGCAGCCCAACAAAAAGCAAAAGAAGTATCTTATTTAAAATGAATTGTATCTTAAGCTGATTTTTTTCTTTTTTGTCAAACGACAAATTGAATTGACTTTGCCCCCCCCCCCTCTCTGCAAAAAATAACAACTAGAATAATCTTCACCACATTTAGGGGAATTAACACTTCACTGTTCGTCTCTCACGTCACATTAAACCAAACCTATGTATCAAATCAACATTTCTCTACCAAGATCTGGAGGCGACTCTCTTGCCAACTGAGCTAAACTGACAACTCTCGTATATCTACGAATTTATTTATCATACATACAGTACAAAAGTTGCAGTAATCATCTTGGATGTATGAGTGATGTTTGTCACTTCAGCAGCCAGGCTCGTCATTTTCCCGTTCGGTTTCTTGGTTAATGTGACCTAAAATCTTTTCATCTTTCCTTTGTCCTTCTTTCATTTTTATTTTCTTTCATCATTTTTATCTATTCGTTTTGTTGGATATGGTCTTCAAATATATTGAAACTTTACTCTTCGCTTTTGTATTTCTTTTTTTCTTCCTTTCTGTCTTTCTTCCTGATTGTCTACCTTTCTTTCTTTATGCTTTTCTTTCTGCCTCTGTTTCTTTCCGCCTTTCCTTCTGTCTGTCTTTCTTTCTGCCTATCATCCTATCTTTCTTCCTCTGCTGACTGTTCCTATAAATCAAAATACCTTATCTTATATCTCATTGTATTCAATCGTCTGCTCCTTTTCTCCATCTCTTTCTTCCATTTTTCTCTTCCACCAAAACAGTTTCCTCTTGTTTTGATTTTCAATCCACATTTCCAATAACCTTTTTCGTTTCTCTCTTTCTTCGGAATTCCTAATTCTCATCTTATTCAATTATGAAATGTTTCAACGAATATAAAGGTTTTAAGGAAAGAAAACGAGGAGAAACGAGGAATAAGAGATAAGAATTTACATCTTATCATTTGAACTCCCCTCTTTGTTCGTACGTCTCCGTTACGTTAATGCAAACAGAAAGGGAGGGAGAGGATTAGAGCAAACAATGCGTCAGTGTATACCAAAGCAAACTCTTGTGTCTGTGTGTTCGCGTAGAACAAAAAACAAATAAAGGTACATCTGATCTTTCATGAATAAAACTGATGTTTTCTCATATCAAAAAAGAAATTCATTTTTTAGCTAATTTTGTCGCCCCATAGTTTCAAAACTATTGAGAAAAAAAGACAGACATATGATGAGTTATGGAAAGTAGATAAAAGAAATAAATCTCTCTCAAGATGTGTTTTTGTGTAATTCATCAATACGTATATAACCCCCCTTTGACGGGTACTATGCTAGTTAATAAATAAAAGAATATAATAGATGCTGAAATGAGTACAACTTACCCTTTCAACTGAAGATAATGTCTTTATCTTTAGGTTCGCAGAGCACATTATCGTTCTGAGACGTCGTAAATAAAGGCTTTTTGTCAAATAAAAGGACGCAACAAAGTGTTGAGATAGGCGTCAAGCTGAATTGTAATCACTGGAACGCTGCTGAGGTGATCTGGCAGTCGAACATGTCTAAATAAGTGCAAGGAAATGATCCATATTGTTAGATTAGAGTTAGTAATAATTAGATAGGACGGAAAGAGTAAACATCACAAAATGAGATAAGTAATTTTAAGTTTCTCAAATGCAAAACGAGAAAATATAACACATTAAGGAAACTCAGACAAATATCCATACATGTATGCATATATACTAATATATGTATGTGTATTGATATGTGAACATACGAAACAGACATGTCCATGCTTATAAACACGTGTACACGCCCAAACAAACGTAATACAGCTATCGTAAGAATATGTAGGTAAAACATCGAGCAGATGAATAACTCATGTTCCCTTTATTATAAAGGAGCTTACAGAAAAGTATGTAACAGAAACTAAGGGCAGATAACTCCTGCCTACCTGACTACAATAGAGCTGAGCCAAGAAAATGCAACCATAATTACGGGTAGATAATACTTTTCTTTTAGGTTTCAAAAATATGACTTCGCAAAATTTACCGTGATAATGCTCTTGTATTTTGTGTTCCTGTAAAATTTATGTTTGGACAAAGACTCATCGCATATATATATATATATACATATATATATACATATATATATATATATATATATATATATATATATATATATATATATATATATATATATATATATATGGGGTAAAATGTATACCGCAAGTCGTATATATCAGTCCGAAAGGTCTTTATTACAATAATGCTCAATACTTTGAGTAAAGACAATATATCAATCAAAATTGACATGTATACATATATATGTAGAAATATATGTGTGTGTGTGTTTGTATATGAGTGTGTATTTGTTTATATATATATATATATATATATATATATATATATATATATATATATATATATATGTGTGTGTGTGTGTGTGTGTGTGTGTTTATATATATATGTGTGTGTGTGTGTGTGTGTGTATATAAAGGGGGGTATCAGCCGTCCCATTGGTATCTTTCCAGACCTACAAATATATCATTAAAAATTGATCCCAATGAAGAAAATCATAACAAAACATTAGCGTATGCTTTATCAGATGTGCAAAGAATATTCTTGACGTCAGATAATTAATAGATAGATAGATAGATAGATAGATAGATAGATAGATTGATCGATTGATAGATTTGAATAGATATTACATCAGCTGAGAAGATATTATCACTATTCAGTGGCGGTACTAGGTTCGACTTCAACCCACTCCCTAACTATTTTTCAAGATTAAATTTTAGATTTTTTTGGTTTCCTCCAATATATTGCGCCAACAAGCTCCGGGGCTTTCCTACAGCTGTGGGGTCAGCGGATCCATTTGCACCCGCTCGGCATTATAGTTGTTACTTTATTTTTACTCCATTGTCACTATGTTACCAGTGTCATCTTTTTCTGTAATTCTTCTTTCCTTTGCCCTTCCTATATGATTTCTACATGAGATGAGTATTGTATGGAATTAGTAATATGATATAATCACGAAATTTAATTAATTTTCATATTTATTTATATAAGGCATTAAAAGATGCCTTCGTGATTTTCTGAACCACTGAGCTCGGTGTTTTTTTAATACATGATTTCTTATGTCAGGAGGGCTCAAATTACGGAATGAGTATACTGTAGATTCCAGTTATTACTGCACCCTGAGGGAGAACTGTTATGAGATTGATTAAAAAGTGCGATATGCAAATTTAAAATTACGCCTAGCAAATGATTTACTTTCTAATTTGCTGGCGAAAATGTATAATCTCCGACAATAGTTTCGCAAGAATATCAGACCAAACGTACCGTTAGAACTTGTATGTTGTATAACTGTGCCGTTAAAACGAGAGTTTACTATGTTTTTTTTAGTTTTTGTGCTCCATTACTTCGTTATCAGTTTGGATTTTAGTTCCATTTTTGAATACATCCCTGGAAGAAAAAAAACTACAGTGTGATCTAAAATAACACACACGAAATAATTACATGCAGTTTAGATAAATCGTTTAGACGTTTGTCCTCTTGACAACATACACAACAAGGTACTTATCACTTCTCCAACCCAACCTCATTGCTGATGACGTGGTTTGTCTGTGGCAAGCGAGAACATATGTTTCATTTCTCAACACATCATAGTCATCAATGAAAAAACATGTTATCAGATTTGTTGAATTTTCACTTCAGTTGTCATCAGGGCATTTTCATATAATCTTACCTCGAGTTGCGTACATCTATATACGTGAAGATATATCAACATCATCATCATCATCATCATCACCACCACCATTATCATAATCCTCTTCACAGCTTGGGTTCGCGTACGAAGATTAAGGGAGGTTTCTCATGTCTTGTAGGCTCTTGTATGTGAATTGCCTGAATGCCTACTGCGCAATGAAGTTTCAGGTGAAGTGCAATATATATATATATATATATATATATATATGTATATATATATATATATATATATATATATATATACACACATATATATATATATATATATATATATACACATATATATATATATATATATATATATATATATATATATGTGTGTGTGTTTGTGTGTTTGTGTGTGTGTGTACCATCAGTTTTTTATCGTCTGTTCTTGGAGATATACCTTCCCCAGGATTCACCTCCATCGTGGGCTTGGCAGAGCCAATATTTTCTGAATCTGTCCAATTCGTCTTGCTATCTCATATTCTACCGGCATCGGTTCCGCATTTGATCTCTAGGAATCTATGATGTGAGTCGTGATGTCCATCGGTGGTCTGATATTCTTGCAACATGACCAAAACATTGTCATTTGAGTTTCTATAATTTCTGGGACTCCAGTTTTTCACTGATATATTGTCTCCCCATGTGTTGAGCATGATTCCTTCATTTGAGGATTGAACTTAATTTATTACGACCTGAGTTAAATTATGCACTGCAGTAGCAACATCCTCCTTTCTTGTTTCAAGTTAGTCTCGTCTAGAGTACTCAATGATGGCATTCTGCACAGACTCTATAACGGTGTTTTAATAATTGTGAAATAAAGGAATTCATCAGTAATCTTATCTACTGTCATTTCAATAGCTTTTTATTAGCGTTAATGTATGCATTTAGAATATATGGATATATCTCTACGTAATAACCTGATTATTTTCTCTTCGAAATTTTCAGATTGTTAATATTATTGCAAAATAAGTTGCCATATGTACTGCATGGCATGACCGTTGTGTGAGAAATAATTTAGATTCTTTCCAACGTTTTCTTCTCTATTTAATTGACGCGTGATATATTGTCTTCACCCTAAAAGCAATTTTGACGTGGTGTAGACACATTTGTTTGTGTGGAGCCACATTATTTGAAATATATGTTCTGTTTTGCTTCCTTGTATTATATGTAAATCAACCTTCGCTTAAGTCAACATACGTGTTCGGGACAGTATGGTTATGATTGCTTTTATGGAACATGTCATTAATTTCGGAATTTATTGATTCAAGGCACTGGACAGGTAAAAAGAAAAAATTTGAATTATTTTTTTCTTTCTTCACTCCATTTTGTATCTGCCCCTCCCTAAATTCCTCTAACCCCCTCCCCCATATACTGACCTTTTCTTCTCAATTGCTCGGCAAGCGTGCTCTGGTGTGAACGCAGCGTATCTTACCAGAATCAGTGATACTATTGACAGGCTATTAGCATTAGGGTCATTCGTTAGTGACAAGGGGAATAAGCATTTTGGACCAATCACCACCATGTATGAGGTTCATACATTTGTAAATGCTTATACACATGTGCCTTATCATATGCACATAATTATGGAATTGGACAATATCACCAGGCACATCGTCAGTATTAGTGAAACCCACAGTAAATAAGTAAACTTATTACACCTCAGGTGATCATTTATTCTCTCATAAAGGCAAGGATGATAGCAAATTCAGTGCCGTAGGATTTTATATCAATGACAATACAGCAGGTAACGTTGTACGTGTTGATGGTATATCAGACAAAATTCAGAATATCAGAATAGAGCTTGAACAAATGTTAGAAACAAACATATTCTGAAAAGTTGAAAATGGATTTGGCAAAGCTCGAAAAGAATAACGAAAAACGAAATTGAGTTCATAATGGCCGATAGAATTGATAACGTCATTGATTTCGTATATATATATATATATATATATATATATATATATATATATATATATATATATATATATATATATATATCGGAAGTTGCAATAAAATGGTAGCAAGCAGAATTAAATTTGACTTTAAAATGGAAAGGAACAAAATGATTCTCAACAAGATACATGCCCCCGTAAAATTGGGAGAATTACCGACAACAATAAAGAACAGATTCGAGACCTAGTGAAATAAGTAGCATACAGAGAAAGAATGAAAATCTGGTAAACATTATCAAAGAAATCAGCAGAGTCGGTAGGCAAAACAAATGGAAATAATAACTTCAGAATTAATTAAAAAGAGGACAAATATGATAAAGACTATAGAAAACGAAACCTCGAGTAGAATTTGATGAACAAATACAAATGAGACAAGAGGACGGGAATAAAACATTAAGAGCATAGTTGAAGCTATCAGAATAGGGAAGAGCTTGAAACACGCTCGAGCCACAGACCACACTGAAAAGCGACTGATGCTTGCATTAAAATACGCATGAAAAACACAAAAGGTCAGTAGCAACGGACCAGCGCTACTATTAACATTGCACGCAAGAAATGATAGTGACTTAGAATTTCCGTCGAGGAATAGTGATCCTTCTATACAAGAAAGGGGATCGTAAAAACATTGGCAATTACTATTCAATTACTCGACTACCCAAAATTCACAAACTATTCTCGAAAATACTTGAAAACAAACACAAAAACAACCATACGAGCATACATTGGCTATTCGACAATAGACCACCTACTTACATTAAACCAACTAATAAAAAAGACATCGAAATACCACAAACTACTTTGTTCGGCTTAGGGAGACTATTAAGAAGCCTTTGACTCAATCAAACACATGGAAGTCTTCAACTTGAAGCGAGAACAAGGTGTAAATGGGATTTATATAAAAGTATTGGAGACTGTATACGAAAATGGAACTACAGTAATAAGACTTCATAAAGATACTAAAAAGATAGTGATTGTAAAAGGAATGAGACTAGGGGGATACACTTTAAGTTTTTCACTGCAATCTTTGAAAGCACATTTCTCTGAGAAAATATGGGGATAAGCACAGACCGAGAATGTTGGAACAATTCAAGGTACTGCGATGATAATTCTTTGATAGCGGAAAACTGTGGAGAATCTACAAACTTGTTAAGTGATCTTAATAGAGAAAGTAAATATAGGGTTAAAGATGAACAAAACAAAGCCAAAACTTATCTTCAATGATAAAGACCATAATAATCGACTGTGAAGCTTTGGAAGAAATTGAAGATTACGTTTAGCGGACGCCAAGCGATAAAACTAGAATATGGTCATGGAAATGAAATAAGACTGCATAACGATTGGCTGGAAAGCATTTGGTATAAATAGGGACGTACTGAAAAGCAAATTGCTAATGTGCTTAGAGCGTAAACTGTACAACCAATGCACAATACCAGCTATGAAATACGGATGCAAAGCCTTTAAACTTACAAGGCAACTCGAAAACTAACTCAGAATAGCACAGAGAGTAATAGAGATACCACGGTTGGGAATAACCCTTGGCAATAAAAAAAATCTACATGCATTCGAGAGAAGACCAGGGTGAAGGATATCGTACAAGAAATTAAGCAATGGAAATATAGATGGACAGGACAGATAGCAGGAAGAAGGGTCAACAGATGGGGGTAAAGTAATCCTATTAGCGTCCGTGGTACACTAAATGCAGTAGGAAAAGACCAGACACAAAATTGAGAGACGAGATTGAAAAAATTTGCCGGTGAGCCAAGGCGGATTCAGCGATCCTGCTCGTCATGGAAGGACTTATAATGGTCAATGATGATGATGACAATATATTTCAGATTGCTATTATGTAAGTGCGAGTGTGTGTGTGCATATTTGCATGTGTGCATGCTATCTTTCATTTTTTTATATCATTTTATTCAAATTTAGGGAGAGAAAAAGAGAGAGAGAATGAGGGAGAAAGAAAGAAAGAAGAAAGTGAGAGGTTGATTAATTATCAGAATAAAACGGATACAGATTGACAGAAAGATGGATTCGCACTTATACGCATACATATAAACCGATGTCAAGAGACAGACAGAGATCTGGAGAGTAAGTAAAAGACTAGTGAACCAGATAAGTCTCCATAAATTCTTTTGTGACGAGGAGACATAGAAATAAACAGCATTACCATATTTCCTTGAATAAATTTGCCTGTTGAGTTTATGCGTCGAACATAAATGCCGCTGGTTCTCTCCAGAAGTTAGCTTCATTTGCTTACATTTAATCCGACCTATGTCTTTAAAGATTTCGATAATGATGATTATGTTCATGATCATGATAGCGAAAACGACAACTCATTCTATACCAAGGAAACGTAGAACAATTAAAAGACGGATGAAGTTAAGATCAGCAACATTAAGTTCCCCTAGAAAAGATTAGTACCACTAAATCCACTCAATATAAGCAAGTAAATATTATTATAATCCATTGAGATCAACATCGAGGATTTAGGTTAAGGACGGGCAAAGGAAGTTTTGTTGCAATGAACTAACCTCCACTTATTTTTTTTTTTTGATATTTTGATGTCTTTACCAAACAGGGTGGGGCTGTTCTGTCCAAGATGGTTTACAATACTTTATCGCATAGAAATAGATAATAAGATATCATCATCATCATCATCATCATCATCATCATCATCATCATCATCACCAGTCTTTCAACGTCCGTCGTTGGATATAGACCTTCCCCTTCGCCACACTTTTCTATCATGGGCGTCGTGGAGCCAGTACTTTCTGAATTTGTCTAGCTCGTCTCTCCATCTAATATTCTGCCGGCCTCGGTAGTGTATTTGATCTCTGGGGATCCATGTCGTGAGTCATGGACATCGCGACTCACGACATGGATAATAAGATATACATATTCAAAACTAATCGACTTGAACAGTGAACAATGTGACCAAGACTCACTTTAATATTGTTCTACCAAATTGTCTGTTCTTCAACGTCTGTAGTGACATTTAATCAAATGATGGATAGAGACTTTGATTAATGTCATATCTACTAGTTTTGCTCAATGAAGTACAAAAAAGCAGTAATGTTTCTCAGAAAATGAAACTAAGTGCAAAAACTATATGTAAATTTTAATAGTTTAGCAGGCTTAGAAAAGTAACAGATAATTCTGATAAGCTTCCTCCTCGAAATTAACTACTATGGATCATCATCTCTCGAAATTATCTGTTGAAATTTGTCCTCGTCAAGGTGTAAGATATTTGGTAAAAAAGTTCACTGGTTTATGTTTAACAATACCCATATATCTCAAGATAGATTGAGGAGAAAAATTTAAAGAGGAGATTTCGGTTTCCAATCAACACTCAACAGAGGATCAAACATTTGGTCTTTAGTTCCGTATTGTATCTTTGGGGCACCAATCACGGGTATGTTTTGGAGAAGATGGCCTGACGGAGCCCATCCCTTTTCTCTTGGCTTCCTCAATCCTATTCTTTATGCTTAGCCGGGAGGGGGGCATTGAGTGAAATCTGTGGTATAACTCGGACATGGATTGAACCAGAGGCGAGTGCTGTACCACTGAACTACTGAGATCGCTAAAATCGAACGCTACTTTTCAACAATACATTCAGCAGGTATGAACCATTCCTTTCCTTCACTGGATTGCCTTAACAGGCACATCCCGAAAGAGGGATTCGTGACAAAAATAAACGCCCGAAATAATATGAATGTCTTATTTAAGGTTTTAATTTCAGATTCGAATACAATAAAATGGCCTGAAGTCAGTGGTAAAAAAAGAAGACAAATTACTTCAATACACCTTTTGAACTATTTTTTAAACTTCTAGCCATTCTCCATGATTGACAGAAAAATTGATCCTGTAATTTATTACTTTAAGGATGAATTCATTGATTTATCAAAATGCATTGCTTATATTTTACTTTAAAAAATAGATTTATGCACACCGGAGTAATCATCTTACGTAAATGATAATCAAAACAGGTCTGTTTACTCACTCAATAGGAACAATCCCATAACCAACGTCCTTTGACAGCATGTTGTGTCTTGGTGGTTAAATAAAAGTTAGATAAAGGGGTGATCAATGAATAGTTACTCCTGTCGCCTTTGGATGTGCAGTGATCAATAAAAAATTCTGGATTTACAAAAGACATGCATGATTATATCATTAATTAAACATTCATTTCCTTTAATAAGCATCTGTTTAAGCCGTCTTCCTGAAAATGGCGATAAATGTTTACGAACCACACACACACTCACACATATATGACAAAAATCTCTGAAATGGGTATATTTCAATATCAATAATTGTCATTTACAATCTCTATCATAAGTAAAAATTTCATTTCAAAAATTGACCCGAAGAAACTATAATATAGCGAAATGCATCATCAAAAATAAAATATATATATATATATATATATATATATATATATATATATATATATATATATATATATATATATATATATATATATATATATATATATACTGGGGTTGTTTTGAATAGCGAGTACGTGTGAGTGTGTGTGTTTGTTTGTGTGTGTGTGTGTGTGTGTGTGTGTGTGTGTGTGTGTGTTTTGGGTGTTGTCTATGGCTGTATGACCTTGTGTTTGGTTGAGGTGTCTTATGTCTGTCTCAAGCTAAGTCAGATGGAGGATAGGCTCTTGTGTAAAGGAATGGCTGAGGTAGGATTTATTTGATTTTATGTATCAGTGAAATTTGTGTCCGCTGTGTGTGTGTTTGAGTGTGTGTATCTTGGGGCTGGTTAGTAGTAATCGTATACGTACATGTCACACCGTGTAGCACATGCATATGAGAATATCCAAATGTATCGTGAGGTGTGGCACAGATGAAAGCAATCGCATAACACTTTGTCCATGCAACATCCCCAGTTGTATGGTCTGCATGCGCATGGCTATGGTTAGATTAGACACGAAGTTCGTGTGATACTGAGGTACGTGTATAATGCGTCGAAACATCTGTTCCCGAAGTACATAGTGCATATCACTGTAGTAATGTGGCAATTCATCCAAAGAGCATGTACATCGATCTAGTTGGTGTTATCAAGGGATAGTATATATATATATATATATATATATATATATATATATCACCTAGATGGTATGTCGGGAACGAAGACTCGTATTGCCGAACTGCCGTGATCCACAAGTGATGAGCAAGATTTCCAACGGCAGCGACAGAAAAATGTCTCGCAAGCTTTCCTTTCAAGGCAAAAAAATAAGTGGGCGTATTTAAATCGATAAAAGATTTCTTATCACAAGTGGAAATGATCACTTCAAACTATTCCCTTGCTTGTATAACAAGATAAGGCTTTCCTCTTATATAATGGTCATCTAAGTTTCTTTCTTAAAAACATCCAAGTCCACACATATGATCATAAAGTATTTTTTGAAGGAGGTATGAAAAATATTGAAAAACTATCGGATAAAAAATTTAACCAGATATTTGTGAAAGGGTTCAATTGCATATATAGCTATACACGTACTCAGGTCAATTTAAGGTGTTGTCTGAGAAGATTTATTATAAGGTTTGACCTTTTCATTTTAATTCTAATTAAACAAAATATATTTTTGAATTGCTAAATTTACTTGTCATGTTACTCAACTTCCTGAAAGAAAGATGTACGGAAAAAATAAATATTTTGCTCTTCATGTAAAGCTACACAATGCTTATGATAGGGTGAATCTGGTTTGCTTTAACTCAATGGAACAGAAGCTTCCTTTAATTAAATTTCTTTACTTGTTTTGATTTCTTGTGACGCATTTTCATGCAGGAAATCGTGTGATTTTGAAGACTCTTTTTCGTATCACGTAACACATGTCAGATAATAATGAGTTTTCTGAACAGAGGAGTGACATTTTTAACAACTTTATTAATAATATAAGAAATAATCGATATTTTAAGCAACATCCTCAATTTAGGGCATATATATATATATATATATATATATATATATATATATATATATATATATATATATATATATATATATATATATATATATATATTGGATCGACCTTTGCACAACATAAGTACCTGCTTATGTCATCAAGAGGGGTTGGCTGTGTGGGATTTATTTGACCTGCCTCACATCGAATCGGCTCAAACTGACACGCTTTACATTAGAAAGAACCAATTTTTCGTCTCAGTTTAAAGAAAAATCTAAAATTTCCCTTATCATTAAGCTTCATTCTCTCGTTCACAAAATGGATCAAATACAATTTATTTAAATTTCCGTGTAGGTTTTAGATAACTAATGATTCAATCAATGTTTTTCAAAGGATGATTTTCACAGAATCCTAATAATCCAATTTGAATCATTGAACGGATTAACCTTTTTGTGCCAGATTGATATCCGTCATACAGAATTTTTTTTTTTTTTTCATTTCGTTTCCCAGCTCTTTTTACTTCAAACAATTGTTATAAAGGTTGTTTCAAATTATCATATTTTGCAGCGACGCACTATTCTGACCCTAAAAATTATCCTACGTCTTCCAAGGTCAGTCTATCTGTCAAAATTAGGATATACGAATCTTCCCCGTGGCGACCCGGGCTAAAAATTTCACCCAGTTATATCTCTTTAACATATTCCAAAGGTGCGAACTATACGCCAGTTCGTCTTACATACATACGGTGTATCAACATGTTTACTGGATTTAGATTCAAGGGTTTTTAACTGCAACTCATTTGCTTTTAGGAATAATACTGAAATTTAAACACTGATTTTCCTACGATCAATATGAATAGATGAATCTAAATAATATGGGAAGATTCTCTTTTTGAATATCTAGTTTATTACTAGCGATTTCATAGCTAGAATATTAGCCTAATAATAAGAAAAAACAGAAAAGAGGCAACCCTAGCTGATCTAGAACGCAGAATAAAATCTCAATGAGAGCAAAGATCATATTTAATACTGGAAGAGACAGAGCTGGTTCAGGGCAAAGCTAACTTGAAGAAAAATAAATGTAAAAAGACTTTTACATAAATCTCACGAGGCAAATTAGTGATTTAGACTCATAAAAGTAACAGTTATTGCCAAAATCATTGAAACTCTGAAAGCATTCCTGGAATCATTCTCAAAACAGGTTGCAGCTGATTTTTTAAAATACATAGCCAAAAAAACACTATACAACCTAGAAATATAGAAATGCAGGGATTGTTTAGGAGGCCGAGAGTATTGTTGTTCATGCAGATCAGGATGAGAAAATGAGAGAATAGCAAAACTTTACTCGTAAACTAAGGTTAGGGTCGTGCTCTTGAATAACTGGTAAACTATCCTAACGACCAATACAAGAAAGATCAATAGAACGTACGAGAAAGGAGTGAGA
>OY735206.1:33933468-34158468 GCA_963457665.1 Thysanoteuthis rhombus
AATTTGCTCTTTTTGATTCGTCTTTAATGTATTCTAACAAACTTTTATAAACTTGATTCATCTACTATGGCTGATAGGCCGATAGCATTGAAGAAAGACCAGAGAGAAGCAGTACGGCCAAAAAGCAACTGTCTCCCAACTGACAAGCGAAAACAGAACAATGAAGGGGATTGGCCTGTTTTTGTCTTAACCAAAAGACCGTCAACTAGCAAAGAGCAATGACCACCGAACTAATCCCCGGTATTCTCAACATCTTTGTAGGGTGTTTTTGGACTATTCTAAGTGTGCCTATAATGATGGGTTCTGTTGACTTTCTCATGTTCCACCACATTCCACATCTTTGTCAAGGTCCACATTTTTTCAACTTTACACTTTCTATTTTTATCCATAGTATGCTGAAGTAACATGTAGTATCTGACCTTTTGTACGATGATTTGATCTGATCTTCTGGCCTGGACTGGGTTATCTATTCGGATTCCCCAGTCCTGCAGAATTTTATGTTTCTTCATTCTCTAAGAAAAAATCTGGTATATGCATATATAATTGGCTTCCATGGCCAAATCCAAGTCGTTTACACAAGTTCACATTTTCTAGCATCATATCTGATTTTGTATTTCTTCTGATCTGATTTGCTGCATTGATTCACTTGTCGGTTGGATTTCTATCTCAAATGGCTTCAATATAGTTTGTTCTCATAGAATTGTTCCCAGTGACCATAAATAGGGATTCAGTTTCTATTAGGTTTCTCCCCTGCAAACACAACCATGTAATCTCGTCAGCATTCGTTTGTCCCGTGAAATACCCGAGAAGAAAGCGAGCTGGGCATCTTGGAAAATACCTGAAAAATAAAGACACTTTAGATACACCATTTACACATCTAGCCAAGAGGACATGTGAGACAACCTATTTTTTGTTTCTAGTTTTGAAATTTTCGAATCCTTCGTGTTTCCTCCAGTCCGTCTGTGTCTTTCATCGCTCTGACTTTAGTTGTCCAAAAGTCCTATGCCAGATAAGTCGATGGAGTCCTCAATGCTGATGGGTCAGTCTCAACATTTTTCTTTCCGTGCAGTCCATCAACGTTATCTCTTGGTGTAAATCTAACAGAATTATTTTCAGATATGAAAGCAAGTCAGTTTCCTCGTTCTTGCGTTTAAATTTCTCAGTTCTCCACGTGTTCATAATAGAAGAGGCTGGTGATTTGAATCCAGTCCATGTAATTATAATTTTGATCAGGTATCTGCTGTTGGTTCTAATTTCAAAAGTATTCCTTCTTTCCTGGCTTTTCTTTCGTTTTATTCTATTGAATAGGATTTGTTTCCAACTTATCTAGTTATTTGCTCTGTTTTTTTTTTTTGTTGTTTTTTTTTCTATTTTGTTTCCGGGTGGGTTTATTGTTGATTAGTAAAATTCTTTCCATTCTTTTCTGTTTTCCTGTGTCTATAACTAACATTGCACATCCCTCTGTCTGCGTACCCTTCCAATGTCCTGGTTGAAAATTCTGTTTATACTTGAGTTTTCAATTCACTTTCATTTTTAAAGAACAATTTGTCATCTATTGTTAAAATAATATATATATATATATATATATATATATATATATATATATATATATATATATATATATATATATATATATATATATATATATGTATATATACTGTAGTGCTCATACATACATTCACACACACATATAGAGGTATATTCATTGAAAAGTGTTATACAAAAAATATGGTTCTGGTTGCACATTGCATTTTATATACGTGATTATTATTATTATCATTATTATTATTATTAAAAACATTATTATTATTATCATCATTATTATTTTATCATGAATGATATCAGTTTTATTATCATGAATAGCAGTGTTGATAATATCAATGATTAAAGAGATAAATGTAGTCAAACTTACACCATTACTGAATGATAGTTTCTTCTAAGCCTAGTGACATACAGCATCTTCCAGACCGTTTGGATTAAAACCCACATCATGTCTAATTCTTGTAGTCTTGAGTGTATTTTTTTTTTTATGTATCTGGCGAAGGATTCAACTTTTTTTTAGATTATCACTTTGATATTTTTAGTAGTAGTATAATATTTTTATCGCTGCCCTGCTTTCAATGTTAATAATATAATCGCCCCCTCTCACGTCCTCATGATCACTATCATTGTTGTTTTTGATATTTCCATTCTCTGCTTTATTCTTGTTGTGGTTGATCGTGACATTATGTTTATGTTTGTCAAGTGTTTAATGTTCATTTACCTGCACGAAGCAAGCATGACTGAAGGGAGTTCGTGATGGGTGTTCGCACACTCGGTGGGGTGACTGAAAAGAGAAAAAGATTCGATCACAAGAAGAAGAAGAAGAAGAAGAAGAAGAAGAAGAAGAAGAAGAAGAAGAAGAAGAAGAAGAAGAAGAAGAAGTTGGATGGTTTTGAAAAGTTCTTGAAAGGAAGAAAAATATTTCTCATTAAAACGGTAAAAATGCCAGTGGAAACAAAACGTCATAAGAATTATGCTAATTGGGGTAAAGTCAACAGAGAAAAGCATAAGTTCAAGAAAGCGCCAGTAAATGAGATGGAGGATTAAAACGGATCTGAGATAAATGGTGGAAAAGACCTGCTAAAAGGAAGTTAGCGAACATTATGATTGGCAAGTGATGATAAAAACATTGAACGACGGATAATTTTAAAAGAGGGAATATGAATGTGTGAACAGCAAAGTGGAACACTTTTTACGTAAAAGATACTAATTCAAATTTTGACTGTGTATATCAGATACCATGGCTTCGTGGAGGGAAAACGTGGTAGTTAGCCAAGTTGTTTCTAGATCACCTATGGAGCGATATTATTATTACCTGAACCGAAGCATGTTTCACACAGCTTTGGCATCAGTTTTGTCTGGAATAATCAGAGGAGATGGCTGATAACACAACTTTTAAAACCTACTTGGAATGATAAACGGTTTATGTTCGAGATTTGTGAAGTTTTTGACATTAAATAGACTAACTGATATAACAGGATTGGCACAGGAACTGCTTGTAAATTGAAGTGTTGAATGACTGGATTATTCAACGAATTATCCGGGAAAATATCCCAGATTTCCTTCTATTGGCTTACTTAAACTCCCAATTATTGCACCGTAAGAATCACACGATCTCGTTTCTTCAGCAGGGCCAAGGCATAGATGAATGAGTCAACAGTATGTCGTTTCAGAGGACAGTTCTTGGGACACTGACACCAACTTTGCCTTGACACAAAACCTAAAGTCATGTGTCTTCCAGATGTACAATCTTCGTTTTAGCTTTTAGTTGGCGGGAAATAGAGTCCAACTAAAACACTTTTGCTTGTTAAGTTTTATTTTGTGTTTTTGATGTATAAATGTCTTTTGCAGCTACTGTGTATATGTATTGATGGGTTGATATATATATATATATATATATATATATATATATATATATATATATATATATATATATATATTCTCAACGTCTCCTCACGGGAACCCGAGCTTCAAGCTGACACCGGAAACAACATTTCCGTCGAATGAACCAATCCAAGTCTGACACATAATCACATTTTAAAGCATTCCGTGAGGCTCAAATTTGCGATTGATTTGTTTCATGATCAAAATACCGTCCACAGTCAGTGAGTTCCCTCTTCAACTTAATTTATTTGAATTGTGAATAAATATCTTTTATACATTTACACTAGTTGAACAAATAAAAGACTTGAAGAAAATACATCTGCACTTTGATTTATGAACTCACAATGTAGCACATGAAGGATGGTCGGCAATTAGGCCTGCACAAATCAAGAAAAAAATATTTTACGACCGGAAAAATAGAGACAGGATATCTGTTTTCAATTTTTCAACCTCCACATGAAGACTGATGAAACGTACTCAGAATATTTCATCATTCCCAACATTTGTATCCAAAGGACACATTTCCAGATCACACAAACACGTGCCAGAATTTAGAATCGTGTTTCACATGGTCATTAGAGTCTCTACCTCCATAGCAAACAGCCTTGAAACTTATGTACAGGTACTTACATCTGAGCATAACAATATGTATGTATTATATAGATATAAGGATAATCATTTGGTTAATATATGTGCGTGGTATATTGATACAGAATAGTTATTTTGCTTATATATGTGAGTTATGTTGATATAGAATAGTTATTTGGATTATATATATATATATATATATATATATATATATATATATATATATATATATATATATATATATATATTCTAAAAATCAGTACTTTTCATATAGACATACAGTCGTTCATGTAAAAAGCACTGCTCATAAGTATTTAGAAAAACACAAACTCTTGCCTACGACTATATTCTTTCCAAAATGTGTATCGGTTTGGTTGAAAGCTATTCAACTGTTTTAGCCAATTATCCATGCAAGTATATTAGTTAGCCTTTTTAATCTCATTGTTTGATTCTGAAGAGGATTTCAAAAGGGTAAAAAATCAATTGATATGATTCGTTGGCCAATTTGATTCTATCTTTTTTAAATATTTTCCAGAAACTCAGTATTCAGAACACAAAATATGAATAAATCCATGTATCGTTGCACAGGTTGCAATAAATTATTCTCTTTTCACACTTTACGTAATGTAGGACATTTCCTGTATTCGAATATGTATAAGCAGTACTATATATATATATATTTCCCGTCGTTATACGATTAATATATCATTCAATTTAGACAACATAAATAGAATAAAAAATCAAAGAAAATGTGGTTGCTGCAGTAATCGAACCTGTCACCGATAGGTAACCACTTCAACGAACCTGAAATCATTTCAGATAAGTTTATACATGATATAATGTAATTCATGATTTATTCTGTCAGACCAAAAATACCCATTCCTTAAATACATACTCTCACGTTGAAAGAGACAAAAAAGACCAAGAATAAACGAGATGAGAATTCGGGTTGAAAGCAGTTATTCGGCCTTTGCATTATCGACGGACTGTTTGGCAAAATTGCAAATGTGTCACCATTTTGAAGTGGCAATGTATTGGTGGCAGGTTCGATTTGTGCAGCATCCCCGTATTGTATAATCTATTTATGTTGTCTAAATTGAATGATGTATTTGCCGTATAACGACGGGAATCATTTCAGATAAGTTATGATATAACGTAATTTATAATTCATATATATCGATTGAAATTGTAAGTTTTGTCTATGACAATGGAATACTCTCGTTCCACTTTATTCAACTCTTTAGATTGACAATGTAACTGGGCCTTACAGTTGTATGTATACTACGTAGATAACTTTCACAGTGATTTGAAATGTGACGGTTGGAGTGATTATAAATATTCACCAAACTTTGGTTACATTACAGGTCGCCGCTAATGCTTCCCAATGTCCTCTGAAGCTCGTTTTTTTTTTCTTACTTTTATGTGTGTATATGATTTTGCCCATGTATTGGATTCAATTGGATTATACTTTTAATATGAATTAACATCTAACCTCCCAGATACATCTAACATGTATATATGTGTATGGTAGGGTGGGTGTGTGTTTGTGTAATTGTGAATTGCGTTATATCAAATAGGAACTCTTATGTGAAATGATCTCCCGTCATTATACGGTTAATACGTCACTTGGCCTATGCAACGTAAATAGAATAAACAGTTGGAGAAAAGGAGGCTCCAGCAGAAATCAAACTTGCGACCGATAGGGTAACCGCTTTAACTAGCGTTGCTTCTATGTTTGAGCTAAACAGCCCCTCGTGATACAAAGGCCCAAATGACTGTTTTCACTCCAAATTTGCATCCCGTTTATTCTAGGTCTATATCTGCTCTATTCGTTTCTTTTAACGCGACAGTTATGTACTGAGAAATGATATATGATCCGACGGAATAGTTGTGAATTGCTTTATAATATATAGAAATACATACGAGTTTATCATTTTTGATGGGCGATATGTATATATATATATGGAGAGAGAGAGACAGACAGACAGACAGACAGACGGAGAGAGAGAGCCGAAAATCGTTTGAATGTATTCAGTGTGATAACTGGCAGTTCGTGCGATCAAATCTTGGTATGGGTGTCGCAGACACTTTGGTATACATGTGCTGGCCCGCACGCACTGTTGGATTGGTCAATGTACTTTGTGCAACGTTTCATGTCATCGTTATCAAAATGTTTAAGAGCAGAAGTTTGAGTTTAAGATTTTGATAGTATGAAGTAATTGAAATAATACATTTCTACCCTAAGCGATATTTTCTCACAGATAGTGACAATGTGATTGAAGTCTTTAAAAGATATCTTTTTTCTTTACTGATACTGTTGACTGAAATCGAAAACTCAATTTGCATTCATTTTCAAAAAGAAAAACATTGACAATAAATAATAACTTTAACAATAAAAATGGAGACTTTATAAAAAGTGATGAAAATAAAACTGGATGTCGAGCATAAACCATTTATACGAACTGCTATCGTATATTTTTATTGGATGAATTTAAAATATTGGCCAGATCTAGTCAAGAAAAGGCAAATCCTGTCAGTATCAGAACCATCAAAGAGGTGTGTTCTCTCTTTTGCCTCTCTCAAGGACCTTCTTGCCCACTCCCTCATTACCGTCAGGCAGACCAAAAGCCATCTATTTCATCAGCCTGGCATGTTCTTTCTTTTTTGTCCCATCTCTCGTTAACAGACCTTTTTTTCCAACCCTTAATGAGCGTGAGACGGACCTGCGTAGATCATCTGTGCACACAAACATTGTTACTGACAATCAAAAAATATACATACATATATATATATATGATTTCGACATCTATGTATAGATAAAGAGACACCCTCACCCCCGCACACACAAACATATATATATATATATATATATATATATATTGTGTCATCCACAGACAGCTGTTTCGTTGTATTACAACTCAACAGTGTGGCTATAGACAAACCATTATCCCATCCAGTACCGCCAGGCAGGATTCGAACCTTTGCTTCAGACCCGGGGGCCGGTATCTTTCCACTTGGCTACGGAACTGGACGGTCAGTAAGACTGAATGTAATCGATATATCCATTTAGCCTCGTAAATTCCTCATCCACCAGAGTGCTCTATTCCTATGGAAGAGCATATATATATATATATATATATATATATATATATATATATATATATTGAAATATATAGCTCTGTCTCTATGTTCACGAATGGTCGAGTATCTATTAGTATTTAATATGAAATATATGCTTATGTGGATTCATATACGATTGATCATTTATTTTATAGTCTTTTTTCTAATACATGCAAGAAATGTGTTCACCTGAAAGACTGGGTATTGAACCACTGCACTAAAACCGTTCATTCTGGTGCTGAAACCAGTTGAACCGGATCTTGAACGCTGTTCAGTTGTAAATAAATCGGACACAAGGCAGAAATCGCGCGCCATTACGAAATAGATTTTCACTTGGACGGCAACAGTAAGAGCAGGAATGAATCAATTTGTCATTTCGGTTAATGGTACCGAGTCTTCCCGTTGAAATGTGATCTGTGAATGGACACTCTTTAAACACTATGAAAGAGCTTCCCTTATACCGTAAGCCTTCAACATATATTGCTGCACTTTTCTTTCGTGGGTAATTGCCTGGATAGTAAGATGCTGTACGAATTGCAAATATATATATATATATATATATATATATATATATATATATATATATATATATATATATATATATCATCATCATCATCATCATCAGACTTTCATCGTCCGTCTTTTGACATAGACTTTCCCCAGGATTTGCCAGACCTTGCTATCACTGGTGTCGCGGAGCCAATACATTCTGAACTTGTTATTTCGTCTTCCTATCTTGTATTCTGCTAGCCTCGATTTTGCATGTGATCTCTAGGGATCCATGTTGTGAGCCGTGATGTTCATCAGTTTTCTGCTATTCTTTCAACATGACCAGCCCATTCCTATTTGAGTTTGGGATTCTATGATGGACTCACGTTTTCTCTTAACAATGTTTTCTTGTGACCTCTCCATGTGAGGTTGAGCATGATTCTTTCATGTGCAGGTTTCAGTTTGCGGGCCTCTTGAGTCTCTTACTTAGCTTCTATGTATCAGATCCATGGGTGACTATTGGATGATGCATTGGTTGCATACCTTTTTTTTTTTTTAGGACAAATGGGATTTTCGAATTCTTGTAGGTTGAGCTTGCTCTGTCGAAATACTAGAGTGATTTTTCTTTCAATTTCTTTTTTCGAAGATTTCAGGGAGATTCGTTGCCCTAAGAAGATTTAGTGGTCTACCTCCTCCATTTTTGTGATTCCGATTTCGATCAGTGTGTGTTTATTTCCAACATGTTTGTTGGATATGACCTCTGTTCTGCTGAAGTGCATGTGAAGGGCAACTTTCTTGCTTTCTTCATTCAATTCACTCAGCTTTAGTTTGAAGTCGTTGAAAGATATATATATACACACACAAATATATATATATATATATATATGTATATATATGCGATGTTTATTCATACACTTTCATTCCCCACAACAATTCAACATCGACATCCAACTTCACACAGTCAGACAGACCCCTACCAAAAGAAACCTATGTATGGTATTTGATTTGTTCAACTCGAAGCCATCAGACTTTTCAAAACATTCACAGTGATCATTAAGGACACAGAACATACATTTCCCAAAAGATATTCGATCGTATATAACAAGGACCCCTTTACCCCACCATCTGGACTTATATCAGAGATAGCCCCATCCCCCACTTACCAAGTGCCCAAACAGTCAAACACTAAACTACTGTTTAGCTCCCCATAAAACCAATGCGTAAAAATGCCCACCCCCTAACCAGCACAACAAATAAAATAGCCATAACTGCTGCTACTACTTCCAACAGAATATCCAACCATACCAACACAGATTTCACCATTATGACCAACAAGGAATCCTCCTACTTGATTTCCATTTTTGCTTCCAAAGCAAAACTTCTGATGCTACGGAAACCTTTTAGGCAGTGAAAGGTACACACATGTTATTAAAGATGGAAACCTTTTCCGAAACATGTATAGCATACTAATTAATTCATTTATGAATCAGTAAATCAACAAAAAAAACGTCTCCATAAACTTTTACTCCTGAATTTATTTCATTCGCTATAGTTCACTAATATATACATATGTTTATGAGGTTGTTTATAAATTTCCAGCTGTAGGGATAATAAAAGAAATATTTGTAAGTATGCATGTATATGATTGTATTCGATGAACTTTTCAGATGATGGAACAGGATGATAATTATTATTATGGAGCTATATTATCAGAATATTTAAGGATAGCACGAGCTACACTCAGATTTTAATAGATTTTGAAATGAAAATTGTCTCTAGTTATAAGATTGGTCCATCAAGGCGGTGAAATTGGAAGATTTAGGAACAATTTAATAAATCTATGACTAGACATCCTAATCTCTTTGAAACCTATCAGTTTGATCACAATTAAATGTTACAAAAATTAACGAATATGCTACTGAGGTTATAAAAACAGTATAAATGAGTAGTGTATATTGAATGAAATTAGATAACCCCAAAATATTTATTTAGTCCTTGTCAGTGTGAAAGATCATTGAATTGACTAGAATCAGGGAAAGGGGAATCCATTTGGCTCAAGTCCATTTGTCTGACGGATAGGTTGTTAGATGGGGTGGGAGATTGATTACGGATGCCAAGTTACAAATGTCTAAAGTATATTAATGGAATAGCCTATTTAGGTGTTATTACCGGCTAGAATGTGGTTTGGTTTCGTTGCGATTGTATATAAGGTTATTTTATGTTATTTGATAATTTAGAAGAAATTATAATATTGATGGAATCAAGATGATGCACAACGTGAAAAATTCAGTCTAAAAGATTTGCCAAATCCTTCGGTTGAATATGTTGGTAGAAAATCATCACGTAGAGGTTTTTTTTTTTACTGTGTAGCTAGTATTCTTAAATATATCATAATTTGGTTTGCATGAAGTCCGAAATTAAAACCGACGCAATGGATTCAATATACACATGGGTGAATATTCGAAAGAAGTGATACGAAAAATGAGTCACGTCTGTTGTTATACTTATTGATCCCTCATCGTCAAAAATGTTTCTGGGGGTATCCTGCGTAAGTAAGTCCTGTATTTCAGAAAAAATAAAATTTTGTGTTGAAAAGGTGAAGGTGTTGCTTGATCAACACTGCTGGGGAGACATATTAATTCAATGATTTGTTTTTAAATCCCCAAAACGGTTACATGGTAACGAACTGATCATCACAACAACAAAAATTCACACATAGTTCCATTCTATCAAATTCTGAGTGAAACATAAAACCACTGAAAGTATTATACGGATAGATAATGGGAAATAACTGACTTATAAACATATATTTTATTTGAAAAATATTATATATATATATATATATATATATATATATATATATATATATATATATATATATATATATATATATTGGCTCTAAAGCAGTACAGATTTCTAGTATATATTTGTGAATATATATGTATTGAATAACAATAGGAAAATTCGATCCATCGTCTTTTTGAATTAATTGATCTATTGTGCCTGTACACAAATAATTCAAAAAGACTATGTTTTGAATCTGCATTGACAAGGCACCGTGATGCTTCATTCAAATATGCGCGTGAGAATGATCATTTGTAAACACGGGACTTATCCAGTGGATTCTTTATGGTTTTCATTGCTGTGCCTCTTTCTTTTAACGCAATTTTTAGTTTTCATGGATTTTGATATCAGCAAAATATGCTGGTGTCCAATATCACGCAGTGTTATGTTTTAACACGACAAAATGAGTTTGAAGAATACATCCAATTTGAATTTAAAACTTCGATAACGACTGTAGTCAAAACGAGAAAAATGAATTGTTTGAAAAAATTTCGCCATTAATAATCAATTTATGCATTTTTGTTGGATACCATACCCACATACTTATGATATATATATATATATATATATATATATATATATATATATTACAACAATATATGTATATATATATGTGTGTGTGTATCAGAGAAGATGCGACCTCGTGAGTAATTTGCATGAACGTGTAAAAGTTCAAAGATATAAAGTATATATGTATTCGCAGTCTTAACACCGAAATTTAATCCAAATTTGAGAAAGAAGAGAAGCAATAAACGAATATAATATAGGTGTTATACTGATTAACATGATCAAGTATTAAAACTTTTAGAAGTATGCATTTTTGTTTTGAGTATGAATGCTCCGTTGATATTCAACCAGGTAAATGCGATGTTTTTCCACAGAAAATGTTAGTATATATGTAAAATACTCTTTTTATGAGCTTGATGGCACTGGTATAAATTGTTATCAGATCTTGTGTGAGATATAATAACAACACATTTACCTGATTGCTTTTATACACAAAGCTAACGAGTTAAACAATAGTTTATTTATGGAATCTATAGTAAAATTATAATAAGTAATAGTATATAAGTAATCACTTAAGACTTAACACGACTCATTTTTGAGCTACAATATGCTTTTTGGTCTTCACATCCCAATTCAAATTGCCCCCCATTATGTTTAAATAGCCTATTAAGAATCATTATTCTAACAGGGCGCGTACGTGGTCAATGTACAATGAATATCACCAGTAAATAAAAGCGCGTGGGTTCATGCGTAAGAGAACGAAGTCATCGATCCCTATGCAGTGCCAAAGTGGAGTTAATATCAATTCTCTCCCTCCCCCAACCCTCACCATCTCACTGTGATCGATGTACAGGGAGTAAATGATTTACGCAGTGATTTCCCGCGTAAATTGTATTGAATTTCGTCCATCTTAAGGTGGATGGATATAAGTGAGAGCCGAGAGTTCTACCGCTTCTGATAGGACGCCATTTTGTCACTTTTTCGAACCAAGAACGTTTACTTTTGTGTCATCAATGTGGATATCTAACTGATCTTCTTTATTTCTTTTTTTGTTTTGTCTTTGGAATTTGTGATTAAATATCCATCTTTATAGCAAAGGAACTCATTCTAGAATTCAGTCCCTTTAGCTACGTACGCTCTTATCTCTCTTTATTGTCCTGACTTTCTCGCTTTCTCTCTCTCTCTCTCTCTCTCTCTCTCTATATATATATATATATATATATATATATATATATATATATATATACGTATATGTGTATGTGTGTGGTAGCACGCATGTGTGTGTCACAATATATTTCTGCATATTTATAGGTCTCTAGATGTGTATGTTCATCACGGAATACACATATTCAGTGATATCACAGAATATGTACGTTCTCTGATACGCATACATATACATGCATACATACACACTTGAAACATGCGCGCACGCACGTGCACACACACACACACACACACAAACACACACACACACACACACACTATGCATATTTGAATTGACAAAGGTAAATAGATCAATATGAATACATGGCTTCCCAAAAATGAAAGTGCACGGACAGGAATATACATACATGCCTCATACGTATGTATTGTAAAGGCTACGTTTATATATATATATATATATATATATATATATATATATATATATATATATATAATACCACTTTATTTAAAAATGATTTTAATGAGAACTTCTAATTAAAAAAATAGTCTAGTAATATTAAAAGTATTATTAATACAATACAGATCAATATTTACTTCAGATTAGGAGGTGAAAACAACCACCATGTGTTTCATGGTCGATTTTCAATTTCAATTTATGTCCAAATTAAAACCAATTATATAGAATATAAAAATTATAGAATGATAATCATCAATTTTATTGATTTATCTATTTGTTTTATTAGTTTACCATTATAATGTTAATAATATTAATAAAACCCAAAATTTGAATGCTGATAATATTTGCTAAAGTAATCTTTTGATTACTTTATCTAATGACAACATAATAAAATTGTATAATATTTTTCTTCATTGTAGAATTGTATTCAATATTGATATAGAGTTAACATTTATATACAAATATATGTATATATAACTTGAAATTCAAAATCAACACATCATGATATTAACTTTATCTTCTATAAGTGATTAGGAATTTAACCATAAGAAATTGAGAAAAAAGTCACAAAATAACACTTTTTTCAAACTGAATTAAGGGTGATAAAAGAATATAAATAGTATTCCTTCCTCATTTTCGTGAATCTAAGTGATAACATCTATTTGTGTTAAACAGAGATTTTGGTGAAAAAGCAATAAAAAGAAATACAATCCGAAGATACCCGTCACTTGTTAACCAAACAAAAAGACTTATGTACAAAAAAAAATCGAAACCTACAACCTCGTCACCAAAAACAACATATCCCCAGAGCAAAAGATCTATATATGACCAGTGTTGTATATGAATTTATGTGTCCATTGATGGACTGCATCTCCAACTGCAATAACATCAACACAAGGATATAGTATATACAACCACAACCCTCTCTTGCAGAGTGACATGTCATCTCAACAACAAGAGCACCATCTGACCTTACGTTTCGAAGAATCCCAGCCCCACAGACAATATCCGTCAAGTCCTTGTGGACAACACAAGAATTTCAGACAATATCATCTCCAATAATGGAGGCTCTTCTGATTAGAGCAAAACAACCTATTATCAATAGATTAACTTCCAACGTCGGCATGGTTGTTCTTAAGTGCATGTAGCGTCTACACAGGCAGTTTTAGTTACACATTTCAACAGATTTATTCAATATTTTGCTCGTTAAAAAAAAAACAACACTTGAAATATAAATATGAAACATGAAATAGTACTGGTTACTCTTTGTATACTACAATTACATTTTCCTGATAATATCTGATGATGATCGAAAGATCCCGAACAAACACCTTCAGAACGTTTTGAGAAAATGGTTGTACGCAAACTTGAAAAATTACCCAACCAATTGACAGAATTTGACCGTTATTTTTCACAATATCATTATAAGCTATATAGCAATGCTCTTCCAACTCTGGAATGAAGCACTCTGGTGGATGGGGAATTGTGCGTAAGTAAATATATCGCTTAAATTCAGTTTTACTGACTGTCCAGACAGGTGTAAAATGCCAGCCTCTGAGTCTGAAGCGATGGTTTCTATCCAACCTCGTAGTACTGGGTGGGATAATGGATAGCCTATAGTCACACTGAAGGGTTGTAAAACAACGAAAGAGCTGTCTGTGGATGACTCAAACATCTGTATAAGTATACATATACATCATCAGCATTAGAAGCCGTTATAAGTCCATTGCTGGACAAAGACTTATTCTATTTCCTTTCATGACGCACAAATCTATTTCATGGTAATTCTTTCTATCTCATCTCTCTGTTTTGTATGTGGCCTTTTCTAACTGGGTTTACTGTTCCACAGACACTAATTGGTTGGCTGTTTGTACCATTTGTTGTCCCCTTCTCACTTTTCACGCTATGTGTCCTGCTTATCTCCATTTTTGCTACTTCTATGATATCCTTCACCTTCAACCATATGTTTTGTAGAGCCTACAGAGTTGCCTCGTCAAAAATCATAGACAACAAATGTTTATTATTAACTTTTCAATCGATATTCTTTTTTCAGGTTGGAGAGAACACAAATCTGGAAAGAGACATTGTAAATATCATCTAAGTGTTTGTATTCAAGAGTTTTCGATCATTTTCCAGGCATTATGAAGATCAGACGATTAAAACTATGGCTATATTGATAATGGCTAAACAAATCCTTAGAGCGCTATATTCCAAACCTTTGGACAATACTTATGCTTATTCCACTAAGGATATTTCTTATTTTTGATCTTCAACAAAAGATTCATCAACAAAGTATTGATGCCTAAATGCGCATATATATAAATAAATATATATATATATATATATATATGTGTGTGTGTGTGTGTGTGTGTGTTAAACGAATATATGAGCGTATTTATCTTCCTTGGATATACATATATATGTGTGTGTGTAAAGAATGAATGCATTTCTTTATTTTTCTATCAATGCCATTCGTTTACTGCCGTAAGTAATTCGGTCCCGGCAAAAATATAGGTCCCAAATTGTCATTCTTTATTAACTATCTCGGATACTAATATCCAACATATATATATATATATATATATATATATATATATATATATATATATATATATATATATATATATATAAGGCAGTTACAAACTTCATTTGAGCTTTGGTATAAAAACAACTCACACATCCATAACATGCTTGTATGTAAGTATGTATTGAGTACATGTATTGTATGTGCGACCCTTACATGGAGGAAATATTATAACGTACATATCAAATAAACAATCACAGCTACCTGCCCACTTGATGAAGTGAGCAAATATAACTCATCTGAGATTGAAATTCAAAGACATCTCTAACAATATGGATAAACCAGAACAAATCGGGTTCTTAATGCTATTGCATTACGTCGGCACTAGATCATACAAATCCTTCATCTTTCTCCAGCAAAATCCGATACGTTGTATTGTTTGACAATTCTATAGGATAGATATCAGTGCCAAAGACACCAAAAATCTGTCAGCAGTTCCATTCTTCTTCGAGGGATTCTTTTCGGAATACTCTAAAATCAAAAACTAAAAGAATCAACACTTAAGCCGATCTTTGTTTCCGACAAAGTAAGAAACAACGTGGGCTTTTTATTGGGTTTGAGGACGAAAATCTAATGAAACCTCTCTGATGGGACAATAGAGGAGCAGTTTTCTTAGAGCACAGTGATAGGTAGATACGGTGGTAGATGTTGGATTGTTTTTATTTCTGTTTTGATCAGGTGCTCGTCCTTTATATAAAAAAAAAGGAGAACAATACTTAGCTGCTGTCGTCGCTAGATGTTGTAATGCTAACTGTGTAGATCGGTATTGAATGACTCAGATTTTATGATCTCTAATATTTTTCCGTCTTTTCTTTGTTTGTAGCAGGAATATCTTTAGATTCCCAGACAAACGGAGCCGGTCAAAAACCTCTCCGTTATGACAAAAAATATATTCCTTGCCTTCAGTATTGTTTAGTTTCTGTTGGCTTTGAGATCGGTATTTGAAGCTGTTCTTTCTCTATTTTTTTTATATTATTGTCTTTGGCATTGTTGTTTACTTCCTTTATCCTGTCTTTGGTTATGGACTGATTTTTCTTTTTGTTGTTGTTGTTGTTGTTGTTATTTTTTGTTGTTTTTTTTTTTTTCATTTTCTTTCTTTCACTTCTTCTCCCTCTTTTTTCAAAAGCCTTCTTTTGGTGCTTTTTTTCTTTTTACTTTCAACACTCTTTTTATTCCGCCCTTCTTCTTTCTACCACACCCTTCTCTCTCTCTCTCTCTCTCTCTCTCTCTCTCTCTGACTCCCTGTTTTATTCATTCACATTTCCTGTTCTTTCGACTTTCCATTTTCATTTCCCGGGTTTCTTTCTCCTTAAAGTTTCCTCTGCCTCCGACCCTTTCAATATATTTTTCTCTCTTTCTTTTTATTCACAGGTTCTCTCAATTTTTCTTTCCTTTTCTTTTTTAATCTGAATATTTTCTATGAAAGACCAACAAACGTTTAATGCATACAGTAATAGATAAGATGTTGCAATCTACCTGAACATAGTTTCCTTCTTTTTCTCTACTTCTTCATGCTAATCTACATCCTTTCTTTTCCTCCTGTTTCTCTTGGCACTTCTTACGTGGTGTAGGAATAGTATGAGTACGAAACCCAAGTCGATACAAATATTATTGCTGTTATTATTGTCATATCTGTGTAATTCTTTTGCACTTCTAGACAACTCTGAAGGGCTTCATCCCACCTTCCACTCTCTTTTCAATATACCAGTGCAACAATTGGTTAACCGGATGAACATCTAAGAAAAATTAATGTCAGAACCTTTGTTTTAAATTCTTTTAGAATTTATTCAAAGTATAGTCACAAAAGTCTTCTTACATTTGTCAGATACAATATAATGATAATGGTGATGATGATTATGATGACGATGATCATAATGATAACAACAATATGGAAAAAGGGGTGAGACCGTAAACCACATAAGCGGTCAATGTAGTTAATTTGCCCAGAAAGAGCATCAAAGCAGACACGAAAGGCTGGCAACAGTGATGCACTTGGAACTGAGCAAACAAATGGGATCCGATCATGCAGACAAACGGTATCAGCACGAACCGGTGACAAACCAGGAAAATAGAAGCTACAAATTACTCTGTGATTTTGATATCCAAACCGACCACACCATTCAAGTGAGGTAATCGTGGACACGGGAAGGGGAACCTGCCAAATAATAGACGTGGCCGTGTCTAAGGATCACAGAGTAAATACGGAAGAGAGTGAAAAATTAGGGACATACCAGGACTTGGTAAGGGAGCTGAAGAAGGTATGGGACATGAAAGTTAGGGTAGTAGGAATAAAGTAAGTGCATTTGGGACCATACTAAAGACACTGAAAACGAGATTGGAGGAACTGTGGATAAGAGAAAGGGTTGAGACTATACAGACCACAGCACTACTGGGGACTGCACGAATGCTGAGGAGAGTACTGGTAATATGAGATCTACGTCCCCCAGCTGTTAGCAATGGCCAAACAGCCAAGAAAAGGGTATAATGGAGACGGTACAAACCATGGTGCTGCTTTGACAGGTGTGGACGATAGGGGAGGACTGGCGACCTGAGGAGATTTGCTGTCTCGAGCAGTGACCACCAGGCGACTGATGCGAAAATCCAAATAATATGTTCAACGAAGTAAGGGAATATAGTGAGGACATAGGAATGGAGTTTGGAATAGAAAAATGCGCAATCATGGTGATGCACAAAGGAAGGCTTTCAATGACTGAAAGAATTGAACTCTCGGACAACAGCAAGATTAGGGCATTGACCGCACAAGACCGATACAAGTACCTAGGTGTCCTTGAATGTGACACGATAAAACGGGAAGAGATGAAGGAGAAAATAAAGAGAGAATACCTCAGAAGGATAAGGAAAATATTAGAAACCAAATTAAACAGCAGAAATATAATAAAAGGAATGAACACCTGGGCTGTGTCAGTAGTTAGGTATACAGGACCATTCCTAGGATGGACAAAGGAAGAGCTCCAATCAATGGATAGGCGAACAAGGAAACTTATGACGATGCATAAAGCATTACACCCTAGGGATGATACAGATAGACTATACGTTAAGAGAAAAGAAGGTGGTAGGGGGCTCATCAGCATAGAAGATTGTGTCCAGAGAGCTAAAACAGTCCTAGAAAGATATGTGCAAACAAATAGTGAAGAAATCATAAAGAGCGCGAGAGATAGTGCAACAAGCAATAAAGTAGAAAACAATGGAACAATACAGCAAACAAGAAAAGAAAGATGGGAAGGGAAAAAATTGTACGGCGAGTTTAAAAGACAGATACAAGATATAGCAGACGAGAAATCATGGACGTGGCTACGAAAGGGGAACCTTAAAAGAGAAACAGAATCGCTCATCATGGCAGCCCAAAACAAAAGCATAAGGACAAACTACATAAAAACAAAAATCGACAGAACACAGACAAACAGCAAATACCGCATGTGCGGTGAAGGAGATGAGACAGTAAACCACATAACTAGTGAATGTAGTCAACTCACCCAGAAGGAGTATAAGCATAGACACGATAGAGTAGCAACGATGATACACTGGGAACTAAGCAAACAAATGGGATTCAACCATGTGGAAAAGTGGTATCAGCACAAGCCAGAGGCAGTTTTGGAGAATAACAACCACAAACTACTCTGGGACTTTGACATCCAAACTGACCACCTCATCCAGGCAAGAAGACCGGACTTAGTAATAGTAGACAAAAAAGGAAGGCCTGCCAAATAGTAGACGTTGCTGTACCTGCAGACCATAGAGTAAAAAAGAAGGAGGGTGAAAAAGGGAAAAATACCAGGACCTAGCAAGGGAGTTAAGGAAAATGTGGAACATGAAAACCAGGGTAGTACCGGTCATAGTGGGCGCACTAGGAACTGTCCCCAAAACGCTGAGGGAGAGACTGGAGGAGATCGGGATTAGGGGAAGGATAGAGACCGTACAGACCACAGCACTACTGGGAACTGCACGGATACTGAGGAAGGTGCTAGAGATATAAGTACTGCAACGAATTGTAGCTCTGTCATGATATGCGAAAGAGAGAGGAAACGTTAGCTGAAGACCTGAGGAGACTTATTGTCACTCAGCCTTCAGCGATAACCACTGGGCAACCGGTGTGAAACTGTAAATCGTAGAATTACTGCGACCTATGAGTACTAGAAGAGGAGGGCTGGAGACTTGAGGAGACTTGCTGTCACTCAAACTCAAGCGGTTACCATCAGGCAACTGGTGTGAGATTCCAAAGAATATTAATAATAATAATAATAATAATAATAATAATAATAATAATAATAATTTTTAAAATAAAAAATATATAGAAATTTGACACAGCTCCATATATATATATATATATATATATATATACATACACAGATGTATGTCGAGTTTCTTGTCAAAATTGCGTGTTTGTGGCTTCATTCTGAACAAACCAAAGTTACGATATTATGTTAAATTCAGATGTTTCAGCTTTTCCAGGAAGGTGAAAAATATCACAAATAGTTTATCGGTCAACTACTCCTCTCGGTCCCGTAAAAAGGTGCTGATTGAAAACAGACACTGGTCAAAAAATATGGTATCTGTAGCAGTAGAACCTTGTCTAAAGATCTTGTGGAAGACCAAATAGTCCTATGATTGAGTTGATGATATCCTGTGTCTAGATTCTCGTGCATTTTTTAAAAAAACTTGGATTAGTCGTTAGAAGTTGATGAATGGCAGCAAATATTTGAATACATCGACAAATTAAGAATTAACTTGCATCGAGGATTAATCTGGTTTAAATGGGATAAAACTCGCCCCTTCCTCGAAGAAAGTTAAAAGCTGGTAAAATACTAAACACTGTGAGAGAACTGGAAATATTGTTAGACATGAAAATCATAGGTTTGCCCATCATTATTGACGTGCTCCGAACAAAGAGATCAGCAGAATAGGAAATCCGGTAAAGAATCGAAACCTTCAAGATGACAGTAGTACTAAAATCACGAAGATTAATGAAGAGAAAACTGGAATATTGGAGAAAATTGCCGTCACCTGATCTCAAACGAGAGCCACCAATTACAACTAGTGCAAATATTCATAGAGTGCAAATAATGGGTGCAATTGTGGGATTATCAATATAATGAACTTCTGAAAACATTTAGCGTTCATATATATACACGCATAGATACGTATTAGCATGGGTATTAACCGATTCATGTACACACTTACAAATGCACATGTACATACTGGACGTAAATGTGAACTGGTTTTGGTCATGATACTGGTGCTTTGAAATCTGTGTGTGTGTGTGTGTGTGTGTGTGTGTGTGTGTGTGTGTGTGTGTGTGTGTGTGTGTGTCATCACAAACAACATCACAAGTAGTCACATTACTCCAATGATAATTAGATATCATACCCATTATCATCCTCAAGGTATATATGACTACAAAAAGAGATAAAGAATATTGTAAGATGCACCAAGTAAATGTTATCTGAAAACTATAGATCTTGATAAGAGTTATGGTAAATAAATGAAAAATAAAACAACCGACAAAGAAAGGAATACAAATGAATACATCCAAAATTTATCCATTTTTTTTCAATTTTTCGTTTTAAAAAAAAGCAGCAAATAATGAAAAAAATTGGGAACAAGGTAATTCTGAATAAAGGATAATAAAATGTTTTTTATCTCTTCTCTCCACAAAAGACAACATCCTTTACACGCGAAAACAGCTTATCCTTTCTTCTACATCTTCCTCGGCATTTAATCGACCTTTTTTTATTACTTTCTGTACATGAAAGAAGAGCTTCAGACATCCGGCGTTTACGGCTTACTTCTTTTTCTGTAGTCATTAATTACTGGAAGGTTTGTACATAATTCACTGATTCGCTGTTAATCGGGTGCATGGCACCACTTAATCAAGGGATCAACTCATTTGAGACGAACTACTTGCATGAAAAATCTGCTGATCTCTCGTTGATCAAAGGAAGATCTGTTAATTTGTTACATGTATCCCTTTTACAATGTTTTATTTACTTGCTGTGTTTTGTTATGACCATCATTCATCCGACTTGAAGCATAAGATAATGTAGAAAATACAACACAAATGCGCCAAGTAATCGTTAGATTGTAATTAGTCCGTAATAACAAATATACACTTATATTAAAATATACTTGTCTATAAGATTAAAGAACAGAAGTTATAGAGAGACACTTGAGCGACTTCTACAGAGAGTCCTAGATTGTGTTTGAAGGACAAAGACATAAAAAAGAAACAAATATGACAATATATTCAGGACATTCAAAAGTTTGATACTTTCGTGATATACTAAGGGAAAGAAAACCTGAAGAATTTGAACTATATATATATATATATATATATATATATATATATATATATATATATGATATTCTTTATTCTCTATTCTTAGCAGGTAAAAACGTAAAATGTCTCGACTAAGCTTGTTTGAGGATTTATCATACTACATGGAGATATTAATCCACAAAGAACTTAATATGATAATTTCATAGGTATTTCATTTCCGTTTTGATTTGTTGGAAATTGATAGCTAAATTCAAAAACGAAAGGGCTTCAAGAAATATCATACACTGGGTGCCATCGATGTAGAATTCTCCCCTGCAAACATAATCAATTTTTCAGTAGTTTATGTTGCATCATGACCTCAAAATTTCTTCTCCAACTAATTAAATCCTCAACATAGAAAGGTTTTTGTTTTTGTTTTTTTGGATGTTGTTCGTAAAGCAAAATTCAAATTCTGAAATTAAAATGGACAAGATTATACTGTTTGAACAATAAGCCGAACATGATGAATTAAAAGCCTAACCATGTAAACAGATACGTTTCGCCATGTGGAGAAAGTCTGAGTTGAAGTTTAAGGTTTCACTTTTTTTCAATTCTCATTACCTTTTCCCTGAAATTAAAATCCGATGTTGGATCAAAAATGTCCGATGTTGGATCAAAGATGAAGGTATTTTTTATCGTACACATGATATTTCACAGATTAAAAACCACTAAGAAAATCCAACGGAACAATTCCAAACATGTGTAATCCTTTGTTTGGTTCTGCCTATTAAAATCAGTGGGTCCTGCTAATCATTGATGATTTGAAATTTTCACACATCTTTTTCATAATTTCCCACATTCTGTTAATCATTACTCGTTCATTGCTGTATTATTTTCATTTATGAAAATTTGTTTTAGATTTTTTTTCAAATGTTTGGTATTTATTCATTACTTTTTCTTTTAAAAATATCAGAATACTTTTCATTAGAAACCTTACACTTGAAATATTTTCGTTTGATAATAGAATAAACATCTAAGATGAAGTCCTAGTTTGCCTCTATTCACATAACCGATAGTACTCGATTGAATTTGGCAGACTCCTCTTTATTTCTATATTTTCTTGATACGTACACTTTTTACCTACGACTAAAAGGTCCTCGGGTCTATGAGAGCAAGAATTTCTTTTCTGGCCAAATTGAATAGGCTTGAAGGCATCCAAAGAGAGAGAAAGGGGGGGAGAGAGAGGGAGAGAGAGAGAAAACATGTACAAAAGGACAATCGGAGCCAAATTCACTGAGAGAGAGACTGTGTGCTACATGCGAAGAAGGGTTACGTACTAAAATGAGAGAGTAAGAAAAGAAAGATCCTACTTGCTGCTGGCGAAACAAAGTGGGAGAGGAAGGAGGAACAAAGTGTAGGAGGAGGAAGGAGAGTGTGAGAGAAGGAGTGTGGTCTATGAGAGCTAAATTCACTTTCTTTCAGACCCAATCTCTCTTTAGTTAAACACAAACTTCAATAATTTTATCGAAACTATAAAATTTTGCATTTTTGATGGAATTAAAGTTATAGTGAAATACTGTAATTTTGTCTATAATGTAAGAAATAGATGATTAAAAAATGCGTAAAAAACGTCGCAGGTTTTGGACAAAGTCTGTTTTTGTTTCATATTTTTCATGATAACAACTCTTTCCACAATTTTCGCCTTTCTATTATTGAACATAGGTTATAATTTTAAAGTTATTGTTCGGAAAATGAGTTTATGCATCGTTTTTAACAATTATTTGTTTTCTTTTTTGCTCATTCGTTGGCTTCTAATGACATTAAAAACATTCCTTAGCGTTTCAGTGATTTCTAACAAAGACGGAATAATTATTTGCATCTTTTATCTGATCATATACCAAATCATTTTCCCATCATTATTCGCTGATTTATAGCCGAAACAGCGTCATTATTTTGACTTTACCGATTTTAATTACGGTCACACCAGTTGAATTGATGATCACTTGTATATAATCACATAAAGTTGCTTGTAGGCTGATATATATATATATATATATATATATATATATATATATATATATATATATATATATATATATATATATATATATGTGTGTGTGTGTGTGTGTGTTGAGATAGATAGATAGATAGATAGATATAACATAAAGTTGCTTGTAGGCTGATATATATATATATATATATATATATATATATGTAGAGATAGATAGATAGATAGATAGATAGATAGATAGATAGATAGATAATCATCCTTTTCAGAAGCGAAATTGAAGTAATAAACTATATTTACGTTAATTTCAAATACTGCGTATACAGAGATTTTGATGAAAAAGCAATAAAAAAATATATAATCTGAAGATCCCTTTTACCTCTTGACTAAAGCAAAAAAATTAAGACTTATCATATACTGTAGAAAATTCAAAACTTACAACCTCATCACTAAAAAAGATATATTCCCGGACAAAAACGATCTACATAAGACCGATGCTGTACACGAATTTATATGCGCCTCCAACTGCAACAAAAACAACGACACAAAGGTCTCTCATATAGGATATACTACAGCATCCCTCTCTTGTAGACTGACATGTCTTCTCAACAACCAGACTGCCATCTACCAACACATTTCAAAGAATCATAGCTCAATAGCCAATATTCACCAGGTCCTAGTGGACAACACAAGAATTTTAGACAATACAAACTCCAGAAAGATACTTCAAATAATGGAGTCTCTTCTGATTGAAGCAAAACAACGTATCATCAATAAGATAACTTTCGACGTCGGCATGGTTGTTCCTAAGTGCATGTAGCGTCTACGCGGGCAGATGACATCATCAGCGCGTTGCATTAGTTTCAGTTACACATTTGAACAGACTTATTCATCATTTTGTACGTTAAAAAAAGACAACACTTTAAATATAAATATGGAACTGTAATGAGATGCAGTAAATGTTACTGTTTGAGTACCACTATCACATTTTCTTGATAATGTCCGATGATGGTCGACAGATTTTCGGAACGTTTTCAAACAACTTCGATGACATTAACAAAAGGTTTGTATGCAAACTAGAAGAATTAACAAAAAAATCAAATAGATAGAATTTGTCTGTAATTTCTAACAATATATACATATATCAGCAGAAGCCGTTATAAGTCCACAGCTGGACAAAGACTTCGTGTGCAAATCTCTGACATTTCCTACTGGCAAACCTCTTCAGCTCATCTCTCCGTCTTGTATCTTTTTTTTTCTTTTTTTTTTCTTACTGGGTTTACTGTCCCACGGCGTGATTTGGTTAACCTTTTGTTCCGTCTGTTTTCCCTTCCTCACTCTTCATGATGTGTGTCCTGCTTATCACTGTTTTGTTCCTTGTACGATATCCTTCATCTAGGTCTTCCTACGGGTTCTTGTTCATCTTCTTCTATCGCTAAAAGCTTTTCTTGACATTGCTTCTTCCAATGTCCTCTGCAAAATTCCGAATTTGTATTCGGGTGTTTTTTAAGTTTTCCGATTTGGGACCGGTACTTCATAATTGGTCTTATGTGTCGATTTTATGTTTTACGTTTTAAACATATTTATCATTGAACCATAACTCTGTCCTTGTTTTGTCTATTTAGATCAGTTGACACGTTTTGTAGAACCCCTTAGTTTCTGCAATTCATGCTTTGTCAAAGATCATAGACAAGGAATGTTGATCTTTGATCTTTTACTTAACTTTTCTCCTTCACGCTGGAGAGAACACTTGTCTGGAATCAGTCAGTGTGAGTCATATCCAAACTTTTGGAATCGAGACTTTCCGATCATTCTCCAGGCATTATCAAGATCAGACGATTAAAACTATGATAATGGCTAAATGAATCCTTAAAGCGCTATATCTCAGACGTTTGGACAATACTTACGCTTATTCAACTAAGGATATACTTGTTAATGGTCTTTAACAAAACATTCATCAACAAAGGATTGATGTCCAAATGCACACACACATGCACACACACACACACACACAAAAAAAATTGTGTATATAATGAAGAAAGACGACGTATGTTGAAAAGATGCTGGCACGTACAGTCCCAGTCTCATATTTATGGAGAATATTAAGCCCCCACTCGCCCACACTAAGGCATTATTTAGAATCTTCGATATTTTACTTCAGACAACTATGGTTGCAATTCAAATCTCACCCTCCTTGGCAGTTGTTAATAGAAAATCAACTTCGATCTACTGACATCATTTTTGATAAACTCATGCCTGCTATCTCCTTTACTTTACGCACCTTCCGAAGTGATTCCCTACTCAATATTTTGTCCTCATTCAGAGAGAAAGATGTACTCTTTTGGGGATTTAAGAATTGTTTCCAATCGAGCCAAGATGATTATTTTTTTATGTACCCATACTCTACCGATACATACATACAAACACAGACAGTCCTGAAGAAGTCTCACTTCACTTTAAAACTACATTGTTTGGGCTAGAAAGTTATCCTGCACACAAGCCCCAGTGCAGTCTATGGTCCTACTGCTCTGGGGAAAAACTTCCAAAAATCCAGTCATATGAATATATATGGTCTACAGGGATAATTTGAGTCCCGGGAATCTCTCGAAACTCGGTTTGTGATATCTCATTTGAAAGTACTGTTTTTTTTACGCTATAAAGTCAGTGTTGCTTAAGCATCTGTCCTTTGAACAAGTACTAGAAGTTTTCTTAGGAATACTGAGCCTACACTAGTTTATTACTGTAATTTATTACAAAAAAAAAATAAATCAAATCTATACAGGCTAGGCCTAGGCCAGTCCAGCGTCCCAAAATGTTGGCCTATCTTCACTATCTGACTATACGTTCCCCGATTAGAAACAGTCTTAAAATATTGGAGTGGCCAGAAAGGGAAGTCAGACATGAATATCATTTGAAATTCATTATAAAAATCATCAATACTCTATCATTAATCAGCAACTGTACTCGGTGCTAGATGTTGAATAATATTGTGTTTATTCTTGAAAGAAATAAGTTTTTACAAAAATTTAAAAAATGCTTAAAGGAAAAAAATTTAAAATTACAAAGAAAAATTAAGAAGAAACACCCCTGTGTAAAAAATCATTTGGAATTAGGAAATCATTTAGCTATTCTCGTGAAATGAAATTTTCATCTACAGAACAAAGAAGACCTACTCTACAATGTTTAAGGTAAGAATGTTTAAAAGTTATTATCTTCCTTGAAAATAAAATTTAAACTGATGACCCGTATTACTCCGGGGCTAGGTAGATTCAACTTTATAGAATTATGTCTATTATACACTATTTTATAGCTGTTGGCATTTTTTTATCCATGTTTTGTAGAAATCAAGAATCAAAATACTTTTTCAGCCTGCAACAAAAACTAAAAAAACGCTCTCAATTACTTCGATATATATATAATATATATATATATATATATATATATATATATATATATATATATATATATATATATAGATAGATAGATAGATAGATAGATAGATAGATAGATAGATAGATAGATATGTCGGCTTGGTTTGACCTCAGAATTTCATGATTGTACACACACCAAAATTAAATGTGAGGCAATGAAATTTTTAAAAAAACTGTATATATATATATGTGTGTGTGTGTGTCTGCGTCTGTGTCTGATTATGTATTTTACATATTAATGAGAGACCAGCTAGACACAGGGGTAAAGAAAGGACAACGCCAGAACGGTGTATAGGTCGGCGTAAACGTCAGGAGAAACTTCAGATATCATTCGGGTCTGGTCGCCCGTTTGTGTAAACCGAGTTGGTCAGATGATTTGGCTGAAGGAGAAACATCATCCTTTGTCCAAGTTCCCTCTCCAAAAACATTTCAAATCGTGCAAATACTCAACAAAACTAAGTTGTATTTTTACGAATCAACTACTTAGACGACGACCACCAGCCAAAGGATAATGAAGTATCATTTTACATTGGTGTTCTGCAAAAAGACCTAATTATTACAACAACGAGTTGCTCTGTGATTCTTTTATTACATTATGGTAGACGACACCTAACGATTTTTCTTTAAATATTTTGATTTTCATTCAAACCATCCTCAGAAATGTATAACTAGATATACATACATGTAAAATATTTTAAATCAATTTCAATCTATCTATCTATATTGATTGATAGATAGATAGATAGATAGATAGATAGATAGACACAAATGTATTTAAGACAGTTTATTTATAGTAAGAATAGAAACGAGGGATTGTTAGTATTTTAGAAGCATTTCTATCATAATTTTACTATCAATGTTCATCATTATACTATATTGATGATAATATATTCAGTATCAAAAACAATGTCGAACCCAAAAGCAGAAAAAAACGTGCATGAACATCCCAATTAAAGCCTTACTATTGATCTGTAAGCAAATGTAAGTGGTGGCGTGTATGTTCGTATTTGAACGTGTCCAATGTTTATTGGGGAAAAGCTTATTAACAGCATCCTTCTCATAATTAGGACCTAAAGACTGGAGGCTCTGATTAAAATAATAACTGCAGAAAAAGAACAACAGGGAATTAATTAAAAGTTGCTGTAATAAGATAAATGAAAATTAAGGTACTAATAATGATGAGGAATCTTATTAAACATTTTACTACATGTAATGAGAAAACATGATTTTATAACAATATACCAATAATTATAATCATAATTAATATTATTGTTATCATTATCATTACAGAACTCATGATGTGTTCATGTCGGTTGTAACTGGTGACTTAGACTAGAAATAAGTGACAGCAAGGTACCTCTATATTCCAGTAATCCACTTAGCATTCTAGCTGTTTTTTTAAGAATGCTTGCATTTGGATGGTCTCGGTTCTTCCTATGATTATCAGGGGTTTTTTTTCGCGAGGTCGAGGTATATGTCTAGCGTTCTATTCCTCTTCAGTTTTATTCTAGGGTCTGTTAGAGAATCAAAATCCACTCTTCGTCAAGTTTTCTTCTTCTTTTTCACCATAACCAGCTGGCGAGCACCCTCCCTTCACCTTTTCTCTTCACATATAGTCAATCGACATCATCTCTTGGGTGTTAAGCTTCACGCATTGTCATCAACTTCTCAGTATTCTAATCCAACTTCCTCGGCTCTTCTTTCGTTCAGTTCAAGGAGGCTTTATTAGTATGATTCGGCTAAATCAAAAAATCTAATTTTTCTCTTCCTATCAATGATTCAACTTTTGGGGGATAGTTTCTGGTCTGTGTTCATACTATTTGCATTGTCGTAATCATCATCATCATCATCATCATCATTATTATTATTATTATTATTATTATTATTATCATTATTATTATTATTATTTCTTAAAATCAGAATATTGAATATTGCAGGAAATCAGGTGACACTAAGTCTCCTTAAGGCTCTTCCAAAGCAACTGAAAGAATTCAAAATTCCGATATGAATTAAAATGATGTGAATGACAGCAATATTGAAGTCAGCAAAAATACAGAGAAGAGTATTGGAGAATTGAGATGAGTTGAAAACATTTTATCCCCAGCTATAATAATCAGATATTTATGGTGTGGAAATACAAATAGTGGTACTACTACTACTACTACTACAAATAATAATAATAATTATCATTATTATTATCATCATCATTATTATCATTATTGTTATTGATGTAGTAGTAGTAGTGGTAGTAGTAGTAGTAGTAGTAGTAGTAGTAGTTATGTGGAAAATGCCCCCATGAGATGTGGCAGTTTCCTTTAAAAAATATGTGACAAGGAAAGAGTAGAAATTCGAAAATATTTTATGAAAAAATCTGTTTATAGAGCGGCAGGCAGTCATGTATGGTGTATTGTTGATGCCGAGGAGGCAGAATGTCTGGGGGCATGAATTAAGTCTTGTTTTAATTAGTTATAATGAAACGAAGATAATTGAGAAAAACGGATATTAAATACCGTCAGTTTGGAAATTGCAGGTAAAAAAGGTTTGACCAAAATAATAAAGAAAATAAATTTCAATATAGGGACACTGTTTCGAGCAAATGCAAAACACCCTTTGAAAAGTTTTGGGAAAAATGTGGTATTTCCAAAACCTTACTACTTCAATTATTGATATAACAACTACTAACAATGATAATCAAATAGTCATCATTATCCCGAAAAAATAGAAATTCAGCTACAGTTACGACTTAATTAAGAAATAAATAATTGTTTCGAACAGGACGTGATAATTACTACTATTACGAATAAATATAGATTATGTGAGAGTGAGTTCGTGTGTATGTGAAGGGTTGTGCGTGTATGTGTACAGATGAGTGTATATGGTTTTGTTGCATAAAATAAGTGTAGGCTTATGAAAGTATACATTTTTATCCTCATTGATTGATAGATAAATAGAGAGAAAATTGCAATTGATTATATGGTTTAAAATCTATCGATATACGCAAATTGATATATGTATGTTTCGAACATGAGCACGCAGTCATTTGCAAAGATTAGCTGGGTCTGGTAGAGTAGTGGATCGTCAAGAGAAGTTTGTACTCGCTGTACACTAACGAAGTGGTCTTCGGGACAGGTTCATCAACAGTTGCTCCAGGGCAGGCGCTCGCATAAGTAGATATATAATTATGCAAAATTACGTTTATGATAGGCAATGCATGCTGTTATCAACGATAACATGTATGCATAATTATATGTATATGTGTGTGTGTCTGTGTGTGTTTGTATATTGTAAACCCCCTTTTCAATACACTACTTATCACCGGATTTCGGTAATACTGGACAACCACGGGAATATTTGAAACAGTCAGCTCTTTTACATTTTTGTTGGTGGCAGTGTTTTGCAAATTCGTTTACTTTATGAAAACTGGTATAAACGATCCAACAGTATCGAACATATGTGAGACTACAGACAAGAAGCTCGTATAAAGATTATCTTCCTTTATTTATAATGAATTTATATTCTCTATCAATGTCGATCATATCTATATACCGTCTCATGTATGCATTTGTGTTATTCTTGGGCTATTTTGGTTTACTTACTTATAATTCGGTAAAACCGGACACTAAGTATTAACGGAGATACACATCCCCATTGGTCTGTTAGATAGAGGGTTTATAGATGGATACATGTTTGTATCCAATCAGCTTCGTACTTATTCCAATGGCTCGGGTTTACGGTTGACTTTTTGAGAGACGGTCTCGAAAGAGAATCTTCCATCTACGATGTCGCAACTGCGATTGAAAATTAAACAATTTCTTTTTAGCTTGAGATCAGGAGCAACTGACGTAGTTGATTTGAATTTTTATACGAAAACGCATTAGCTTGAGATCAGCAGTTGTTGTCGTAGTCTACAGTCAAGATTTTCGCACGAAAACCCTTCGCTCCGTCCAATCAATTAGTTATAATACATATATACAAATAGGCATCCACATACACACACACACACACACACACACACACACACATGCGTGTGTGTGTGTGTATGATAGAATAGATAAAAATCTGAGATGTATTCCCGAAGGAAACCTGTTTTGCACTTTAATGTACTTCTGAATTGGGTAAAATCTTAAAATTTCACCCGATTGAGATTAATTATAGAGCTCTATTTTTATTTTTATCAATACTGAGCACTATATTTTTAAAGACAATTTATATATATTTATATATATATATACATATATATATATATATATATATATATATATATATATATATATATATATATATATATATATATATATACATATATATACATACATATATATACATATATATGAATATGTTTAGTATTCATATGTATATAAATATTGATTCCAATTTACTGTCTACCTTTCCTCATATACTACTTCTCCCCTCTCTCTCTCTCTCTCTCTCTCTCTCTCTCTATCTATCTATCTATATATCTATCTCTCAATCTATCTCTCTTTTTTCCTTCTATATCTTTTAACTCAAGTCAAGGCTTGATGATAATCTTTGACATCAATAACAAAAGCCCATTGGAGACATGAGATTTTTTTCTCTCAGAATTTCTTTCTTTCTTTTTCTTTAAATTTCTCAACGATTCTTGCGACCTTCAGTTCTTTTTTATACATCATGCCTGTGCATTAGAATGATTTGCATTTCATGTGTTAATCCATTCGCTCAATACCCCAACCCCAAACCACCAAGGCTAAATTCAAGTGACACTCTATGGCAAGTGTCACATCTGATCTGGAGACTTGAAAATGAAAGAATAAAAACCTTTCTTTTTTTTCAACTTAACTTTGTTTGAAATGTCAATCGTAAAGCAGAAAAATAAATTCAAAATTATTTGTCTGCAATCGTTGTTCATTTCCTGGTTTAAGCTTTTTTCTATAATTTTTCTTGTCGAAGATCAAGGAACTTTCGAAACTCAAGTACGGCTCAAGTACTCCGATAATTCGTAAGTTTGGGATTTAAAAATACGTAAGGAAAAAAAAAATGATGATCATAAGCCCACGCCAATTCTCATTGAGGAAAAGTAAAAATCACAGCCACTATAAAATGGAAATTTTCAACTTCAGTTATAACGTCGCTCTATTACGATATGTAAAGAAAAAAAGATTATATATGAAAGTATAAAGATATTATTTCAGTTTTATAGTTGTATTTACCAGAAAAATAACCAAGAAAATGTGAGTGATGACCAATGCAATAGAAAAGAAGAAAAAAAAAATGGAAATTCTCAAACCCAAGTACCTGAGTTGAAATTCATGCTACTTGAAAGTTATGAACTTTGAGTACAGGAGAATTTTTGTAAAGATAAATTTAAACCAGGGAGCAAATGATTTATGTATATTCCGGTTGCCTGTTTCCAAAAAGAATCCTACTTTTATCAAACTTACAATATTGCAATGCCTTTTCTGCTGTATCAAAAGATAAATACGATTTTCAGTATTTTTTCTTTTTTTGCGACCAAGAAGAGATAGCCGTAAAAGACTTAGGTCAATTTTAATATATATAAACTCCTGTATTTTTATTTACTTCAAATGAAATTCATTTACCTGAAAGCTTATTCAATTATCTGAATGCATCTATGAAATGAAATAAAAACATTTGCTTTAAAATCAATGATTACAAGAATATTCAAATTCTCCGATATATAGCAGGTGCACGCACGTATATACACATATATGTTTATGTATGAAAGAAATAAAAGGGCAGTGGAATTAAAAAGAAAATATATCTACACTAGAAAGGCTTAAAGATTATCTTGAGAATTCACGGATAAGTCAGGCTCCCCGATATATCGGACCATAAAACCTTCGATTTAGAATGAAATAGGCTTTTTTCCACTGAGAGATCTGTCTTAGGGTGCTATAAACAAGAAGAGAGGAATATGTGGAATCAAAGAACCGTGAACAGTAAAAATGGAGTCTTATTCACAATCGAATTCTATTAAAAGATTCTTAATGGGCAGTGGGTGATATAAATCTAAGGAGATGCGAGATGACCAAGTGGTTGAGGGTGCAGAGGATGGACAAAGTGAGCTAAATCTTAACCCAGCGGTGAGTGTTCACTTCTTTTGAAATTCTCTTATTACTCTTCATTCGTAGTGTTTTAAATCTTATAAATCATCTTAACTCTCTAATTGCTTTTCAATCATTTTTAGTCTTCATTTCAAACTTGCCACGTTCTAATGTTTCTAACTCTACAATTTCAACATCATTAAGTCATTTCATTGGTCTTAATTTTGTGGCTTAAATACTCCCATCTTACTAACCCTACAATGTGAAAACTTGCTTGAAGGCCTTGCTTCAGATGACTAAAAATAAACAAAAAAAAACTTGACGCCAATACCCTTGGGAAATCATGTATCCATTTCTTCCCTTCGCATAAGTGGCAGGGCGAGACCCATCACCCCTCATGTCTAGCATTTACTTGGAGAAGGCATATGTCCAACAACTGACCTTAAAAGTTATAAGTAAATGTTAAGCCCGATCTTGTGTCACATATTGCTGCGGTGGGACAGTGATTAAATAGAACCTTAAAAGGCTGATCTAATAGACCTACAAGACTAATAACTTTATATTGATTCGATTGACTTGGTATAAGACTAGTCTATGCGAATAAACGTTCACTAAAAACGCATTCAACATGATAATTATCTATGACTTGGAAGTTCGGTCTCATTTCTTTCTTTATCCGCCTTATGTTTTTCATGCCTCTTTTTTTAGTCCAGTTGATTATAATTCGTTTTTTTTTTTTCATCTTTTAGCTTTTGTTATTTTTCGAACCCTATTTATTCTTTGTTTACCTCGTTTTTCTGTCATGGACCATTCATTTATTCGTTCTCTCTCAACAAACTATAAAAATAAAAACACAAAGCAAAGATCGCATTGTGTTTCTATTATTATAGTTTCTATTCTAGTGTTTGTCATTCTGATTCTCTTTTTTTTCATTTCTGTAACTTTGAATTCCCCCCCCTTCTCTCTATCTTTCTATCTCTCTATCTATCTCTATTTCCATTTTCTCTCAATCTCTTTGTTATGATTTTTATAGTTATTACAGTCTACTTCCCTTATTTCGATTTTCTTCATTTTCTCCTATTTTATACATTTTTTCATAATTTTTTCTCTCTGCTTTTCACATTTTCCCTCTTTTTTTTTCTTCTCTTCTTCTCAACCTTATTCTCCATACATATACATTTTTTCCTGCCGAAAGTTCACACTTTCATTCTTTCTCAATCTTTTTTTTTTCTTCTTGTTAATACTTCTTCCATCTCTGACTCCTTTTCTTTTCCACCATCCGCTTTTTTTTTCTTCCTTCGGTGAACTCATGCTGTATTTTCTGGCTTTCTTCTTCCGCGTATTTTCACTCATTTTCTTTCTTCTTTTCTTCTTTTCCTCCTTCCGTTATATGTATTTTCACTTCTATTCTCTCGTTTTCTTCCTTCCTTTCCATCTTTTCTGTGCACCTTTGCCGCTTTTCTTCTTTTTCTTCTTTACTCTTCATTCTTTTTCTATCCATCTTTATTTCTTCCAACTTCCTTCGTTCTCCTCCAAGAAAAAACTTTCCAACTTCCCACCTTTTTAACTGGCATCATTTGTGGGTTTCTTCTGGATATTCACTTTTTCTACATCAAAGGATCTTTTATTTATTTTATTTTTCTATGTTTGATTTTCGAGACAAGTTCAGAAAGTTTTCTTGTTATCTTTTTAAATAAAAAAAAACTGCGAGCAACGAACGACGAAGATATTTGATTTGACAATCCTATTAATCCTTTTGGCTTTGATGCAGTTTCATCAAATAACGAAATTTTCATCATGGCCGCTCATCCGGGGCAGGAGAGAGAGGGGAAACATCTTAGGAGACCAGAAACGTCGTTAATTTGAAAATCACAAGTAATAGTAATCATCAAACTGTAACTACATACATCTTTCTTCTTCTTTCCATTATTATTATTATTATTATTATTATTATTATTATTATTATTATTATTATTATTATTATTATTATTATTATTATTATTAGATACTGATTAAGTATGTACAAAAGACACTACTATGCTGTGTTCATTGTTGTATATATATATATATATATATATACACATATACATACACACACACACACACACATATATATATATATATACATATATATATATATATATATATATATATATATATATATATATATATATATATATATATATATATATATATATATATATATATATATAAGGAAATGGATATATGTGATCCAACGGAGTGATTAAGAATAATTATCATTCGAAAAAACAATCTTAAAAAATGGAGCTGCTGCAGGACCCTATCGGTAGCAGGTTCGTATACTGCAGTAGCCCTTTTCACTTTGATTGTTTATTCTATTTATGTTGTCTAGGGTAGGTGATACATTAACTGTGTAATGACTGAAGATCATTTCAAATAAGTTTCTATATAATCCAATTTATAATCATACATATATATGTCTAAAAAAAGACAGAGAGACACATTGATTGACAAAATTAAAATCAAAACAGTGTACCAAATTATCTAACTAATAAGTCAGCTTCTGACTTATATATATAATTCTGCCATATTTGTTTTCTTCTTTCTAATATTTTCTGCCGTCACCTCAGTGAATAGCTGACCCAATCAACTTCGATGTCCATACTAATAGCTCTGGCTGCGATCAACCTTGAAGTTTACGCGCTCAACAAACAATTTGCGCTGCGGCGACAGCCAGAATAGCGCCATTCACTGCGTGGCTTCGTCGACAAATTCTAAAATCTTCCTCAGAGGCTTGCAATTTGTCTTCATTAGTCTCCATCCTTAGGGTACATTCGTGGAAAACATCGTTTTCGCAAAAGGCTGCTCTTATCTCGACAATGTTTTCTTTCTTTTTCTTTTCTATCTATGCCAATATTTTTTTTTCCCATAGTTCTCCTTCTGCTTTTTTTTTTATTTTTTTTACTAATTCTCACTTTTATTTTCTTCACTTCGTTCAAATATTTTTATTCCACTCATTTGCTTATTTATTTATTTTATCGATTCATCCATTTCATAAAAACTTTTTCTCCTTTATCTCCGTCTTCACTGTCTTTCTCATTTCTATATTTTCCTTTGTTCTCCCTTTCTATCCATTTCTTCCTTTTATTTCCTATTAATCTGACATTCAAGTCCTTTGAATATTTAATTAATACATTTTCATTTTAATTAGATTTTTTTGGTACCATATTCTTCTTCTTTGCTTTTCTCTTTAAATTCATTTATTAACTTATATTCATTCCTCTGTGTTTTACTAAACTTTTCTGTCTTTTACGAAGATGTTCTGATTTAATTTTGAATTCACTTCATCTATATGCACACATAGACATTTAAAAAGCTAAGCCTAGTTAGGTGCTTGGACACAATAGATAGATAGATAGATAGATAGATAGATTGATAGATAGATAGATAGTGAAAAAATAAATAAGTTGTAAAAAGTATACTTTCAAGAGATTTTCCTGTGCAACAAACTTGGGAGAAGAGTTTTTTTCCCTCTCAGACCAAAAATGATTTACAAAACCATATTTGTTTCACGTTTCCTATCTCTCTCCATTTGATAGGTTTACGATCGACGTCACAGCAAACATCTTCGTGAAATCCCATGTTTTTTTATTTTTTTTTTTTTACTCAGGCGTTCACTAGTGCCATATACCATGAGTTTATCAAGCTCAGCACTGCAATCTGTAAAGACAGTATTATAATCATATTTTCCTTGTTCGTTGATTTTATGTTTCAGTCATCAAAAACGATTTGATATTTCAAATTCCATAACACCATCTAATAATTTGTCTAACAATAGAGAAGTTGCATAAAACAGCATTTGTCAGGTATCATGTAGGTATTTTTTAAAATCTATCAATAGTTTTTACTTTTAGTTTCTTTTAGTTAGTGATTTTTAAAAATGAAATCTATGAATTAAAAACACAAAAAATATTGTAAAAATCTAAATAAAATCGACTTTTACGTTACCATCAAATATATTATATTTTAAAGCCTTTCGTGACGTTCGATACTCACAGTAAATTATCTAATCCTCACACTGGAAAGAAATCTCAACTCGGATTGTATAATGGTTAGCACGCCTCCCTCACATTGCCGAAGGTACCGTGTTCGATTCCCTATATGAGCGAAGAGAATTGAAAACTTAAGACAAATTTCCCTGAGTACTTAGCTGTGTGATCATGTTTGAGGCATCGTACAAAAAAAACTTGTGATAATAAAGTCCTAGTCTCGACCAGATTTTGAATTTGCAAAGAATGCTGTCCAATGCAATATTTCTGTTAAGAGATGAACTCTTTGGCTCTTTATGCTGCAACATTTAAAAATAATTTTATTTTTGTAATAAATGCCTAATGCATTTTTATTCACTGATTAAACTTCTTTTGAAAAAATGGGGAAAATGGGAAGGAGAAGGCGAAAAATGAGTGTGTATACTGTAGTTTTCATGTCGTTCTCCTTTTCATCGGACACAGAATATTTTCGGAGTATATGCCGTCTCCATAATCTGATGGAGCATTCTGTATTCCTACAACGATAACCTGGTGACGGTTTAAACCTATTCATTGAAGATATGTCCTGTTTAATCTATCTCCCATCGAACGTTTTCATATATGTTGTATTTAACAGGATGCCAGCGTCATTTGTAGGGATCGCATACTAGAATCAATCACGCTGGATATAGGAGGGAATCAGATACCCTTTCGAGGGCCTTAGATACTTATCATCTTGGCTACTAAATGTAAATTGGACAAGATTGGTCGGACATCTGTGCCAGTTTCACGACCAGCTGATCCGTTGAGGGTTCCTTTGTCGACTGAACTAAATTGAAAAGTCTAACATATCTACGAAAATTATGTTAGAAATACACAACAGCCTTTCCCATTATGATAAATAGATACATTCATAAAATTACTATTTCCCGTGGTTTGAAATCATGACCCAGTGATTGGTAGCCGGCATTCGTACCAACAGAGCGAAACTAACAAATGTTACATACCAATGGGAACATATCTTACAGATACACAAGGAATCATTTTATTCTAATAGATGAGTACATTGATACTGAAAAAATATGTTTTTATATATATATTTTTTTTATATAAACAAAAGTTGTAGTAATCAGCTTCAGTCAGAACAAAAGTAGAAGAAGAGTTCACACCTGCAGCAGCAAGGCTTGTTAACAATCAGTCTCTTCAGAAATATGCAATTTTAAGGCATAGTGTGTTCTGAATAATACATTTTCGTATTTTTTCCAAATGATTCAATTGTAGCAAACTGAACAAGAAAGATCATTTGCTGAATTCCAAGTTTTCATTCTTTCATTTCAGTGGCTGGTGCTGATCAGAGAGAGAGGGGGGAGAGAGAGAGGGAGAGAGAGAGAGAGAAGTGCAGAGACAGACAGACAGACGGACATAAAGAGACAGGGAAGAGACGTGAGAGACAGAGAAATATATTTTCATTTTTTGTCGACGTATAGGAACAGAAAGTAGCAAAAACTGGCATCACGCTTTAGAAGAAACAAAGTCTTACTGTATCAAGATCGTACGCGTTCTTTACGAAAAATAATTATTTTAAAAGTGCTTACGCAAGACTTTGAGAAATTAAACATAGCTGTCTTATATATGTTAAGACGCTTAAATTCTCCTCAGAGGGGAGTGTTTTGCAGTTTTATCTCCAAGGGGCTCATTTCGCCCTCTAAACGTCCGCAAAATTATTTCTACTGACAATTGGTGTGATGCACCTGATTCAAAACCATTGCCAGTAGGTACTGCAACATCTGTCTTCATTTTCTCACTTATGTTGTCATTATTATCCATTTAGCATTATTCAACAGTTGATGAGGAACATGCATGAGAAAATGTTTTTGAAATTTCATCTGTAAAATTAGCCAAAAATTATACATTTATTTATTCACAAATTACACTTCCATTTCTGTTAATATTTATACGAATGAGCAAAATAATTTTTTTCAGTCGATTGTTTCAAATGTATTTTCAAGATCAAACACTAAATGTATGAATTTTTATATTATCAACGGATATTTTAACCTTTAATCTTTATAAAGAGCAATATTTCAGTGTAGCTAGTATATTTTCTAACACATGGGGGGGTTCTTAAATATATATATATACAGCACCTGTGTTTGTGATTTGGCAGCAATCATTTGTCAATGCATGTCTGGTTAGATACCATAGACGAAGGGGAAAATTCTTTTTGTAAGTCTTTCTTACCACGACCTCGACTATGACTGAATGTACAGTCGAACACGCACTATCTAATCCAGCCATACTTTCTCTTATGCTCAAACAAGGAAGACTATGTGTGAGTGTGTGCGCGCGCGCGTCGGCAGGTGTTGCAGCTGCAATATTTCATGAATGCAAATTTGTTTTAAAACGATAGACGATGCATTTGTTTCTCATTGTTTTTTCAACTTTTTTTTAGTTATTTACCAGAAAACCTGTCCAAATATAATTAATGTAAAACGATTGTTCAAACGTTTGTGATCTACGCTCTCAACCACACTACTACCCATTGTTGAGATTAGTGAAAAACTGTGGATCTTATTTGATTTTCAATCTTCGGATATTTTCAGAATTCTTTTTTCCCTGATTATGCGTTATAAAGACATCATATGAGCAAAACTCTTCACTGAGCTAAATGCATCTATGAGTTCTTGAATAAAATAAAAAATCTCAATTCTAAAATTGAAGAGAATACTTTTTTAGTTTTCGATTTCTTCAAGAATCTGAAGCCCTTTTTAGCAACCACGCTCAAATCAACATCAGATAACAATAACTAGCCTGACCACTCTCTTTAATCGTAATCCCTTTGAAACTGTCAAACAATTATGAGAACCAAAGTCCAGAAAGACTTACGTCAGCAAGAATCAAGTGAGATTCTTGAAGCCTAGGCATTTTGCATCATTTTTTTCTGTGTGCATGCATGGAAGTGACACGTGTATAGTTATGTCATAATTCTATCCCTAATTATCCTAGACAACAGCACTCAGCATGACAACTGCTAAGGAGGAACGTAGATACTTTGCGATGAGGGTTATATCATTTTATCAAACGCCTAGCGACAGGAATTTACACATACAACACAGACTCTAGTTGCAGAATAAGCATCCACTACGTGATTCTGAAGATACAACACGCTTTCCACTTTACTTCTAGTGAGTTTTGTGGATATTCCAACTCATTGGAATTTTGACAATAGAAAATAAAATGCAAGTGACAGCATTCATTGGATCTATATTTATTCCGCTAATGACACGCTAGTAATGAAGATCCATCGACATAAAAACCACATGGCAGTTTTTTGTATCCCAACTCAAACAACATCTGGCGTTGTTGCCTCTTGCGTTCACAGTTTGGACTGGAATCGACGAGTCACGCCAAGACACAACCTACGATACAATGCAACAGCCGTCACGGATCATGGAAACGTGAAGAAAACCAGGTAGGTATGTACATAGAGAGCATATTCATTCATTTGTATCTTTTTGCTCTAATAGCGCATCAAGGCCATACAAAGACTTGAGGGGGGGGGGGCTTTAATCATATGGCCTTATGGTTTACATTATTTACTATAATGTAGAGATTGGTCTTCTCCTGGGAGAATCAATAGGGATCGCCACGGAGAGGCTCGCTACCTGATCCTCAATGGAGTATGTATATATATATATATATATATATATATATATATATATATATATATATATATATGTGTGTGTGTGTGTGTGTGTGTGTGTGTGTGTGTGTGTGTGTGTGTGTGTGTGTGTGTGTGTGTGTGTGACCCATCCAACGTTTCTGGTGTCATTGAAACATCAGCAAATAAAGTCTGCTGATAAGTATGGGTGCAAGAAGCAAACTTTAAAAAACGGCAATCGTGACGTCAATAAAATTCAGTGTATTTTCAAAAACAATTCGATAAACTTGAACATAACATGATAATCATAACTTAAATTCAAAATGCAACACGTTAGACACAGCTGTAGTATTTCAAATAGAGAAAATAATCAAAATAAGAGCTTACAAAAAGAAACTAAAAATGCGTTACATAAAATGAACGGCATAGATGTCCGAATAAACGTGACATGTCTCCAGGAATGTATGATCTGTGAATGACAGGACATTTATTTCCCCTGAAATTAAATTATACCAAACCCCAGCCATAAAAAAGAGAATAAATTGATTGATTAAACCTGCTTTTATGATATGAAAATAGAATTTGGGAGTTTAACCTTTCGATAAAACCCAACACTGTTAGCATTTTCGTTCTAATATGATTTTCAGATATTCATCACTTTAATCTTGGTTACAAATCCATCAATCATTCAATCTGAGTCTGCTTCTACTCATCTATCTATGTATCTATACATCTATGTTTATGTGGGTGTGTTCATATGAACTTGTATAGTTATATTTATACCAAAATGATGTCGGGTATTGATCATTATATGAATGTACTGGAGATCTTAGCTTTGTCCAAGATAATCGCGCGTACAAAAAAATACGATAAACACTGTTTATATGAAGATGGGCTGTTTCCCCCAAATAACATTTTCAGAACCCTAACCTCTGTATCCGTTTAATGTATATGACCCCAACTCATTTTATGTATTTATATGCGTGGGCGTATTTGCATTGAAAATATTTCTTCGTCAACACGCAAGCACATACACACACATACACACACACATATATATGTATGTGTATGTGTATGTATGTATGTATGTATGTATGTATGTATGTGCGTATGTATGTATATCGAACAAAAAGCTAAGCCCTGCAGTAATTCGACTATATCTTCATATTACAAATGAATCTACAATAGAATGCTAATGAACACGTCTAAAGAAGCTAAGACATTTTAGCATTTAACATTTCTGGAGTCTACAGATGTTTTTTTTCAGATTTTTTCCTCTTTTGAACTTGTAAATAAGTGGGTGCGCATGATAAGTGACCAACGGTAGATTTTCTATAAATTGATATTTCGTTAATTTTAGAGCGACAATGCTCGTTTTTCTTATTTTGAAGGTTGGGCAATCTACACTATTCTCTATAGAGTGCTCAAGTTCCAGAATAAAATAGAAACTGGACGTTTTAGCATAGGAGAAAGCAGAAATTACATCTTTTTTTTTCTCTCTTAATGTCTCGTTGGGCATTTATCATGCGCGGCCACTCAAATAGTTTTCTCGACTTATAATTTAGAAATCCTTTTGAGAAAACTAAGTCTCATTTTGTCTTCTTTCTTTCTCTCTCTCTCTCTCTCTCTCTCTCTCTCTCTCTCTCTCTCTCTCTTAATTATTTCCGATAACATCACTGTCATGCCTAACTTCTTCCTTCTGTCGTTTGTTCGTCATTACAGTCTGTGCAAGCAATGCATTTTCACTACTCGCTGGCTATTGTTTCTGAGTTCGGTCTGCAGTCAGACACTCTTCATACGCACGGTGGCCATTTGGTATCTTTCAAAACCAAAATTGCACAAATTTGGTACAGAACAAAGTTATTAGGTTCCGAAAATAATTTGGTCCTGAAGGAGAATTTACAAAACATAATAACCTCTAAAACACAAATATGATACGATATGAATATACATAAAAAAAGATTATTAGTTTAATCCATTTTCCCCGCAAGCTTAGTCTGACGATGGATTTTAAGTTATTTGATTATTTTGGTACTGAAGCTACTTAATTTAGTCCCAAGACCAAACAAATTTGGTTTTGTGCCGCAAAAGACATCTGGCAACCCTGTTCCCAGGTGTGTGTGTTTTGTGGGGGGGGGGTGTACTCTGCTTGTTTCAACACAATTTCGTGGTCTTTTCTTTCTGTAAACGATCTTTTAATCATAACCCTTCTTCAATTCTTCCACTCTCTTTCCCTCTCCCCTCTAACACATACACACACACACACACACACAAACACATTCCTTCTTCCTCTGTCATCCCCTTACTCTCACAACCAAACATATTCCAATATTCACCTTTCTTCCTTTTCATCTTTTCATGTTTCTTGATCTCACGCCAGTAAAATGTCTCGTTCCTTCACCCCATCTCTTGTTTTATTTCTCTTTATCGTATTTATTACGATTTCTCTCCTTTATTGAATTATTTATTGACTTTTTTCTCGTCATATATTTGTCCAGTTGAATTCTGTCAGTATTTCTTACCTAAATCTCTTTCCACTTCCCTTCCTTCTATTTTCCAAATAAATTTTTCTTGGTCTTTTTCTTTACTATTTTCATTTTTTCTCTGACTCTCTTTTTTTCACAATATATTTTCTTTCTTGAATGTAGTCTGTTCGGATTAATTTCGTCATCTCTGCTGTTAGTTGGTTGGGTTTTTTGTTTATTTTTTTTACAACGTTTCAACCGTGTACCCTCCGACCTTTCTCATGTGTCTGTTATGTTCGAAAATGATGTCAAATCTTATTCTGAGGCTGCATACGCTTCTGCTTATACATGTCTCATTCCCTGCCGCGTCTATATGTTATTAAGATAATCTCAACCCGACCTTTGCACTGAATTTGCAGCTTCCCGTCGAAATTTCTGCGCGTTCCCATCGCTGAGGACTTGCAAAATGGAATTCGAAGTTCATCGCTTCCATCTAGATTAATGGCTCATGCAGACTAATAATGCCTATGCTCAGTCTGCTGATTGAGTTATCTGAGCTTAGTATGTTGGAAAAATCTTTCAGCCTTCTTATTACCCAGGGAGTACCCTGCCTATCATTCAAACTTCATTCCATAAACGTCGGTGTTTTAAAGTGGCCCCAAACATAACAGCTTTCCGGTATTCCTTCATCTCAATTTTAGAGGCAGCTGTTTTCACCCCTGTACTCTCAGCAACAACTGCTGGGACTATCATTCACACACAGTTTTTTTTTAAACTCGTAATACGAATTGGGGAAGGTAAATGATAGGATACAATAAACGCCCCACCCAAACGTAAGACAATGATGAAAACTAATGCTTGGGTAAGTCGTCAAATAGTTCCATTCTTTATATCAAATTTGTATTAATTCCCTAAAGAAAAGTCATGGTACTAATCATCAACTAGTGAACTGGTTCCATCAGGCTGATTCCATTCAAGGCAGATAAGGTAAAGAGAGCAATAAATGAATCATGATCAATTAATGGTTTCAATAATTATGCGTCTCAACCACGATTTAAAATATCAACTAAAGCCATTGACACTCTTGACAGAGAATGGTCAATGAAGGCGGGTTATTTTTATGTTTTCTAAAAAAAAATTCATTTTCCTTCCATTTTAGTGATGATTTTTTCCCCTTTCTCCATTTTTACTGAATAGATTCACTTCTTTCATTCATTGAATTTTTGGCATTTCATTTTATTGCTCTTCCTTCATCTTCCCAATACCCACTTGTTATTAAAAAAAAAAAAAAAGAAGCCTGGCCATTTTTATTCCAGCAAAATTTAATGCTGAAAGTAACTCATTAACCTCTTTCCAGGGGTCAAATAATGCAATCGGCTTCTTCCTTTTAATATGTGCATCAACTTCGATCTCTCAATATTATACATCAAATTTATTTATTCTTTCCTTCTTTTAATGTAATTTCTTCTATCAATTTTTTTTAACATTTTTAAACTGTTACCCTCTCCCCTACTTAACAGATCTTATGTTTATCACTTTCCTCTTTCTTTCGTTATTTCTTTTTTTCTCTCTCTACTTCTGTCTGTTTCATCCTCTGATATTTTTACTTTCAGTATTCGTCATTTATTGGATTGCAGTGTATAACAAAACCATTTTGCGATATTCATTCCCTCATCTTTGTCTGGTAATTACCTTTTGAAATATTTTTCCACAATTTACTTTCGTTCAAATCACTTTCTTTTTCATCTACATAATATAGTTTCCCTTCCACTTATCCAGTTCTTTCTCAATAATTCATACATTGCGAGTCTCAATTTTTCAGCCCTTTCTCAATAATTCATACATTGCTAGCCTCAATCTTTCAGCCCTTTCTCAATTTGTGGCTTTTGGGAGTTTTTTATCAATTTTATCTTCCATTACGTTCTCATCGCATTCTGTTTTTTAGAACGATATGTCTTGCTTTAATGTTTCTTTATTCATTCTTTTAATATTTTTTTGTCTTTTCATTTTTCCGAAACGATTCTTTCTTTCATCTTTTTCTCTTGCTACCTAGTCTTTCTTTCTTTCTCCTTGGGTTAACTTCTCTCTGTAATGTTTCCTCCTTTTTCTCGCCGTTGGTCTTCGTTTCCTCTTTCCACCACATTCACTAATCTTTTCATTTCTTTTATTCTTCTTTATCGCTTCCCAACCTTTTTTGTTACTTTTTCAAAATTCAATTCACTTTGTTTGTATCATTCCGTTTCATTTTCCTTCATTTCTTGAATAAATTCATCACGGTTGTTTCTCTTTCGATTTCTATTTTTCCTTCTTATTTGTTTCGATTTTTTTTTTAGTTTGTTTTCTCATTACTGATTCTCTCTTCTGTGATTTTCGATTGTACATCTATAGAAACTGTCACCAAAATTATCAATATTGGTCTCTCCAGTTTTTGAGCTGACTTGATGGCTGGCTGGCCGGCTATGTATGAATATATATATATATATATATATATATATATATATATATATATATATATATATATATATATATATATATATATATATATGGTGCTGCTGGAGAGTTGAAAATGTAATTATTCCCTCCTTATTATGCCTAGATTTGACGGTTTTAATCCCTCTCCAATTTAAGGCTTTCCAAAGTCAGTTTATATTAAATTGGTACCGTAGTTTGCGTCCGGCTCGTTTTTTTCAATTAGGATTTTTTTAGCGATCACCCTCCTCAACTCGACTTGTTACCGAAAAACATTGGTCATGCAAAAGTTTCCATTGAGTAACGGACCATTTGTTTTTCCCTTTGTTACCTGGTCATGGATGTGTGAGAGCAGTTAACAGCGTGGTCAGTAGAATCGTCGAACTGCGTTTCAACTCCGGTGGAGGTAGTTTAGGTTCAATTACCACTTATATCTTCTCTCCCTACGTATGTGTAAAATAGCAGTACGGACTGTGCTTTCTAGCCTTTGGGGAGGCAATCAGTTTAGGAGGAGGGCAACTCTGATTCCAAATCAGTGAGTGGAGACCTCTCAGGGCTATTAAATACCAACTTTGGCATAATTCCGACATTAAAGTTATCGCATTCTGTTTTCCTTAGGATTAGATCAGCTATGTCTACAGTGGGGGTCTGTCGACTTGATATAGCAGGATCTTCACAAGTTACACCCAGGATTACACTCTGGAGAGGTCACCTCAGTGCTGTTCCATTTTCTATCGAGACAAAAAGAAGCCTTCTTTCCTGCCTTCTTTTACGACATTTAATTCTTTGAGGATTTGGATCTACAAAGAATTGGAATTATCAATTTTCTGAGATATTTTTTTATCTCAAGATGGCGGCCGCTGCGTTCTTTCTGCAGCACGAATCCCAAATGCATACGCAAGCGCACGTTTGTGTATGTGTGTGTGTGCATTTCTGTAAATGTCAGATGTTTATGTATATATTCGTGTTCGAGTATATATACATGCATCTATATGGCTTATATAGTGTGTGTGTGTGTGTGTGTGTGTGTGTGTGTGTGTGTGTGTGTGTGTGTGTGTGTGTGTGTGTGTGTGTTGGGGGATGTGTCTGTACCTGCATACGTGCACGCACATATTTGCCTGCATTTTTCAGTATGTATAGGTTAGAATATTTGCATAGTTATATTCAAGTAGTTTTGTATGGGTTAGTATATGCGCCTACGTATATATTACGTGCAAAGGTTCATGCTGGTGATACCAAGTTGATCAAGATATATTGACACGGAGATAAGTAGATAGATCGAACTGAAAGAAAAATAGAGAGACACACAGAGAGAAGCAGACAGATAGAGAGAGAGGAAGATAGAAATGACTCATATAGATATATACGTAGATATATATGTAAGATAAACTGGGATCAGAGAGAAGGAAAAAATAGACTGATATTGATAAATAGGCTGATTCAAAGAGGAAAATAGTTGTTGTGGTATAGAAAGTATTGTTAAAATCTTTCATTCGAACCAGAAATGAGGACTTGCTGAGACAACTGAAAACAATACGTATTATAACCAAAAATAAAAACTCCATCTCTAGAACAATGCTGATCGTTATGAACAAGGTCTGCTTCTGTCTCAATATGCAGATGGAACGACACTACAAATAGTCTTTCCAGGTCGCAGGATTGAGAAAAGCGTACGCAGATCTTTGGATGTCTAGTTGACAGAATCCTACTCTCGGCTGGTTAATGTAGCCCAAATGAAAGCGGAGCGCCATCAGTTTAATATCATCTTGGCTGCAGGAGCTCCTGGAAAGTTGTCAAAGTTGGCATCTAACCACTTTTTGGGGGCCTTCATTTCTTAGTTTCGAATCAGAGATGTCCTCCCAAACCGTTTGCCCAGTATACCCTGCTATTTTTCTCGTTGCTGAGAGGGAGGAAAATGACTCATGCCTTTCCCAGGAGCATCAGTGCGAAATAAAAGTAATCAGCTCCGAACTCTACGCCACTTGTACACCCTGACGATTGTTATGTAACTGCCATAACATACGTTCATGTGTTAATGTCAAAGGTTTGACTGTCAGTGGCAATCTCTCATGACGTTTTGCCCCGAAGAAAAGCCCAGTTGTGTTTGGCCATTGAGTAAATTTGATTAAAGTTTGCCTGAAGGTGTTTTGCTTCATATTTTATAATTATTATCCCGGAATATCCTCGATTTGACTTTTTTTTTCTAATTTTTCATCTTCATCTGCCATTCATCATCAATTGAAAACGTTTCCTCTCCATTTGCTTTTCTACATTATGGGAAAGCTTTCAAATTACATGCTAAAATCCATCATTTTTTCTTTCTTTATTAACACTTTTTGGGAATCAACTAAAAATTATGATAATAGCGATTTTACCTTGAAGCCAAAATCACCTTTTTCATTCTCGATAAAAATAATGCAATAATTTCTCAAAGAATGAGAAGATAGGCACGGGCTAAAAGAATGTTACTATGTGCAATGTTGAATGGAAAAGAGCTAATAAATTTCTACTTGAAAACGAAATTCAAATTAATAGCTACTTCTTCTAAAATACTTATATAAGCTACATGACTGGCTATATTTTTTGTCTGTAACATTGGTGAACAGAGATAACTATTAAATGCTAATTGTAGAGTAGCTTCGCCCTTTCTTTCAGGTAAATGGGTAAAAAATCTGGATTCATTCTAGTTGAACATAAACAAGAAAATGTGGAGCAATGTAATGTTCTTGATGTTTTTTGAATTCAATGCAATTGCAAAATTATTCGAAGACTGCTGCATTTTTACAGCTTGGGTGAAACAGTCTTATAATATAACGTTCGTTTAGCACAAAACAGGTAAAATGACCAAATTTCACCAAATAAAACATGTTATTTTAAAGTTCCATTCCACTGGTATGAAACTCATTATCTTTGCATGTATCATTTGATAACTTTGGTATCAAAAATTTGAAATTTTAGGTTTGAAGCCGCATCCTATTTTACCGACGTATCCATGGTCTATCAATATACTTACACTATATCTGCGTTAAAAGTTTGTTTAGGGATTGGGGGTTTTTTTCTAATTTTTGAAAGATTTTTCTCTTTTTCATCGTTCCCTAAAACTTCTGTGAATATGCTAATGTATTTGTAAGTCTTTTACTCTCTAGTTTTACTTATATATACCTGCGACCATTACAAAAATATAATTTATGCAGACTTAGAAAACCTTTTAATACATTAGCATGTAATTCTAATATGGTTACCACTATCCAAATTCACTCTTTTCTATATTACGGTGTAATATATTTGTTGTGATAGATAATGTTTAGAGAGGTATCATTCAAGTATCAAAGAAAAGGTATTGCTTCATATCTATTTATTTCACTTATACTAAACATGCATATCAACAGAATACTTTTAATTAATTTAATAATTATATTGGTTAATTATACTTTTCAATCTATTTTACTTTAAGACATAATCTGCTACATATATCATTTGACGTAACTTTATAATCGGTGGAATTATTTACGTAGCATAGACTCAGTATAACTATATTGGAGTTGAAATATATAGGTCTACGGATGAATGATAATTCCAAGTGAAAAAAGACAGGAATATCCGATCGATACAGTTTTTTAATGCTTTTATTAGTTCCATTTTCGTGTATAACTAGCTATAAAAAGTACATGCACGCACACACGCACGAACGATCACATACATACATACATACATACATACATACATACATACATACAGATATTTCTTTATGAAAGAGATTAGTTGTGGGAAATATTTAGTATTTTCGGCTTCAAATTATATCGTTGCTATGAGATGCGATGGTAAGTCGAATAGCAAATGATGTAATGTTGCATGTTGCCGAAGATATCAATCAAGTAAGTTATACGAGTACGTCAAATGGCTCTACGAAGATAGAATATAAATTATATCAAAATATTCATCCAATTTTGATGATTTATATCAAATGTATGAATACTTTTTCTTCGTGTTGTTTTCAAATATTGTTACATAACCAATTTAATGATAAATGTATCTACTTCAAATTTTGTTTGTACCATTGCCAATTTTGTATCTTAGTCGTGGCATGATTCCATCCTAGTAGAGCGCGTATCGAACAAGTTATTAGATAAAACATTCAATCCGTCACACTGTATGAGTATTTATTGACCCCGCTGTATATATACTTACCCATGTATATATACACACAGTGAGAGCAAAATATATCAAATGATTCTCGAAAGATTTATTTCAACACTCTTTTACACTTTCACAATGGACAGAATTTGGTCCAGAGGTTTCTGATTTTTTAACATAACTTTTGTATGTTCAATATTATTTTCAAATGTTTCTTGTTTTTGCATTTCTTCAATCGTTGGTCTAAATTCTGTCATCTTTTAAGCTGTAGAAGTATGGTAAAATGGACTTTTTTTATAGAAGTATGGTAAAACGGACTTTTTTCTTTTTAGATGTATCTGCTACTTTAAGCACTCTATGCGTATACATATGTGGAGGGCATATTCTATGATATCAAAATATGCCTCCTCAAAACCTCCGTAAATAGTAAACACATTTTTCATATCCATAACGGATGAATGATGACCAAAGTCTCTAAATAACCGATACAAATATTATTTGAATACAAATGAGTTATTGCTGTCTAACTGACACGGTTCTTTTCATGCTTGGAATATCAATCAACAGATCATCGATTGCAGGGAGCGCGCATAAAGAGGATTGATACTATGCAGTTGGATCCACATACCAAAAGAGAATGAAATCAAAACCTTTCTTCGGCACCAAAAAGACCAAGGCAGACTGTATATGCAAGATCAAAGAAAGGGTACGGTATCACTCGGAGAGATTCATTCAAGTTACGCCGCGGAATGAAAGAGACTTCTTTGTGGAGTCTTTTCCATCCGATGTCATTTGCTCTTGAACATGTCTTTTCTTAAACCTGGAACTGTGGCTCGACAAACAATGGAATCCTGTGCGCTATTGTACTTTCGCACGATACTGATTCCCTTGAATTGACTTATTCATCTCAATGTGAACTATACGCCTTTGTCTATCTAGACGTCCTATGGATCTGCATTGCTATTAAAATCACATGAACTGCGACTGTAGCATCATTGTGTGTCCAAAGCCGTTACCGGCTTCTGACTTGTGGATCTTCTTATTTTCCCAATTTAGGGGATCTCGTGGGAGCATCTCTGATTTGTTTGTGACCAGGTACCGATGGTTTGATGTTGAAGCCACATAGGAATATATATATATATATGTATGTACGTATATATGTGTGTGTGTATGCTTTCGTGTGTATGACGTGTGTTTATATGTTTATATACGTATAGACACACAACAGACATACATGAGCACACAAACGTATATATATATATATATATATATATATATATATATATATATATATATATATATATATATATATTCAGCATGAGATCAACTTAAAGGGAAATTGTTCTAAAATGGAAAGTTTACGAAAAAAGTTTGGAATTGTATTTCTGCAAAACATACATCGACACAGAAGCTCATGTTCTTCTGAGCCATTTCAGTAGACTCAATAGACCACATTCAGCTTCAATCATAAAATGCATCAAATGCTCGATTCCGCCCTGAAAGAGGGATAAAAGCACACCGGGTATAAATGGTATGCCATATAAGCTCTATAAAAGATGCTCCGTAGTTCTACGACTCCTCCGAAAGCTTTTACGGAAAGCACACATAAAAGGTCGTCGCGAAGGATTGGGGCTAAGCAAACGAATCCACAAAGTGGAAGAGAAGCAATCCAAAACCTTATATCAGTTTCGATCGATTTCATTGCCCAACGTGGGAGATAAGATTCTTATCACTATTCTTGCAAAATTTGTTTTGACTAATTGACTGCAGATGACGGAAATTTCAGTCATTGCATTTCTAAGGCTAACCCAATAAAATTTCCGTTTTATTGGTATTGATGGCGACTCAGTTCTATCAGTGAGTCAGGACTTTTTTTTCTTGCAATAGGTAACTTACAATGGACAATGGCTTTTATCTTGCCATGGATAACTATTACTTTCCGTCGCCTGCTGCAGCTAATGGGTTGAGTGACAAGTATATTGATACATCAGTCTATAAGGCTGTAATTCTCGGGTTTCTAGGTCGTATTGTAAAAGATCCTATCGGTAAAGATTTGTTAAATGCAATGAATCAGCCGACTTCACGTGATCCTGAAGAACCTTGAAAATGTTTCGTGCCAGAGAAATATGCGCAGATACAATGACAATTGATTTTTTCAGAATTTCTGAAAAGTAAGAAGTCCCACATTGAGTCACTTCAAATGTACGTATATGGGATTTTCGAATGCAGAATATTCTACCAAATAGCAATATTTGGATACCGGGGAATTCTGGTAATCCTAGCAAAGCCAACTAAACTCACTCGGGTATCTCTCTCTCTCTCTCTCTCTCTCTCTCTCTCTCTCTCTCTCTCTCTCTCTCTCTCTCTCTTCATATATATAATAGAGAGTGAGGAGGACAGATTTATTGCTGCTCCCAGAGCTTGCATCTTCAATCAGGAGCTGTGGTCATGGCATTTCCATGGTTTAACTTAGGTAAATACTTGCAGCAGAGCAAGACATGAACAGGTCAGAATTTCCAATGAGAAGAAGAAGTATCTGAAACACCACTGGTCAACGTTTGGTTATTTTTTAATATCAGAATACGTTAAAAAACAATAATTATCAAGAGAAAAATACATGAAAATAGACTCAGGACTGCCACATTAATTTTAATGATCCACAGAAAGAGATGAGTACTACACTGCAGATTCTTCAATGAAACTGAAGTATCATTATATAAGGTTAATGTCAAGACTCTTGTACAGCTTCAGATTTTGGATTATTGTTGATACAACAAACATAAGAATGAAAATATCAGGTCTGGTTAGTAACTCAAAATAAATCGTCGTGTGACCGACGTCTTTTGACAGCATCCCGTCCCAGGGGTGACCAATCGAAAAATTCGAATAAGGGATGATTTATGAATAAATTTCTTCTCTCATCTTCTTTAGGATCACTAAAAAGTTTGAATTTTCAAAAAAAGGTGGGCACAAATAAAAATCCAATTTAGCATAAACTTACAATGTAAATTTACCCTATACATAAACCCCTATTTTGAGTGAGAATTTGGGGAAAAAACATTTTCCCTAGACGTAATATGGAGTCAAGATTTTAATTTTCAACCCTCTTGTTCCATTGGTGCAACCTTTGCGTGTGATACATATATACATACATTTCTTCATAGCATAAGTGTCCACGTATAAATTGAATAGAGCAAATATACAGACCCCGAATAAATAAAAGTAAGAATTTGGAATTAAAACAATCATTTGGGCCTTTGCATAACTGGCGGCTGTTTAGCTAAATCGTAAGAGCAATGCTACGTTAAGGCGGCTACCCTATTGTTCGTAGGTTCTAAGGCAGCTCCATTTTCTTTGATTGTTTATTCTATTTAGATTTTCTTGGCCAAATGATACATTTCCGTGTAATAACGGGAGACCATTTCGAAAATAGTTTCGATATGATATAATGCAACTTACTTACATACATACATACACACACACATACGTAGCCTACAAGTCAGACAAGCTTACAAGCTGGAATAAACCTTTTTCGGCAGTTTTGCTGACGGTTTCTAATATTGCAATAAGATTGAATATAAAATGCAATAGCTTTATAACCAGAACCCAAATTTTGTTAATTTCGAAGCTATAAAAGTATGTGAAAAAGAAAGTTTGGTTATGTATCGGAAACTTTTTACACTAACAGTAGATGTGTGTTTCCCAGTTAATAACCTTGCGTTTGAATGCGTGAAGGGAGGGAAGTGTGTGTTTGCATTTTAATAAACAAACATAGGGTGCATAGAGCAAAACCAATAATGATTTCTGATTAGATAAAAAGAAATCGTCAAATATATATATCTTTCTTTTTCATATTTTGTTCCTTTGGTTTGACGTAATTGCGATAACCTCTTCTTAATTCTTCAACAAGAATAGAGATAGTATAAATGGTCTTATTCTCTATCTATCTATCTATCTCCCTTTCTCTCATTCCTTTTCCTAATATTTTAGCCTATTCTCCTTATCATTTCCCATCTTTTCTCTCATCCTACTCTTTCTCTCTCACTCTTCTCTCTCTCTCTTTTCTCACAATATTCTTATTTACTCTTTCACGCTTTTCTCCTTTCCTCTCTATCTCCTTCTCCTCTTCCTACTTACACTTTCTTCTTATCTCCTTTTATTCTATCTACCTCTTCTCTCTTTTTCCTTCTACATATTTCGTTCCTTCTCCTCTTTCTCACACTGTTTCTTTTATCTCTTCCCCCTTCTCTCTTCTCTCCACTTCTATCTCCAACCTTTCCTTCAGTATCTTTCTCTTTCTGTTTCTCTTTCCTAGCTAGCTTTGGATTTTCTCGTTTCCAAATTATCTGCCCTTGGCTATACCAAATTCATTTTGCAAGATTGCAGCACAACACCAAAAACAGAGAAGAGATAAAAATGTTTTCAAAAAACGCTATCAAGAATAAGGCAAACACAAAACTAACCAAACAATATGTTTCCCTTTTATTCCTGATTGCTTATTGTAGATACAAAAGCTTGCCATGAACGAATATATCATGTTGTATATGCGAGTTAGAATTGGTTGATCGTTTGACAAAAAAGGTGCTTGGATTATCATGGGCCAACAGGGGCAGATAACCGAGGAATTGCTCCAGTGTAAGAATACAAAACTGTAATTATTTTACCTTAACTGAATATATTGTGAGATTACACTGTTTATCTCGTCAGAACTCTAGCTAATATTTAGAGTAAATGCATGTGTATCCCAAGGTAATTATGTGTCTATACATGCGTGTATATACAGTAATGGCCATAAGTATTTGTACAAACATATTTTTCGCATCAAAGTTTGAGTTTCAGAGTTAAAAACCCCAACATTATACAAATAAAACTCAATTTTTTACGATCAACATAACAAGGCATGCATTTAATCATGTTTTGTGGCAATGAATGCTGAATTTCCTGAAAAAGTTTTTTTTTGGGAGAATTGAATTGTTAAATTGAAAAGGATAAGTTTTTTTTCTCTCTAGCCTTTTTAAATCTTGTTCAGAATTGAAATTTCATTGCTATATAGAAGAGTTGACAAACTAGGAAGCAGACTTTTATCCTGAATAATCAATTTTGAATGAGATTTTAGAGGAATAGAAACAAAAATCTCACTCTATTCAACATCTTACATTTATTAAAAACACATTTCCAAAATATCTAACATGCAGAACCATGAAAACATGACTAAATGCATGCCTAGTTATGTTGATTTCAAAGAATATGGTTCTTCTTACGCAATGCTTCTATTTTCAATTCTCAAAAACAAGTGATTAGAAAGGAAATCACTGTTTGTTCAAATACTTATTGTAGGAACAGTTTATATACATATATACGTTCACACACAGTGAAGTAATCCGACAAAATGTTGATGAAAATGACAATTGGAAGGTGAAGAGACAGGAAACAGACACCCTCTGACCCCCGCCTTTCAAATGTTACTCCCATCTGCAAAGATACAAATACCTCCCTCTCGCTCCTGGCAAACAAACAAACAACACAAAAATATTCTCATTTATCTACTCAGCATCAAAACATGTATACAGCAATATTTTTTGTGAACCACTGAAAATATTTTTTCTGGAAAAGGTAGTTGCTCCCGTTGACATGCATCTAAACATGCCTACGGAATGATAAGAAAAATTGAGATGTAATTCCTATCTTTGGGGTTTTTTTCTTCACCTACCAATCTTCATTTTCATCTACACTTATATGTATTTATATACATGGGGAAACCGGGACTTCGCTTGCTTCACCTTTTTTTCTCCATTATTTGATAGCGTCACAGATAGCCTCATTTTAGGCAGAACAATTTCACCCTTTTTGCGTTTTGAGTCATGGTTTGTAATCCCAAAAAAGCTTTCGCAACACAATCGTTATTTCACTATTATTTTAAATGAGTGTTTAGTTCATACTTTATTCTGAGATTATTGATAGCGGTAGTCTATGTTTATCAGAAGTGTCATCAAACCGTATTTATACTACGTTTCAAGCAGCTTCTGTCAGTATTTTTCTTGGAATAGAATGTAAAGAAAACCATGTGTTTGGGACTGGTTGTTACATTTTAAATGCAGCTACTTGGTCCTCTGTAATTGTATTGAGGTAGAAGAAAAACAAAAAGTCTGCAGAATAACAAGTTTGTTTTTTTATCATTCTTCCACCTCATCACAATTTATCATTGATGTCCACTCGCATATGATTCTACTTGTCCAAAAAGATGGTCATTATATTCCTAAAACCTACCAAAAGAACTTGTCCAATCAGATTGAACTGATTATCTCCACAGGTGGGGTAGATTGGCTCAACTGTTTAAATGATAATGATAAATTTGATGAATGTTTCAGATATAAATGACCCTTTCAAAGTCTCCTTTCCATAGGAATAGTTCATTAAAGTGGACTTAGATCATCCTCCAATAAAATCGTCTCTTCTTAAGTATTTTTACCTACATGCAGAATTCAGTTATCAAATACAGTATATCCATCCTTTTACTATATCCTTGGGGATAACCATAATAATGAATTTGCCGTTATAACAAGTGGATTATACACGAAGTGTATGAACAATGAGAAACCATATATATATTTTATTGCTCTTTCAATGAAGATCACAGGTTGCAATAAATTCCATAAGTTTTGAGAATGACTTTTTTTATAACGTACTCTGTAGATTTTGTGATCAACTGTCACGGACTCTTGGCAAATGTGTCGATAAAAACATTTGTAACTTAAAATCTATTCCTTATATCGTATTGTGTTATTGATGAAGGGAATACAGGAGTGAATTATCTACAAAACGTTATTTATGTAGATAATCTAAAACCAAAGATAATCGCGTTTGAAAACTTGTTTACATTCGCAAACCTGTGAACTAGTAGAATTTGTATTGGTAAATTTCAGCCCAATTTACACACACATTATAAAATTCATTTTTTTTTCTTTCCTTACAATTAATTTTATACTTTTCAAAGAAGATTGTCATTAATTGCGATATGTTTTTAAAAAAGTGTAAAGATGGTCCATGAAATTGCTACTCAATGTTATTTTCGGAAATTAATGCATTACTACTTACACCTAGTTCTATCTCCTCGATAATTTCAAGATCATCACTAATTGATAAGACCTCTCCTTTGAATTCATTACCAGATTTTTCTGTTTTTTGGGGGCGGCATTATTTTGAGGGTTAACTAACTTTAGTTTTTAAAACAATGCATTGAAATTTTCAGGCACTGCTGCTGCAACCTATCCGATGATAGTTTTGCAAGAATATTAAAAAGAAACAAAAATGTTAGAACGTGTGCGTTATTAGATATTGCCGTTAGATCGATTGCTGTTACAACGAGATTTTACTGTGTTATAACAACTTTGGTAAATTCATCAAATAAATGTTGTGTTTAACTAATTGTTTCAAAGTGTCAGCTTCCACCTGATGTTAACCATTTCGTGTGTGTGCGGCGTATCTCTATCGGCGGAAATAGAGTAAAGTGCATTGGATCGGGCGAGATGGGAAATTTGACATGATGACAAATTGGAGAGTTTGATGCTTTGAATGGAAGGAATGAAAGAACAGGGGGGGGAGAATATTGCCGAAAAGTGCTAAATAGAGAGAGAAAAAGAGAGAGGAAGAAAGTGATGGAGATCGAGTTCAAGGGAAATAAAGAAAGAAAGAAAGAAAGAAAGAAGATAAGAATAAAAAGCTTATAAGAAAAGAAGGAGGATTAGAGGAGAAAGAGAAATAAAATAAGACAGAGGATAAGTGAAGGGGGAAAGATAATAAAGAAACAATGAGAAGAAAGAAAGAAAGAATGAATGAATGAAAGATAAAAAGGAAAGGGAAAGGGGATCAGTGAAGAGAAGGGGTATGTAAAGGTGGAAAGGTGATAAGAAAGGAAGGAGGATGGGAGAAGAAAGAAAGAAAGAAAGAAAGAAAGAAAGAAAGAAAGAAAGAAAGAAAGAAAGAAAGAAAGGATGAGGAAGATAAAAGAAAAGAAGAGAGGATAAGGGAAGAGAGAGAAAAAGAAAGAAAGGGGATACAGAAAGAAGGAAAGGAATAAATAAAAAGGATAAGAAAAGAAACAAAAAAGACAGAGAGTAAGAAAAGAAAGAGGATAATATGAATAAAAATAAGGAAAAAGCGAGATTCAACGGACTCTTCCTCCTCTAAATCTGATTCTGATAGTGAATAATTTGAAAGGCTACTTTAATGTATCTAGTTCTCATCATTGACAATCTCATCTCTTGTCAGACACTCTTTAAGACACTCTCAAGTCCTAATTGTTTTCTCCTCCATAAACACCCTTCCTTATTTCCTACAGCTACCACACCCCCACACCAACGCAAGGTGATAGTCACTTGCGCTGCAACAGACACATTGTCCCTTAAAAACATGCAATAAAACATTCAATCTCCAGTGTACAAATACTAATCTTTTCCCATTGACAAATATGACATTCACAGAATCGAGAGATGACTGATTTTGTTAGTAAATAGCCGGATAGATTCAAACTTGAAAAGGCTAAGTAGATAGATAGTAATGAATGGATTACTCCTTGTCTCTCTCAGTCTCAACAGTCTGAATAGACTGAATTCATCATCATAATCCTCATCAGCCTTTTAGTGTCCGTCGTTGGACATAAACTTTTCCTAAGACTCGCCAGACCTCTCTAACGCAGAGCTAGTGCTTTGTAAATTTGTGTAGCTCGTTACATCATCTTACCTTCTTTAGATCACAATTTTGCATATGATCTCTCTGACGATTTATGTTGCTAGTCACAATGTCTAACAGTTGTCTGACATTCTTGCAACGTGTTCAGCTCATTACCATTTGAGTTTTCTTATGGTTACTATATCTCAGACTCCTGGGGTTTTTTTTTCTCTAATACACTGTATTGTGTTCTGATCTCTCTATGTGAGGTTGAGCACGGTTCTCGGTTTGATGGTCAATATTTTGGTTGAGCTTCATGCTTCAGCTTTATAAGTGACTATCGGGAGGATGCACTGGTTACTTTTATGACTAGTTGGATGTTGTTGTTCTTGAGGGTCGTATTTTATCTACTTAAGCTGGCTATCTAAGTGTGATCGTTTGTTTGATTTCTTCTTTTGAGGGTTTCATAAAGATTCGTAGCCCTGGGTAGGTGAAGTGGTCTACTTTCTTCGACTCTAAGTTTTCGATTTTGATTGTTTTGTCTTTGTCCTCAACATATTTGTTGTACATGGCATACGTTTTGCTGACGTTTAGTTGGAAACCAACTTTTTTAATTTCTCCAATTAACCCGTCTAGCATTAGTTGGAGATCACGAGGGTTTTTTTAGAAAAGAGTGAGATGTCATCAGCAAATCTGATGTTACTCACGTATTGGCCGTCTATTCAAAATCTTTTGTGTTCCTAGTCTAGGTTTCGGAAGATCATCTCAAGTCAGGCTATAAAGGAGTTTTAGTGAACTTGCATCACCTCGTCTCACTCCTTGAAGTTGAAAAGGCTATGAGTCTTCAGGTAGCCTAGTGAAGGATCTACTGTGTGAGTAAATATGTTTCAGCACTTTGACATATACAGGGTCTGCACCTCGTTGTATCAAGACTTCAATGACTTTAGTGGTTTCCACTCTCGTTTCTAAACAACTGATGATCTCGACAAAGAAAATTACACGCATTACCATAATAACTAAGTGCGTATAAAACATAGAAAACACTGAAGAAAATAATATATATTACAGATACTGAGAAATAAGTGACTGAAGTGACACAAAAAGATTTTGAAAAAGTTTTTTTCAATGTCTTTAGTGTTTAAAACAGTAAAGCTTTCTAGACATATGTGTGTGTATGTGCATTTATATAAAATCATACATACACTTGTGAGAGTGCACATGTAAGCGTATGCAAAGCAGTGATGAGAAATAATACATGATGCCACTTAATCACAACGTAAATAGATAAATCTGTTAGAAACATGAAGAAAAATTACGAAAAGAAAGAAATTTTAGAAACGCTGGTCAAGTTATAATATTCTTTCCGATAAAGTTGTAAAAGAAGAATCTTTGAGGTTCGGCGTAAGCGAAGAAGTTTTCTTGATTCCATTTGAGAACACTTAATGAAATGTATTTTTCAAATCTTTTTTTCAGAGAAGTAACTCAAGTGGAGAATATTCATAACTTCTTATTCTTATTCTTCTCCTTATGATTATTATTTACTATTTATCATTTATTATTATTATTATTATCATTATTATTATTATTATTATTATTATTATTATTATTATTATTATTTGGAATCTCACACCAGTTGCCCGGTGGTAACCGCTGGAGTTTGAGTGACAGCAAGTCTCCTCAAGTCTCCAGCCCTCCTCCCCCAGTACTCATAGGTCGCAGTAATTCTACGATTTGCAGTTTCACACCGGTTGCCCAGTGGTTATCGCTGAAGGCTGAGTGACAATAAGTCTCCTCAGGGCTTCAGCTAACGTCTCCTCTCTCTTTCGCATATCATGACAGAGCTACAATTCGTTGCAGTACTTATATCTCTAGCACCTTCCTCAGTATCTGTGCAGTTCCCAGTAGTGCTGTGGTCTGTACGGTCTCTATCCTCCCCCTAATCCCGATCTCCTCCAGTCTCACCCTCAGCGTTTTGGGGACAGTTCCTAGTGCTCCCACTATGACCGGTACTACCCTGGTTTTCATGTTCCACATTTTCCTTAACTCCCTTGCTAGGTCCTGGTATTTTTCCCTTTTTTCACCCTCCTTCTTTTTTACTCTATGGTCTGCAGGTACAGCAACGTCTACTATTTGGCAGGCCTTCCTTTTTTTGTCTACTATTACTAAGTCCGGTCTTCTTGCCTGGATGAGGTGGTCAGTTTGGATGTCAAAGTCCCAGAGTAGTTTGTGGTTGTCATTCTCCAAGACTGCCTCTGGCTTGTGCTGATACCACTTTTCCACATGGTTGAATCCCATTTGTTTGCTTAGTTCCCAGTGTATCATCGTTGCTACTCTATCGTGTCTATGCTTATACTCCTTCTGGGCGAGTTGACTACATTCACTAGTTATGTGGTTTACTGTCTCATCTCTTTCACCGCACATGCGGCATTTGGTGTTTGTGTTCTGTCGATTTTTGCTTTTATGTAGTTTGTCCTTATGCTTTTGTTTTGGGCTGCCATTATTATTATTATTATTATTATTATTATTATTATTATTATTATTATTATTATTATTATCATTATCATTATTATTATTATTATTATTATTATTATTATTATTATTATTATTATTATACTATTTACTTTCATTTGGATTTTTCTTTTGCTTTTTATCGTAGTCAAGAATTGGTAATAATGATTTGTAATATTTCAGTTAATGAAAGAAAATAATAAAGTAATATTCACAACTTTTACACTGTAGGAAGATTGATCTATCTTCAAAATCAACTCTGTTTTTATTTTTTTTACTGACTGTAACAAAGGACTCTTCAACTTTGAAGTAACAATTTCTCTGATAAAAATATCTCCTGCATGCCAACTGCGACAATGGATTTTCCCACTGAAACAAGCTCAGTAATTCCTCTTCTAAATTTTATTCTCACAGAAATCAAAAAATATCCATGTATTTTTCCATAGGGATGAGTGAGTTTGTAAATCAAATGATTTTCTTGATTGGATAGTGTCCTGCCGTTGCTACTTTGAGTAATTACTTCGCTATAAACATATTTATTTAAAATCCTCGAAAATGAGCAGGCATATAGAACGCATCTAGGCCTTTAACACGCTTTTCTTGCTTTGATCACACCTTTCCAATTGTGACACAGCCAGGGATTTTCAGCTTATAATTTTCGGCCAGGAAAAACAGCAATTTTCTCGTCTATGAAATTATTATTCCCGGTTTGACCAGTTGCAAAGCATCTAGTTAACAATTTCTGCAATAAAGAAGAACTTACACCATTTGATATAAATTTCTAGCAAAAAATAATTGTTTTGCTATTTCCTTCAAAGGCTAGTTGGTGCATTTTTCACTTCGCTGTAATTTCCTGAGGAAATAACTCGTTAAAACGCATATATAACCAAAAGTTACTCGGGAGAGAAACTTCTATTTAATGGATTGTTTAAATCTGAAGCATTTGTCAAATTTATCATATTATCATCTAAACACTCGGAAAAAAAGTGTGCCAACCTACCCCACCAGAGGAGATGGTCGCTTCAATCTGATTGGGTAAGTTAGTTCATTTGCCAGTTGGTACAAATGCTATCCATATAGTGTCATAATTGAGGAATATAAAATATTAAACTAGACAGAACGTATATCTCTGAATTTTTGAGATGAGGTATTATTATTATTTCTATTATTATTCGGACCATCCTCATCTTGATTGTTTTTCATACAACGTTTCGGCCGTTGTATGGACACATAGCGTAGTGGTTACAGAATCATTGAAAATTACTGCAATTAATCTGATGGTTCTAGGTTCAATCCCAGTGTGAGAAAATAATACTACTACTAATGCTAAAAGGGGAGTGCGGTCAATATACCCCCGTCGGTTAAATAAAGGGTTCGGTTCGTTACTTCCCCACACCTACTAGATGATACCTGATGAAGGCCGTAGAGTACAACAGCCGAAACGTTGTATGAAAAACAACCAAGATGAGGATGGTCCGAATAGAAATAGACAGAATGTATTAGAGTAAAAAGTAAGATTTTAGGAATATAATGACAATCTGGTAAGACAAGTGAAATCATATGTGAGGGGACCTTAATGATGCATTGTAATAAGGAGGAAGATGAAAAAACAAACAATGAGAAAAGAATGCTGACACTGACAAGAAGTTTATTTTGTTATTTTACAAGCTTTTTGTTTTTCTATGGCCTCAATTGCGTAAAATCACAGAGTACCAAGTAGCCCAATTCATAACGTCCAACCAGATCCAAACACAGTTTTCTTTACTTTGTATCTCAAGAAAAATTTTTGACCGAAACTACTTGAAATGTAGTATATATATTATTTATTGCCACCTCTCATGAACATAGACTACGCTATCATCAACCCAGCATGAAATAAGCACTCGTCTGTCAAAGTGAAAAAGTTACTTACCAGATTGAAAGAGCGTTTGCCATGCAAATTGTTCGTGCTTACAACACATATGACCCAATATCAGTAGCGAAAAAGATGATTTTTTCTGTTCAAAATGAATCTAGCAGTTGCGCCATTAAATAGTGGAAACAAAAATTAAACCAAGTGATTCAACCTTTTTCTGCACTTAAGTAGCCCTGGTCTCCCAAGATGATAGAAAAAATTAAAGGTACTCAATTTTCAAGAAGTTATCATGTCTTGAAGATTCCAACTGAAGGTTCCAGCTGGCCTTTCGGTATAAGTTTGTGAAATCTTGTTAAATTTTAAAAGAGACGTTACAATTCGACTGGTCTTAGAAGCACGCTATGAGTAAAAGTCATGTAAATGATCATAAAACGAAAAAGACAAGAGGTGCTTTATTGGGAAAATCAGGTGTTAATCTTATCTTGATTTCTCACGATGTAAGCCAAAAATTCTCACCGTTTTACATCCGAAAATAAGATTATTTTTTGGTCGTGTTGAGACAGACAATTAGGAAAACGTATGGGCGAAAAAGAAAATGCTATTAAATTACCCAAATCTTAGGTACTCTTTTGAATTGCAAACTATGCTAGGACAGAAAAAAAGAGATACTTCTAAGTTTGTCATCCTGTTGTTCGTATATGTTTAGATGAAGCTTTTTATGATTGTTTTGAGAGTCCATGATTAAACTTGTGGACAATTGAGATTTTACAAAGAATAGATGGAAAGATGTCAGTTTAAAGGGACAATGAAAAAAACATCAATGTTTTTTTTCTTTTAATTCTTTTTTCCCAAATCTCATCTACTAATTTACTGGCGTCATTAATATCACCGAAAATCTTGGTAAGTAACGATTATCTTCAGATCACGTTTTCTTTTTCAGTGCGATGTTATTATCTTTACTTTTCGTAACTTTTTTAACACATGTCGCTTGCCCCGTTGCTATGGTAACCGAATAGGCTGATCCATATCTTGGAATAATTAAAGAGCAAGTTATCTGCCGCTTTCCTCATCAAATTAAATAGGATTTCAATTTCGATGGGCAGTGCATAACGGCGTAAGGATATATACGATACCATTCCATCTTTATAACATAAAGATGGAACCCATAAATTTATACATTTATTTACATGAAGATAACCCATATATTTACACATGGTACGAAAAATGTCAGACACATGAAAAATAAAATCATCATCATCATCATCAACTATCTATCATAGTCCTCTGCTGAACTAAAGCCTTACCCAATTAACCTCAGCCATGTCTTACCGGCGAACCTTTCCATCTTATCTCCCCTAAATATGTCTAGTCCCCTCTTACTGTGTTTGCTATCCCTGGAGCACCAACCTGTTAACCCTTTGCACCATCTGTTATACTTCCGACTTGCCAGGTGTCCACCCTATCTTCATTTTTTGTCGCCTAATCAATTCCTATGCTATATGTAGTCTATTCCGGGGTCCATGTTGATCTATTTCTATCCCATTGTATGTTTCCACTCATTGATATTTCCATTGATCTTTGTGCAATTCTGACTTCCAAGTGATTTACTTAGTTTCTATGTTGTAGATGTTTGTGCACGAGGACTAAAGCTGATTCATTAGTAAATGATGTGTACGGGCGAATGTCAGTGATCAGTGAGAAAGGAACATGGCTGCATTGTCGTGCAAGGGATACCATAATGGGCCCGTTAGCTTCTGCAGGCGTCTGAGCTGAGCCGCTCATCCTATTGATGGAGGAAACCCAAGCGAGGAAACGCGTTTTGACCCTTTCAATTCGTAGAGCAGATCCCGCCTTGAATGCTGATCTAGGTTTGAATGCTACAGAAAGAAACAGACGAACAAACAGATCGGATATTAAAGGCAATAATTTTCCAAACGAAAGGGTGGGGGAGCTAATACCAGGAGGAAAATGGAGTCACAAAAATTTACATTAATCAAAAGAAAAAATTGAACATACGAACTGAAGCGAAACCCAATCGACACGTATAAATAAACACACTCTCATAAATGCTGAACATATGACAGCATATACACATACAGACACTTATAAGAGTAGTTATGAAATCGCACGTAGGAATTCGTACAGGCACACACACACACATACACACACACTTATGGTATCATTATAAAGAGATTACAGAGGGACTATATTCTGTCCGGCACCAGTGTTAAACGAGTTGCATATCGAATAGTCCTAGATTGCATAAATGAATAAAGAATAATGAGTGCTGTACGGGACTCAAAACTGCGTCCATAAAGAAATCAGCCTATATACAACTCTGCTCTTACCATATTAGCTAACAACACCACTATAGCAAAGCTAGAATCCAAGTACGCACTTATATTGTCTGTCCTACTCCATTTTGCGTTCTTGAACACAAATTTTCACATATGTCTGCGTGATCCTTTATGCTGAGTGAATGTATCTGTAGAATGGACAGTTTGTGTCCAACATAATATGCTAGTTATAAAGACATTAGAGCAGGAATCATGTTCCCTCCGATACCTGTGTTAACCAAGTAGCATATCAAACAGTCCTAGATTGCATAAATGAATAAAGAAAATGAAAAAAGTTGATCATCGAAAAATCATATATGCGTGTTCAGAGGAAGAGACAGACAAGCGATACCGTAAGGGCGAATTGACCAATAAGAGAGATAACACCACAGACAGCAGAACCAACACCAGTGAAATTCGGTCCGAAAATCCCACAGGCTTACTAAGCACGAGAGACAACTAAAGGAAGCGGGCGAAACTTTGTGGCAAAAACAAAACGAGGCAACTAATCAGAATAATTAAGTGGATGATAAAAATGTCTTTTATTTCTACTCAATAAACTGGACGAATTTTGGGGGACAACCAATATCACACATAATTTATAGACCATTGTTCTTAAATTCAGATAGAAATCTAAAACTGATTAAACGTCTACCAGTTTAATATCTTCTCAATTCAAAACTACTAACATCATCATCATCAGTCTTTTAGCGTCATCGTTAGACATCGACCTTCCCCAAAATTCTCTATCATGGGTGCTGCGAGGCCAATACTTTTTTAACTTGTCTATTTCGTCACGCTATCTTATATTTTTCAGGCTACAGTTTTGCACTTTGGGGATCCACGTGATTAGTTGTCTGACATTCTTGCAACATGACCAACCGGAGATTTCTGATAAATTCTATTATATCCTTGACTCCTGTTTTCCTCGAATATACTGGACTATTCTCTCCATGCGATGTTTTCTGATGTATACGTTGCATGGTTCTCAGTTCTAGAGTCAATGTTCTGGTTAGGTTCTTTGTTTTAGCCCCATAGGTGACTATCGGAAGGAGGCACTGGTTGTAGAACGTTCTTTCCAAAACTAATGGGATTTTCCTGTTCTGAAAGGTTGAGATTGCTTTGCTAAAAGTTTGTCATCCTAGTGAGATTTTCTATTTGATTTCTTCTTCTTTCAATGGTTTCATGGAGATTCGTTGTTCGAGGTTGATGTAGTGGTCTACTTTTTTCAATTTGGACTTTTGTGTCTTTGTCCTCAACATGTCTTTGTTGTACATGACATTTGTTTCACTGAGGTTTATGTGTTTGTGTTTAGAACTTTATTACATAGTCTCATAATCACAACCTTGTCTTCGTTTGGGGGAGTGCGAGTGGCCGAGCAGTTACGACAGGTAGGACGGGACCGGCAAGTTGAGCATAGACGGTTTGCATTCTCTTCACATTAATGCACTTGGGAAAGGCATTTATCCATGTCTTCCCCTCTACCACGCGTCATGGGCCAGTGTTGTTGATCTATCACCTCACTTGTTTGACAGTCTATTCGGGAAGGCCAGTATCCAACAACAGGCCTTAAATGCTAGTAAAAATAAACTAATGGTAAGATAGTTGCTGACCCTATCAGTCAGTTAAATACACGAATATTGCGATAGATCAAAAAGTCAAAGAGCCAAACTTCTACTTTTCTAGTGAAGTACTGATGGTTGTATTATCGATTCAAAATGGTTCATTCGATTCTCTTTGCATCATCTTCTTGATATTCAAATTATACGGAGACAAATTAACGCCGACAATATATCCCACGCACATGTTAGGGACGAAGAAATGGAATAGATCCATCGGCCCCGAGTGCCCAGGGAAATTATTCAAAATGGAACAGTATCTGACTCGCACTGTCATTATTCATATCCAAGAGAACGAATCACGCATCTAACTGGTAACCAATGCGAGTTCCATCCATCAATTGGTATCAGTTCTGTTCACAGACTCCCAATTATACATGCTAAACATGTACATGTATATTGAGCACAGAGACTTCAAAGACGTGTTCGTTTATTCTCATCTCAACACATTAGTACTTTCAGGTAAAGTTCAGTGGTTAAGCATTAGACTGTACCGATAAGTCTGATTAACAATCAGAAAACGCATACCTCTGCCAGCGTCGTACACAGAATCAATCGAAAGAAATGCAGAATCAGATACCAAAATCAATCACTTCTTCCTTAGTTCGTGGCCCACCCTCTCACAAAATTTCATTGAAATTCATTGGAAACCTTTTGAGATATCAGGTGGACAAACAGACGGACGGAAAAACACGGAGTAATATATATACCACTCTAACTTCGTTGGTAGATAGATATAACTTCTGGTCAGAGATGGAACATTCTGAACATGTATTTTATACAAACCAAAATCCATTTTCTGAAAGTAGTATTGGTTTTTACTCGGGGAAAATAAATATCACTTTATCTTTCTCATGTAAAACAAAAATCAGTTTTAATAGCATGAGTGCTCTAGTTTTAAGTTGTCTGAATAAAAATAGGTACTCAGTATTCTAAACTTGATGTATATTTCCAATAATAACAAAAGTTTTACTTTGAAAAACAGAAATGCTTCATCTTAATATATTGAGAAATATCTGACAAATTTCTTTAAGCAATTTGAATTTTAAATTCTTCGAACTAGTACCTTTATCATAGTTGTTTTGTTCACTTCCTTTCTGCCGATGAGTTTCCCCGTATTTACTCCAACCAAAAGATGAAAGACGTTTGTTCAAAAGATTGGATTTTCTAATCCAGAATATACCCGTTGTTTACCAAGCATAGATGCCCAGTTTGTCAATATTATATTCTGTGAGATTGAATGATTGCTGCGAGTATAGATAATCAAAACAACTACTATTCTAACCACGAAATCTTACGATCACCTATATATGTTCTAAATAATTTAGTTAAACTCGATAATAACCATCACGATTCTATTTCTCCAAGCTCAGCTTCAGTCTAAAACATTTTTTAGTTGTTTTTTTAGTTTTTTTTTTTTTTTTGTTCAGTATACAAGATGGAATATGAGTACTTATTTTCATCGGGCAGACCAACACTGTGACAGGAAAACAACCAAGTCTGGTGGTATGTTTCGTTACAGCTGAGGCACCCTGAGTTAGTAGCAATGATGCTCAAGCGGAATTATATATATATATATATATATAACAGTTTCCTCAGTGGTTTTGTGCGGTTGACCTCGGAGGTCAGTCGAGGTAACAAGATGTAATTTCAAGTTTTAGGCCAAAATCTAGCACTTATGGAAATCGAATCGGCAGAAAGGTACATCTTTCTCTGGCGAAAGTCATATGCAGAGCAGAGATAATCTGCGGTCACCAGAGGACATTTTTAGTCATTTCTAGCCAATTGTCAGAATTGTGGGCCACAATTTGCACTAAGTTTGTTGATATTTAGCAAATGGGTACATCCCCTCTTGGAGATGATTGCTATCTCTGTGATGTTGACTATTGAGTTCATCCAAGGTCACGAAAGGTTATTTATGGTCATTTTAAAAGAATTTCCAATTTTTCACTAAGGATGCAGAAATTGAGAATATGGCTACAACTCACATCAAAAGTAACAGGCTACTCTAGGTTGACCGTGGAGGAGATTAAAAGTTAACAGAGGTCATTTCTGGTCATTTCTACAAAATATTCTAAGCTTCTGGCGATAATTTCGTACCTATGTAACTAAGGTTTGGCATATGAGTACATCTTTTTCATTGAAGGTCATATGAAATGTGATATTGACCTCATGAATTATTTGAGACCACTCAGGGTCATTTTCATGTTTTTCTAGGCGATTTCCTGTGGTGAAATTTGGCATGGAGTTGAATCCTTTTAGAACCAAAGTATTTAGAAATGTGATTTCGGTATTGGGGTCATTCGAGGCCATAATATATCATTCCTGGCCATTTCGAGCGAATATTCTGAGTTGTTGACTGCAATAATTCATGTATTCTGCAGAGATACATCTTTACACGTTGGAAGTCATAGAAATATGAATATGATGCTAGAGGTCAGTAGAGGTCATCTGAAGCCTTTTCGGCAATAGTTGCAAGGCACACAGATAATCTCACAAGATCACTGATATATATATATATATATATATACGTAGAAAGTTCTAGAAACTTCATGAGGATATTTGGATAAATAAACTTAAAACTCTCTCCCCTCAAAACTCAATATACTCCTATTCCCCACAACACCTCCAATATATTGTAGACCCCACTCACTATTAATTAATGTTACAAATTTACCTTACCCATTCCTACCTAACTACTCTTTATCTATATCAAGCATTGAGAATTTCACTCGGTCATATTGAAGAGTTATAATACAACGAAACAGCTGCCAGTGGGTGACACAATTAAAAGTTTTATATTTATATATATTTATACATATATATATATATATATATATATATATATATATATATATATATATATATATATATACATATATATATATATCGTCGTCTAGAAAGCTTTACAGTTTTAAATACTAGACACACTAAACACATTGAAAAACATTTTCAAATTTCATGTCACTTCAGTCACTCATTACCCAATATTTGTTAATGTAATTTGTATACTTTTTTCAGTATTTTTCATAAACTTTTTTTATTGAGGTACTAAATGTAAATTTCTCTCTCTCTCTCTTTCTCTCTCTCTCTCTCTCTCTATATATATATATATATTTATATATATATATATATATATATATATATATATATATATACATATATATATATATATACATATATACGTTTACATAAGTGGTGCATATATATTTACATACATATATGACACTGAAGCGCTATAGACTTCTCATGTTGTTTCTATATAATCTAAATCAAAATGTTCAATAAGACACACAATGCATCCATTGAAATCCGAACTCACAATAAGCTGTTAAGGCATATGAAATAATAGGCTATAATACATAACATGAAGGCTTAGATAATGTTGAAAAAGACAGAGTTTGACGGTCATACTTCTCTTGGAGAAAAATGGTTCTTGTTGAATAAAAATGTATCAATCCTTGAAGAGTTATCGAAATTCAACATATAACTGATAAAGATGAGGAAATCACTTCGTAAAGGAATAGGAAAGGATATTGAGAAAGAAATAACCTGCTCAGGAGAGATTTGAAATATAGGACACATTCATTGGCAATTACAGCCTGAATCAGGGAAATTATAAATAATCACGTTTGATAGAGCCCCAAAAATATCAAATGCTACCTGCGTGGGGAAATAAGTGAAACAGTAGATCATATCAATACAGAAATTTGTCTAACAGGAATACGAACGTAAGCACACTTTGATTTGAAAGTCTTATTCATTAGAAATTACAGAAACGACTCCGACTTATACATAAAAACAAACGGTATGAGTAAAAAAGAGTATTCTTTGGATTAGTTAGAGATTCTGAATGATGACTAGATTTATCATTTAGCCGTGGAATTGAAAGAGAGTGAGAAAATATGTATCAAAACTTTTGTGATCAGCTAATAAAATATAGAATATGAAGGTAATCATCGAGACTGTGATATGTAAGAGCACTAGGAACAGTCCCAGAAGGGATTGAAACAGAGAAAGATATTCGGGAAATTACTCTCATTTATTCCCAGTGATGGTCGTAGAAACTACAGGTTTTAAAATTCCTTTATTTCGTTTATGTGATCTAAACTTCAGCTGACCTTGTTGTCTTCCACAGCTGAGAGACGTTTTCCGAATAATGATCAGCATTCAAGTAGAGTGATGCTTGTTTTTTTACCGTTTTTTGACCGTACAATGGACTCTCCAACTGGATAATAACAATTTGCTGTAAAAAAAAATATCTCTTACCCTTCTTTTTAATAATTAGTCTCTTCTACACTTCAAATAGGTTTGGGATACGTTTTTTATAAAACTTCAGATAAAATTTATTGGACAGAATCATTTATCCATACTATAAGTCTTATGGTTCTTATATGGATTATCAAGGTCATCAATTATCGGAAAGATGGTTGGTATAGAGTTTACAGTGGAAAAAAATGGGCGTCTATAGCGTTTGTAGGCCCACGTGGAAGTCATGCGCGCCAAGTATGAATGTGAACGCAGATATAAGACAGAGTGAAAAAGATACATGCAAGGATGTAAATGAGTAAATAAAAGGTACATTTAATTCATAACCTTTATGATAAATAAAGAATAAAATGAAATATATGTTATCGAAACATTAATATAATCGATCGTGTAAAAAGAAGAGAAGATGTCTGTTGGGTTTAGAGGGTTATTCCTATATGTAAAAATGAAATATACGAAGGAATAGGTATCCATAGGACACGTGGCATAACGGGTTTAATGTCGTTTGGTTTATCAATCGAATGGAGCCTGATAAGTCATGTCCGTTAGATAGATAATAAAATGGCGGTTAGTTCAGATTAGGTGCAAGAAGGAGCTAAAAGGGGTGAAATAATAAGCGTAGCGTTTGCGTTGTCGCCAAAAACAGTAGTTGCAGAATATGCATTTAGTAGTGTATGTATATTCCTTATATTGTGTGGGAAAGAGTAGGAAATAGCTGTTGGTGAGTTGTGGCGAGAAGATGTACTCGTAGACAAAAAATTTTGCTTCTACGTGGTTTGGTGTTAGCGGCGACGTCGGTGGAAATGTTGATGAAGGAAGGGAGACGTGTAGAGAACATGCATTCCAAGTACAATTCTGAATGCAGATATTAAATGAAACAAAAAGACACATACAAATATTTTGATGTGGAAAATGAGACAAGACAAGTGACAAGACAATCTATATAGTCACGGTCAAAGAAGAAACTACGCCGGCTGAGAGTTTAGAAAGGGGTTAAGGAAGATAACCAGCTCGAGATAACGGGGCGAAATAAGCCATTGACCATATATGTTAGAAAGAAAGGAAGATAACCAGCTGGAAAGCCGGGACAAAAAAGTGATCGACTTTGTGTGTTCAGGGTTTTTATTGGGGGTCGTCGAAGGAAGTGACATTTTAGATACCTAGCTAGAACAAGAGTTACGTATCTAATTCTTGGCTAAAAAATGAAGGGGTCACCAGGCTAGCTATAGAGTTCATGCGAATTCTCACATCGAGGAAGGTAAGTGACACGACGATATATATATATATATATATATATATATATATATATATATATAGTTACGTTCAGAGAATAAAACTACGCTGGCTGCGAATCTAGAGTGAAGTAAACGAAAAAGGTAACTGGCTCAAAACCCGAGGCAACAAAGGTATTATATATTATATATTTGAACACTTGTGTTCCGGGGTTTTATAGGGAGTCATCGGAGGAAGTAAAGTTTTTTTAAATTTAGCTAAAAGAAAGGTTTCGTATCAAATTCCAGGGTAAAATATAGAGGGCATCACAATACCATTAATGGCTTTTCAACTAAGTGGTGAACAAAGCAAAGCCTTAAAGTAAGTGATATATATAAATATATATATATATATATATATATAGAGAGAGAGAGAGAGAGAGAGAGAGATTCTGAAAATATCTTCTAAATAAATATATCAGTAAATCTTTCACAGGAATAACTAGTACTTTCTCCAAATGAAGGTTATTCGTTCAATATCGGCAGAAGAGTTCCTCAAATCTCTCAACACGCAACCTTTCACAGGAATTTCCGACGAGAAAGATGTCACAATATCTGTCAAGCAAAACATGGTAATCTCTTCGTGGAGGCATGACGAATGTCCTTCTCTTCATAAAAAAAAGCTTTAATGTAAAACGTTCAGTTGAAAAATAATCTATGAATATTGAGTCAAGATCACTGACAAGTAAACGAAGGATTACGCCCACTTCTCTTTGTTGCAATGAAGGAAATTGTTTTCTTTGACAGACAACCGACAACAAAAACGAACAGAACGTTTTGACAATTCTATCCATAGAACAAAACAACATCGGAAGGAGAAAAAACTCAGGTGTTCTTTTGCAAATTGCGCTTATAAAAATGATTTCTTGTTTCCGGTCCACAGAAGAGCGATCATCTATTCTTGATTAAATTCTATTGTTGCATAAAGGAAGGTTGATTTTATGCATAAAGATCCTGGAAAAAAAAAAAATATATATATATATATATATATGTGTGTGTGTGTGTGTGTGTGTGTACGTGTGTGTGTGTGTGTGTGTTTGTGTGTGTGTGTGTGTGTGTGTGTGAGGGAGAGAGAAAGTGTATGTGTAAGTCAAAAAGTATTGCTACAAAATCATAGGAACCTTTATTAGATAATATATAAACATTCTAGAAAATAAAATGAATGTGTGTAGCTATATATCCTACATCTATGTCGTTGCATATCTGGAGGTGGTTCTTCACGGCTGTATAAATCGAATTGATAGAGGGTGATCTTTCTTTTCCTACTAATACTTTTGCGAAGACAATTCAATGAACCCGATTTATTGCCTTCTACATATAAGTCAATATAAAGCATTTTGTGATGATAAATTATGAAATCGCCTCGTGAAGATTTGCAATTGTTTATACAAGAATTAATTTTGCTCTTTGATAAATACAGTAACTTTGTGTCCTATGTTTTATGTTTGCATAAAAGGATACCATAAATACACAGACTAAAACCAGCAGACACAATGCTGAATACAACGAAATCTCCTAGTAACGGCATGTGCATTTTCATGGCACTATCTTTTTATTATATCGCAAGCCTATTGTCTATGAGTTCATTCATTTTATTTGCAGATGTATAACCCAAATATGTGGCATCAGACAGTAAAGAGGAAATAAAATTCACCCGTTATAACAGTGAATTCGTTATAAAAACACTATTAATTCTTTGAAGATGCTGTAATAACGGAAGTCTACTGTATGCAAAAGTAAGTCTTTAGGGAAAATGAATATTTAAATATCTATAGGGTGCATTTTGTTGACGGCAGAGAATTTGATTTATCTCTAAAGTCCTCGGTTTCAATTTCAAATCTTGTTTTGTGATTTTCTCTTAATGTTGGCCTCGAAATAATCAACTGAAATGAATTCCATCCCGATGACTTTTTAGTCCATCTGGAACATAACGCTTCTTTTTAAACTACAAGACGTCTTCATTCTCTTTATTGTCTGGAATGTTTCGAATCGAGAGCACGTCTGGTGAAGAAAAAATTCTTTTTTTCACGTTAGGAGTTTCACGCATTGAGGCAAATTTGTCAAATCCCAGCGGCAATTGATCTTGTATATCTCATTAATTTTCCTGATTTTATAGCACGATTATGCACTCAAACGCCGGCTCTGATTCTATATTATATATCCTGGTATCAACCAAGATATTGATTAAATCTGAAAAATAAAACATGATGTTTAAGGTTGCAAGAAAATATAAAGACAAATTCCCCGTGACTGAGATAATCATAAATAATTTTATTTATTGATAAGCTAATGATAATAATCTAATAAGGACGTTTGGAACAGTAACACTTTTGCAGTTGTCACACTGAATAGCAACACTATCACGATTCCAACTTTTGATCTTTTAACAAGATCTTTTAACGCTTCTAAATGCAGTAGAGTCTCGATTTATGTTTTTCACAGAATTTGAAGATCTTGAGGTTGTCCTCAAGATAGCGTACTTAAACTCTTATAAGCAACGCCTTCGTATAAGTCTCTCTTATAGAAAAAAATTATTTTATGGTTACAGTTATTTTTTGTTCTAACTCATTCTGTTTTTGTTTTTTTTTCATTTTCAATTATCTTTCTCTCTGAAGTCGATCCAGGTTATAAATCTATTCAAGTGGTTTTAGTATTGACTGCTTTTTACTCCTCTCTCTTATCAACTGTACTTGCGTTTTTCTTCTTCTAAACTTTTCCACAACAATTGAACAACGCTAAAGCTATCATCCAACCGATCATTCCTTGCAGCATTCTGAGGAATAACGTTATCAAAATCTTTGCTATTATTATCCTTATTATATTGCACCATCAACAGAACTATAATTTCTCTGATCATCGGTGCGTTTGATAGAGACGTTGGTAGCAATTTTGACTCCATCGCTTGAAGACAATTTTCGATTTCAAGTAATAGAGAAAATGAAATTGTTGAATATATCTTACGTGTATCTGCCCACCACAATTATCTGTATGACAAACTTAACTAACCACAAATCTAAGGAAAGCTGAAAAACATTAATTCAAGTATTATCATAATAAAAGACTTAGTGGCCAAGTGGTTGATAATACAGTGATCAATATCTTTACCTGTCACGAAGAAGACTGTTCTTTGATTTACCCTAGGTGAGGTGTAATTACTTTTTGAGCTTTATTTCTCATACATGTATAAAAAAGAAAATAAGTTAAATCACTAATGCTGCAAAAAGTTTCTGTTCATAACGTAAATTTAAAAAAAAAACAAAAACGAAAAGCTGATCCTCTTTATCTGAATTTGAAGTGTGTTATCCTGACCGATGGTAATCATTACAAGATTAAATAAAGCTTAAGATTGTTGCATGCTGACTCAGTTTACCGCTGATAGAAAGAGAAGCGGGTGATACAATAGTTATATAGGGTGTCTCAAAGGTCTCTACATTTTTCTCCAAAACAGACGAAAACCTTTGAAAATTGGTACACATAAACTAGGATGTTTGAGAATTCTGTTATTCAAATTATGTAATGTTCAAATAATAATTACCCACGGGTAGGCTTCTCTATGTAAGCCAGCTTCTTTATAGCACTTCAGTTGAACCAGCAATTAATACAAGCATTCTCGACATCAGCAAGGATTTCAAGTGGGGTGTTTGCTGACTTCAAGAAGGCTTTCGAATGAAACGTCCGAAGTCATTGATGCTATCATAAAACGAGGCGTAGACCCTGTATATATCAGAGCTTTGCAACATATCTCGATTTTATGAGGGTATCCTAATCTTGTTGCACAAGCTTCGCTCTTGGTGTAGCTCCTTCCCAACTTTATATAGCACTAACCCTCTCCCTTGCCATGGTACGATTTTGAAAAAGAAGTGAAAAAATACTGGTTTTCCAGCTGTACCCAGTAAAGAAAATGTCTATCCACATCATGTATTTCCAGAGACAGTTATTGAGAATCATGTGACTGCGAGCCTATTCGGATCTCCAGTATTCTCACTGACTTCAACGGCGTTGTGGTGAACATCTTCTCAACCTCCTGCGTCTCCAATTCTTTTTAACCTTTTCCAATATTTTGTGGAACGTATTCGGTGCTTCAGTAATTATGTGCATAGTCACTTACAACTTAAGATTTGTCTTTCAATGTGTTTGCTTATGATAAATGATACAGATAAAATCTACAAGTAAGCATCAAACCATTGGTCCTGATTGATTTTTTTTCAGAATTTTTGGCGGTGTTTATCAATGGAGGGTGAAACTAGTTCGCTCGCAATAACCTACTGCATCATAAGTATTTTTTTATGTTAATTCTAAGGTCGTGTTAGAATCATAGAAATTAGAAACAAAACCTGTAATTCTCTCATCTCAATTTCAATAAATATTCCTAATGAGAACAATTGCAATAATGATCATTTAAACAAATATGATAATTATAATCCGAATGAGAGTTTATTCACCACATAATGGGTGTAAAAAGTAACACCGTAGTGATGATCTTATGTGAGCTTTACAAATAATCCTGAGGAATTTCACCATAAAACAACTAAAACCATGTTTATGGGACTGAAACATAGAACTCAACCAGGAGATTGGCACTCAAACTTAGAACCACGCAACACATATGGGAGAAACATGGTAAACATCATGTGGAGAGGTCATAAGACAACGCATTACATTACAAAGGTAAGAAATGTTGAAAACCATTAAAAAGCCAAAATGGCAATGGGCAGGCCATGTTCAAAGAACCATTGGACACGATGACTCATGGCATGGATCCCCCGACATCATATACCAAGTTATGGCCGGCAAAAAATAAGATGGCGTGATGATTCAGACGAGTTAAAAAAGGTATTGACATAGTGACACTCTGGAGCGAGAAAACTGGCGATTCTTGGGGAAGCTCTATGTCTAACAATAGGCTGATGATCATCATGATGATCGTTATGATGATTTTCCCATAAACCCTGCTTTTGTACGTGTCTAGGAAAGAGAATATTAGATCACTGGAAACTCAACTAAAATCCTTTTCGTCATTCTTTCTCTAGATAAAAGATAAAGTTATAAACCCTGAGGACACTATGGCCTTTTCATTTTGAATTACAGTCTTTGGAGATTGCAACTTTTAATTCGCGTTTTTTGTTGTTTTTTTTTTCTTTTTTTTCTTTCATTTCACTAATATAATTAAATATGGCGACCAAAAGAAGCTGTTTCCCGCCCAATTTCCCTCTTAAGGCTTGGAATTAAGTACGTTGATTCCTGGGGGTAATCTCATATGATTGGTCTTATTGAGGTGACTACTCATCTGCCCATGCGAAATCGGCTCAATTACTCTGCGACTGATTTTCTTGAATAATATTGACATGAGGTATCATAGGTTTTTTTCTTATCTCACCGATATTATGCATTCCTACATGTATGTGCGTGTGTGTATACATGTATCCATATGTGGATATATCCATTTATATATCTGTAAATAATCAAGCAAATTAATTACTGTCAATGACTCACTCGTGTGCAGGTATCCGTTGCATAGATGTAAGATAATCCGACAGAATGGTGGTAATAATTTGACAATATGGAAGTCAGAGGTGTGAGGAAAGGTGCATTAAATCACAAAAATGTTATCATAAAGATAAGGCCTAAAGAATGATAAGGCTTAAAGAAAGAAGAAAACACACATAGACAAACATACTAATCAATAGTCACATACACACACAAACAAACTGATCCATTAGGAATGATCGCGCCCATGCACTGATATAAACACAAACACAACCAAAGGAAAGAAGAAATCACTCATAGACAGAAAAGAAGAATTCACACATCATTCCACACTTCCCTGGGGCCAAAGCACAAGCATATCTTCGAATTCATCAGGTTCCCTACCGTGTACAGAAAATACCTCAGCGTGACCTCATCCTACTCACATCCTGGCCCACTTATACCCTTCCTCCTTCCTCATGCCATGTTTTTCTCAGTTTAGTCTATTATCTGGACATGTGAGAACTGCATCTGCAACAGTTTTTAATTCGGTGTAATGCATCGATCTTCATAAGCCTTATATTCATGATTTTTTAGATGCAATTTTTCTCGAACCTTCAACTTCCACAGAGTAGAGTCAGATTACTACCACTATACATACGTAGACACTTCTATTTGTTCTTGCAAGGATATACATAAATGTAAGCAAACATCTATGCGCATATGAATTGATAGATAATTAGTCTAGTTTAGTCTTAGAAAAATGTTAAGGACACAGTGAGGATCGAACCCACTACATTAGTGGTATTTGCTTGCTAACTATAGCTCTACCAGAGGATCCAGATACAGATATCAAATTTATATATGTGTGAAAATGCAAAAAGTATGATATCCAGAGAGCAGACACGGACACTATTGAAATCGATATATTGACAAAATGAGAGAATGAGTAGGTGTGTATTATAGATGAGATGAGTGAAATTAAAAATCGTGCATGTATGAATTTAAGTGTTTGTATAGATTCCTCTCAAAACGAATCGTTTCTCTAAAAGTTGAAATAATCCTTCACTCTTGCTTACTCTATGTAGATACCACAGTTCGTGAGCGTCCGTTGGAGATTGGGTGAACACGGGGTCTGCGCCCCCATTGGATCAAGTCTTTTCACCGTGTGCGAAGGATTTGAAAGTTGGTACCTTTCGGGAATTAAGGGGTCACTATGAATATTGACAGCTAGGAACGTCACAGCTCAAGCGCTCTCTATTCTCTCACCTGACAGTCGACATTCAAATAAATCTTTTAATCTGAAAAATTGGCAGTTGACGTTCATACTACCTCTAAGTTCTGTCGTATAACACAACCTAATGAAATATTTTCATCGTTGCCATGTTGACGTTTATTTCCAACTCAAGTGGGTTTTTTTTGCTTCGTTTTTTTTTTCTTTGTTTCTACTGTTATTGTCTTCTTTTTACACTTTTATTTCAGATTTCAATGATATTTCTAGTTGCATATGTCTTGCTTGTAATTGATTTCTCAAATAACCGAATTAATTATTCTTCGTCTGACCACTCAAAATTGGTAACAGATAATAATGCATGTATTCTCTTGGTGAAATTCGGTCGTTAAAGGCCAATGTTATCCACCACCAGTTTTACAACTAAAAATCCTCATTGCTTTGTTTGTACAATCTTTCTTTACTCAGTTATTATGCATCAAATCTTTTGGCTTTTGAACTTTCATTGATGTACAATTACCTTTCACAATTCAGAGCAGTTTATATCATTATTTCATGTTTGAAAAAATATCATTATTATTATTATTATTATCATTATTATTATTATTATCATTATTATTATTATTATTATTATTATTATTATTTGGAATCTCACACCAGTTGCCTGGCGGTAACCGCTTGAGTTTGAGTGACAGCAAGTCTCCTCAAGTCTCCAGCCCTCCTCCTCTAGTACTCATAGGTCGCAGTAATTCTGCGATTTACAGTTTCACACCGGTTGCCAAGTGGTTATCACTGAAGGCTGAGTGACAATAAGTCTCCTCAGGTCTTCAGCTAACGTCTCCTCCCTTTTTCACCTATTATTTCAGGGCTAAAATTCGTTGCAGTATCTATATCTCTAGCACCTTCATCAGTATCCGTGCAGTTCCCAGTAGTGCTGTGGTCTGTACGGTCTCTATCCTTCCCCTAATCCCGATCTCCTCCAGTCTCTCCCTCAGCGTTTTGGGGACAGTTCCTAGTGCGCCCACTATGACCGGTACTACCCTGGTTTTCATGTTCCACATTTTCCTTAACTCCCTTGCTAGGTCCTGGTATTTTTCCCTTTTTTCACCCTCCTTCTTTTTTACTTTATGGTCTGCAGGTACAGCAACGTCTACTATTTGGCAGGCCTTCCTTTTTTTGTCTACTATTACTAAGTCCGGTCTTCTTGCCTGGATGAGGTGGTCAGTTTGGATGTCAAAGTCCCAGAGTAGTTTGTGGTTGTCATTCTCCAAAACTGCCTCTGGCTTGTGCTGATACCACTTTTCCACATGGTTGAATCCCATTTGTTTGCTTAGTTCCCAGCGTATCATCGTTGCTACTCTATCGTGTCTATGCTTATACTCCTTCTGGGCGAGTTGACTACATTCACTAGTTATGTGGTTCACATGCGGCATTTGCTGTTTTTCTGTGTTCTGTCGATTTTTGTTTTGGGCTGCCATGATGAGCGATTCAGTTTCTCTCTTAAGGTTTTCTTTTCGTAACCACGTCCATGATTTCTCGTCTGCTACATCTTGTATCTGCCTTTTAAACTCGCCATACAATTTCTTCTCTTCCCATCTTTATTTTCTTGTTTGCTGTACTGTTCCATTGTTTTCTACTCTGTTGTTTGTTGCACTATCTCTCGCACTCTTTATGATTTCTACACTATTCGTTTGCACATACCTTTCTAGGACTACTTTAGCTCTCTGGACACAGTCTTCTATGCTGATGAGCCCCCTGCCACCATTATTATTATTATTATTATTATTATTATTATTATTATTATTATTATTATTATTGTTGTTGTTGTTGCTGTTGTTTCATTTCTATTCGTTTCTTCGGCTTTTGGCTGTCACTGTAATAATGTGCTACTCAAAGTGAAATACGCATATCAGAGGACGGCACAGGAACCATAGTCTGTCAGTACTCAGCCGACGAAAGATGGAAGATGATTTGGGGAACATCTCACGCTAATTTTTGGATAAAAATGAAAGCTGATATTCGGCTGAAATTGCTTTGAAAGCCCTTCTAGCATTCCCTTCAACATATCTCAGCGAGACTGGCTTCTCAGAGTCATTAAGATAAAATACAGGAATACAATAGATATTCATTCTCAACTGCGAATGGCATTGCCGTTTTTTATTTGATTATAAGCTATTTCAGTGCAATAAACAGATTAAGATCAAATAAAATTTTTCATGACGTTTCTGCTTAAGCCATTACTCCTGTATAAGCTACTTTTATGAATATATGCCTCTCTCTCACTCTCTCTCTCTCTCTCTCACACACACACACACACATACACGGAGGAACAGGAAACACGCAAAGAGAAAGAGAAGGTATGGGAGAAGTACACGTTTATCTAAACAATAAAGACCTGCTTTCTGAGCATGTGATTAAATTTGTGGCATAGGAAGCACACTCACCCTTCCTGGAGGCAAAAGTTGAACTTCAGGAATTGAGGATTTGTGTCACACTCTGGTTGGTCAATTGTGGTGCTGAATCCCGAAAGTTTGAACCAATTCAGGAAGTACATTCCGGAATCAGTAATCAGAGCCCGTTAGCGGCAACAGGAAGTGGGATTTTAACTTTATAGTTTCTCCAAGCGGTCTGTAAGAAGGAATTATTTTGTTTACAGAATATTAAAACGGAATTTCATCCCTTTTCGAACGATGCACAGTTTTGTTTTGTTTTAAATTACAAATTCCATGTCTTGGAATTCTACACATCATGTGTTGTTCTTTGATGATACCGTTTCTGATCGAGCACTCACCTTCGAGCACTCACTGTAAAATTTGTATTGACAAAATTCCTTCGACAGAGAGCACTTCATAAAAACCTGGTGGGATACTAAATTTGAACGATAATTACAGACGATTATCATTTAATTTTATTTTGAAATTTTTTAGATCATTCGTATGATCAGATATTCTTTGAATCTTCATTCACTTTACACACATACGCACACATACATATATATATATAAATATAGTCTAGGAAGCTGTACAGCTTAAAACAACTTTTCAAAAATCTTTTTGAGTCACTTGAAATATATATATATATATATTGATATGTGTATAGGTAAAAGTTAGAAAATAGAAAAATATGAATCATCTACCTAAGAGATGAAAAAACTGGCAAATATGAGAATAACCAAATTGAGTCTCGAGAGTGGAGCGATCTCAAAATAACTCGGTAATGTAAACCAAACTGGAAAGAATTTAAACTACTGCAGACTAAATAGAGTGATGATTATTCAGGAAAGAAATGGAAGTCTAATGGGACTTGGTATCACTTTGACATCCAATTCTACCCTCCTGACAAATCTAGCGCTAACAGAGGTAATAACAATGCAGCTACGTGACTCTCAGTGGATGCTTTCATTAATTGAGAATTGTGCAAACGATCTAAATACAAGAATATACTGTTGGACTTTAAGATCAAGTTGATCACTAAATCTAGGATAGGGCACCAAATATAATAATCCTAATGAAAAGAACAGAAAATTTGTCCAATAGTTGATGTGGCAGTGTCAGCAGACTACCGAATAAAACTGAAAGGATATGAGAAGGAAGATAAATGACATAATCTTGACCAAAACCTGAGAAAAGTATGGAATATAAAGGTAACAAAAGACTGGAAGAAAATGAAATTCGAAGAAGAATTGAAACAATTCAAATTACGGCCGTCTCAAAATCAACAAGTATATTCTGTAAGGATTTAGGGAGGTTTATGATCAGTTCATTCTCTGTTATCAGGGGCAAAGATCAATAACAATAACGATGATATTTCATTCCCAATCCTAAAAAATATGTTTCCAATAAATATTAACAAGCATTCATATTGTACATTTGATGAATTATTCAGTGTTAAATTGCTTGTCAGTCCCTGACGAATGATTTGAGACATAATGATTTTTTACTCCGATCAGCAAGCCAATAAGGAAGAAGCACCAATGCAGTTCTATTACACAAAAATAATATTAAATGAGTCCGCTTCGGCATGGTTACAATTCCAATTTCCTCCTGATTATCATCAAGAAATTGAGGCAGTTGAAGCCAGTATTTCGTACAGGGACACACTTTCTTCCCCGTGCTCGATTATACTGTGTTCTTTTGGTTCTTGATAATTATTCTTGAATAAATCGTTTCATCATTGTTTAATTTTCATCTGTTTTTGTGGTGGATTTCATTTTAGGAGACTGGGTTCCTCAGAAATTCTTTCTCGGACACACACAAACATACACACACGTACATATATATATATATATATATATATATATATATATATATATATACGTGTGTGTGTGTGTGTTGGGGCTTGTGTTTATTTCAGTGTATAACTTTCAATCCAAGTAATAATATTCACCTCTGAATTAATTGTATCGTCAAGGTAAAATATGTTGGAAAATAAATATTTGTTGTGTAAAATAAATGCATTTTCATTATCAGGCTGCAGACTTATTGATACACCAATGAATGAATATGAATATATCAATGTGTGAGTGTATGTACGTCTGTGTATGTGAGTGGGCGTATGTTATGGAGTCCTTTGCAATGTCCCCAGACCTATCATTCCTTGTGATCGTAGACACAAAAGCATAAAGGAAGCATAAATGTTTGTACAATTTCATACATTCAACTAAGTAAAAAGAATAACAGAATAACAAAGATAAGCGTTTAAAACGCGAAGCTCAAAAGAAACTATTAGTCAATAGAATCATTTGAAAGGGTGTGAAAAAAATTATGCGTTTATGTGATTTATCTCTAGGATATTCAAAAAATGTTTCTTTCTGTGATTTTCATGCTGGCACAACCTACCAATAACATTGCTATCACTCACCGCCGTGAAAAGCTGGGGTTTTTTAATGTTTTAACCCAGAGGAACCTATCATGAGACTGATGATATTATTTTAGTCTGATACCAAATGCAACTTTCGGTTCCCACATACCTATCGATGGTTGGCTTAAGCCTATAACTCATGGTTTTAATTGTCCAGTTTCACCAAGATAGTCCTTATTCAAATAGGAACTCTAAAGGGAGTATTGCTTTTGCTTCCTTATGCTGCAGCTGAATATGTAGGACTACCGAAGAACTTGGATTTTGTGAGGCTCGGGTATGGGGATGAAATGGACAAATCAAATAGAGGATCATGCATTCATTCAGGCATCCATTTTCCTTCCTTGTTTCTTTCTGTGTCATTTTCCAGTGCAAATGTACTGATAAACACATCACTTCCCATGTGTGTTGTAGAATTGTTCCATTTGTTTAATACTTTTTTCATTTAGTTGATGTGGAAATTCGGAAAGCTCGATTTGCATTCATATGATCGGAAATATAGCACGTAGCACTTATTGATACATGATAGGAGCTTCAATCAATCTATTGATCGCTGGAATATAACTAAGTAAACCCAGATGAATTATTTTTAAGTGTTTTCACTAGATTCAAGCAAACAATTTTAGAAGTATCAAAACAGTATAAACTTATTCATGTTCCTATTTTTCTGAGCCTGCAAAATATTTGTAAAACGAATGTATTTAGTGAACTCCGTTTTTTCTTGAATTTTTCTCCTGTCCCAGAAATTTAGGGTTGGCAAAAAATCTCTTCTTTAGTTTTTTAATCTATTCATCTTCAATTTTTTGAATATTCAAAAAAAAAAATAAACTGTAAAATTCATGTCTAGTCAAATTTCAGGTATGGCTGCTTCACTTTCCTTCGTTCGCAGAATAAAAGGAAAGAACAATATTAAAGAAAATTTGTTCTTTTTAAGAAAATAAATATCTTATCCCTCAGGAAATTGTATCTTGAGATTCCTACAATTATTCTATTTTATTTATTTTAATTCTAAAATATTTTTATCGCAATATTTCGACGTATACTTCAAAAATGAACTGAACGTAGACAACATGAGTGTGGAAGGAGCTAAACTTTCATGAACACTGGAGGAAGAGAAGCGTATCTTCGAATAGAGGTAAATAGTAACAAGTACAGAACTAAAATTCATATATACATCTCTGATCAACAGTGAATTTCATTATCACAAAAATATTTTCAGATCGAGGCAAGTAGACCTCTGTACAAAGTGAATATCTCAATCAGAATTGTTTTTGAATAGCCATCAATTTCCGATTTTCTTCCTCAAATAACTTTTGTATTCTTTCGTTTCCTCAGTCTGTCTCGTTTTCGACGGTGTTTTTTTTTATCTGCGATTAAATAAATACCATTATTTTATTCAATTTTGAATGTTTTTTAGTTTACTTTACAGTGATTCGAATCCCACGAGCAAGGATTTTCATCAAGATACGGAAGGGTACATTCAGTCAAATAGAATCAAAATTCGGAATTCTACTTTCAAATGTAAAACATGATCCAGTCGACATTAGGCACAAGGAAGTTGGCGATTATTCGATTTTCATTTAAATCTCTGCGTCATAAGTGACAGTGGCCGTGGAAATCAACCTAAGAATAATAGTTAGATGCACATGGTTCATTATAACTGAGTGATCAGAAGAAAGCCGTTTGATATCCAACAGAAAAAAAAAACAATGGGCAAGTGAGATGCTGAACATCTTTTCAGATCAGTCCTAGTTTAATGAATTATCAAACAGCAGGCAAGCGTGTAGTTTGGTTGAGCCACCTGCAGCCCGCTATTAACAACAGCAGATTCCCGATTATGATGTTAAAAGTAAATTGAAGCAGTTCTCATTCAAAATTTATCGAATGCAGGGAGAATATTAGTTTAGAAAAAATGTATATCCATTCTGCTGGGGGACAAAAAACAGCACCCTTTCAATGAAGCGTGGAGTTCTATAGCATATTAAAAAAGACAACTTTAGAACTACACGTCCAAAAAAAGAATTTAGGTACTCTAAGTCAATACACTGATATAAATCCTGCACATCTGTAACATTTTGAATCTCATCAAAAATGGTCAGCGGTGTTCAAATATATATATATATATATATATATATATATATATATATATATATATATATATATATATATATATATATATATATATACGTGCGAAATCGAACCTGACAGAATACAAGATGGAAACGAACGAGACAAATTCAGAAGGTACAGGCTCTGCATCGCCCATGATAGAGAGATCGAGCGAATCCTGGGGAAGTTCTATGTCCAACTACGGGCGATAAAAGACTGATGATGATGATGATATATATATATATATATATATATATATATATATATATATATATATATATATGTTCAGTATCCTTATTAGCATCATCCATATAATCATTCTGCTCCATTCATCAAACCTTCATCTTCGCCTGGTCCCCAAACGCACCAGATCTTACCAGCGTCCATGTCAACAAAAGCCCTTTTCTTTTCACATTCTTTTCTCTTGTTACTTTTCTCATGATCTTCTGCCCTCTCAAAACGCATCTTCCTTCTTTCCAGTTTCATTTACAAAAGTTTGTTCTTCCTTCTCGTTAGTTTCTCCCTTCTTTTTTATCCGTATTCTTTCGCTTCCTGTCAATTTCCGTAACATTCATATTTTAGACAATTTATTTTCGTCCATTTTTGTCTCTCAATTCATTTTTTTCTTTCTGGTTCATAGTTTTGCAATATTTTCAGTCTTATATTTTCCTTTTGGTGTCGTCTTTTCTCCTTTTCTGCGCATTCTATTCATGTTTTCTGTTTGTTTTCAGGCGGCATTTCTTTCATTTTGTCCCTTTCATCTCGACATATGCCGACTTTTCACGCACATTTTCTTTTCTTTACGCCTTTTTTGGCATCCGTCACAAGTGTCACAAATGCACCGGGAGTCCTTTTGTTATTGCATTTACACTTATATGGGTGTAAATATGAAAATATGTGCAAGTTTATAAATATATGAATACGTAGAGGTAGACATACATGTACACACTCAAGTAGGCACTCATCTTTTTTTAATGACTATATATGACTATATATCTGTATATTTTATATGAATTCATGTGTGTATGTATGTGTGTAAGCGTGTGCATGCATGTCTTTTCATTTATGTATCTAATTTATGTATGTGCATTCATATATATATATATATATATATATATATATACTCAAGAGATGTACATTTTGGTTCGGCAGAATGAATTGTGAATCGTGTTATATTACATAGAAACTTATCTGAAATGATTTCCCGGCGTGACACGGTTAGTACATCATTCAATTTAGACAACGTAAATAGAATAAACAATTAAAGAAAATGGGGCTGCAGCAGGAATCGAACCCGCCACCGATACGTAGCCACTTCAACACAGTGATACACTTACCATAATGCTAAACAGCCTGCCGATAATGCAAAGGTCAAGTAACTGCTTTCGACCCAAATTCTCATCTCGTTTATTCTCGGTCTTTTTCGTCTTTTTCAATACGACGGTATATATTTAAAAAATGGACATTTTGGTCCAACAGAATCAATAATGAATTTTATTGTATTATTCAGGAACTTATGTAAAATGATTTCCATTTCTTAAATACATACTGTTGTGTGATTCTTCTCTATACATTTTCAAGCATCCATATGCACACATTTATGTAATTGCCATGACTTACACCCACTGACGACACATTCACCCAAATAGACAAATAAAATCACCCCGACAAACACAGCGCATACACTAACTTCGAACAGAATGACACACATATACAACTGCACATGCATACGCACAGAGATATTATAGCTTCTCACACAAACCCAGCCACACTTTAACCATTACACAACTTGGCCTTCCCATACCAGCACACTTTTACTGTCCGTCGAAGTCGTCCCCGGCGATATATCTTGAATATGAAGAAATAACTTATATTTGTATTTAACTCTGTATCCAGCTCGTCTTTTCTCACCTCCTTTAACATCATCCTTTAAACACCATATATATATATATATGTGTGTGGGTGTGTGCAGATGTGCGTGCGTGTGTGTGCGCATGTGTGTGTATTACTTTTCTAAGTTTGTGCTTTATATTGGGGATAGATCATTTGTGAATTCTTATTCATAGAAAATTCGGTGCTAAGCCGTGACTCCAAGATTCATACCTGTGCAATCGTCATGTACAGTTCTACGATTACACTGGCATTAAATTAGGGGTCACAGCGAATGACTGAACTTTCTATGTACTCACACATACACATATACTCATTAGTTTATATTCGGAGTCCCTGTCTTCCGTGAATAAATACTTTCATTTTCCCTAAAATGTTTCTCTGATAATTGTTTCTTTGATCTGTCTGAGTTTCGATGTTATCATTCACTCCGTTGTGTTATATCAGCAGGCTTGTGTTGATATATCTTGAACGCCTTAAAAAAAGTGCAATTTACCTTATTTCGAGCCATCTTTCATTCAGTTATCTCTCTCTCTCTCTCTATCTCTCTCTCTCTAATCACCGTCTCATTCCTCTTCCATCAGATTTAATTTTTCTTAGTTTCTCAATTTTTCCATTCCACTTTTTTCTCACATAATTGCCGTTTTATATTTCTTCCACTATTTACACTTTTTCCCTCTTCTTTACTTCCATTTTCTTTCTGATATTTACATGTGATATATAAGAATATATATAATACATAAAGATAATATATAAAAGCTCTCTTTTATATCTCTTTCCTCTCAGTGTTCATTTCCCTGTATGTGAATCCCAAACTTCTATACTTTCTCTCGAACATTTCATCATCTCTCTCTCTCTCTCTCTCTCTCTCTCTCTCTCTCTCTCTCTCTCTTCTTTCTACATGATCTTTCTATATAATTTTTTATCTTTTTAACTCTTTTACACCTTTTCTCTCTCTCTCTCTCTCTCTCTCTCTCTCTCTCTCTCTCTCTCTCTCTCTCTCTCTCAAATTCTGTGTTTGCACATGCGCGTGCGTGAGTGTATCTCATCTACTATTAATTTTTCGGCTCCAGCTAAGTTTATCTCTGAAACAGACTTCGGCTGTTTTATTTATCTATTTATGTTTTTACTTCTACTCTCACTTTTTTAAATTTTATTATTTGTGTTTGTACATTTTGCCTCTACTTGTATGATAATATCCAATGGCATCATTCTGTGAATCAATTTATATATCTATGTTGTTTTGGTATTTCTTGGAGCCTCGCCTCTCCTTCTTGAAACATTTGCCAACAGGAAAGTGAGTGGCTAATTTGTTTGGCTGTCTGAGAAAATTTTAGAATGGAGAAAGAGGAGGTGGCTGGTCGACAGTAGCTGAAGACGACCCAAAGGCTTCTCTTTCTTTCTGCTAAAATCCTTTCGTATAGATAGGGACACAACCTCTATCCCGGGTGCAATGAACATTTATCCTCAATCCTACTCTTTTAGCAGAAGGGCATTGGGTACCTTTTTCGAGTCTTTGGTATGACTCTGACAGAGATTGATACCTGCTTGTTCTCAGCGCCTGATATTAGCGGTGGATCACGTTGCAGATCATATGATAGATATTCATTTTAATATTAAGTAAGTAATAAGTAATTCAGTAAGTATAGAACTCAGTAAGAATTGCTAGTAAGACAAAGCGTCTGGGCAAAGTTCCATATAAAGGAAAAAACGGCGTAAACAACATAAATACTGCAAACATACATACATATACTCTGCCATAGGAATAGAGCACTCTGGTGGATGGGAAATTTATCTGTAAATAATTATATCGCTTAAATTCAGCTGTACTGACCGTCCAGCTCCCAAGTAGGATATCGGCCTCCCAGTCTGAAGCCAAGGTTTCAATCCTACCTCGTGGTACTGGATGGGATAATGGAAAGTCAACAGCCACACTGAAGAGATGTAATACATCGAAACAGCTGTCTGTGGATGACACAATATATATATATATATATATATATATATATATATATATATATATATATATATATATATATATCTCGCTCAGCTTAGACAGCGTTGACAGAACAAGCAATTAAAGAAAACGGTTGATACTGTGGTTAACGAACCTCCGACCGATGAGATATCCGCTTTATATTTATATAAATACTTTTATACTTTTTTTTGAATGAGCAGGATCATTTTTTATTGTTATTACTTGATAAACGATGCCCCAACTTGAGGTTCATTGGCTCCGTACTTGCAATTAAGACATAAATTGATACCTCACATCTACACATTGCACTCAAATTCCCTCTGATTTAGTTTTTGCAGATAGTGAATAGGATAGGCAGAATTTCTTCCGAAATAGTCCAATTAAATGCAGCATTTACTTTATCATCTATCAATTTATTTATTTAGATTGGATGGATTGTTACAAATCATTATTATCAATTGACTACTATTTTCTGTCATCATAATTATCATTATGATAGTTACTTTTTATCTTAACTCAAAGAAAGTGTTATAGTTACGATAAAAAGCAATAGAAAAATTATTAAGGTGATTAGTTGTCGAAATTCTACAATAATACGGCTGTGTTTGTATAATAACAAGATTGCAAGTATACATGCGAGAGTAAGATGTTAAAATCTCTGAACATTTCAGTAGTTGCATTAAACATATAGTTTTACAGTGAGTGCAGTAATATTCAACAAATTTGTGATGCTGAACATAAATACTGTGAAGAGTTTAATTCTCACTAGGTGTCCTACTTCTGTGAACTTGTGTCAAACTGGCTGTAGATACACTGTAAATACTGAAGCAGAATATGCTTATCATTACAAAATTAAGTCTAGTTTGACAGAAGGCCTCGGCAGTGGGGCTCCCAATGAGGATCGATCTTATTACACAAGCAATGGTCAGCATCACAAGCGTGTCAACAATTATTACACTGATTATGAAAATATGAATTTCTGGAATCTCTGAAATGTTCAGGGATTTTCAAAAATTGCAAGAGATTTCCAGAAAAGACAAGTTTCACGATCTTATTTTAATATATATTTTCAATAGAAGTGGTTGTGCACTATCGTGTGTGTATAGCCGAGTATATTTCAGGCGTATATTGCTCGCCAGGATGAACGAGGTGGCATGTGGTGACACTTATCTCACAACATGTGTTCAACCTCTAGCAACCTGTTGGCCTGATCAATCGATACGGAGCTATAACATGTAATTATCATATGGCCTTCTTTGATATTTGATAGTTCCTCTCACATTTGTTTCGTATAATACTATGTTTTTGAAATAAAAATACAAATACCATTTTTTAAACTGCGTTGTCGAGTTCATTTGTTATAAAACAAATTATACCGGATAAAACAAATATTCAAAATTCATGAAGATGGGTATAAGATCATTGCATGGGAAATATCTTCTTCAATATCACTCAAGCGTAAAAAGAGAGGACTATAACAACTGATGTGCGTCGTTTTATGTAAAGAGTAAGTGGGGGAGGAGAGAGCAAATAAAGGCTAGAATATAATTGAACTTGAAAATATACTAATGTCAAGATCAGTTTACTCACGCCATCAAAAGTATGACGGCAGTATTTAATTCATTCTGCGATTGCATTGTACTTGGAAAATATCAAAAAGATTATGGTGTCCTGCATTTTCTATTTAATGTTCAGGCAAAATGAACCCGAACTGGAAAGCCATTTGCAAAAGGAAAAAAAAATAGATGAATAAAGAAGACAACTGTTTTATTAGTTTTTAATAGTCAGCTCACTTGACAAATGTTACCGACAGAAAATATTGACACACGCGTAGCGTATTACACAAATAAATAATCATTTAAAGTGATTTCAACAATTTGATTTAACCTGCATCTTCTACTTCTACCATAAATAAGAATCTGATTTAAAAACTCAGTTCATTGTAAACAATTTACATCCTTAAAGAGACTGTGCTTTGATTGTTATCCTTTTTAAGTTTACATAATAGAAATTTGCTGAATTAACGAAGCTTTGACAAAACGTCACACTCCTAGATAATCCACTAAGAATAGAACTCAGTAACAATTGCCCGCAAGACAAAACGTCTGATCGTACTTCCACAGTGAGCTCAGTGAATCCATATAATAACCACACATAATTTTATAGAAATTACCTTTGTCACGCTTAAGGTCACATTTGTAGACCACTCACTGAAGAGAACGTTCACAACAGAAATGGTCAGCTCTTTCTCCATAGGATAATTTGTAGAATAACTAGTTCATCCATGCTGTCAAAAGATGACGGAAGTATTTTGATAATTCTTCGTATGCACTGCACTGAAAAAATATCGAAAACATGTTGCCCCACAAATCGGCTGGTCTGTCCGTTGGTTTGTCGGTCGGCTGTCCCAGTTATGTTAAACAATTGAAAGGGGGAGGTGAATATTTTGTGCTTTATTTACCAGCTGCTATAAGAACTAAGATGTTATTAATAGATTATGTATCAAGCATTTTGGTTTTGCCAGGTATCGTTAGTTATTTCTAACTAAAACTGTCAGCGGCAAAAATGGCTAAAATCGGCTAAAATTTCCATTTTCCAGCTAACTTTATGGCTATTCATGTTATATATATATGTGTATATATATATATATATATATATATATATATATATATATATATATATATATATATGTGTGTGTGTGTGTGTGTGTGTGTGTGTGTGTGTGTGTGTGTGTGTGTGTATGTAAAGCCTATATCAATTGAAATAACCTTACACCAAGACTCAACAACGAAGTATTGATGTACATTAACCTCAATTTGAACTTATTGCTTTTTCAACAGACAGAATTTTATATGAACCATCCTTACCCCTTCCTCCTGCAACTACTACCACAACTAGTAATACTACTACTATTTCGTTTAGAATCCATTGGAAATTGGAAATCACAGATATGGACGTATGGATGGTGGACGCTTCGTTGAATTCTAGGGTCATGTTTGTTTATATCCCACCAAAATGAATCCAGGTTTTGCTTTGCATTTGCAAAAAAAAGAATAATGATGATTATTAAGGGAGAGTACTTTATAATCAGCATTTGATATTTATTCCCGTCGTACAACGAGGAAATATAGACATGGCATCTTATATAAGTAAATTTGCTAAGTAAAAACCACACAAGCACACACTCCGACAAGTTCTAATCAGCCACACGCACCGACTTACTTTTACTCCAATGAAAACTAGTGTAGATACCTATTAGGCATTTCTCGGACTGGCAAAGAGACATGACAGAGAAGTATTCAGTGTAGGTCAAATGTAATGCCCTATCAATAAACTGTGAAACTAATGTGCACACTATCGCTCTACGGCACGGTTCTTTATATATTTTCTAAGCTTAACATCGTCGGTCACAGAGCAATAATGATATTACACCTAGTGAATGTAATTAGTTTGTGAACACACACACGCAAAATACTATTCAAGGCCTTTTATGATATGGAAAGGTGTTATCGATATTTTCTGAGCTTTAGTACAATACAAAATCTCAAATCTGTGACACACAGTAACCTGCTAGACTAGTTTGCTAATCACGAACGTACGAATATAAGCATAAATGGACATACTATGACGCACATAATGGTAATGGCGAGTCCATTGCTGTCTCGTTCTGCTCCAACCCCCTTTGAGGAAACATGCCAGAATCTATAATTTTAGTAAAGGGAGACTACCGTATCGTTCTCTCAACTCTCTCTGTCTCCAATCTTCCTTTGAGGGAGATCGATAAGAAGAATTATACACAGGTAAGTTCAAACCCGGCTAGAGTTAATTCACTCGCATTAAAACATGGTTAATAAAATCAATGAGAAAAAAAAGTCCACAAATCTTTTTTACGGTTGTTTTAACAGAAAAGGCTTGAGAACCCAGTCTGACCGGCTATTTTATCTTTACCTGAGGGGCATAGTTGCCTGTAAGCTGCGCGCGTGTGCACACGCACGCTCACGTTTTGCAAGTAGCGCACTCAAGAAATTAATGTGCTCACAAGAGTTTTCTCATTCTGTAAATGGCTGACCGAGTTTTTTTTTTTTGGAAAATATTGATCACCTGCGTCGAATTCACGTGAGCACATATTTTGTAGCATTAGAATATTGCACAACAAGAGATTTTGCACACACCGATTAAAAAGAAAGGTTGATAGACTATTGCTGAGGGAAGAAAAAATGGATTCATATCTTTCTACAAGGTTAATTAATGTAAACATTCTCGACTAGGAGTTTGAACCTGGCTAACTGATTCCATTGTCCGCGTTGTTAGCCGCTACGCCACATGCATAATAAGTACAAAACAGAGATTTTCAGCCTGGATTATAAGCCATAAACGTTACTGTCCTATGTTTTGTTTTTTGGGGTATTTTTGTTTTTGTTTGCTTTTGGGAGATCGTATTTCAGAGCGCATTTACGATCCCTAATTTGTTTGGCAATTAAATTTTTAGATTAGATAGAACTCGGGTATTATTATCACTCGAATTCTTTAAAACACGGCGATTCTAACTATAGTTAGTCCATATGATTCTGAATCTTGTGACCCCACTTTCTTTGGTGATTCGAAATCATTAGGATGAAGGAGTTCCTACCCTCACAGTCCAGGCATAATTTTTAGAATCAGATTACGACAAAGTGACTCCTCTTTAGCGTGATGATAGTTCAAGCCTTTGCAAGTGGGTTATATTTTCAATAAATGTTTCAGAAATGAAAACTTGTTACAGATTCGGTCAAGTTCAATCAAATCAAGACTTATCATGCAGTATTAATACTTTTGATACTTTATTTCTAAGCCTGAACAAATTTAATCTTATTAGTTGACCCAATTGGAACAACATTACAATACATAATAATTGGTTCAATATCACAATTCAAAAATTATGATCCATTTTTAAATCTTATTTTCAATGTCTGGAATTTGTTTCAATTGAAAAAAAAGTCTGTTTTTTTTTCATTTCCACGTCACTTTAGCCAAGCTGCACTTTAATTTTTCCTCATTTTCCTTTTTTTTTCCTTCATTAAAATGTATTTTGATACGCTGGTAATCCGTCATAATGATTGATACTGTTTCGCGGACTTTGACAGCAGGAATTAAAAAATGAATTTAAGAAAAAATGGTCTGGTTAGCCACTCATTAGAAACTGTCACATGACAATCGTCTTTTGGTAGCAGGCCATGTTGGGGTTGATCAATTAAAGAATTGAAAAAAGAGAAACTTTTTTCTGCGTATGATAAAAAGTAAATGTTTGAATTATCAGCTCTCTAATCCCATTGATGCGGTCTGTACGCGTGATACATACATAGCCAAACAGACAAACTAACTTAAAAACTGAAAAAAACTATGAGGACAGTTTTAGTGACAGTTTTGATTGCCAGTTTCTGAAAAGACAAATAAAGAAAACTGGTGTCTCTGTGTCGTCAAATCTCGTGATTTCTCATCGTGCAGTAAATTTTTTTTAGTTAGTTCCCACATGGATAGTGAAGCAGTAGAAAGCATTGTCTGAACGTCCATTTTTCTTGATTCAACGTTGTTTACCTCTGTCAACGAAGGGTATCATCGGCTAACGAATAAGTGATCAAATTTTGTAGCGAATCTATGCACAGTTCCCTCCCTTGCATTATGGCCATATGTTAACGGTACACTATATCTCAAAGATTCTCAATGAATCTAAATCTTTTAAATTCTATTAGGGAGTGTGGACAATGAGCTACGGAAGAAAAGATTGAATTATGGTAGATATATGAATTTTTTCAGTGATGTCTTCTGCATCGTGGACTGATTTTCATTCGGTTTTTTGTGACTACGGCTAGCAGAGGCATGACATCATGTCATTTCTTTAAATGTCTTTTAAATGGTTTTACCAATTCATGCTTTCTTTTTAAAAAGTGTCTCGATTCTCTAATCCACAAAAAATACGGTTTCTATTTTCTTTTCTGATCTTAGTCCTAAAAATGAGACTGGATGTAACAAAAATAGACCTAGTAATAATATATACGATTTTCGCCTTCATTCCTTCATCCGCTGATTATTTGCCGGGTTATTCTTATTTATCTCTATTGGTTTGATCCCATTTATCTACATGCCAATGTTTTCATATATGTTCGTATGTATATCATACACAATCATATCTACCTCAATCCCTTCATTTATGACTATACATCTATTAATCTATTTTGGTCTCTTTATCTCTATCACCCACCTCATTATGTTCATATCTACTGATCAATTTATTTGTTCATATATTTCTTAGTTTACATATCTTAACTTGCAATTATCTTTGTTTATAAGTATCTATCTCAGTCAACCTACTACAATATATATACACACACTTGTATTTATATATATGTATAAATATATAGAGACTATTTTTTGTCTATTCATTTTTCGAATTTTCTAATAGTGTTCCTTATAGTCAGTTCCAATAGTTGTAAGAATTTTCTGAAATTTGTGTATTATTTTTATTATCTATATCCCGAGAACTTTCAACCATCACTAATCAGTTTCAAGGTTGGTTTCAACGTTGCTGTGGTTTTCTCAATTTTTCGATTTCAACAGTTTTGATGATATCTTGTGTAAGTTACGTCATCGTTACTCGTATCAATGGTTCACTATGTACACGGAAATCATTTTCTTCTCCTTTTGCCAGATTCATTTTTTTCTCCTCCGGCGTACTTTCCATTACTCAAATCTTATCATTAGGTTTTCGTTCTGTTTTTACGCACGTTTGATTTACGCCGACTGACAATTACCTCTGGTTACGTTGTCCCTTAGGCACTTACTCGAGTTAATCCGATAACACCTTAAATCCAGCAACCCTTTAAAGAACAAGAAGAAAAATTGATTTCCAGGGTTATAGTGAACTGCTACCGCCATTCACTATTTTGGCGGCAGCCACAGGCTTCAATTTGTATCATCATCATCATCATCATCATCATGAGTTTTTTTCGTCCGTCGTTTGACATACATCTTCCCACGCCACTCTATCAAGGGCGTCGCTGAGCCAATATTTTCTGAATTTGTCTCGTTCATCTGTCCATCTTGCCTCGGTTGCATATGTGATTTTGGGGGGATCCATGTTGTAAGTGGTGATGTCCGTCGATTGCCTGCCATTCTTGCAACGTGACCAGCCTATTGCTATTTGAGTTTTCTCGTGGAGTCTATTATGTCTCGGACTACTGTTTTCTCCCTGATATATTGTACTGTCTTGTGATCTCTCCATATGAGATCGTGAATCGCTTTAGCAGTTTACTAAATACTGAAAAATCAATAACTTTTCCTCCCACCATATAACTTTCTTTACGTGATTTCCTCCTCTGGCTTAGCTTTCATTGCCATAATCCCGCCTTCGTTCTGTTTCTACGTCGGTTTGAATCATGCAAACTTCTGCAAAAGCATTGTTTACGTAATTTTCCATCAGGCTTAGTTCTCATTACCTTGATCCTTTATTAACTCTAGTTTCGTGGTCCTGTAAGCATTAACCCTAATCATTCTGGTAACTGCTTCATTCCAGCAACTTTTTTAATGCAAAAACCTATTTAACCCGGCAACTCCTTCAATCCGGATAACCCTCAATCCGGCAATTCCTTTAAAGAACGGAGAAAAAAACAATTTTAAAATTATAGTGAACTGCAGTAGGCAATAGCCACTGTTTTGTTATATTACTTGAAGAATGAATGGACATTACAATGATACTCATTTAAAAGAAGTGAAGCTGCCTAAACACACACACACACACACACACACACATATATATATATATATATATATATATATATATATATATATATATATATATATATATATATATATATATATATACACCATTAGGTTGGACTGAACGTAATAAAATGTTTCAACAATTATCATGCATCTGTATGATAATCGTAGGTACATTATATCACATTCTGAACAATCTAATGATATATATATATATATATATATATATATATATATATATATATATATATATATATATATATATCAGTCTGCTGGTGTCTTTCTCTCCTAGTTTTCACATGATTTTTCCCGATATTTGCCATTAAAAACCTAACGGTAGTTCCTCGTTTTACTCTTCTTTTTCTTTTCATATCCCTTGTTTTCTACAAATTTTTCCCATTGTCTCATTTTTTCTGCTTGATATCTACGTTTTTAATCTTCTCTAGTTGAAAAGGGAGATAACTGTGATCTGTCTTTTGAGTCCCGATTATTAATCAACTGACATGAAAGTTTGAAAAAAAGAAAAATGGTGCTGAAATAAGGAAAACGAAAGAAGAATATAACTGTGGTTCTATAAGTTATATAAAATGTGACAGAAACTGAAAATCAAGCAGCAAGTAGAACAAAAGAACCCAAAGGGAACAGTGCATAGTATGATCTGTAGTGCAATTAGTGTCAACTTACTCAGGTCACAATTATAATTAATAACCGTTATGACCGGTGAACAACAGCAAAGAATATTTGATTTTCTCATGCATTTGTTTAAAAACTTTTCTTATGTTTTGTATTTTTCAGTTTATTTTTGCTCTTATTAAAGTTGTATCATTTTTTTTTTTCTATTTTGTTCCTGCTTTCCCTTTGGACTGCATATGTCTTTTTGATTGAACACCACTCGAAAATCATTATATATATATATATATATATATATATATATATATATATATATATATGAAAGTGAAATAAAACGAATCAGCTGGAAAGCATTTGGTATGAATAGAGATATTGAAAAGCTACCTGGCAAATATGCTTAAAGCGTCAAGTACACAATAAATGTATAATACCAGCTCTGATTTACAGATGCGAAACATGGAAACTAAGAACGAACTGAGTTCCTTGAAAAGAGCAATGTGTAGGGGTGACTCTAACAGATATAAAAAAGGTCAACATGGATCAGAGGGAGGACTAAGGTGAAGAATGTTATACAAATTATCAAACAACAAAAATGGAGATGGACTGGACAGTAAGAAAGAAGAAACGACATTAGATGGAGTAAAAGCCTGCAAAGGGACAATAAAGACTAAGCACAAGATTAAGGGATGATGTAGAAAGTTTCGCTGGTGATACATGACACACGTCAGCTCAATCGAGCTCGTCATTAAAGGAGATGTGAAATGCGTCCGTCCAGTAACTTGTGATGGCTGCTGATATTTGAATTTCTATGAGATGATTTGTTTAAATAACAAACTATGTGGATGTGGATGGTTGTTCTGGGGGCTGTAATGAATCTAATAGGTATATCTACCCGTACTTCTATGTAGTTGAGGTGGTTTCTTCGAATAAACTTCTTACTGTGAGATTTGGAAACTTTGTAACTACTTTAAAGTTGTTGATAGTGCAAATACATGTCCACGTCATCATCAATTTAACGTAAAGTTTTACTAAAGAGTAACTGGGGTGGTTGAAGTTGAAGGGTCCATTCTATGAAAAGATGGATTGGAGATTTTTTTATTACCTTTCAGTGAGAGAGTCAATTGTCACGGACAGAAAAAAAAACATAGCAACGCTACGTTGGAGCGGCTACCCTACCGGTCACAGGTTCGATTCCTACAGCAGCACCATTTTCTCAATTTTTTTTATTCTATTTACGTTGCTTAAGGCAAGTTATACATCAACCATGTAATGACGGAAGATCATTTCAAATAAATTTCCATATAATATAAAGCAATTTATTATCATTTTGTCGGATCATATATCTGTTTCTTAGTTAATATATATATATATATATATATATATATATATATATATATATATATATATATATATATATCATTATGTATTTTTCGATTTGTAAGAATACGAAAAGAAAGAAATAGAAAATGGATTATATCCGTAGTTGATGTTATTTAATCATAGTGCCCAATATTCATCAAAGTAAATATATCTATTAATATACAAAAATGATATTCAAAATGATATATAATCTTGATTGACCATGCATTTTTTGCATGTATGTTCAAGGGAACGAACAAAAGACTCACTGCTAAAATCAGGATTCAAAATTGAACCTTTTTTTCACTTTGACCGACTGAGAAAACATCGATAGCCTTTGCTTGAAGACCAAACAAAATCCTCAGTTGCACAAAGAGAGTGAGAGGGAGGGCGAGAGAGAGGGAGAGAAAGCGAGAGGTTAATCAGACCTTCTCCTTCCAGCAGCCAAGGACCAGTGGCCTGTACACCACCTAACCCCTCTTCTAGTCTTCTCTAGTCTGATATGATACTCCTGTCTACTTCTCTGCTTCCTTTGTCTGGTCTACTCTCGTCTATTACTCTTGTCTACTACTTTGTTGACCAACCTTTGGTCCTCTATTTAAAGGCAACGCATTTTCTTCTATATATTTTACTAAATCAACCCACCCTCTTCTCTATCTGATACAGAAACTAACTGATCAACTACCCCTTTTTCTTCCATTTTCCTCCTGCTTTCTTTCGTTTTTCACGCCACTAAACCTTACTTCTACCGTTAGGATCTTCATACACCGTCCATTTTTGTATCAACCCCTTTTTGTCTTACTTTTTCCTAATATCTTTCTAATCAAGTGGCTGTCTGGCTATCTGTGGGGGTTCTAAACGACCACGCTTTATGTATCTATATTTTCTATTGTCCTCTTGGCGTCTGAAGAGGATTACTCTGTAACTCAACTTGTAAGTATACTTCACATACATCCATGCAAAAAAGCACTTTTAACAGAAAAACTTTTCTAAAATAAAATACAATATTTAAGAATAAAATGAAATAGTCAATTAGAGTATCCCCATCAACCCTCATATTGTAACAACCTTACAAGGATAAATATCCCTGTAAATCTAAAAAAAACCTGTCCCAAAATGATCATGATAAGCACATTCCTCTCTGTTTCTTATATGTTCATGCTTTTCATCCCGTTTGAACAACAAAACAACAACAACAACCATAAACCCTAAAAAATGAACCTTACCTTATTTCCGGGTGCATTAATCATAATCACTTGTTGCAATGTCTGCGGGCTCGGGTAATAACCTAATCATTTATTCCTGACGAGAATATGTCCATTTCCTGGCTCTAATGCTTACGAAAAGAGAATTTATGTAAGAGGAGTTACTAAAAGGATTGATATAATGAACTAATTGTAACTTTTCGCAAATATGCGACATTCGGTGAAATAATGGGATATTAGGCAGTTAAATATCTGAAATCAATGAAGCAAATAAATCTAAGTATCAGTAGAATAATCAAAAATGATAAAAGGCTCCAATATGACTGATACTAATTGTATTTTACGACTGTACTCTCTGAGTCTATTTTGAGTGAACTGGTCTCGTTTGGAAATAATAATGAGTATTTTAAGCAGAAATAAGAGGCTTATGGCAATACTATGTGAAAACATTAATACCTTATTGGAAGCTGAGGAGATAGCTGCTCGGAGAATGGACTTGGTGAACATTGTTTACACTTGAACTGGGCTTGGTTCGAACTAATGCCCTTGGGAAAGGCATGAATCCATCCCCAAACTATTGGTGAGGTGACATGAGTGGCGTCGCCTCGAGTGCTTGTCGTATCTAAGTCTATTTCATGTATCAAGACGGGCTGAGTAAGTAATAATGTGATTTGTGGACCTTAAGCAAGGATGGCTCAAGCCATATTCAGCGTAAGGGCACTACTAACTTCACTTTCACTGATGTCTTTGTAATCATTGAAAGGAAAAGAAAAACTGAATCAAGTTTGACACACGGCTACTATTACAGCGCTCCGAGAATCGAACTTATTATCGAAGGGCTCTTGAAACCAACAGGTGTTTCACACGAAGCAGTTGTATTCTACTCAAAATCGACTTTCCTTCGACCAAATCAAATTCAACGCATGGCTACTTTTATGACACTTAAAGGATCGAATTTATTATTGATGGGGCTTTTGAAACAAGCACTTGCAGTACTAACATATAAATGTGTGTGTGTGTGTGCGTGTAAATATATATGTGTTATGATTATATGCGATAGAATTTTGATGAATGTGTTATATTATTTGAAACTATATAAGAGATGACCATCCGTTGTTACATGGAGGATGAGTCACTCGACGTAGACAGCGTAAATAGAATAAACAATTAAATAAAAAATCGTGCTGCAGCAGGAATCGAACCTGCGACCGATAACGTACCCGCTTCAACGTAGCGTTGATCTCAACCACTGAGCTGAACAGCCCGGCAGAAAAGCGAAGACCAATATGATTGTCTGCGTTAGAAACAGAAGTGCAGACATGAATGGTGAATGAACAAGATGAGAAGAACGGAGATAAAGCGGTCATTTTGACCTTCTCTGATTAGCTAAGGAGTAACGCTACCTTGAACGCAGCTACTTAAGCAGTCACAGGTTCCATTCCTGCAGCAGCCCCATTTTTCTTGAATGGCTCATTCTATTTACGCTATCATAGATAGATAGATAGATAGATAGATAGATAGATAGAGTGAAATATTAGAATGTCAACTCCACAAATGATCTCTTTTATTTCACACAAGAGAGTTTCATCAAGAAATATGAAGGTTATACAGGTATTTACAGGTGGTCTGTGAATTGTAGCGGGTGGAAATGATAATTTATCAAATGGATCGGGAGAGATATGTGTAAAGATCCCAGGAACTTTATGGGAGTCATAAATTAATCATGTCCTGCAGATGGGCTGGATGTAGCTGACGTTTTGAGATATCAATGACTGTGGGTGTAAATCAATTAAAAACTGAGTGGGGATTATGTCAGAAGAGATCTTTCTATTCGAACAGTCTAGATATTGCCGGCACAAATTATGTGAAATAATCGAAGCTGGGTGGGCTCAAATAAAAAAAAAAAGCTTTTATGTTATAGGCAAGGTCTGTGTCGTGAGAAGCTTATGGCCGTGTCTATGGGTTGACTAACGTTGAATGCTGTTGGCCATGTATGTGCGTTGTGATTGTGGACACATAGGGGCCAACAAGCTAGGTGAATATATGTATGCACGTGAGTATGTTTGTAGGTAGGTAATAAATAAGAGATAGATGTTTTAGCAGTTAGGGTTCGATAATGTTTGGCGATTGGATTGATATTGATATGAGCAATTCGTTTTGTTCGATAATGTCTTGCTAAATGTGGACAAATGTTAGAGCAAACTGGTCTTAAAACGATAGTTTTAATTTTGGAAATGACAGTCGATTCTATGCATTTCACATATGTTTGGGATGTTTAATTTTTAGGTTGCCGTAAATCAAAATTGTGACCTAATTTATTTTTTTTGTGTGTATTTTCTGAGAGCATTGGGCTCTCCTATCAGTGGAGTGCTTGGAGTTCTTGCACACCTTGTTTTAGCCGAAAACACACTCTTATATTAAGATTAACCAAAATCCATGATGATTGGGAAAAAATAATTGACTGAAATGACATTCATTTTTGGAAGAATCTTTTTTTTATATATATTAGGTATTTAAAGCTGTGAGGCTTTCTAGGATATACATATATATGTACGATATAGAGCCGTCTATATTTCATGACAAATCTCTGCGCCATGTGTTCGCCTTTAGCAATCCATTGTGGCTAATAGCTCTCTTCAATTCATATGCTACAATCCCGCAAAACCTCTTGAAAACCTGTTTCCTTTTGCTTGTCATACAAAATTGCATCGGTCATGCCAGGTTCAAGTTACCCAAACCAAAAGAAAATGTATCCGTGAAATCAACACTTCAAATGGGTTCCAACTGCGAGCAAAGAACGTTGACAGATCACGACAATATAGTATTAAGTGATCAGCTAAGTGAATGCTATAGCCTCTTAAGAAAAACTCTCTATTTTTCAGCTTTATGCGCAAAAGGCCAGTGTCACGTTTCGAAAAGACTTCTTTCGATGCTAGTCATGCATATACTAGAAAATATTTGCCACACGTTCAAGCAATCGAGCTACCACCTTTGTCCATGTTTATCGTCGAAAAATCTTTACTGGTAAGATCCGACGTTTTCATCAAATAACTCTCCTGATACTTCGAATCCAATCTTTTTGTGAATATTTACGTTGTTTGCTTTGTCCGAGGTATGGCAAGCTCACAGGGATTCCTGACCGCGAAAATCAGTGCTTGAAATCATATCTTTTTCTGGACTCAAACAAATAATCATTATCATCATCATCATCAATATCATCATTACCACCATTATTATTATTATTATTATTATTATTATTATTATTATTATTATTATTGATAGAACGAAGGTAGCAAAAACATCAACAAAAATGATAAAAGGATAATAATCGGTAATTATATTTTGAGGGATATCGACCAAACACCTACAAAAGCTCATTATAGATTAGAATCGATGTTAATGGCCGTTTAAACTGATTAAAACTGTTCTACTGGAGGAAAGTGGCGTTCCACCACTGCATCCATTCGGGCAGGCGATCGATGTGAAGAGACGCAACGCCTGTTGAGATGACGCAGCAATACACCAATTAGAATTTGAATTGGTGTAAACAATTTTCTGTTGGTCAATTAAGGAATTCAAAACAAAGCACGGAAGCCGAACGCAGCTCCTGGGCTCATATGGCGACCGATGATCAACAAGTTTGTGTACATTATTTCTTGATATAGGCGTACACATCTACACATGTAAGGTTATATATACATAAATGCATACACACAAACACACACATACACACACACATACACACACACACACATATATATATATATATAGAGAGAGAGAGAGAGAGAGAGAGACATATATCTTTTCGATGCACACATGAATATTTATAGATATGTATATTTCAACTGAAAATACAGGCGTAAGTCATTTTAATTGGTTTTATTATTTCGCAATCTTTTACTACTTTATTTGCTTCAACAAGGATCTAATTGAACAACTTTGTGCAGTTTAAACAGTTTTTGTAAATATATATATATATATATATATATATATATAGAGAGAGAGAGAGAGAGAGAGAGAGAGAGGGAGATACCGACAAAACTAAGTCTGGTACATGACCACGGTTATTGGAACTAAACTAGCAATGATCTAGTGAGTTCAGCTTGCTGTATGCAGACGCAATTGTGCAGATAGATATGATCAGATAGGTTGATATGACAATAAAACATTAGATAAATTTCTGCCGAGTCAAATCAACCTCAAAATGAGATAAAAGCTTGAGAACTCAACCACTTACACGTATATATACTAGTATGTATTTGAATAAAATTGCCAAGATTTTGAGTTTGTGCATACATCTGCTCATATATCTGTTTTCGTGAGCGTATTTGCACATCTTCAATACAAACATATCTATATTCTATCTTGCATGGGGAAGTGAATGATCGGATGCTTGTCGCCTCTTAGTATACCTTCACATATCACAAAAACCTCGAAGAACTCATAGACGACGAGAAACTTGTGATATGAACTCCGGGAAAGGGCAGATGATGCCGTGGCAAGCTTAGGGTGCTTACTATATTTCCTTTTATATACAGAGAGGGACATGGAGATGAGACGAAAAAGAAATTAATTGATATATAAGTATTATTTCTTTCCTTTTTGGTCAAATGATGGGATATTTCCTCTCCATTACTCTCCTCAATATACTCGAACACTTCAACATTGCTGTGATCTGGACTTTCCGAATTATTTTTCAGATAATCATTTCTCCAATCTATTGGCTGGGATTGATGGGACAGGTCTTCGTGTTCGAATAATTATGGATACGATCATCATTTTCCAAAATTTGCACAAGTCCTGATCGCATTTTTTTCAGTTTCTCTTTAGGGTGGTTTTTATTATAACCTAGCTGTTCACGTACTGAGAAAGAGAATGGCATCCGCATATCAATGTTACTTGTACATCTAAAAAGCTTCAAAGATCGAAATAAATTAAACCATTTGTTGATTTTCAGAATATGACCAAGAGTATCGAAACCCTCATAGCACCCTCTTGATTTCACTTATTTGAAAATCTAAATAACCTTGAGGTTAGGTAGTATTTGAGTGTTCGAGTTTCATTTTTGCTTGTTTTGTAAAGTTTACGTTGAATTGAAAGCTCAGAATGTAATACAAGAGTGAAAAGTTGCTTTCTAAGTGAAAGGTTTGTGGGTTTAAATTGCTCATTAGAAGTCGATTATGTCAGAGGCACGTTGGAGCCAGTAAAATGCGTATAAATGCCTTAAAGCATACATAACCGAACAAAAATGAGTGTGTTGTTTGACTCCAGAAAGTCGGAGTATAGTTATGTGCAATCAGTACACAATCTTAGTTTGACTTAACAGACCCGATATCTTAAACTCCGACATTTGAAAAGGCTAACTGAACCATAAACACTCATAATTGATTTAGCCTTTTTCGAAGCGCAGACGTTTAAACAGACCTAAGGAACTAAGCAGCTTCATTCGGAGTGCAATAATGAACAAGTGAGTATCATTAACTCTTCATTAACCCATTCGGATAGCTGAGTGGTTGGAATCTGAGACGGATAAAAAATATTCGACTGCCCAGTTTTTCAGTCCTGCTAATAGTTCAATGTTAACCTATTAATTGCATCAGGTGGTGAAGAGTGATAGTTATCAATTGCAATATAAAAACCCCGACTCACAGATAGAACTGGGTCGTCATCAATAACAATAAAACAGAAGTTTCATTGGGTACAGCCATAAAATAGTAAAGACCAAAATTTCTGTCATTCACAGTTAATATGTTAACTATAAAATAATCTATAGAAATTCCCATTGCTTATCCACTACAATGGGGAGATTTTCCCCAAAAGTTGATTGCAGCAAAATTGTTGGGGGTTTTCAACAGAGAAGATGCATGTCTCTTTTTACTGGATATTTCATTTTTCCCAAGAATAAACTTCATCTATTAGTTACCTAAAGTGAACATGCACTGTATTCTTTACAACTATGATACAATACAGCCATAGAATTGTTGAGGTATTCGGTGAATAATGTCAAGTTCTTAAACGAGCTCTATGATCAACTGTTTATGCTTACTGCCGAATGTTCATAAAACTCTGAGAGAACCGCAATAACAGTGAACTAAACGTATTAAATTAGATAATTAGACATGTACTCCTTGGATGAATAAAAGTTTTAAACCAATATCACAAAATCATCATTGTTATGATTTACATGGTTTATAGAAATTCATAAATTTCCATCATAAAATAAAGTCTTGTCAAAGGTTTTTGTAAGTTAAGGTACAAATTTCGGACCAAGCCACGCTCAAAAAATTCATTGTAAAATTGCTGCTTAAAAACTATCAAATTATTCCGCCCATCGGGAAGAGCATGGGTATAAAATAACCCCCAAATGCAGCCTAACACTCCGGCTAGGAATTATGGAAATTCGCCAGAAGAAAACTGTGGGGGCCAGAAAACAATGAAAATTTACTTGATTAAAGCTAACTTTCATAATCGTGAAAAACCATTGTTTTATTGATGAATAGAAGAACCGGGCATATATTATGATTATAAACTGCTAATTCTAAGTGTTGTTTAGACAACTGAACTCATTCATTTTGTTGCTTTTGATTATAACACAACGTTTCGGCAAATCAATAATATGGCTTTTGTCATGTACACAATCGGTCTCTTTTTTTCTCAATGGAGCTTACCAGAAAATGGCCGTTTCCATACAAACTGATCACCTGAAGATCGATTGAAACATTCAAACAAAGCGACAAAAAGAATAAGATCAATAGTCAAAAAATTCCTTTGATTGATGAACAACTAATCCCATAATCACAAAATGCACCATAAGTTGAAAATGTTTAATACTCGAGCCCAATTAAATAGCCAATTTCTAAGTAATGGTAATTTGTTCTCCAACCTCACTCGAAGGAGTGGTGGATTTTCGATAGTTTTGAAAAGAATCTTTTATTTCTCCCAAGATGGTATGTTGCCCCCCATATCAACTAATCTCACCTTTGTACGATCCAAAGCAAAGGGTATATTGTACTCATCCACTATTTTGTAACATTCAATATCCTCCCAAGGAAGTCAACTCAAATAGATATTTATCTAATAATCCATATTATAACGCTGCATTGATATTTTACCCGGTGTTCTGTCCCTTTCCCATCTCTTCACTTGCTCAGATGTCAAACCAATCTGCGATTAAACCCATAACTAAGCATTTGATAAAACTGGCTTTTTTTTTTACTTCCCCTCGATGTATTCTGCTCAATGTGGGTTAAAAACTATAACGCCATTCTAGGTTTCTGACCTTTTTAATTTTCTATTTGTTCGAATATTAAGCTAATTTAACAGCACTAAACCTAGCGTGTCTTTCATTTTTTAATGTTTGCCGTTACTCAGAGTTCCAAAGCTATAAGCCAAAAGCATATTATTTATCATTATAGCTAATTCAATTCTCCATTAGGATCATACAACATAGCAAGCAAAAGATCACACACATCATTGGGACGTAATTTCACATGAAAGGGTAATATGTTTTTATAATAATCGACTAACTCAACTAAATTTGTTGCAGCCTAAATCTAGCTGATATTAACACGATGTGATTATCGCAGATTTTACAAACATTGAAATGTATTGATCGGAGATATGGTTAAGAATACTCCTCCAAAAAAATACAATGTTTCTCTGGGTAAAGAAAGAACAAGAATAAATGAACAAATAAACTAAACAGCAAAGTGAATTTACAAGAGGACTTATTGACTGTTTAATGAACTTGAAAGATAAAAGACAGAGAAGCTTTAGATAAAGTGTTGAGATTTGTTATGATATGATCATAAAATAGTGATTAAAATTTAGTACAAAATTGTATGTTACAAAGTTATGATAAATTTTACGAGTCAGAAAGCATCAGCTAGTAATTTATAGCAACAAAAAGGAATGTTACCAAATTTCTCTTGCACAGTTCTCCATTCGATAGAATAAATTTTCCGAACCTTCAAAGATTCGTGCTTCGAATCATGTTGTTGGTATATCCTATCTTTTCCGTAAAAAGATAAGTTTTCAATTCGAGAATCTTAGAGTCATGAACAGAAATTGATAAATTCAAACATCTTGTACAAGAAACAATACACATGTGTTCTGCTTTAAAATGTATGCACCTACAGGACTTCCTCCGAAAACTGAATGGACACTAGCCGTTAAGCGAATGATTATAGGTTAGTGTCGGAGAGTAGAGAACTTAGTTCAATCCTTACCTGATCCCTTACCACTGAGACCATTTGCAAGTCTAATTAATGAATATCTAATCGCCTGTCATACGCCGAGGGTAGCAAGTTAGCCTTTAAGACTATTAATAATGTGGCCTGTCAGATCGTCACTGGTTACCCTACTATTGTAGCTATGCACCAGACTGAGCTAACAATAATTTACATATATGTATACATATATATATATATATATATATATATATATATATATATATATATATATATATATATATATATATATATATATATATTACTCATTTCGATCCAGTTAAAATGAGTGATATAACAAGGGAGTAATATGAATAATGACATAATGAAGAAGTGGCATAAACATCGTATCAGAGGTGTGGTATAATGAGTGTTACTGTTAGGGTTAAGGTGTGAATTATACAAAATTTATATTTAAACATTATGTGTTTCAAAATTTCGAAAATTAGATTTTACCTCTGAGGATAAAGATAGCTCCAACTGAAAGCCGACAAATTATTTATGAATCCGATTAGACACAGTGTACATCAGAGGCAATGAACTGATTGTTGTTTCATTTTATATTTTGGAAGTACTTCTGAATCAGTAAAATTGATTCGTAAACAGTTTGAATTGTCACTTCGTTACGGTAATGTTACTGCCACTACTTTGTAATGTATCCCCGATTCATCACAACTTTGTTTTGTTACTCCTTTGTTATGTAACGCTTTCATTACTACCCTATTCATGTATGGACACATATTTCTATTAGTATGGGAATGTCTGGAAAAAATCGACAAAGTCATCAAGAAAAATTAATGAAACTGACGTTAGAAAGAGCCAAGCTTTCCAAAAGAAGCATTGAAATTCGTCAACTCATTTGATTTTTTATTTTCAAATATACCGAATGAGCTATGAAGGAACACGATTATGGTTCAGCCAAATTACTTTACAATAGGAGTAAAGAAATAAATATTAATTTAGTTGGAAATATTTTTCTTGGGGAATTCTAATAGATAATTCCCAAGTTATTCTGATTAATGTTGACAGGGACAGTCATTGTTCTTTTTTGCCAATGATAAGATTTAAAAATGCGTTATATCACATTTCTGTTACTAAGTTTATCTCTCTTTGAAATGAGACCTTCATTTATTTTAATTTAGTTCATGCAGAATGATGGAATAGAAAATTATGATGCTCCAATCTTCCAAATAAGGAGACTTCCCCAGCCTTTAACTCTTTGAATCATTAGCTCAATTGCCCTTTACCTGAGCCCCCGTAGAGAAAAGCTTAAATTCATTTTAAGGTTTCATTCATATTCTGCTGAATTTTTTTTTTGTCTAATTCATTTCATTTTCGCAATCGTAAGTAAAATATATTTAATCGTGGAGGAGTGGGAGTTGAGTCATCTCTGTCATCAAACGACCTTATGGCATATGATAAAATAGCACCAAACCTTAAATATTGGACTTACGAGTTCAGCTATAAAGTCCTTTCTTTTACGTGTGCTCGCAGCGTTAAGGAATATTCAGTTACCTCAGCCAACAAGCACACAATATATATTGTTAAGTATACATAATCATATTCCGTCAAAGCATATGTAGTCATATACGTCTGTGTTTCTGTGTATATCGCTCTCAGTGCACATAGAACCAATCAAAAAAATGATAACAGGGATCTTAGAGTTGAGACAAAATCGTTTATGCAGTCGTTTTCTTTTCTGTTGTTCCTCCCACACTTCGTGCGTCAGTGTAATTCTAATATATTGTTTGTGATACGGAAAAAAGCAAATCTAAGAATGCAAAGGTCAATGCTTTTTAATAGTGGGGCCGATGAAAGATTCTGTCATTTTCCCGTGGATTTCTTGCTGCGAAGTTACACGTGCATCCCTATCTTTAAAACACATACGTACGTTTTGTTGTTGTTGTTTTGTTGTTTTTTTTTTCAGATCTATATTTTTGTGAATGCGTATGCGTGGAAGTATTTACATGCATGCTGTTTATGTATGTGTGCTAGTGTATCAGTAAGTATGTGAATACCTGCCTACGTATGTGATTGGCTCTTTAGACGAAAATCGAAACGATGGCGAAAAAAAACATTGTTTATTTGTAGGAGAGAGAAAGAGAGTGCGTTAGTGGAGGAAATATTTTGGCTATCAATCCATGAACAATACGCTTAAGTAGGAGTGCGCACAGATAAAAGATTTTGATCAGCAGACACATACATATGCGACACACACACACACACGTACACACACACACGCGCGCACACACACACACACACACACACACGCACACACACATATATATATATATATATATATATACAAGAACTGCAGGTAGTTCTGCAAATATTTCGATGTTTACTCACACCATCCATGTTTTGAGCATGATGGAAATAGAATATTATCAATGTAACAAAGAAAAGCAGGTGAATAGACGTATTTTCTCGTTTTGCAATTACTAGAAATGCTAAGGAATACAGATCTTCGACTCGGTGCATATATAATGGTAATTTAGAAATTTTTACATATGTGGTAATCGTTTTTAACCGTAAACTTTTGACCAAGAAGACAAAGGGTGAATGGCTGTTGCTAATGAAGGTTATCAGTTCAGTCATGAATAGTAATGGCATGATGGGTAAGAGGTACTGCTTCTGGTCTTCGTTTTGGGTTAACGCTTCGTGGGATCAAAGAGGATCAATGTATTTTTTATGACGAATGATTCCACGTCCTTTTTAATACGATTACTTCGTATTTTGGTTCATCAAAGAGAGTGATCTTTTGCTGGGTTCTTAGGGTCTCTCACCATTCATTTCATTGTGTTTGTGGTAATCTTGTCATCAAAAATTACTAACACGAATAGATGCTCTGACAAGCTGCACAGATAACGACTGGGAATGTTTTCGCTGCTCTTCTAACTCCTCAATTGGGATTTCCCTCCCGAATGCCAAGCGTTTCAAGGTCATTGAGAGGAGCGTGTGTCCTCATTGGTGCTCCATGTCAGTATATGACGTTAATTAAAGAGACAAATGGAGGCAGCTGAGTCACATGTTGTTCCTAACGTGACACGAGCTTTAACTGGTTCCTGAAAAAGCAGGTTTTAGTGCATAATCTTCTTTCCCCTTCCACCTAGTGGGGTGGGTTGAACCTGGAGCTCGAATGGAGGTTTGTCTTTCGACCTTGGTTGGTGCAATCCATTGTATCGATTATTTTAGGGGACTTGAAAATGCTCAACTTTCTTGAGACCCATAGCCAAAGGAGCTCTTGACGGAAAGACAATTGGAACCAATGGTTTATATTCCTCTTCATCTTTATCTAAAGAATATAAAGTTGAAGACAAGTACAAATGCTGATGCTCCAGATTTTTCTAACTCCATATGACTGTTATACCCGTTTATGCTCCCTTCTCTATTCTGTTACACTTTATCTCGTCTAGAGTGGTTACTTCACCAGTGACACTCATGTGGCAGAAATTTACGTCGTAATTCTCAATGTTATTCTATAACTAATGTTATGATTTCAATATATATACTCAATTCTTTACTGACGTAAATAACCTCGGTAAACATATACGTACGTATATACAATGCGTGGAACCAAAGTGAAACAAGTATTTGGATACATTCATTTAATATACTTCCAATGTTAGCATTTATTTAGATTGGTGCAGGTGATGTATTCTGATGCAAAATCAACAATAACTAATAAAACAATACATATTTCCAAACATACAATGCAGAATGAAATATAAACAAAGGTCACAGTGGAAAAAAGCATTCGCACACATTGATATCATATTTTAAACTCAGTTGCGTTGCCCTGGCTTGCAATTATTGCTTGGAGACGTTTTTCGTAACCTTTCAAAAGCTTTTGAAATATTGGCCCACTATTCCTTGCAAATGACCTCCAAATCAAAGTTTCTGAGGTTCCTTTGTTGAATTTGATCTCACAAGCATCGCCATAAATTTTCAATTCAAGTCAGGAGATTGACTAGGCCACTGACGCAGCTTTACGTTGTACTGAACAAACTATTCGCGAGTTATTTTAGCTGTATGCTTCGAGTCGTTATCTTGTTGAAAGATCAAACCTTATTCAAGCTCCAGCTGTTGCACTGAAGAGGACACATCCATGATAAACGGGTTTTTGCAAAAAGAAGTTCAGTTTTTTATTCATTTAACCTGGAATGTTCTTCCAAAAACAATTAGTCTTCTCTTAATGGCCACGAGCGAAATTAACCTGGGAATTTCGGTGCCTTTTCCGTGGCGTACTGGATTTTAAACTATTCCAATGTAGTTTATTACTAATAGTTCTTTCAGTAACTGATGTAACAGCTGCTCTACTATCATCTTGAACCCCCTTTCGAGTTACCAATGAATTTGCTTAGATTGTTCCCAGTATTTTTCAAGTTTCCAAAAGAGAAATTTCCCGTAAAGCATCAATTCGAGGGAGGTTTTTGGTTGTGCTAAACTTTCTCCACTCTAGAATAATCGATCTATTGGTACTTCATCATCTTGGCAGTGGCCATGTAGGTCAGAAATTCATTATGTTGCTCAATTACGATATTTTTGTTCAGTTTAGATCTCGTTTACTTTAAGCATGACTGCCTTGTTACGAGAAGGTAAAAGTAGTAAATGAGGAGTGTGGTGAACTTATACCTTGGTTAAGTATTGCAGGAACATTCCAAACGTTTCTATACGGGCACAGAAAGGTCTAGACTCGCATTCCTTAATGAATAACATTTTATGAATTTTCGATTGTGTCTGAATACCGTTTTTCCACCATTACTTTTGTTTATATATATATATTGTATTGTATGTTTTGAAATATGTATTTGCTCCAGTAATTGTCAACTTTTTATCAAAATACATCATCTGAGTGAATTAAAGGTGAATGTCAGCATCTGAAGTATATCAAATGGGTTTTTGTAAGTATCCAAATAGTTTTTGTGGGGACTTCTTTAGTTGGGAAGGAAAAAGGGCGTTGAATGTTGGTTGGACGAGGTATTTGGTCTCTTTGTGGTTTGGTGTGTAGCGTGCGTGTGGTCCTGTAGATGTGGAAGGTGAAAAGAGGATGTAAGAAGAGAATGGGCGCCAAGTATGAACTTGGATGCAGAGATGAAACAAAGTGAAAAGAAACACATACAAGGATTTAGGTTAGACAAATAAGACGTACGTTTAATATAAGGGCATAAATGAAGAATGAAGATGAAGTGCGTATAAGGATGACCTAAATCCTATCGATCATGGGAAGAGATGAGAAGAGAAGAGAGAGCAAAAAGTGGGAGCTTTCTAGTCTTGATAGTACTGGCGTCGGTGTCGAAGCGGAATTGTCTGAGCTGCTTGGATTTCTGTAAGGCTTAGATCGCTCCAAGGTTATGTGTGGAATCCAGGTTCAGTGTGCGAGCCATACTGTTAAGTTGTGAGCAAAAATTTGGGGTCTATTCTCAGATGCTGATAGAATCTCGACGGACAGATCGTGGGAGATAGAGAACGTGGAGTTTTATCCATGCCTGTTTCCCGAAGTAAAGAAATATAAGAGAGATTATCGTTACTCTTGAATAGCAAAAAAGCCTTGCCATTTCATTCACGAGAGTGAAAGGTGATACACGTTTGCAGAACATGGTGAAAGCACAGTGGCATAGCAGCGTAGCTGTGCGTATGTGTGTGGTGCCTCGACATCAGTGAAGTGAAATGGGCAAAGTTAGTACAGAGATAGGTCACGGTAGAAAAATGGTCAAAATTGGATCGGCCGGGTGGTCGGCGAAATGAAAACGATCTTAGAGAGGAGAGAGAGGGGGAGAGACTGGCAACAAGTGCCAGGGCTAGAGGCATGACTAGTTAGGGGCGCTGGCACCAATGAGCATTTGACCATGTGCGTCCAGGGGTTTTATAGGGGTCGTCGGAGGAAGTGACGTTTTTTACATCTAGCTAAAAGAAGAGTTTCGTATCTAATTCCCAACTAAAAGAATAAGGGGTGCTACGTACTTGTTTCCCCTCGCTGTATACATAAATTCAATCCCAATGGAAAAGCCAAAAATATATGTGAATTTATATGAAATTATTTCCTTTAGAAAAGAAAGCATTGCACTCGTTTAAGTTGACGAGTCAATAGTTTCAAATAGCGGGTAGTTGGTAGGATACATTGTTATCAGCAAAATAGTTACATTGAAATAAGTTGGAGAGTTTATTGTTCCGGACATAGAAACAGAAACATCTCACTATGATGTATTTTTTAACATCTCTGTCCACTAATTTTCGTATACGTACATAACTTTATAGTGGTAAATGTTCTGTATCTATCTTCTTTAACCTACCACTGGAGATGTCTCATTGTTGTAATGTTGCGAATGCTTTCTTGAAGGTACGAATATAAAACATCCCAAACTTGATGCATGTGTAAGGTGTGAAATAAAATAATACTATTCCTCCCCAAAGTATTTGAGTAAAATGCTGAACAGTGATGTCAGAATAAAGATCAAACACTATGATATGCAAATAAATGGATGGATATTCTATTTTTATGCATAAGACTCTAGGGCTGTCTTCTTTGAACTTCCGTAATCCGCCCCGGAGCATATGTTTTACATCAGACGGCATTGCCTATATCTTTGTCATTCTTGGCTGCCCATATTCTATTTATTTTTTTGTTAGTTCATGTGCCTTGTCAAACCACCATACATTCTCGATATTATAGTTTTCTCACCTGGTTACACATAATTGATGTGTCCACTGCAAGGCAGAGTAAGAGATGTGCCACACTTTTTTAGCTTTTACATTCAAGTCTGTCTATTTATCAATCAACGCTGAAGTAACGATAGAAAGATTGTGAAATAAAAATAAATAATTATTTACTTCGACACTCAAGATTAAAGATCATTGACGTTATATAATTCTGGGTGTCCGAGGGTTAAAATTTTAGGGAATAGAAATTTAAAAAATTCATAGTTGTAAAAATTTACTCGTAATGTTATTATCAGTATTTCTTTAACCACCTCACTTTCAGGCTATTTCTATATTTTTCGTATTTATTTTTACTATGTGGTCGTTAACGTTACATAAATTGAACATTGAAGTTTTGAATTAATCAGAATTATTAACTTATTTATCCATAGCAAAAAAAATCAAACTGTTGTGAGGAACTATCTATAGTAAAAGTATTAATTTATATTTCAGAAACTCAAAACCACGGTGGGATTCTATTGGTTAACCTTACTAACTTGGCATTGTTATCTTTCAGATATGACTCACTTTCGGCTTGGGAAAACTTCTGCTAACGGCGTTTCGCATTCCTCAATGGTCACCCATCTATGTACTGACCAAGCTCAACATTGCTTAAATTCGATCATCATTCGATAACTAGTGTATCCGATATGATATAGCCGTGACCCTGTAGCCTTGAGGTATGACCCCTCGATCCTAGTCCTTGTACTGAGTGTTTAGTGGAAAGGCATTGAGTACCATTTTTGAAGTCTTTGGTATGAGTCAGCGGTAGATTAAACCAGGGCCTACTGAACCGAAGGCGGGCACTCTATCACTGTACTACGGTGACCGATCTCAACTATATGAACTTCTATAATCAGTAATATTTGACACAGTGAATATTCACCATCAGCAAACAATGCCGGCTTGTTAATCATCACGTTCTTGTGGTTTTATGTATAATGATAAATTAATCAACTAGAGTTTAGTATTTTCGCTTCATAACCCTGAAGCCATTGTTGAAATACCTGCCAGAGAGGCTTAATCATTTTTAGAACTATGCGTGATGGAAAAAATACATAGTTGCACAAGTTCTCGCTGTTTTTTGTCAAGTTTTCGTGGATATCAGTGAGGTATGGCATCTGAATCAATTATTATGTGTAGTGAATCTTCAATAAGTGGAAACGAGGATTCTTTCCCAAAATCAGACGACATAAATTGATATTTTGGAAAGCTCTTTTCTCGAATGACAGAAATCGTTGTCACCTGGAATAAATCTCATACACCTCTGCTCTGACTGAAGTTGCTTTAAACGGTCACTATAGTATAGATATTTACTCAACTGAAAAGGAAGATTGCTTGCGTAACTGGGTAGGAAGATTGTGTTGTGACAAAGTGTGATGCCTCCACTGGAAATCAGTATGTTAATTTTATCCAGGCTCGAACACTGACCACTGGCATTGGTGGGAAATGCAAATCTTAACCACCATATACACCAAAGAGACAATAATAAAACAAGTCAAACATTAGTTATAATAACAATACTTCATCTAAAAGATTTGGGCTACTTGAAACAATTATATCTACTTACTACTAGGGACATACAATTAACAGGAATTAGATGGAAGAAATACTGATTAAAATAATCAATGATTTCCACCTGAGAAATTCAGATGACTGAAGTTTCTCATATCTAAAAAAAAATTCACCAATGTATAAGTTTTTGTTCAATGTTTATCATATTAGGTCCCGATTGATGAAATGAAAAATCATTTAAAGCTCTGTCCTTACAACTGCTCTTGTTTGAGTATCAGTTTGTTCGTTTTTTTCTTTTATTTTTTTCTGACGCCGATTGTTGCTGAAAATTTATCTTTCCGAGACTAAACCGACTCGTTAGTGGGCCAACTAGTAAATTTTTAATGTTTTATATTTGTTTGTGAAGACTGTCAGCTACCAACATATGCGTGTCGCCATTTTCATCTTTGAATGCTGTTTTCTTTCGGTCTCCAATCGGTTGGAGGTGATTGAAGCTGCTTTTCTGGGAAATTTGAATTTTCATTTTTTTCTTTTTTTCACAAATTTTCATTCAGTTTGTTCAGGTTCCAAATATTTTCCAAATTCGATTTTGAAAATGACAGTGTGCACCAATTCTTTTAATATTTGAATTTCCGTGAAACGTTTCATAAAGAAGGAACAAAATCTTTGTTAGCACAGTCTATTGTTTTGAATGGTAGGTAGGACCTAGTGTAGGAGCTCTTGATCCTGAAGGAATGCTCATTTCTATCAGCAAACTTGCTACTTTTGAATGGAAGAGTCTATTGTTATGGATAAAAAACGGCAAAAGTAACTCTGTTCATTATATAGGTAAAATTCTGCCAGCGGACACCAACCCTGACCCAGTCTTAGCTAAGTATCTTTACATAAAAAAATACAAATATACTGGGTAAATATCTAGGTAACCACAATTTTGACTTCGATAGTTCAGTTTTGTCCGCTCTTTGATCCTTCCTACCACTATATTTTATGAACTTTGACATTATTTTATTGTTTATTATTACAGAATGTTTATTCCTTGCTCTTGACATTTTTGGAAAGATTATAAATTTAATCTGATTGCTGCGTTTCAGACTGGAAAAACGAAGTTATAAATAAGTTATAAGCTATTCAAAAAGAGTTTTTTATATTCATGTATTTTTCAACTGAGTAACAGAAATATACCAATCTTTACCATGCATCAATTCATTCATCTGTTGTAGGTATGCTCTTATCTGTCATAAGGTTAGGTAAATCGAATTAAGTCAGAGTCACAGTCATTCTCTCTCTCTCTCTCTCTCTCTCTCTCTCTCTCTCTCTCTCTCTCTCTCTCTCTCTCTCTCTCTCTCTCTCTCTCTCTCTCATGGTTTTGAATATGCTTCAATGTTTAAATGCAATTACAAAAACGGCCTGACGTACGAACACATTTGATAAGAATGAATAATCTGAAGTATGAACACATTCTATACGAACAAATTTAGATAGATTCAAACTCAGAAAGACTGGTAAGTAGATGAATAGTAATGAATGACTCTCTCTCTCTCTCTCTCTCTCTCTCTCTCTCTCTCTCTCTCTCTCTCTCTCTCTGCATTCGTCTCTTGCCTAATGAATCTTCATTTAAATCTAATTGTTGTCGACACAAATAAGCACAATTTTTATTCGGTGATTCCTATTTCCAACATTTCCCCCCTTCGATTACGGCAACTCAATAGTCGGCGTCGTCTTCTTCGCGTGTTTATTTTGAAACTCACTCAAGTCAGAGGCCATTACGAAATCCAATCATGTCTGTTTGCAGAGTCAACCAGCAGAAAGTGCATTTGTTCGTGCTGATCTGTGCTGAACAAATTTGTCACATATGATGTATCAAATACAATAAGATCAGGGAACCTGAATCTTATGATCATCAAAGCATCTTTTGCTGCTCGGCGGTAGTATTTCGTTGCTCATCGTGTTGAATGTTTTGGCTTAGATATTTACGACTAAGGTGCGTAGTCCTCTCTAACCAGCACCCAAAGGAAATGGATATGTACGCAAAAGGTTAATTAACTAAAATTATGTATTATTTGATTACTATGAGCTAGTTCACTTCGTAGAATGCAATCGTACTTATGATACGTATTATAATAATCGTGCGAATACAGTTGTATTAGCCATGAAGGATAGGCTGTGCCTAAATGATCTTTAAACAATTCAAAGTTTATGGATTCTACTAAAGCTGTTAAAAATTGCCATAGAACTTTCTAAATTGTAAAATTTTTTTCAGTAATTTTTTGGTTTTGATTTCATTTTAATTGCCGTATGCACCAGCGTATGATGCAACGCTTTTTTACGACACACCTCATTTTTTCGGACAGATTCTTGAAAAAATGTTCAAATTATCCTCTTTTCCCCTTGATTTCCTTAGCCATCTACACTTTCGAGTTATTTTGCTCTTATCTATTCAAATCTATATCAATCCTCAAAGAGGCTGGCTGTGTACATTATTTGCATACAGTGCAGTGATGATAGTAAACAACAATTAAAGTGTTCACCTTCCGAGACAGAACTTAGAAAAAAGTGCGTCTTATATGCCGTAAAAATAGCTGCAATCTAAAAATACACAAAAACAATCTTGGCGATTATTTCTCCAGTTGCAATCCACTAATCTTTATCTTAAAGGTTTACCACAACTCATAACTTTTGCGGGGTATTATCACTCATGCAGTTGAATCATTGCTTTTTCAATATGCTGAGTAAAGTTTGAGCCCGAGGGTAAGCATTAAAATTTCCATAACCTGAAGTTATAGCTGCCACTCTTAATTCTTGTAAAATTTGCTATATTCATATCTTAGACGCTTAGAACAACGAAGTGCATTGTGTTGATGATAATTTTTTGAAAATTTCAAAATGCCATAATTTTTTAAACTCGTGCCAATGTTTCAAGAAAAATGGTGACAGGGGGAACTGACCTTGTGAGAGTCAATGTCTCCTTTGGCTGATGTGGTGCAAAGGAGGTAATTTCTGAATGCTGTCATAGATCCAACGTAACTTAATTTTTAAAAGTGTAAGATCCCATTTATTTTATTTATTTTTGTAGGAGATATCTGCATCTCGTGGGTGAATGTGTACATCACGTTACTAACATATGCACCCATGCAAACAATCTTTTGGTGTTGTCTTTTTGGTTATGGATGTGTGATTTTTTTTACTACAATGGGGGCTCCTTCAGAGCAGGGGCTTCGACATTCGATCAGCTAAGAAAGTCGTCAGAACAAACCAAATATGTTAACTCCTTTAGGGGTCTTATCCATCCTAAATGCTGTACCCTGTCCAGAATTATCAATAACAAATATGTCTTTTCAAGTATTCACTCAATCATTTTCTTTTCCGAGTAAACACCATGGAATGCTGGTAACAAGATATTCTTCTGGATATCTGTGAATCGAGCTGGGCATCTGTGCAAAGTGAATATAAGTAGCCTTTGCTGATTCCGTTCTCAGTACTGGTAACCGTTACGACTTCTACACCAATAAAATAACCCACAGATGCTCCGATGAACAGACACACAGACTCGGACACGGGCACGAACACATACACACACACACACACACACACACACATATATATATATATATATATATATATATATATATAATGAAGGATATTATACAAGTGATTAAGAAACAAAATTGGGATGGGCTGGATACTTAGCAAGGAGAGATGATAACAAATTAAGCAAAAGACCAACCCTCTTGGTGCCTATTAGATAGTAAACACAGTAGGAAAAGACCAAACACAAGATAGAAATGTGAGATAGATAGATTTTCCGGTAAGGCATGACTAAGATAAGTGCAGTCTCGGTCGTCATAGTAGGAGAGGAGAAAGACCTTTGTCCAGTTATGGATATATAATATCTCATGATGTTGATATATATATATATATATATATATATATATATATATATATATATATATATATATGTATATATATATATATATATATATATATATATATAGAGAGAGAGAGAGAGAGGGAGAGAAAGAGAGAGAGAGAGAGCAAATATAGTAAAATACAATATTTTAGGAAAAAAAACTCGGCACAGTATTTCGATGTATGACCAATACATCTCTTGGAGAAAATGGATTCATTTGTCAATAGTGTCATCAGCCGGAACGGGTCGATATAATGCTTTTCTATGTCACATTTTTTGGGTTATATTGTGTTTGTGTAGTGGTAGCAAAGATCATATGGGCGGGGTGGTTTATAACTATGTTATGTCGTGTGGTTTATAAGGGAGTATATTTCTGTATTGTTTCGTGAGATTATCATCTGATTTTTGTTAAGAACATTTTATATATTTTCGGTATGTTAGTATTTAGTTGGAATTATTTTTTGATATTGGTGCGTATCCCCTATTGTGATCGTTATAGTTCACACTTCTAATTTCAAGTTTGGATATCAAAACTAATTTGGTATTGATAGTAGTTTTTGGGGATTGAGTGTAGGTAGTTTAGAATCATCCCAGTTGGTTGAAGCCTTATAAGTTGATATTTAAGTAGTTTATTTTGAATCTCTTATCGTGTATAGTGTTTTTATCAGTAGCTAATATTTGTACCTAGAATTTAGAATCAAGTTAATTAGATTTATGGTGTGACTTTAAATGAGTTGTAGTAGGTGGGGTCGTATATTATTGTTACCAGTTGTTTCATCTGAAAGCCATGTGGATGCACCATCGCTCCAAACAGTGGTACTTTATAGTCTTCATTCTGGTACGACAAATGGACATTAAAGACGTACACAGCAGAAGAGTAATGCCAAGCACTGAATGCCAAACCGACCACCGATATATCTGCTGCAATATAAACCTCCATCTGGAGCATTCTACAAAGCTAAACAATTGTCAACTATTGTCAATATACACTTAAGGTCCTCACAAGGAGAGGGAACCTAGACTTAACTGGTATGCACCACGCTTTTTTTTTTCCTTTTCTGTTTTTCATGCTATTGACTCGGACCTAATTTCGACTTAGCTGGATTGGTCAGTCAAGATTGTTTTGGTCCTTGAATAGTATGTAGGCTCTGTGTGCAGCAATTTTGCCTACTCTGTTGTTAATTTTTAGGCTCTTAGTGATGTAGCATATATCATAGTTGTTTTTGCTTTGTTTTGTATTTTGTTGGATGTTGTTATCAATTTTTATGTCTTGGTGATTTGTTCATAAGATAATATTTTGTACCTAGATTATTCTAAAATTCAATTCCTTCTATGATGTCAAATGAATCCTCTTTCAAATTAGATAGGCGTTTATTAGGGGACATTTTGATACTTGAAACTGAAGCACTCACTTTTGTTTATGTTATCCGTGTTTCCATTGAGGAAGGAGAAAGTGCCCATGGTACTTTTCGTACAAACTCCACTGTATTGTCCGTTAGGTCTTAGAGAAAAGAGTGTCATGAAAGGCATGGAATATTTTCCAGAGAGCGGTCCAATCTTGTTTTTTTTTTTTTTTTTTTGTAATTTGTAATTTGTGTGGCCGAAAATATATAAAAACACTTTAGATAAAAATCAGTAGATAATCGAACAGAATACTCACGTTTCGTACATCGTGCACCACAGTAACATTATCCGCCCCATTATGACGCACACAACAAAATACGCTTATAAACCACTCCTCCCCGTATGATCTTTGCTTCCACTACATTAACAAAATACACGAAGAAACATTATTCTGGTTCCGTTTCGGATAAAACACTGTTTTTCATTGAAACAAAACCACTGATAGATCAATCCATTCTCCTGATGAGATGTATTAGACATACATCGCAATATCGTATCGAGTTTTTTTGTTTTATTGTATATAGATATAGAGAGATGGATAAATAGATAGAGACAGAGAGAGATAAATATATAAGGGGTAAAAAGAAATTAATCCTTATTTCATTTTAATTTCTTTTTATAGTACCTATGTATGTTTTTGATTGTGTGTGTGCGTGTCTGTGTGTGTGTGATATCCATGCCTCCAACTGATGCAGGTCGTGACCCTGTCCATCTTTCTCACCCAGTGCAGTTCAGATAATTATCTTATTATCAATAAGAATCAAAAGAATATGGAAGGCATCCGATGCATTTATTTCTCAAAAAGATAGGAAAAGGTGAAGAAAAAGAAATGGGAGGTGGAAAATAGAATGATAAAAAAATGATATGAAGGAGAAAGAAAATCAAAGGGAGAGAGACAAAAAAGATGAAGAAAGGGGGTAGAGACAGAATAGGAAGAAAAATGGGATTTTAGAAAGAGAAGAGAAAATTACAATTTGTTAGGATGTTTTTAAATATTCACTTCTTTGTAGCAATGCATGTGTCAGGTTTACACGTGGATACAATGAATTGTGAGAAATCACTGCATGCTTGTCAACTGCAGATAGAGAGCAAAATGACCACTAACGTCGCAGCCACATCAACGAATAATTAATACAGGAAAGAAAACAAGCGTTTCTTCTCTTTGTATTTAATTGATAATTGAATTTTTAAAAATTAAGACTCCATATTGTGTAAACCCGTGAGTAGACTTGATTCAGCGCATGTATCAAAGATACATGAGAGGAGCGCTGTGTGTAATTCAGTTCAAAAGATTCAATTCCTTTTATGTGCATGCAAACTAACTGAAAATTGAACGAAAATGAATTTTTTTTAAATAAACAGGAGAGGAGTCTAAATATACGAATACTGAATTACTTTCATTGAAATTTAAATCTACCTTTTTAATTAACAGTTAATTAACTGTTATGATTCCTTACGGAATCATAAAAACGTCTTTCAATCGAAAATATGTGCCAGGATCCACCACAAAATTTGAACAATACATCCGTAGCTCAAGAACCACCCTACCACAAAATTTCATTGAAAGTTATTCGGAACTTCTGGTAATACTGTGTGTCCTAACAGGCAAACAGATAGACTGACAGACAAACAAACATTAGTGAATACATATACATCTTCATTGGCAGAGTCACCTCTTGATATTCGCGCGAGTTATTGAAAAAACAGCCTTAATCTGCTTATCCTCTGTGCAGACGCAAAATTATTTCTTTTTATAAGTAACTTAATGCTATTTTTTGCAGTTATAACTAAAAATTGAACATTAAACTATCATCACTGCACTATATGCAAATAATGTACACAGCCAGCCTCTTTGAGGATTGATATAGATTTGAATAGATAAGAGCAAGAAAATATTCAATTATTGTCATACGTTGTAATAGATCGTTAAAAAAATAAATGCTAGTAAAATTAATTAATGAAAATCATAAATTTCACAAAACTACAGTGCAGTAATTATTAAAATAAATTTCCTTTTCATGTTACTATTTACATTCATCATAATGTATTTGTTGCTTTTCTTAAAATAGTATCATATTTGAGAAAAGTTGCGATAAACAGCAGGAAAAATATTAGTGAATGTAAACAGTAGCAGAAAGTGTAAAAATTAAAAACATGTTAATAATGATTTACAATACTTCACCTATTCAAGAATAAATAAATTTGTTTACAGCTCAGTAAAGTAAAAACAATTCAATATGCAAAATATAGTTCGATTAACCGATTTCCAGGTGTATAGTCCGCATATACACCGAATTCATATCGTCTACATGAATAGATTTATAATACAAATATCATTACGATGCATTTGTGATTTCCTAAAATTTCTATATCTTGCTTATACAGCTCAGCATATTTTCCATGATGCAGCTTTTCATGGTACGCTTGCACAATCTCCTCCCCTAATTTCAACTAAAATAATCAAAACTGATCCCAGAACTATCAAAACTGCGAATAGAAAACCCGCAAATACGTATGAAAAATTGTAATGTTAGAAAAAAGCAATTTTACCAAAGCTTTCCGGACGTCTTGAAGACGCCGTAACACATCAAGAATGGTTTTCATTCAAGCCACTTAGTGCAAACGTTACTAAACACCAATAAGACAAAACCTTTTACTGCTTTTACGATATACGTGATTGCATGTGCCTATGTGTAGAGAGGAGTGCACATGTGTGTGCATTTTTGTGTGCATGTGGGTGTGTACGTGTTTGGAGAGGGTACTTTTAAGTATACATCTTTATATTGACAGGTATATTTGTATATCTGTTCACCTACAGAAAGAGTAAAGTGCGTTTAACTTCACGATTTAAAATGGAAAAGACACAAAGACATACATAGCTAGCTAGCTAGCTAGATAGATAGATAGTTTAAATGTTCATTTTGCATAAATGTATATAAGCTTATTCATTTTACTCGAGCCAAAGTCTGTTATATTATTTTTCCAGTGTCATTTCATAAATAATGAGTTCAAATACTCACACAAACACATTTACACTCATATGAAGATACCAATATACGTAGCCAAACGTGTGTACATACACAGAAGGATGCAGGCACTCATATGTGAATGTGCATGTGTGCGTGCGTGGACCTACTGTTCCCTTGAATTCGTCAAAACTAATCTGAAGCTTTTCCTTTCATTCGTCAGATATTTTTTTAACGAAATATTTTCAACAAATAAAACTCGCAAGCCCTAAATGAGAAAATATCATATAAACAATTTTGTTTCATATTTCACTATGGGGGATCTATTTCTGCTTAAAATACCGGAAGGAAGTCATCTGGGTGGTGATGTGATCAGAGCGGACAGTAAGGGGCACTCAAGCAGCGGTGATAGGTGAGGTTTGGGCAAATGTGTGCCCAAGGACCTGGCCCACCTACGAACCAAGGTATGCAAACCGTACAAGAGTAACATTAGCTTCGGCTTTCAGCAAGAAAGAAATGATTGACTTGATGTTTGTTTATACTTTGCGATCTTTACTTTCTAAGCCTTTGCTCTGTTTTTTGTTTTCATTCATTTTGTTTTGTGTTTTCTTCTTCTTTCGAGCAACATTTTCCTTGAGCGCAAAAAAACACTCGCTCTTTATATAAATCTCTCCCTAAAAGCCTTTCCATCGGTCTTGATTCTATAGCAAAGTGCACATCCGCTCTCTTTATAACATCTACACGTATAGATAAACACACGTACACGTACATAGAAACACACTCTGACATATATGTATACGTTTATATATATGAGCAATACAAAGACACATGCATTTATACATAAGTATAAATATGTATATATAAGCAATAAAAACACAATTCATACATATATGTGTATAAACACATTTGTTTTTGTATGTATATAATATATATAAGTGTATTTGTGTTCATATATATATATATATATATATATATATATATATATATATATATATATATTGTATACATAAGCAATGAAAACACAAATTCGTTCATTTTTTGTTGTTTTGCTTAAATATATATATATATATATATATATATATATATATATATATATATATATAAAATACATATATATATGCACAACACAAGAATGAATGCATATATATATATATATATATATATATATATATATATATATCCTGAGGGAAAAAGAAATATGATCTTATCATTATTGTTACATATGTCTATGAAAAGTGACAAGAAGATTAGCACTGGCGGTCCCGTCGTAAGAGCTTAAGCAGGAAGATGGTTTCGATCCAGCTGAGGTGCAACTAAAAAACAGAAAGAAGAAAATGCTAGCATTTTACAGTAGACGTTTGCTGAACTTGTCACCAAAATTTCTTACTTGCTACCAGCTATTGATTGAAAGAAAAGTCCTAGTACGGAGGAACAGGAATAAAAAGAAAAATTCACCCGTACATAGTCGGATGGGGTGAGGGATGTGCTGGGGAGATCTGCCGGTGGGATGGAAATATCGAGAGAAATCTAAAATTGTACACGTCCAGCGGTCAAAAGCAGGGTGATTCCGATGCCTAAAGACTACCTCGTCAATAATAATAATAATAATAATAATAATAATAATAATAATAATAATGATGATGATGATGATGATGATGATGATGATGATGATGAAAAAAAAACCCAGATATACGGAAAAAAGAAGTTTTGAACGTCATGAGAGATTGGCGAGTGAAAGAAAAGCGCTACGTGTTTGAAATGATAAAATCATCATCAATTAATGAAGGATGGAACCGAAACAAATACCTAATATCAGTATTAGTACAGTTGATTAGCTAGAATTTCGACCAGTGTGAAAACTCGCCTACTGATAATTTTTTTAATTCTTTTTCTTAAAAAAAGACTGGTTACACACATACTGCGACTGCTATCTTTATTTCAAAATGGCCGCTATGAAAATGATTCTTCATCCTCATCATCAACAGTAGCCTTCTAGCATCCGTTGTTGGACATAGACTTTCCCCAAGATTCGCCAGGACTCTATATTATGGGCATAGCGGGGCCAATACCTTCTGAGCTTGTCAATTTCGTCACACCATCTTATATTTTGCCGGCCACAATTTTGCATATGGTCTCAGTCCATGTTGTGAGTCATCAGTTGTTTGACATTCTTGCAATATGACCAGTCCACAGCCATTTGAGTTTTCTGATGGATTCTATGATATACCTTTTCTCTAATATACTGCTCCGTTTTGTGATCTCTCCCTACCATGTTGAGCACAATTCTCTTACGTGCACGTTGCAAGGTTCTCAGTTTGAGGGTCAATCTTTTGGTTTGGTTCCACGTTTCAACTCTATTGGTGACTATCGGGATATATTACTTGAAATTTAAACGAGAATCTTTCTAATTGTGAAAAAAAATGCGAGAATCTAGTAGATTTTTATGATTTTTTTAAAAACTGGATACAAAAGATCTGATTAAAATTGTAACTGTCCGTAGATTAGAGTTTTTAATACCCTTTTCATTAGTAAATTCTTACTGGGAGACGGGCACGAATTATTTAGCAAGGAACGATGGAAAAATTGAAACTTTTTCAACTGCTAAAATTAAGTCCCCAGACTAACGGTGCTGTTGCAACCTTTTTTATAAACTTAAACCTCTGTGGACTTTATCTAAGTTAAAAACTTAATATATAAGGGAGAGGTATCCTCCAAGTTGTCCCCACCGGAATTTGCATCCAACTCACTTCGAAAATTGATCGGATCTTTTTTTTTTTTTTTTTTTTTTTTGAACCTTGGTGCTCCGAACATCCACTCTCGTTTCACAAGAACAGTTTGGATGTGTATCAAGAGCTGGTGGAGCTCTTTTGCCACTGACCTGCAGTGGACAATCCACCAGACCCCCTGCCAACACGTCCTGGGCCAGCGTGGCAGGGCATGGCCCATTACTCCTCATGATTTGCACACCAAATATTATATCGGCCGTTCCTGCTGGGTCCTCGGTACCAAAAGGCCCAGCCATATCACTTGCTTTGGGTGGGGGTGATATGCTCCAAGGGCGACTACCCAAAAACTACACCAAGAGTACGTCAGTTCCTGCTGGGTCGTCGGCCCCAAAAGACTCAGCCACATCACTTACTTTTGGTAGGGGTGATGTGCTCCGAAAGCGACTACCCAAATCCTTCACCAAGGGACCATCTGTCCCTACTGAGTCACCGCACAAACAACGACCATTTCAACAGAACTCTAAGACTGTCAACAAGAAGACAAATTTATACATAGGCACATACAACGTCAGAACACTGTCAACTGACATGCACCTAACTGATCTAGAAAGTGAAATCAGAAATGTCAAATGGGACATCATAGGCATTAGTGAGGTAAGAAGACCCGGAGAAGAACTAATCGAACTGAGAAGCAACCATCTTCTTTACAGCTACGGTAAAGAGAAAGTAAAACAAAGTGGAGTTGGCTTTCTCATCAATAAGAACCTGAAAGACAATGTAACTGGCTTCAAAGCCGTCTCTGACCGAGTAGCTAGCGTCACCATACAACTTTCAAAACGATACAAACTCAATATAATCCAAGTCTACGCTCCCACTTCGCAATCAACCCAACAAGAAATAGACAACTTCTATGATGACTTGAACTCCCTACTCCAAGGCACCAGAAAACACTTCAATGTTATCATGGGAGACTTCAACGCACAAGTAGGACAAGGAAATGAAAATTGCGTCGGCAAATTTGGATACAAAATACGCAACGAGAGAGGAGAAGACCTTGTAAACTTTGCAACAGCTAATGGATTCAAAATCATGAACACCTTCTTCAAGAAGGGACCCAGTAGGAAATGGACTTGGAAGAGCCCCAATCACGAAACAAGAAACGAAATAGACTACATCCTAACGATATCGTCAAGGACATCCAAGTCCTAAATCAAGTCAATGTAGGCAGCGACCACAGAATGGTACGATGTAAAGTACAAATAAACACCAATAAAGAACGCAGGAAAATGTTCCATACAAAACCGCAGCCTCTAAACATACCAAAAGAGCACGTTCAATCTTTCAAGCTTGAATTGAGGAACAGATTCAGAATTCTTACTGAACAAGACAGCACCAACATCAACGAACTAAGCAGCAAAATGACAACGTCAATAATTGAAGTAGCCTCTACATTCAAGCCAATGAGCAAACAACCCATTAGCAAAATCTCGGATGAGACTAAAAATCTAATGGAAAAACGCAGAAACCTCAAGCCACCGACAACAACGAGAGAGAAAATTGAAGAGGCTGAACTAAACAAATTAATCAAGAAGAAACGAAGGGAAGACAGAAGGAGATACACAACGGCAGTCATTGAATCAACGCTTGAAAAAGGTCGGGGCTTCAAAGCTATAAACAAACTCCTCAACTCGGGACAAAGGCAAATAACTAGCATACTCGAGGAAAATGGAAACCTAACAACAGACAGAGACAGGATTGTCGAACGTGCCAAAGAATTCTACCAAAAACTTTATTCGTCCAAACAAGGACTGCAAAACAATGAGCAAGATACGCAAGACACGGGCAAACAACTGGAGGACTTCCCAAAAGTAACCCCGTGGGAGGTGAAAGAAGCCATTAAACAGACGAAGAAAGGAACTGCCCCTGGACCAGACAACATCACCATCGACCTACTCCGAAAAGCAGGTAAAATCATCAATAGGAAACTGGCCGTCCTCTTCAACCTGTGTCTAAAACACAGTAAAGTCCCAGACGATTGGAATACTGCTATCATAATGCTTTTATATAAAAAAGGAAACCCGAAAGACCTCAACAACTATAGGCCTATAAGCCTACTCAACTGTGTATATAAACTTTTCACAAAGATCATCACCAACCGAATCACAAAAACACTCGATGAAAGCCAGCCACGTGAACAGGCTGGCTTTAGAAGAAGCTACTCGACCATGGACCACCTGCACTCGATAAATCAACTGAAAGAAAAAGCAGCAGAGTATAGACTACCACTTGCCGTAGCATTTATCGACTTCAAAAAGGCGTTCGACTCAGTAGAAATCCCTAAGGTCATGGAGGCCATCAGTCGGCAAGGTGTAGATCCAGTATATGTTGAAGTGTTGAAACATATATACAATCACGGCAGCTCATTTATCAGGCTACATAAAGACTCGGACTCCTTCCAGCTCCAGAAAGGAGTAAGACAAGGTGATACCAGCTCACCTAAACTCTTCACAGCCTGCCTCGAGATGATCTTCAGAAGACTAGACTGGGAGAGTAAAGGAATTAAAATAGACGGCGAGTATCTGAGCAACCTCAGATTCGCAGACGACATACCCCTTTTCGCAGAGAACCTACACGACCTCCAACTAATGATAGATGAACTAAATGAAGAGAGCAAGAAAGTCGGCCTGCACATGAACTTCAGCAAGACGAAGATCATGTGCAACAACCACATTGGAGATAAGAACACTAAGATCGAAATCGAGGACACAGAACTCGAGAAAGTAGACCACTACATCTACCTAGGGCAACGAATCTCCATGAGACCCTCGAAAGAAGAAGAAATCAAGCGAAGAATCACACTAGGATGGCAAGCCTTTGGCAGAGCTAGCTCAACCTTCAAAAATAACAAGATCCCATTAATCCTAAAGAGAAGGGTGTATAACCAATGCATCCTCCCAATAGTCACTTATGGAGCTGAAACATGGAACTTAACCAAGAAACAGACCCGTAAGCTGAGAACCATGCAACGTGAAAGAATAATGCTGGGCCTCACATGGAGAGACCACAAAACAGCACAACACATCCGGGAAAAGACAAGAGTTAGAGACATCATAGAATCCATAAAAAATCTCAAATGGCGGTGGGCTGGCCATGTTGCAAGAATGGCTGACAATCGATGGACATCACGACTCACAACATGGATTCCCCGAGACCATATGCGCAACCGAGGCCGGCAGAATATTAGATGGAGAGATGAGCTAGACAAGTTCAGGAAGTACTGGCTCCGTGACGCCCATGATAGAGAAGTGTGGCAAATCCTGGGGAAGGTCTATGTCCAACGACGGACGCTAAAAGACTGATGATGATGATGATGATGATGAAATGAAAACAGGATACACACAATCTGACGAAAAATATGACTGCCATTTTTATTTCAAAATGGCTGTCATGGAAAAAAAAAAATCTTGAACATTTCAACTAACTACCAGGCATACATTAATTGATATAATATCGTATATCTATGAATGCTATGTATAACTATACGCTTTCATGCGCAAGGAATTGAATCCGGTTGATAACACTGCTCTTCTTCACCTAATCAAATTATGATAATATATACACGATATGCAACGTTGATCACAATAATCAGAGACAACTTTTATACACAGTACACGAAAAATGCAAACTGGAAGAAAAATGGTTGTCTACAGATCGTTATAGAGTATAAACAATCAATCTGCACGTTGGTACCTTTCATCACAATTGAAAGTTTCAGTGGTCGATAATAACACTTGCAAGAAGGTATGTATGCCTATTTACAACTGTATTTGATCAGTTCTTGTATGATTCGCCTGCTTCTGGAAGTGCTGTCCAGAGAGGAATCCATCGACCACTGGGGTTAATGGTACATCCCTACTCAATCAATCTGCTTCCCCTTGGCAAATAAATGTTTTCTTGTCTGATTCACAAGGATCATCACAAGTCTTTCGATCTGACGTATGTGGTCATCTGTGGTACACGTTGAACTTACAAATGATTATGTAACCCCAAAGAAAGTATCCCATGTATATTCACCAATGTCATTGAAAGATGAGGGGATGTCAGATCCAGTTAAAACCACGGACAAATGAAAGCTATTTGGCCTTCTCTTCTCTTAGATTAGTTGCAATGTCATGAGATGATATTACTAGGTAGGTTTTTTTTCATTACAGTTTGCAATTCGCAATAATGCATGGAAGTTGGCAATCGCAACGGTGACAACATCAGTGTTAACTAACCCGATCAAAAGTTTTGAGAGCAAAAAGAGCATATGAGATGAACATATTGTCAGCTTCTTCATTATCAGAAAGAGTATGTTTGGGTTCTGTGTCGCAGTCCTGTGACAACACAATGTACATGTTTTCAGTGCTACACACTCCGTCTTGTCATTGGATTTCTTGGAAATGTCCTGCGACAGGTACTGATATCGCTTGTTTTTATTTTCGTCAACGTGAAGGAAACTTTGTTAGTTATTTGGAATTGGTGTGGAGCTTTTGACAATAAAGAATTTCCTTTATCGCAATTTCTGTCTGGTTAAACCCTTGAAGCTGTTGTTTTTCACAGCCTTAAGTTGATATGAAGTCCTGGACTGGGTGTTGTCTTGTGGAAAATATTCATGTTGTATTCAGAATAATGTCTAACACTGACGCCACTCTTTTTTCAAGTCGATCTGCATCATGGGAAACATATGATGATCACCTATTCGCTTTAATATTCTTGAGATTAGAAACTGAACTCTTATTCATAACCTCTTTCGTGTCCAGCCTAAAAAAATGACACTCTTCTGTGTGTTTCCTGATTCCTGAAATAATTCAACCGTTGCCTTGGCATGTTTTGCAAACTTCAGTTAAACGGAGGTTTAACTGATTATAGTATTGTTCAGCATTTAAGCATATCTTTCGCGAGAAGTTCCAAACTGATCAATGATTCGAGCGACTTCAGGGCCCGCTGCATTCCACTTAATCAAATAAGATGGATTATCTGTTAATCCAATTATATTGTCGTTTATTTATCCATAGGCCTGGTTCATGGCTATGGTTGAGAACATTTGGACTGATTTCTTTACTACTATGTTACCATTCTTTATTTTCTTAGAAACGGATGGCATTTGCTGTTTCAGTAGCATCATATCTTTTGTGTGGTAACATACATGAAACAATCTGTCCAAAGCATTGAAGGCAGAGTTTGAAATCTGCTACTCTAAGAGCAGCACAAATATAGTGCAAGTAGTTCCAAAACTAAAGACCAGTAATGAAGAAGGGAACATCTACCTGTATTGACACTGCACTAGGATTAGAAGCTCAACTTTTCAACATTTGTTGGAAGAGATCTCTTGCTCTTTTAGTACGCAGATATCTGTAGGATGTACAATGCCGCTACTGTAACTTGGGGTACACATCAAAACCATATGATGTACAGTCTTATCAAGTCTGCATCAATTCAACCAGAGCTAAGCAATTTCCTAACATTCATCACGGTATAGTGGCTACTCAATACCACAATAAATGCGTCCTTGCCGAATACCTCTAACCATGCCAATCGGATTTGCTTAGCGATAAAGAACATTGGCCGATAGGGACATGTCTGTTTGTTTTACTCGCCTTGCCCTACTGAAGCGGGTGCTACTATTTCTGTCCAAGGTAAAGATACTCGGGTAATTTCTGAATATTTTTTTGTTGGCAATAGTTATGCTGATAAGTATTGGACTCCTCTCCGTTCCTGGCCTTGCTTATGTTACAATTTTTTGACAGTCATTTTGAAATCAAGATGGAGCAGTAATGATAACTAGATCGTACGCGCACTGTTTTAATGTGAAAGAGCATAAAAAATTACTACTATGTATATTTTCAGACTTTTTCCACATTTTCTGTATTACAGTAAGAGAGGATGAAGAGGAAAATTTGAGAATAATAATAATAATAATAATAATAATAATAATAATAATAATAATAATAATAATAATAATAATAATAATAATAATGGTGATGATGCCCGTGAACCTCGAACTGCTGAAACGGATTGGTGCATAGAGTTCCTATCCAAATAGAATCATAAATCCGTAAATAGTATTAAAAAAGTTTATACGAAACATTACGGATATTGTAGTTACATTGGTAGATATATGTGGATGCAAAAAAGTAAATTTAAATAACGATAATACTCACAACAACAACAATACCTGGAATCAACGAAGAAAAATTGATATAAAAAGCATAGAAACAAAAATAAACTCTAAAGAGAATGGAGAGAAAGAGGAAAAATATCAATAACTTCCACGAGAGAAAGAGTGAAATATGAAAGTGAAACTGAATCTAAAATAATTGAAGCTTTGGAAAATATTCACGAACTCTTCAAGAAAAAAATTGGAACAAATAGAAATCCTAAGGAAAAATAGAAACAATTGCATTGAGAGATTTTTTTATAGCAGTGAGAATATTGAAAATACTAGTTATTAGCCGTGAAAAAATTCACGGATATACTTGAATATATATATATATATATATATATATATATATATATATATATATATATATATATATATATATATATATACAGTACTTTGCATAAGTATTTCAACAAACAGACATTTTATTCTTAATCGCGTGGTGTTGGTAGTTAAAAACATGAACATTACGCAAGAACCAAATTCTATTGCAATCGGCATAAGAAAAAGGATGCATTTGGTCATGCTTTGCTGTTTTGAATCCCAAGTTGTTTGTTAAATTGTTAATGGGAAAAACTAGTTATTTTTCAATCCTTCTAAAATCCTGTCCAGTATCGATCAGGGAAATTGAAAAGCCGAATTATTATTGCTATTCAGAAAAGATGCAAAACTAGAGGGATAATTTTGATTCTCTCTGTTCAAGTTCGTCAATTGCTCCCGCAATCTTGGGCCATGGAAAAGAGTTAATGTTCGTACAAACACTACAGAAAGTAGCGCTCATAAGTATTTGAACAAACAAACAGAGTTTTTATTTATTTTCATCGATTCTTTTACAAAAAATACCATAGAAAAATGCGGCACATGGTGAAAAATTTTGTGTCAGGTGGGTCCAGGTCTTCTCTATTCAAACTTTTAACGTAGCTAGTTGCATTCACTAACCTAAGCATTCTCAATGGTTCCTTTCACAACATTCTGAACATCTCCTTCACCTCACAATGGCTAATAAAAACACTTTAAAGTATCGCGCATAAGTATTTGAACAAGATCAGAAAAATATCAGCAGGGGAGAGTGCTAACGTATTTAGGATACTTGCTGTCACTTGATCTCAGTTAAAAACGCCAGCTTTTCTGTAGAAAACGGAATAAGTACAAAATATCAGCAATAATGATGTTTCAATAATAGGATGAATTTAAGAACATTAACTGAAAAAATATCAACAAATAATGATAGTGTGTATATTCCTTTATATTCATCCTATACAATGACAAAAATAGTGTCAAATGAAATTAAAATTATTCTGCAAAATTTATAATTCTATATGAATATCAAAAGTAAAATGAAATATCAACAGTTCTGAATTTTCACAATTAAAATTACCATGCAATCAACGAATTTTCGCAGCATGTTGCGTTGTGGGTGATCAATTAAAAAGTTGTAAATGGCGTAGATCAATGAATAAATTACTTCTCCTGCCTTTTGTTACATCGCTAAATAGTCTGAAGTTAAAAAAAAACAAGCCTGAGAGATGCCAGACACAAACTAAGGACCAATTTAGTTTAGGCTTACATTGTAAATTGATCCTCCTAAAAACTTATTGAGGTCGTCAAAAACCTTCTTTTCTAGACCAAATGGTTACATTTTCAGGCCTTGAGCTTCATTGGTGCAGATCGTACGAATGACACATTCATAGCTAGTCAGCCAGAATCGGCTTTTGTAAGTAAATAGAAAGGATGAAAAATCCTGGAAAATTATGAAAAGATTCAGAAAACAGCTCTGTCATTGAAGGTGAGAATACTGATGAGACTGCTATGAATTAGAGGACAATTACTGTAACTTGATCCTCGGTGATGACAACCAGAGTACTCTGATTTGACGATGCAAATGCCAAAATTATCTACAGTACAGTGATAACTAGGTTAGCGCACCGAACACGTTCCTTAAAATGCAATGTTAAGCGAAACAGCGCCATATAACGTCATTATAACATAGCATAAATAGATATTGCGTGAGAAATCATAAAAAGATATATGATGTCTTTGCTGAGCCTCAAGATGGAATGGATAAGATGTGCATCCCATCTGGTGGCTACTTTTCGTAGTAAGTGAAACATCAGTGTCGATATATCGTTTCATGATAAATTATTGTGAATTTATACTCTATGAGCATGTGTCTTTTTTTCATACACGTAGTGCATTAACCTTAGTGTACAGTTGATACATTTATGTTTAAGAGACTTTCCATGATGCTGTCTTCTAGCATAATTCATTTCGGAAATTTAACATTACTATATTTATTACGAAATTCTTTTTGAAAAGAGAGCTTTAGCGAATCAATGCCAAACGGGGTTGTGCTAATCGGGGTATTACTGTACACGTAAGAGGGGCTATATAATGATGGCAATGATGAGGTTGATAGTAGGAAGATGAGTGTTTTGTCTCCGACAACCTAAAAGCATTTTCTGCTACAGGAAGCGTTTTACAAAAGACCCAGTGTTATTTAGCACTCAAAAGTTAAGGGGAGATAATTTAAGTGCTGACCCGGCCTTGGCTTTGTTCTCCTGCTGCCAATAGTGACGTAAAGCGGGGAGAAACTTGTCCGGAGTAACTGACATTTCTGTTATGAAGGCTTCATTTTCATATACAAAACGTGAAACATCTATGAATAAGGGAATTCACGAATAGGTAAGGCTGAGCACTTGACAGATGTAATGGGAGGAAGTAATTTGAAGTAGAACTGACAGAAAGTGCATAGCTGTCGTTGCTTTTAGAAAAGAGTCTTTATTTTGCTAGCAGATAGAGGATGAAAGCTGTACACGATTGTCAATATTTAGTCTCTCTCTCTCTCTCTCTCTCTCTCTCTCTCTCTCTCTCTCTCTCTCTCTCTCTCTCTCTCTCTCTCTCTCTCTCTCTCGGAATTTACAAGCAGACGAAAAGATAGAAAACTGAAAACTTCGGCTTTTAATATAAAACCGCTTTTTTTTTTTTTCAGTTGGTGGCAAAAGGAATAGAAGATGATACAAGAAAATGTGGGTGCTTCAAAGTATACACAAGAAAAGGTTGGAAAGTCTGATTCTAATTGATTTTTTCAATATTTATTTTTAGAAATTCTCTTCCAGGTGAAATCAAAGGATGGTACTTTCATTCGAACACAATTTGCTATAAAAAGAGAAATAATAGTACAATCGCATCCATGTCTATGGAAAAATAATAACAACTTCAAAATCTGCTGGTGGCAAGTGCACCAAATTTGAACTTGCGTGTAAAAATATTCCTCTATTGTTTAGAATAAGATACTGTTGTCCAAGCGAGGCGAAAAAAAGCTTTTGACTTAAGCAGGGTTCAGCTTACTGAACAACCAAACTGAGGCTGAACAGGTACTGTTCCAATTATGATTTTCATTTTATGTAGTATCTTTCAAGGCTATAATATATGAATGCATATCATAATATCATAGCATAAAAATACTGTTTCCTTCTGATTTGCCGTTACTGTGGTTACATATGACATTAAAACAGTTATATTAAGTTATACAAGATTTTATAATGATAAGTTTGATTGATCCATCAATTATTGAATAATAAAACTATTTCTTTTGGGATTTAAAATAATTCCATTGCTTTTTCTGTTAATGAATGCTTCACTGACCCATTAGCATTATCAAAGTCTATCAAAGTCACTTAAAAATGGGTTCATTTATTGACTTGATCCTATTTTATGCTCTACCAAATCATAGTTTCGCATTTGTTACAACATGGTAACAGATGGAGCCATGTAATTTTGCTCCAAACGATATTTTAACATTATTTTAACAAGAACACCGGGGAATATCTTACCGTTTACATTTAGCAATGAAACTGACCGGAATTGTTTTAAGAATTTGGAGTCCTTCTAATCTGCAATGTGGGTTCCATCTGCTAGGCCCTATTTTTCTTGAAGGGAGCTTTTTGCAGAAGCTTCCAGAGAAGTTGTAGAACTGAAGGAATCTTTTATAGAGTTTATACGACTGTTGATACCTGGTTCTTCTTAGCCTCGTTTTCCAGACAAAAATTTTTACTTCCTGTAGTTTCATTGGTGAAATGTTTAATTTCACATCCGGTAGTTGTTGTCTATAGAATCCATTGAAATGGCTAAGTCGGACATCAGCATGTAAGTAAACTTTTGCAAAGGTGCGCTTCCAAATTTTCTTTCTCTATGTTGAAATTACATTCTTGCACTTTGAACTTTTTTTTTTTTGTAAACTAGTATGAGTCCCTTTTTTCTGCTACCTTTTCCTTGTAGTCTTTGTCAAAATGAAAGTAAGCTCACCCAGATATGAACACAATGATTTATACATTAGTAGATATTTTAGTTTAATGCATTTAGAAACGTTTCAAAGTCGGCTAACCCACTAATATTGATACAAGCGTACTCAACTATATATTAGCACAAACACATCCGTATTCACATTTTCACACACTTAGACACATTGGTGCAAATAGCACGCAGACGTATATTCAGATACCAGGCCATGAAATAGACTGACACATTCAGATAGGCTCAAAGTCTCACACAGAGGAACATGAATGGACGTACACAGATAGTCAAGAATGCACACGTTATCGTTTTAAATGTTGCATTAATTTTATTTCTACCATTCCTCGATAGCTCGATAACATAATTGTTATCCAAACTAATTAACTACACATAAATTTGCACTGATGACAAGAGCCCCATCTTTTGTAGTTAATTTCTGTAGTCTTTATTTTATTTCTTTTCTAATTGCACTATGTTTCTTTACTTTCAGTTTTCATGCAACCGGTGCTTTTTGTAAACAATTTATGCTCTTGCCGCTTTTAATGGGTGAACGACGATACTTGACTTTGAAAAATAATTCTAAAAGAATCAAAGGAATTTATTGGATTGAGCTTCCAAATTTCCGCTTGCAAAGTTTGAGAAACCATACTTGCAAAGACAGCACCCAAACGCTTAGGTTAGACAAGATTCAAATTCCTCACATTCACAGTTCACTTAAGGACAAATGAACTTATTTGTCTTCTTATTTGATGTTGACCTTTCGGTTAAATTAAATTTTACAAAAACCAACTAATTACCATTCAAGAAATTCAAAAGCGAAAATGAAATATCTCCAAATGTGAGAAGTTCTAATTTACGATATGGCTCGAGTGTGAACTACTTTTATTACACTTGTCTACTGTCATAATGACTGAAGCAAAATAAAACAGTGGAATAGCTTTGTTTTTAAACTTGGGCTTATTGCATTCCTGTTTTGCCCACCAATTTCGAGATTAATCCATATAAACATACGCACATGTGCACCAGCACATATATAGACACTCATGCAATAATGCAAAGTAATATTAATATATTTATATATATATATATATATATATATATATATATATATATATATATATATATATATATATATATATATAGCAGTGTATATACGCGCTTGTGTGTGTGTGGCTGGCCGGCTGACTGGTTATGACAGGCGGTCTATGTAGACTGTTCCATTCAGAAGCCTTTCAAATTCTGAGATATTAAAGTTTTATGCTCAGAAATTAATAATCTTGCATTTTACCCCTCTCGCTACTACAGCGGATTATGCAGAAATATTCATGTCCTGATACTGGAAAGCGCCCTCTGGTATCTAGATAATGATGACATGATGTCATCAAACTTGAAGATTTCAAGGAAGCCAATGTCATCGCCCCGGGCACTAGGTCGGGAGCAATAGCGTAAGTAGTCTGTTCGGGATTCTGAGATACTCAAGTTTGTAGATAACGGGAACTGTGAGGAGGTGCAGTAAGGGAAGATTAGTGAAATTGGTTGGGGGTCAGAGTAGAAAGACAAACATCAAAAACTTTTTTCTACTTTCCAAATCGCTGACGACGCTGATTGGTTTGGTTGTAACTTGATTATTGAGGTATCATCAATAATTAAGTTGTAAACTTGAGAAAGAATAAATTTTAAGCGTTAAATACTAAGTAAGACTTATGCATACAATCTGGACTATAGTTTGTTGAATAAGAAAAAGAACAGATACTGTTAAAAAAACACGACCTTGTATATACATTTTTGACAGCATTCGTTTACATTTGTGTCTCTCATTAAACTTGTTCCAATTGAGTGCAAATTGATTCCCATCAAAACGTCACATAGAAAAATAATGATTGCATCAAAAGTAAAATGAATATCGTCCAAAATGCAATAGTTCTAGATATATATGGTGTGTATATAAACACATTTTCTTTTATTTTTTATTTCATCTCTCTCTCTCTCTCTCTCTCTCTCTCTCTCTCTCTCTCTCTCTCTCTCTCTCTCTCTCTCTCTTGTACTTTTATCTCGAGAATGGACCCAAAAAGTGAATAGTTTCACGTAGAATGACGTAAACATCCCCTTTCTTAGTTCATACTCTATATCGTATCTTTCTATCTTTACGGACGCTATGTTTCGAATAAAGAAAAATGTTGTCTGACTTCCTATAACTGCTTTCTTTTCGGGTCATTTAATTCCTTACGAATGCTGAAAGAAAGCTGATTTGAAAATCGGTGTTAACATAGATTTTCTCCGTTTTGAGAACTGTTGATTATCATCGAAGGAGTTAATAATAATAATAATAATAATAATAATAATAATAATAATAATAATAATAATAATAATAGGTGTGAGATTGCAAATAATAATAATAATCATAATAATGATAAATTGTAAAATTTTATCCATAGCTACGAGTGTGTGTGTAAAGGCATTTATACACGCACTAGTATTCCCACACACATGAATACAATCGTATGTGAGCATACCTGAGCATACATGGACATACGCTCAGATTTATATAAGAATTATCCCTGGGATATCACAGGGCATAAAGATAATGGTAACCTCGAAAAACATGCGACTAGATGATAAATTCAAAGTATTGAAAATAAATATGGAAATATTAACAAAATCATTTTCAGCTCTTGTTATTCAATACTAAATGTCTACAAGCAAGTTTTTCGGGGTTACGTTAACCTTTGCAAACTTGAGTACAAAGATGAGGACCCTTGATAGTGGTTTACAATGGCCAATAAAAGTTTCATTATGTTGTTCAATTCATCAAGTGAATAAGATAAGACAGTGAAGTAAAAGTCTTCATGGTTAGCCCAATAATAAAGAAAGTTATCGGGCGCGTACAGTTAGCCTCGACAATGAATTATATGAATGCACAACGCCATTCTGTCTGTGATTTCTTTTATCTAGGTATAAAAGTCACAAATAACAAGCTAGAAGAGTTCCCAGAAGTTACTCCGCAGAGAGTGAAGCAAGGCACCTGTCCCACATAACATAACCATCGACCAACTAAAAATGTTATCACTGGAAAACTAGCACATCTATTCAACATATGCCTCAAACAGGGTGAAATCCAGAATATTGAAACAGAGCAGTCATAATGCTATTAAATCTTTAAAAAATGGGAACCCGAAATATCAAAATAACTACAGGCCAACAAGCCCACTCAACTGTATCTACAATCTTTTTACCAAGTGATCACCGACTGAATCACAAAAATATCAAGTGAAAACCAGCCACAGGAACAAGCTACTCATCCATTGACCATCTCCATTCTATATTTCAACAAAAAGAAAAGGCAGCAAGATATAAAATTACACTCTCTGTTGCATTTGTGGACGAATCGGGTGAAATCTCCAAGGTCATACAACATGCTGTAGATCTGCATATGTCAGAGTATTGCAACATATCTACTTACATGGCAGTTCCTTTATCAGGTTACATAAAGACCTTTCAGTTCGAAAGAGGAGTAAGACAAGGCGACACCAGCTCATCCAAACTCTTTAAAGCCTGTTTTGAGACGATCTTTCGAAATCTAAACTGGGCAAATGAAGGAATTAGGATAGTCAGCGAATACCAAAGCATCCTCAGATCCCATTTTCTTGCAGGGAATCTTCATGATCTCCAAATTATGCTAAATAAAACTAGAAGAAGGAAGCTAGTACACTGGTTTTTGCACGAACTCCAATAAAACAAAGGCTAGGTATGACAGACATGTTGAGGACAAAGACATGACTATAACAATTGAAAACGAAGAGCTGAAGAAAGTAGATCACCACATCTATTTAGGACCACGAATCTCCATCAGACCTTCAAAAGAAGGAATCAAACTGTCAAGTTTTCGGAAGAGTAAGTTCAATTTTCAAGATCAAGAAAATCAAAGAGAGGGGTATCCGACCAACACATCCCCCTGGTAGTCACCTATGGAGCTGAAACATAGAACCTAACCAAGAGATCAGCTTTCAAACTGAAAAACATGCAACGTGCACTTGAAAGAATCATACTCAACATCACATGGAGAGATCATAAGACAGTACAGTATATAAGAGAAAAAGGTTATGGATATCATAGAATCCATAAGAAAGCTCAAATGACAATGAGGCAAGAATAGTAGGCAACCGCTGGACATCACAACTCATAACGTAGGTTCCTAGAGATCGCATGCAAAACCATAGTCATCAAAAAATATGATGACAAGAGGAACTAGACCTGTTCAGAATTCATTGGCTCTGCGACATCCATGATAGAGAGGTCTGACGAATCTTGGGGAAGGTCTATGCCCAACAGCAGACGCTAAAAGGCTGCTGCTGCTGCTGCTGCTGCTGCTGATGATGATGATGATGATGATGATGATGATGAATTACTCTGTTCAACTCTGGGGTTTTTTTCCTTTGTGATGTTATTTTTGGTTGATTATGTCTAAAAAGTATAGAATATTTCCTTCAAACTTTGCTTTTGCGACCAGGACAGTGATAATTTGAAATCGACTCAACTTAAATTGGACAACGGGCAAATTTGCACATTTTGATCACATAAAGTGAGAAAAACAATTACATTTTGTCATAAAAGCAACTTTTTATGGGAATAATAGCCATTTTCTATACCTTTTACGGATGAGCATTCAGAAAAACACTCACTACACAAGAATAAAAATTACGTTGCACAATGTTATCATTTTCATATACACACAGACAAAGACACGTACTAATTTTTTGAAAATTTATCAGGTGGATTTTTGTTAGTGGTCGAATTTAATATCGATGGGGTCCAGTGCATAACATTTTGTATTCAATTCAATGGAAAATCAATCAATTCTGATAACACTGAACAATCACTCGATGAGAGCTGCGATTTCAATCGATCCGTATTGGAACCTGCACAATAACTACTGCTACAGATATTTCCTTTACTAATGAAGATTACATACGGGTATTTACATGTATCTTATGAAAAGCTACTTTTATCATGACATTTGGAACTCATTACAAACTTTGTCTCCGGTAGCCATACTTTCCACAGACGACGAACGAGATTTTGAGAACCGATGAAAATGTACGGAGTTAAAGTTCTTTTCAATTATGTAGAAAGCCATTCCTTGCCGGATGCGAAAGAAACCTCGCTTTATACTGAGATTACAGTGTGCAGTGCATAATAGAAACGTCACTGATGGACGTGATGACTCAATGGTTTTACGGAAGGTCACTGAGGTCAAGAGAGGCGGCAAAACAGACAGTGTCAAGGAGTCGACGTCACTCGAATGACACAAGCACATGATGAATGATAAATTCCTATTCCCTGCAGATCCAGACACTTACCAAAACCTGTCTCTTACCCTATTTAACGTCTGTCATTTCTCACAGTCTAGTCGTATGTACTCAAACACCAACTCACATTCGTACACACTTCCCTATGCATAGGCTCACTTACACTCACATAAGTTTACTGACTAATATATACAAATGCATGAACCAGCGAATGGAATCTCGGCATAAGTAAAATTATTGAAAAATGAACAAATCTCTACAGTTTTCAATACTTTACGAAATATACAAAAGCACATATATACATTGTCTTCATTTGATCAAATTTAGTACTTTGTTCTCTAAAACATAGTTTTTATTTTACATGTGTTTGGACATTTACGAAGGCAGTTATAGATGCTTTTATATATATATATATATATATATATATATATATATATATATATATATATATATATATATATATATATATATGAATGACACTGTATATTTGCTCAATATGTATATACATGCTTATATACTTATACATGTATATGAATGTGCATGATATTACATGTAAATATGTATATGTGTGTGTGTGTATTTCTGAAATCGATACAAGAGAAATATTAATAAAAATATGAATGCAAAACATGCAAGGGGAGTTGGGATTCGGGGGATTGGCACCACAGAAAATATCAGCACATGCTGAAGTATCTTTTTAGCTATTCGTATGCCCCTTTAGAGAGTGTGGAAAGTGGTTCTCAATGGAATCTGTCTTTTATTCAAAATTCAAAAGAGATTCTGAAAGGAAGATGATGACCTAAGTGTATGGTCTAATACGGAAGGCACACAGATTAGTAAGTTATGTTTAAAGGAACCAAGTATAGAACTCACACGGAAATTTTATAACCATATTACACGTTGCGAAAATATCAGTCAAGAAACTTACGAATTCTTTATTTACGAAACTTTTCATACTCTTTGAAAACTCCTAGGGCTGCACAAAGTTTTTGGGTCATAATACGGCGTTTACGCAGTTCAACTGAAAAGAAGTAGAGGAGACCAGGGCTGGTTGGTACAGCTTTCTTTTAAAAGTAACTTGTAACTTCCAGTGAAATGAATTAAAAAGCAGATATAACTAAAACTTACTATGAAAATGAGTCTCCCTTTGGAAGTTGCGTTTAAATCTAAACCATTTATTATGTTTATTATATCACCATTCAATCATTCGTAAAAAGGTTTAAAAACCTACCTCATCTGCAGGGATAGTTGGTACAATCTTATCTGGGAAGTTAGATCTCATGCTAGTAGGTACAAATGTAACTAATATAGTACCATAATTGAGAAATATAAAACCTTAAACCAGATAAAAGGATGTATTCGAATCAAAAGTGAGAGATTTTAGAATATAATGACCACCTGGTAGGACAAGTGAAATCATATGTGAGTGGACCTCAAGGATACATAGTAATTAATTGATAAAACAAAACAATGATAAAAGCATAATGACACCAGTGACTTGTTCAAAGTTTTTGTTATTTTACAGGCTTTTTTGTTTTCCTTCCGCCCTAATTGCATACGATTACAGCGTACCAAGTAGCCAAGCTTACAATGTACCAGCCAGCCTGCCCCAAACACATGGTTTTCTTCAAATCCTATTTTAAGAAAAAAATTTTGACAGAAGCTGCTTTAATTGCAGTATATATATATATATATATATATATATATATATATATATATATTACCATTTCTCATGAACGTAGACCATCAACCACATAATACAAGCGAAAGTGAAAACGTTACTTACCAGGGTAAAAAAACGTTTTTCATGCAAAACATTTCGTGGTTACAACACATATGACCTATAAGATGAAACTGACAAGTGGAAGAAACAAAAATTAAAGCAAGTGATTCAATCTGTCCCTGTGTCCAACTAGCCCCGATCTCCCCTAATCACTTTCTATTCTAGGTGCCAGATAGAATATATGGCCCTGCTGATGGATTCAGAAATGATATGAATACGCCCCCTTTCAATCTAACCACAGACAAATCAGGAAACCTTTTCCACAAATACATAAAGCAGGTTAACAAACTGCTTCGTTCAAGCCAAGCTGAATATGAAGCTATCGTATCAGCTCTTTATCTAGGTTCACCAAGCTAGATCTGGTGTAGTTTTAGGAGCCAAGCTGTATTTTCCTTTCCTCTCGTCTATTGCTTCTTAACTCATTATAATTCCTTATCTCTACTGTCTTACTCACAGACAAAACATGAGAAATACTAATTTCCTGACAGTTGACCCAATAGGATACACAGACCTTTCAGATCCCCACATTGAGACCGTGTTCTTTGTAGTTGATCTATTCTAAAGAACATCTGCCAAATTCTCGTATCGAATTCATATGTATCGGGCGAAATTATACGAAAATATACAATTTGAATTATGATCTCCGTAGAGCTCTAAATTAGGAAGAGAAAATTCCAAGTATTAAAAAATTCTGGTCTGGTATATCTAATGAAAAGCACACACTTCATGGACGTGAGCATATAACTCAGAACCTTAGACCAAACTTTCAAGTTGTATTTGTAAAATAAGATACCAACAGTCAAATTTATCAAGTTGTATTTTAGGGTTACTCTGAATTTTTTGTAACACTTTTCCACCTTTCATTAACTCTTTAGTTTTCTTTCATGTTCTCTTGATTAAATTTTCTTTTTTATTTTAGCAGCTCCAAGGACGAATATCTCTATATTTACACTAACTTTTCAATGTTTTCAATGCTTGCTCTCCTAACGCCTACGTGTATCGGTTGTTTCTGCAATCTTCAAGATTCATTTGCTTCAGCTTGACTCCTTTAAATAGCTAAGGGCAGATAACGCCGTTGATCGGAACGAGCAATCAAATGCAAAGCGAATAACAAACGGCAGGAAACACTTCAACAAACAGAAGGACGAATCCTTTAGATCTCCGCCTCCGCATAAAGATTGGAAAACAAGCCGACAACACCGATAATGGTCGAGCCAATTCGTGAAGTAATGCGCAGTAGTGTTGATAACACACTGAAACGGGATTTTTATTCCTGGGTAGTGAGTGCTATTTTCTGATTGCTTATGTGAAAAAGTATAGAAGATGGCTATTCAAACGTTACTTTTGTGACCAGGACTGTGATATGCATAAGATGCTGTTTTTCTTATATTACATGATTATAGTTGTGCAAATTCGCCAATGGTTGAATTGGAAATAAATAGATTTCAAATTATCAGTGTTCACACGAGTACACATTGACGGATATTTATCGACACATTTACTCGATCCTCTTTGTATAATTTCACACATTCTCTTGATCAATGTTCATTGGCTTAGTTTAGAGTTAATACACCTGGACGTATAATGTTCAGTATTTTGTTGTTTCAAAAACAATTTTCATACATACCAAGCATTTCTCACATCTTCATAAACAAACTAATATATTTGCCAGCCTAAAGGACACACTTGTACTTGTTGGACTGTTTAAACTATTACAACTCAAAAAGTCCTGTCCAGTTTTGTTACTGGACTCACTAGGATATGTTAATCATGTCATATATATGTATTAAGTTTTAAATTCATCGTTAAAAAATGTTGAAAATTCAACTATCGTAAGAATGGGGTATCCTGTGATTTCAAGATAAAGCACAAATGGCAGGTAATGGCATAAAAAATGGGCTTGACGAGCGGAGTTTAAATTCAGGTTGTGCATTTCGCACTAATGCCTTGGTAAATACATGTATCCATCCCACCCTTGGTTAACGTGTCAAGGCCCATCATTCCTCATGTCTTACACTTAATGGGGAAATTTACAAACTCTGGGGCCACACGAAATTTTAAAAGAATTAAATGCAAGAATCAGCAAACTGTAACTTCAAATCATAAGCTATTTGTTTACCTATAAGTTATAAATCACTTCTTGGAAGAAAAAATAATAAAATCTTAAAGAAAGCAGGGTCCTCAGGAAAATGCGTAATATAGATTAGAATAAAATGATTTTTAAAAACACTGAACGTTATTTAACATAAAATAGACGAAAAATATTAATGTGTCTATTTCATGGGCATGTAGCAAAACTTTGTAAAATTAGAATATTTCATTTTGTGACTGTATAGATAATTTTTCTCCATCTTGTAAGAATATTCTTATTCGGTGTATTTAATTTTTCAAATAATATTAAGACATTTTCTCACTGTTTATAACATGAATGAAACCATACAAAAAGAATTTTGGTCGATCATTTATGACAAAGGAATCAATATGTTTCTTCTTTTTTTATTTTGGCCCGATCTATATCAAATCAACTTGGATCGGAACAATTAAACTAATCAAAAATTAATTCTAAATGGCTTTTGTATTTGTTCACAAAGGATAAATTAGATTTTGTTTATTTTTATCACAGGATCGAGAATGGGGGATTATATAGCTACCATGAGTTTAGTTTGGTTTGTGTAAAATAAGAAAAACGGAAAATCCTTGTAGTAGTTCACCTCCCGACCCCAACAATATAAATGACTGCCTCTTTTATCAAAAGCATAATTGCTCTATTACTTCCTTTCTTTTAACTGGTTATAAAAGACACAGTTTACCCATGTTGTCAAAAATAAAAGCAGTATTCAAATAATTTTTCATACATTTTCAAAAAATATATGAAAAAATGAGTAGGGGGATTACTCAATTATCATCATTTAATGTTAATCCCCCTTGACAAATGTCAGAAACAGAAAATATACCACGTAATGTATTATATGGATAGATGTCTAAACAAGACTCGCAGAAAAAATCCCTACTCTAGATTTGATCGATCCCATGGGTTGGAAAAAGCTATAAAATGAACATTATATGTGCTGTTCTTTTTTCTGCTTTTTTTTTTTTTTTTTTTTTGCTAAATTGATTTTTCAATAAGCTTCTAAAATAATCATCTTTTTTTTAACTGCTCATTAAAGGTTCCGATCTGTTGTTCTAACCAGTGCACTATCACTCAGATAACTGCAGTTGTTACTTGTACTAAATTGCACAATTGACTGTTCGAACAAGGATTATGTAAACAATGTTATTGTGCTCGGGGATGGGAAATGACAGGGAAAGTTATTTGCATTGATTTTTCAAGTCCATGTATCATTTGATTACAAAACCTGCATTGCTGGATATTTTTGCAAATTTTCTACTCCGTACTCGAAAATATTGAATATCGAAAATAAATCATCATTTACTAAGAACAGTTCAATTTTTATGTACAGCGTTACTGTATTCAAATGTTCATATTGATTCTCACAAGTAAAACGTCATCTCACAAAATATTGGAATGAAATTTCACTTACAGAATACTGATCGGACTTGTTCTAGTTGGATACATGAAGTTCTCAAAAAAAGCAGAAAATCTGTCCTCTGAGCAGTATTTCAGCTACATATCTATTTTATACAGTTACACAAAAAGATAGAGATTCAGTTCAGCTAACCTGACGAACTCAATGTATATAATGTAACATTTTTTTCAAAGAATGCTGGTTTTAATTGCATTGGGTCAATAAATCCAATCTTAGTTCATTGTTTGTGTTTAGAATACCTATTTCTTTGTATTTTTTTATTGTAATGGCTTGCAAATCATAAATTATTCCTCCATCCAAGCTTTTCAATGTCTGAGATTCTTAGAGCATGTCTTTCTATGTTAAGTTTAATTTGCTGCTCCTGCAAATATTCGACGTGGAACTTTCAAAGCATTTTGACAGCTGAATTTTAATTTCTCAAATTTTGATATGAGAATGTTTTCCAATAATTTTGATCTTCGTTTCTAGATGTAATCACAGTGACGTATGTAAATATGTGCTCTCCTGGACAAGGAAAATAGGCTTGACAAAATATTGAACTTTTAAAGCTCAAGAATAGAACCAGGATACAGTAGGAGGAGATCCAACAGATGCAGTGTTGTGTGACTCATGGTAAAGCAAAATATCATGCAGAGGATGCTGTCAACAACCACATAGCTGGTCTTCGTCAGGCCTACTGTAGCTATTCTCAAATTTACAAGACTCCAAAGGCTTTTTGTTAGTTGTAATAAGTCGACACTTTGAAACAATTGGTAATGTTACCAGAAAAAAGTATCTGTGTAGTAATAGCCTCCTATTGGAAATTACAGTTTTAAAAGACAACGGGAAAATCCTACAAAAAATAAAGGCTCTTTTGAGTAGAGCAATAACCTGAAGGTGTGAAAAATCCATAGAATGGCGTCCGTTTTTTCTCTCCATGCAATGGAACAATGCCTTCGGGGTACATGCCTAGACAAAGCGTATGAATATCCTGGAATGCTCAGTTCTCAGAATTCCCCTTTCGTTTTTGTTGATGTAGTTTGTGCCCTGACTTTGACTAAGGTCTACATTTCTTGGTACTTCTTGGCAGAATATGGAAATTTTGATTCAAAGTAGTCAAGCAGATTTGTTTGGGGTGATGAATCAATATTTTAGTTGCATTGTGATATCCCATATTTGTCTTCAAAGATCTGGTGAGAAATGCAATTGTAAATTAATCTTAAGCTTCGAGAAATGGGTGTCATGGAGAGGGAAACATCTTCAGCTGCTAGTACTGCTGAGTTGCTTCAGCATAAAAAGCCAATAAATGCTTTGGAATTAAGGAGAATAAAAAAAAGAAAGGCTTGCTTCCCATGATTGAAAAGATGTTGACAGATGTTGTTTTTCAACGAGACAATGCTCCTGGCCTCACTGCAAAGACCACCAAAAGGTGACATGAATAAGAGTCTATCAGGCTCATGTGTAGACTAATTCAGTCTAGATTTGAACCCCAATAGACAATATTTGGCTCTACATTGAACACAAACTAATCAGAAAACCTTTTTCAACCACTCATTAACTGATTGACGCCATCATCATTGAATGGAGCAGCATTAACTTTTCATACAATACAGAAAGCTGTTCACAGGTTTACTTGCAAGGCTTAAACAATTAAAGAAATCGAAAGGAAAAGCAATATCATTCATCTCAAGTTAGATAATCTATCTTTTTCAAATTCTTGTTTATTTACAAAACAATGATTTGTTGATAAAAGCATTAAAAGGTCGACTTTCTGCGATTTTCTCTGGCCCAGGAGTGTATGAAAAAGCGACACAAAGCTTAGAGTGTAAAACAAAGGTACATAGAATATGGATAGTTATTAAGTATCAATTAGTCAGGCACATAAGTAGAAAGTTTGTGGCGCGTCGATATTCCAAAAGCTTACCAGCATTGAAAATCAGCTATCGAATTTATGGCTTTATTACTGAAGTTCAGAAGCCGATTGGGAATACGCATCTACTTCAGCAAAGAAAAAGACACAAGCACTTGCACACACACACACACACACGCACACATACACAGACGCACACGCGCGTGAAAAACACACACACACGCACACGCATGTGAAAATACACACACATACACACACACACACATATATATATATATATATATATATATATATATATATATATATGCATTAACATACTCACGTGCCTACAAATACATTGCACTGGTATATACAAATACACAACTTTAAAAAAGTTAAAACTCGCAATGACTCAATCTGTTTAAATTTCAAACATATTATTATATGCATGGATGTTTAAGACTGTAAAAAGAGACGATTGACACAGACTCTCATATACTGATGCAACCACCTCTCATCCAAAAGTTTTTTGCACGATTTCAACAGGTGATTTCAGTCCCTGAAAAATGGACTCTGTGGATAAACATATTTGATTTTTTAGACAATGGTAAATACTTGCATGTCAGAGCAAATTTTGGTTGTTTCCCCGCTCCCCTGAAACATTGTCATTGATTTCGCACTTTTACTCAATTTCTCTTTCGTTCTATTTCTCCAATCTCAACCCTTCCTCCATTTACCTCATCCAATCAATAGTATTTTAGACACCGTCCCAAGCGCTCTTACTATCATGGGCACTACTTTGACCTTCATATCCCACACCTCTATCAGCTCCTGAGAAAGGTTCTGATATTTTTCCGATTTCTTACACTTCTTCACACCACACTGTATTTCGTTGGTACAGCCACGTCCATGATCTGGCAACGTTATTTTTATTTTTTCCTTATTCGCGATTATCAGATCTGGTCTCCTTGCTTCGATTAGGTGTCCAAATCCAAAAGTACTCTGTTATTTCAATTCTCCTGAGGAGTCTTAAGTCGTTTGCCTAGTTTGCGGTGTATGACGCTACCCTGACGTGGCTCCTTTAGAGTCAGCTTACAACATTCATTAATCACTTGGATTACAGTTCCATCACTTTGTCGACAGAGACTATTTTTAATGTTTTTCTGGGTTTTGTCAATCTTGGCTTTGGTGTAGTTTGTCCTAGTGCATTTGTTCTTGGTTGCAATGTCGAAGGATTTTATTTCTGATTTGAGGTGTCCTCTGTGTATTGTTGTTGTTATCACGAATTTTCTTCAATCAGTTCTTTCCGTTAGTTTTATCATTATCTGTCTTATTCATTAAATGTTGTTTCAAAAAGAGATTTTATTTTCTTGCTTCTTTTTCCTTTGTCGTCCTTTTGTTTATTATTTGTGAAAATTGGAAGATTCGACGTGAATCTATTTGATTTTACAGTATTTTTATATCGTTGCTTTATGAGAATATCTTCCAATTCAGAGTATTTTGATATTAGTTCCTCTTCCGTTTTCTCTCCTGAAATGCATTTGACTCTGTCTATTCTTTTTATTTACTCACTCGTTTTATTCGTTGCTGCTTCTTTTTTCCTTTTCTTTTAATTTCTTTCACGCATGTCTTTTGCTCTTTTTTCTTCAATTTTTATCTATTTCTACCTTTTGTTATTTTTCCCGCCTAGATGTCAGGGTTTATTTTTCATGAGAGGAAAATGGAATTGTTTTTCAAATGCACGGAGTCATATTATATCACCGAACTAGGAATTCGTTTACAGAATAATATATTGAAAAGAAACTGAGGCGTTCGCCTAGGTTATTTATTCATCTCTTTTGAAAGCTGGTTCCTCCATGAAAGTCCTGTTTAGCGATCAAAACAACTAAACTAGCTCTGATCCCTTGGTAGCAATGATAGTAGGCTTCCGTTATTACAACACCCTAGAGGATTTAGGAGTACTGTTATAACGAATTAAACGTTAAAACGTGTACATTTTATACGAACTGTATTGAATCTCTTAAAATATGCAATATATTCCTCACCCGGTGCAAATAGTACACACGCATATTTCACTGAAGACCGATCTCTATTATACTTTCTACTATTTTACCATTTCCTTGTTGGTCTATATTAAACACGTATTTCTTCAGTTACTTTTGTTCGCTTCAGGGATTTTATTTTGTGATTTGTACTGCATCTTAGCTGTGGAGAAAAATCTGGATTCATCGAAATTTTTAATATTCCTCAGCAGCAGTAGATCTGTACGGATTTTAACGGCACTGCAACCAAATAACTTGAACGCAAATAAACGTACACAGCACCGGGGAAATTTCCTGAATAATCATCAGTTCCAGTAGGTTGGAAATCAATGCATCATAATATTACTGGGAATGTCATTTTCAATCGGTTTGTCGCAGACAAGAACAAATGCCAGTCATAGAATTTTTCACTTGACTATATTTTTCTAAAGACTGTCTGATCTTAAGACAACGGAATAGTTTCTGCTTGTATAAGAATTTGAAAAATTCTCCGATAGTCAATAGTTTCCACAACAAACTTTCTAAGCAAAATCGCTTATGTTAGAAGTTGGTACTCATTTTTCACTTGCTGCTAGGCTATAATTTTCTTCTCTCCAAATAGAAAAACACGAAATGAACTAACATACTTCATTTTCAAATCTTGTTTTACACGATATTTTGAGAATGTCAAGATTTTAAGCGTAATTTTTTTTGGGGGGGGAATTTCTGTCGATTATGCATGTTCATGACAAAGCGTCTTATTGTCTGGAATCACCGATAGTTCGTTATTAGATCCCGAGGGTGACAAACGGAGATTGAGTGCCAGCGACTTACCCCTGCCATTACCGGTCTTGATGGCAAACAAAGAAAAATATCTAGATTTCCGATCTTCTTATCAAACAGGGATGAAGGCAAAGGACGCGGAAGTGGAATCGTGCAGAAGCAGGCACAGACACGAGAGAGAATATACGGATCTATAATCATGCAAATGCATCCACAAATATGGTCATACATCGATGCATACACACCTACACACAAATTTGTAGGTGCATCAATATGATGATTTTCATTTGTTTTATATATCTACATAACATAGACTACATCTTAATTAATGCACTTATCTATTAACCATATAGATCAACTGTTGTACAGTGGAAATTTCCGAACAAAACTCAGCTAATAACTAAGTTGTGTCAGACTACAAAATTATTTATCCACCTTTGTATATATATATATATATATATATATATATATATATATATATATATATATATATATATATATATATATATATATGGGGCTGCTGCAGGAAACGAATCTGCAACCGCCATTAACGCTTTCTAGACCAAATGATGCATTCAGTATGTATAATAATGGGAGATCAAATAGAGTTGATAATCATAATTATAATGACATGTATATAGCAACTATATTTTGCTCAGTCCTGAATTTACTCAGTAGCAAATCAAGCGGTCTCAAATCATGTAGATAGAGAGAATGTGCGTCGTGCGGGAATTACACACGTGTCTACAAGGAAGCAGCCCATACGCGATTTCACTTTCACCAACTGAGTTAATGACACCCTTGGCAAGGCAAGACTTCAAAGAGCACACTTATATCACCCATATCTTTATTTTATGGTCGTAGGCTTAAATATTCAGATATATGTGTTTGTGTGTGTGTGCGCGTGCGCGTATTCCATATGCCGACAGTGTAAAGTATCAGAAAATGGACAATTTATATCTGTCAGAATGTGTTGATTATGAAGACATTTATGTAACAATTATATTTTTCTCAGCACTAAACTTACTCTTTTGCGAAACGAGCAGGCTAAGATCATGTAGATGAATACACAAGAGAGAACATGGTATTTTTGTTAAACGCATTCATTGAAACACTGAGTAAGGCATATATTTCAATCAATGTAAGGTAAGGAGATAATTTGATTAAGCCTCATTTGTCAGTTGATATGCGTTGATATTTCAACCTTTTATGCACAACTCAAAGCTGATTACCATATCTGTAATAGTGAAAATGATAATATTTTTACCGGAAAGTTCGAAGTCAACTATTAAAAGCATCATTATTCTGTAGTTATCTATGTTAATTTTACATTTTGCATCTTTCTTCATCCTAGTTATAATACCCGCATGCATCTCCGGGGAATACTCCTGGGATTCGCCTGATGTTGAATATGGTAGTCAAAATTGTATAAATAATTCTGGCAGCTGTAAGTAAATCTCATAGGGAAACCCATCAAATTCGGAGCGCTTGTCAAGGCCAAATCCTTTCAGCAGTTCCTTATTTCAACCATCATTTATTTCACTTTCACAGCAAACTGTCCTATTCGCTGTCAAACGTAGAAAAATCTGAATAATCATCAAACTGATTCACAGGAACTTTTCTGTTCTAAATAAGATGGTAAGTTCTGTTTTGGTAAAGCTTCACATATTTCATTGCTCCTCATCAGGTTTCTCACTTGCTAATGATATGGTAGAAAAAAGGTTTCTGTCGATTCTACGATGACTATGTTTGTTGCAGCCAAAAAGATATCTTAGTCTACATGTATCTACTCAGCCTTGGCTCATTATCTGCTTACGCAAGGGCTCTCAAAATATTCAAATTAAAAAAAGATATAATTTTCTTGTCTTATTCCTAAAAGACAAACTAACTTTAACTTAATTCATTATCATTTGATTGCCATACATTTCATGTCAATGAACTTATTATTTGAACATCTAGCAACTGTTGACAGTAGAATCAATTAGTCTTCGGCGAATATATGAAGATCAGCTGCACACAGAGATGGTAAGTAGTTATGTAGGTAGGTAAGAAGGTAGGTAGGATGGTAGTTAAACAATTGCATTAATGTACAAATATTTGCTCTTTCTCTCTCCCCTCTCTCTCTCTCTCTAACATTTTCTCTCGTTCTCTCTCTTCCTCTCTCACGTTCTTTCTTTTTCCTCCATCTACATACCCACATTTCTCCTTTTTTGTGAGTATCTGTTTCACACGGCAAGACAATTTGGGATATACCGGTCTATCTGCTTTGCTGTTTGAAAAACAATGTAATCAAGTTGATAATCTCATGCATGTCCTGTCGTGTCTTGACCACTTCTCAAAGGACCTCATGTTTTCTTATCAAAATTAACTTAACTCTCGACTCATTAACTTCAACGCCAGCAAAAAATGCTACTTTTGCAATTATTACTTCTTGTCGTTTTTTGTCTTCCATTTGGAACATACAGTGGATAGTATATGATTTGCACTGCCTGCGACTAGATGACAATGACTTTACTTGAACAAGAAAATGGCTTTCTAATCATCACAACAAATGGATTATTCCGATCAAATTTCGATGGATGGAGTTTGTGGTGATTCGAGCGATGGAGAAACTTTAGAACAGGATTTTTCAAACCGAAGGGCACGTAATCCCGAAAGTGCGTAAGATAAATTACAGAGGTAACGCAAGATGTATAAAACATTTTGAAATGCCACAACTAACTAAAACAAAGTTCATCAACCAATTGAGAATTATATGCGGGTGTGTCTTTGAAACTGAGCTTAGAACAAGGATTAGTATTTGGATAGAGCAAAACTCATCATCGGTCTTTTATCGTCCGTCGTTGGATGTAGACCTTACCTAGGATTCACAAGACCTCTCTAACATGGGCATTGCAGAATGAATACTTAACTTGTCTGGTTTGTCTCTCCTTCTTGTATTCTTCCAGCCTTGGTTTCGCATGTGATCTATGGAGATCCTTGTTGTGAGTCGTGGTGTCCCTCGATTGTCTGCCATTCTTGCAACATGACCAGCCCATTGCCATTTGAGTTTTCTGATGGATTTTATGATGTCCCGGACTCATGTTTTTTCTTTAGTATGTTATGTTGTTTTGTTATCTTTCCATGTGAGGTTGAACATGATTCTTTCATGTGCACGTTGCATGGTTCTCAGTTAGAAGGTCAGTCTCTTGGTTATTTTCCATGTTTTAGTTCCATTGGTCACTATCGGAAGGATGCATTGGTCTTATACTCTTCTTTTTAGGACTCGTGGGATTTTCTTGTTCTTGGAGGTTGAGCTGCTCTGTCGAAGGTTTACCATCCGTAGTGATTCTTCGCTTGATTTCTTCTTCTTTTGAAGATCTCATGGAGATGTAGTGGTCTACTTTCTCCAGTTTTGTGTTTTCGATTTCGATTGTTGCGTGTCTATTTCCGACTTGATTGTTGCACATGACATTTGTTTTGCTGAAGTTCATGTGAAAGCTAACTTTCTCGCTTTTGTCATTCAGTTTGTCTAACATTAGTTGAAGGTCGTTGGGGTTTTCTGTAAAAAGGACGATATCGTCTGAGATTTTGACGTAGCTCTGGTATTTGCCGTCTATTCTGATTCCTTTTGCTAGTCTAGGTTTTGAAGGTCAAGACAGGCTATGTAAAGTTTGAGTGAGCCGGTATCACATTGTCTTGCCGCTTAGGGGGACAGAATGGCTCTAAGTCTTTATGTTTCCTGATAAAGAGCAGCTGTGATTGTATATATGCTGCAGTCATATAGGTTTCCTTTTATTATAGTAGCATAATGATTGCAGTGTTTTAGACATAAGTTGGATAGAATGGCTAGTTTCCTCACGAGAAAGTCACAAATGATTTGCGTGTGTGCGTAGTTATAGAAGTGTGAGTATATGTTGCATTGAGATTATTAGGGGCATTGGAAGTGGGGGTATTTATATGCCGTTATTTATATGTGTGTATGTGGGAATATATGCTTGTGTGCATGATTTTTTCTGTTCGAAAAATTGAGAGTGGTCACCAGATTAGGCGCAATTGATACGGCTTAAGTACATGATTGTAGAGGGCATTGAAAGAGTATACATGTATGTGTGTATATATGAGTATTTGTGTGTATGCACGTGCATGAGTACCTATATATGTGCGTTGGTGTAGAGGAGCATGGACATTTTCCCACCAGTGGAAGAATTGGGTTTTTGGAGCGGCCCAAATATGAAGGTGACCCCTAAAAATACCTAAATACTTGATAAGAATAACTGACTTCAATCGGGGTGGCTACAATTTGAATGAGGATTTCTTTTATATTTTCGACAGATGAAAAGGAGTTTAGCTGAAGTAAATAAAATTTGATTATTTTTTCTGGTGTGTGTATTAAAAGGACAGAAAGAAAATTGGAAGTAATTATCTATAAAATAAGGTTGAAATCAGATGAAAATCAGAGAATCAGTACGCTTGGTAGACCGCCCATGTTAAAGTCACTAAGTGGGGAAGAGGGGACACTCAGAAAAAAGATATCCCTCTTTGTCTATAAGACTGAGTCTCTCTCTCTCTCTCTCTCTCTCTCTCTCTCTCTCTCTCTCTCTATCCGTCTCTCTCTCACACTGATATTTTTCAGTGACCACTATGGTACCTTTATTGTGACCAACAACCTTTTAAAAAAATAAAGCTCCATCATCAAAAATGAAGCAAGGAGACTTCCTCTTTCTTTTATTCCTTCGACACATACATATGCCATACAATTCAACAAATATATCTTCAATGCAACACAAATACTATGTTTTTATTATCTGAGCTCTAATATTGGTACATTTTAAAATTCTGTTGTCCATAAGGGTACGCCTACTCTGCCAAACAATACTAAAGGGAGCACTGGAAGAAAAAGGTTGAAAATTACCGCTTTAGAATTATAAGTAAACAAAGATATTTTTTTAAATAAAGATAAAGAAACTCCAAAATATACGGCCAAAGCCTTTCAACTTTGCTTTTCATTCTAGCATGAGTTCAAAGTGAGCCATAATGAAACTGAAACAACGATAAATATAAATTCAACATTTGGGAGCAATGCTCTTAGTCGTAAAAAACATTCTTTAAGCTGGAACATTTACTCAACCAACACTATTATCGCTGATATAGATGTGTGCCATCGTCAATTTTTTCAACTAATTAACTAAAATCTCAATCGTATTAAGGGACAACTGCGAATGACGGAAATTTCCCTCGGTTACAAATATACCGACTGGAGTAAATCAGCCGAATAGTTTGTTTTTTTCTTCATGAAGAATTGAGTTTTCACTTAAAGTTATAAGCGACTGTTTCTGCTCGATTCTATACTCCCCTATCCGTAACTTCAAGTGGGAATGTCCATTGTTTATTAACGCGGCATTTACAACATGGCAACTGAGTTGTCCCTGTCACAGTTAATGGGAAAAAAAACGTGACCATTTCTTTAATAACGTTCAGCCCTCTTGATCGAATGCACCTAATGTGCTAATGTCGCTTAAACATTTCATTGCATTTGGATCAAAACTTGAATATTACGAAAAAAACTATTTTGCTGCTTTTGATGGCGCTCTCAGTGGAGATCGAAGTCACTACCAGCAGCTTGTGAGACTAGCTTACTAACTATTGCTCTAGAGTTGAAGGGACGCTCATCGAAATAGTGATGGTATTGCATTGGATATGGTGATAGTATTTATTAATGGTCTCTTCTCACCAAAATCTTTGGTGGGTATTATTTAATGTCACTCGGGACCATCTCTCCGTAGTAAACCTAACTTATTTTATTATTGTTATAGTGGATGTTGCTGATATGATTGGCATCGTCCCTTATTATTAGTGGAAGTTGTTTTGATCATAATCAATATGCGATTTCTAATTATATTCCAAGCAACCATAATAAATACCACAACAGTGGTCATTATCAATGGGGTCAGGATTATTCACATCTCTCTCATATGCTTCGTCGATCACGGTACACTGAACGCACAACAATTGACGACATAATTATGCCCTGCGTCCATGAGATCAACCATTTTGAGCCGGTGATTTTAAAAATGGCAAAATACAAAATAAAAGAAAACCTGGGTGTTTACGTGAAAGTAAATGGCGCCAATTTGAAGAACAAAAAAAAAGGAATTGTCGGTCTTCGAGTGAAGAACAATTTAAGAAGCGCCCAATTATCGAAGACACCAAGAGTGCAATCGCACAAGTCCAAAATTATCACGCGAAAAGATGCCTGAGTCTATTTCCGGAACTACCATGAACTGGAACTCATAGCAGATACTAATATGTATATACATGTATATATATATATATGTGTGTGTGTGTGTGTGTGTGTGTGTGTGTGTGCATATATATATATAAGATATGCGTATGTATGTATACAGAAATAGAGATGGGAAAGAAGAAAGAAAGTGTGAGCTTTCTGAACAGTTATCAGCCCAGTAAGAGGAATAGGCAAACCAAGTTCGAAGTCCTGTTGATACTGCTTGAATCGCTTTCATGTTAACGCCATTAGGAGACGTTGCAACGCAACTCCCTTGACATCTGTTTCTCCGCTGTTGATCTTGACCATACCCTATTCACTGGCATGAAAGGGTGATTTTACTTTCATTTCTCCCTCTCTCAAAATCACTTTCCCTACATGCCAAGACTGTAACTTTGACATAAAAGAACAGGTGATATGTGTACTTTTTCTGTTCATACTCTAATACTCACAATAAACAGTTTTCGTATTTGTATAGACGGATGTTCGATAACCTCATAGATACGTATTAATCTGAGTTATCGTCTCATCTACAAATTTTTGAATACAGTTAGGGAATTTTCAAAGAAAAAAGGGTTGGTGAATTATTCATACAACAGCATATGATTCATCGTACTTGTAAACATAGAAGTGTACATATGGTATGATGTGACATCAATAATGGAATTCTTAAATGTTTAAAAAAATAATATTTAGATAGACAGCAAAATGAAAAATTTCATCAAAAAGTTTCGTTTTTCCACTATGAACTTCGTACTCTAAAACGAGTGAAGTAATCAACAAATAAGTGTGTTTTAAAAACGTAATTTCAATCCTCGTCTCTCGGATGATTATTCATTTTTACCCATATGCAGCTTACTTCCTTTCGGTTGTCTTAAATGGAGGCATGCATTTCTTCTTTAGTTTACAGGAAATTCCTGCGTGACTTAAATATCTGGAAATATCAACTTGTGTCAGCTGTGTATTTTTTCTCAGAGACATAAATGAAATGAGTTACTATCTCAAGTTATATTAACCAATTATCTACGGAAGATGGTGAAAAGTAAAAGTCATCCGTTGTAGGATAAAAGCTGTGGTCAATTGCAAGATAACCCATTGCTAGTTATCCATTGTGAGATAAAAGTCCTGATTTATTGATAGAACTGAGTCGCCATCAATTACAATAAAATGGAAATCATACTAAGTAAGCCATAGAACTGCAATTACGGAGATTCCAGACATTTACAGATTATGGATTGATTCATCAGAAAGATTTAACTACAAAACCAACGCCAGAAACAGCCTGTTCGGTAGCCTTTTTACAATACATTTGTTTCATTGGGATCTAAACATCTTTCGTTATTATTTCTGCAGTACTTTTACATTGAAAGACACATTAAAAGACATTTCTTCAACCGTCTCTACTCGAATAGAAATCAACAGAATATCCTTGAATTTTCAGCCACATGATCCAAAATCTACTTTTTAGCATCAAGATAATGTAGTAAAATACAATACACGAAGGTTGATAGGGCTGGCTGCTGCAAAAGAAAGACGTGCTTTCGGTATGAATCAAGGAGGAATCATTTAGGCCTGAAACTTGATGCATTCAAAGTCTTTTACATAAACATTATCATGGTTTCGTTCTGTCTATACACAGCTATTCTTTTATGTGTGTGCATAGACCTTACGATCTCCATCTAAAGGCAACTAAGAGAAGAAAAACTATTTCTGAAGGAAACAATTGGAATGCCAATGACGCAAAAAGCTGAGACAAATTGATAGGCAAAGCGAATGTAAATTTCCACATAGATTCATGTTTTCTTGCAGTAATTATTATACATATGAGTGAGTGTCCCAGTGCTAAATGGGAGAAACGTTAGCGGAAAGAGTTTACACGTAAATGGACATGAGAGAAAACCAGGCATATGTCAACACAGCCACAAGGGCTTGGAAGTGACTCCAGCTACTTCAACCTAGGAAAAACTCTCTCTCTCTCTCTCTCTCTCTCTCTCTCTCTCTCTCTCTCTCTCAAATCCTGATTCTTTTCCTATACACTAATTTCCTCAAACCCCTCTTTCTATTCTTGTTTACTTCTCTTCTTTCCTCTTATGACACACACGTCACTTCTATTTATTGTCCTGCCAATTTTTCCATTTTTGTACTTGTCTTTTCGTTATCTTTAATTTTGAATCCTTCTTGCGCATTATCACTAACCCCATTTATTACACTATATCTCTCTCTGCCAGACCCCCCTCTCCCTCCCACTCTCTCTTCCTATATCTATATCTACTTATCTTATTGCACAGCCTTCTCTATTTTCTTTTCGTTTCTTCCCTCTAATTTTCCTCGAACTCCTATCCTAGCCTTTTACCGCTGACATTTTAATAAGAAACCAACTGAACAAATACAAATGCCTCTTCACGATGTTCATAATTCGCTTCTCTCTGCCATTTTTCATTTATTCCTTTTCATGTTATTTTTTTTCAATATTTTTCTCTTTCTCCCTTCCCCTTCTCTTGGCTATCGATAATCGCATGCTTGAATTCCGTTCCACTTGGTTATCATGGAAACATATCGATTGAAAAGAATTGGATGGGATGTTAGAACTGAAATTAGCTGCCAATAGTACTGGTTACAAGATGATAAAGGTTAAATGACAATAGATAACAGATGAGGAAAAACAGAAAGAAAGAACTGAAGGGAAGAAGGGGGGAATAGATGAAAAAGAGAGACGGGAGGAAGGACGGGAAAAAGAAAGGAAAGAAAAAAGAAAGAATTAATCAATGAAAAAGTGAAAAATAATTGCCATGATTTCCTCCTTGGTGGGGTGTTTAACATTGTGCATTTGAGCTACGCTCGTTATCGCCAAGCCACCACCAGGGGTTGCATTTCAAAGTGTATTTCCTCTTTTACTAAAGTGAATACTCATAATACTATTCACAGCACCAAATATTATTCTTGCACAAATCCCTTTTTCATTCTTTTGTCTCGTTGTGATTTGATATTTCTGTGGGTGGACATCACCGTTCCAGCTCCAAGAATAAAATCTCTCATTTTATTATATAAAGACCCAATGTAATTATTTCATTCAACAAGCGTAATTCAGGTTGCATATACTAGATTGGTAATTTTTTAAAAATATGGCTAACTCCCCCATCTTTGCTTGTGTTTGTTTTTACTGTTTTTATCACAATGTTTCCATCGTTTCATCTTTTGGGTTTCCACGGCTGTGAATGTCTACAGGAGCTAATCAGTAAGCTAGATATAGATTTCAAAATCAGATAAGATTACTAAAAGACTTCGAAAAAGCATAAATTCAAGTTATTGCCATCAGGAGAGCTCCTTACTAAGAACACTCAAGGTTCCATGCTAAATGCTGAATTGATCGATATATTTCAAGAATAATTCGATTTTAAGCTCAGGGCTCTGTCTAGATATAGAATACTGTTCCTACAAGCTTCACGCAGCAATCGTTATCTAGCCTTGATAGGGTGCAGAATCCAGTGTGTGGATCCGTTGGTGATGAGCTATTCTCATCTCTCAAAACACTCTCCCATCAACGTGATGTAGCAAGTGTGGCACTTTTTTATCGCTATTTTCATGGAAAGTCTTTTTAGGAGCTCTATCGCCTAGTTCCATCAGTAAAAGAGTTTCCAATCAAAACACGATTTGCTATCTCTAGTGAATCTCATCCACACTTTCTGATCATTCCACTGAACTGAACGGCTGTTTTGTAGAACAAACATCCCTGAGAGTGCTTTCCCACTGAATATAATGTCTATCTTTTCAAATCCAGGGTCAACAAATGTCTTGTGAACCTGGACTTAATTTAACCTTATTCCTAGAATGGCCCCTGTGCTTTGCATGGGGTGACTCTGGGTAAATTTTTCAAAAAGCTGAGAACATCAAGATTTATGCTTTAGTGGTAGATTGTCAATACACCGTATTTCTCGACTGTTCAAAAGTCCACACAAAGATATAAAACAACTATTCTTTACGTTCAAACGTTGCTGAAATCAAACTTTTCAACAGAAAAAAGTAAATACATACTAGATTTTTGGCCAACTTTTATAGGCTAATTTTATCGGAATAATACATGAGATTAACGATACATCAGATTTGCTAAATTAAGCTATATATTTCCTCGCCCTGCAAGTAAAATATTAGGTCCGTGAAAAAGTAATTTCGTTTTTTGTCCTTCTTAATTTCGATATTTATATTGAAACCATTAACTAAGTTCATGGGATATACAATTTCAAAGCTTAAATTTAGCTCTTTTTGTTCAAGCTGTGTGTTTACTTTTCACTATTTATTCAGGTTGTTTTGAGGCTATCAAAATTAATAAATTTGCATGAGTACGGAATGAGGTGAACATCTTTCAATGTCAACCAAGTATTTGTCCAGGGGACCGTCAAGAAACGTACAGCTCAACATCGGTTCCTAAAAAAAGACAAGGACTTTGAAGACACGTACGTCCTTTTGTGATTGAGGGGCATTATAGCGGCGGACTCATGTTAAAAAACAACTTGAGGGATTACAGAGGGACTAAAAGATGACAATTCAAAAGTTGTTAGACGCTTGTAAAAAAAACCGAAAAAGCTCAATATGTCGCGCGAATGCCCCTGAATGAAGAGTGAAAGAGCTTGCGTGTTACGCAAATGTGCCAGCAGAAACTGTACAAACTAGGCTACAAAACTCTACCTCATCCAGCTCACCCACCAGTCCCCTCTCCGATCGACTGCCACTTTCTCAAGCATTCCAACCACTTCTTACAATCAGCGGCTCAAAATACCTTCGAAGAATTCGTTTGTTCCAAGACCTTGGAATTCTATCTTTCTGGAATAAATGGACTTGTTACTAATTGGCAAAAATGTGTGAATTTTGATGATTCTTATTACGATTAATAACTCTTATTTTGCAGGGATTTGCGTCCCTTAAGTTGACGATTGTTGTAACTTTTCTAGCAAAAGGAAGAATGACAATCAATGATCAAAAAATGGAAAGTAAGCAAAATATTTTTCAAACATACGTATAAAGTATACAAGTACAACTAAATACAATAAAGAAAGGATAGATGAAATTAAATAAATACATATGAAAGTTGGGTAATTTCGGGGACAGGAGCTTTTGGAATTTGCAGAAAATAACCGTTCCTGGTGGGTCATCGGTCCCAAAAGGCCCAGCCAAATCATTTGCCTTGGATATGCTTCAACAGCGGGTACCCCGAACACAATCCCAAAACCATCACCAAGAAAACATTATTATACATTGGCAATTACAACTTTAGAGCACTCCCAATAGATATGCACCGAACCAATCTTGAAAATGGAAACAAAAATACTGATTGGGACATAATTTGTACTAGTGAAATGAGAAGACCTGGAAAAGAATTAATCGAACTAAAGAGCAAACATCTTTACAACTACCGGAAAGAGAAAGTAAAACAAAACGGATTACGCTTTCTCATCAATAGGGTATTCAAAGACCAAGCAGTAGGCTTCAGAGCTATCTAAGACTCTATAGCTAGTGCCAAAGCACATCTATCAAAGAGGTACAAACTGAACATCATCCAAGTTTACGCTCCCACTTCGGGGTCAACCAAAGTGGAAATAAGCAACTTGCACTCTCTATTCAAAGATCTCAGAAATACTTCAATGCCATCATGGGAGATTTCAATGCACATCAAGGACAAGGAAATGAACACTGCGTCGGCGAGTTCGGATATAAAGTACGGAATAAGAGAGGTGAGGATCTTGTAAAATTTTGCAAACGCTGACGTATTCAAAATAATGAATCAAAAAGAAACCCAATAAAAATTGACTTGGAAGAGCCCCAGTCATGAAGCCAAGAACGAAATTGACTACATCCTAGCGGGCAAAGACACCCAGGTCCTAAGTCAAGTCAACATAGTAGGCGATCACAGAATGGTAAGGAGTAAAATTCAAATAAACACCAACAAAGGACACAGGAAAATGTCCCACAATAGCCAAACCTACCAAAAGAGCTAACTTAATCCTTCAAGCTTGAATTGACAAATATATATAAACCTCTCTAATTGAAGTTGCCGCACAAGAGCCCATAAACCATCAGTAAAGTCTCAGGTGAAATCAAGAATCCCATAAAAAAACTCATTAATCTCAAGCCACCGACAACCAAAAGAGAGAATATTGAAGTGACCGAACTAAATACAACTATCAAAAAAAAATAAACGGAGAGAAGACAAAAGAAGAAACACGACAGCAATCATCGAAACAATCCTTGAAAAAGTTACAAAGCTATCAACATAACTCTCAATAAAGAAGAGAAACAAATAAAGAGTGTACTCGAAGAAAATTTAAACCTAACAACAGACAAAGACTGGGCCATTGATTGTGACCAAGAATTCTACCAAAAACTCTACTCCCCAAAACAAGGAAGACAATACAACAAACAGGATGTGCAAGAAGCGAACAATAAATTAGAGGATTTTCAAGTTACATCATGAGATGTGAAACAAGCCATCAAACTGACAAACAAGGGAGAGGCCCCAGGATCAGTTAACATCACCAACGACCAACTCATTCTCTTCAACTTATACATAAAACAAAGTAATGTCCCAGAAGATTTGAATATTGCAATCATAATGCCGTTATACCAAAAAAGGAACTACAGACCAATAACTTTACTCAACTGCATCAACAGACTTTCTGCCAAAGTTATCATCAACCGAATCACCAAAATGCTGGATGAAAACTAACCATAGGAACAAGACTTTAGAACTATTCGACCGTGGACCATCCATTAATTAACTAAAAGAGAAAGCAACGGGATATGAAATGCCACTCGCTGTAGCATTTATAGACTTCAAAAAGGCCTACAACATATATAATGTCACAGTAGCTCCTTTATCCGGCTATAAAAAGACTCGGAGCCCTTTCAGCTCCAAGAAGAGGTACGACAGGGTGATATCAGCTCAACCAAACTCTTCACAGCCTGTCTTGAGAGAATAAAGGAATCAGAATAAGCGATGAATACCAAAACAACCACAGATTTGCTGAAAATCGTCCTTCAAGCACAGAACCCTCGGGACCTGCAACTAAAGCTAGATGAATTGAACAAAGAAAGCAAGAAAGTTGCCTTTCACATGAACTTTACCAAAACAAAGGTCTCTTACAACAAACACTTCGGAAAAAGGCACACAACGAAAATCGAAAACGCAAAACTGGAGAAATTAGACCAGTACATATACCTAAGGCAACGAATCTCCATGGAATCTTCTAATAATGAGAAACTAAGTGAAAAATCACTCAAGAATGGTAAACCTTCGGCTGAGCAAGCTCAACCTTCAAAAACGAGAAAATCCCATTAGTCCTGGAAGGGGATATAAAACCAATGCATCCTCCCGGTACCCACCTATGGAGCTGAAACATGGTATGTATACAAGAGATTGCCCTTAAAATTGAGAACCATACAACGTGTACATGAAAGGATCATGCTCAACCTCACATGGAGAGATCATTGACAGAAAACTCAATTGGCAATAGGCTGCTCATATTGCGAAAATGGCAAACAACTGAAGTACATCACGACGGAGGGGACTATAAATCATTTGTTCCAAATGTTTCTCCGTAAGGAACTCCTCTTGCAAAGAGTCCTAAGGAGATGATTTTTACAAAAGTGGTCAAATAGAGTGACCTTTAAATTTTTACCAAATGACATGAAATTTCCCACTTATATTTTCTGCATCACTGAGCATATAAACAGCCGAGAGAACTTGTCATGGCATCTTTTCTCGACCACCTTTATATATATATATATATATATATATATATATATATATATATATATATAGAGAGAGAGAGAGAGAGAGAGAGAGAGGGGGGGTAGGGAGAGAGTGAGAGAAAGACAGGCACATATTTTACTAAATTTTCATTTTTGACTGAAATTCATTATTTGAGAACATATTTTAGAATCGAATACATACGTACGTTACGTATGTTTGTTTGCGTGGGAGGTGAATGCAAGCTTTCTTACATTTGTATCATTCCTCTGAGAGCAATTATAACTCGTTAATGAAAAAAAAATTCCTGATCTGCCCTTACTTGTAAAAGGAATGATGTCTACTTTTGTCATTCAAATAAACGCATTTTTTCTAATAAAACTTGGCAACATTACATAAAACTAATTTATAAATGTAGATTTTTTCCTCTTCATACATTTTATTGTCTCAGTGGAATTCACGATATGTTTATATTTTTCGACAGGTAAGACATTTCAAATATTGATTTTTTTTGTGGCGTCGACGAAAAATTATTGTCTGTGAGTAAATTTTATTAACTTTCACTAGTTCATGTGAGAAATGAGATGAATATCCGGTGAAAATAATCACATCTTGTAAACCAATTATCGGGAAAGTACGAAGATGTTTATATAACTTAAAAGAAGTGATATTTCAACGTGTTCTTAGTTTTACGTTGTCTAACCAGACGATTTTTCACAGAATATACGTAACAATGAAATTAGTTTTATTACTGAAAATATATCATATAGATTTGGCAGATACACAGTTTTAGCTACAAAAATAGAGACACATCTCGACAAAATTTCGTAAAGTTATTTCCAAATACAAAAGAGCAAAGTAATAAAGATCCTCAAGCAACGAGGTAATGTATTCAAAATGAGATTTCAAAGACGGATTCTAAAGTCATAAAGCTAATTTCCACAATTTGTGTGGCTACAAATGATACATTCCTCATCCAAAATAAGTAATCTTTTAGTGACATCTTTTCCCAGATAAGAGAAATAAATCAATTATATACACATCAAATTGGCTATAACAACCTTTATTTTATTTTTCCTAATAATTCGCTCCTCTTCTGAACGAACTCGATTTTCGTAATTTATTAGAAACCATCAACCAAAACTGTCTCAAAGTCTGTCAACATCGGTTTCTTAAGTTTTTAAGCTAGTTGGGCTGACTGGCAAGGTATATATGGCGAATACTAACTGCATCAATGAGCAAGAGGGATGAAATGTAGACATATACTTCTTATTACGTCAAGAAGAATGCAGAATCTCTTGACTGTCCTATACAACTAAGAAAATAAAATATGTTATTTTCGATAAACTTCTGGCTCTGTCTCGTCATTAGGTACCATTTCCTCGCGAGTGTTCATTTTGGCACCTATTCTGATTCGGGGGTACAACAACCTAGACACACCCAATTATGACCACACCAATTCCAGGCATACCAACCCAGCAATTCACAGTAATAATCGAATGGATCATCTCTGCTTCTGAAAATGCACAAATGGATGCATACTAATTATGCACCGTAGGTAGTTGCGTCACCAAGGAAATCTCAAAAAAGCTGACAACGCTACATTTTCTTTTTAATTTTTTGGAAAATCTCCCATCTTGATTAAATTTTTAGTGTTGGATTCACTTTACAATGAAGGTTTATGCTAAATCGGTCCCTCAGTAAGTGCCCAGTGGTATTCACGCTTGATTTTTGAAAATTTGGCAAGAGAAGTGATTTATTCATCGATACCCCTTTTCCCATTTTTAATTGATCACCCCCTACACAGCATACTGCCAAAGGACATTAATCATGAGACGGTTTCTTTTGAGTACCTAACTACCGTGTGTCCTATGACATTAAATTTTGTGTTCAAATGATATCATACTTCTGCGCATTCTACATCTTCCAATGGTTCAGGCATTTTTCATTCATAGGCTCTTTCTTTCTCCAGGCACGAAAGAAAGGCATCAGTGAATAATTCTTTACAAAATACTTTTTCAATACTCATTGTTGTTGCTGGTAGCCAATTGAACTGACCATGACAGTACCTAGAATTCTCAGTGGCTCCTGGAGATAACCAATTGCCCTTTATCGCTTGTTGTTGGTGCCCAATACATCAAATCGAAACTTTTCGTTTAACCTACGTATGATTTGCTGCATGTGAAATCATTTTGTTACTATAACGATACGAGCTTGCTAACACTTCAACCTCCTTCGTAAGTCGTTTTGAATTTAAAGTACAGGTACAATTATTTACAGCTTGCAATAAGTATAGAGCAGCTGCCGTCGGGCAAGAGTTAAGAGATTACTTTTACAAGCTGTTGCTAGAGAGTTCATGGAAGCTTCTTATGTCAACATTAACTTTGTTCAAAGATATCTGGCGAAGAACACAAAATATAATATCTATATGCATATATATATATATATATATATATATATATATATATATATATATATATATATATATATATATATATATATATATATATATATATATGCATTGGATAAGATAAAGGGCCTTAAATGTAGTTCATGCAACGTAAATGCATATCCCTTCCGATAAAATAAGAAGAGCTAGTGATTTTAAAGTGAAGTAACATCCAAATACTTTCCATTTTGAGCCGATATGCGACCTCATCGCTTATTATCGAACCCAGATGTTGCCAATATGCGTCATAACGCCTTCATGATTCAAGCCTTTTTTCAAGAATGAAGCTGTATATCATCTGAAAGAGGTGATGTATGCAATTTATTCCTGATGAAAAATTGAATACTGTAAAAACATTTTCGTTAATTTTTTTTTATTAACATCGTGGATTCCATTATCATGACCATTCAAGAAGTTCATATGCCAAAAGCTGTCGGTAAATAATATTCTACGTGCAAAAGAGAAATTATTATGCTCTTATTGAAAAGGTTGAGGTCTTCGTATTCGTATTGAAGGGTTGTGCACTCGCAAAAGAGCTACCTACAGGAGCTTCGACAAAAAGACTAGGACCTTGAAAGCATTAGCTACAGAAAACAGCTTAGTGACAATCGATAATAATTTCCATTTTCAGCTGACCGTTGAAAGAGCTAAGTGAAAATTCATATTTTTACAAAAGTTAGGTTTAAGGATTGGGGTTAGAGTTCGGAGTTGAGGTCATGGTTTATTTCCAATGGCTCACATAAATATAATATGCGGATGCATATGTACTTCTCTATCTTTGTTAATCTTATTTTTTAACTGTTTATTATTTATAGCCTACATTGATATAAAATTTGCATGTACATATGCATGACATACGGAATACCTTGATTTTGCCCTTTGTTCTTTCCTGTATTACCCTTATCGTATTAGCCTTTTCCATTCCTTAGTTCCCAAAAAGTATTATTGTCACCAAGCTCTTTTGTCATAGCTTGTCTAAAGATAATCTTTCAGTTCAATTTGTTTTATCTTTTTAGAACTTTTTGGCATTTTCCCGAAGGGCGGAACCCATTAAACGACAGCAAACCTTAGGACTGTAAATGGTAGGTAGAGAATTAAGCCTAATATGCCGTAGCAACACGACTCACAACATAGATCCCTAGAGATCAAATGTATTACCGAGGCTGGCAGAGTATGAGACGGCAATATGAGATCCACTGCACTACCCTCTAACAGAGGAATTACACAGCTATCTTAGTTTCATCACGTTGTCTCTCCCCTTTCTCGCTCTCTATCTCGGTGTGTATCACACTATAAAAAGCACCTGAACATATATTCAATCCAACCAAATTTTGCATGCATACACAATGGAAATTGGGGAACGTTTTAAATTGAAAATTTTCAGAGAGCTGAAGACCTCGAGACCTTTTTTTAAAATTAGTTTCAATCCTTTTTCTTCTTTTCGAGCGTTCATCCTTTCAGATCGTGGGCGTGAAAGGTAAAGAATTTCAATTTCTAAGCGCATTTTGTTGAAGGATGTCGGCTTGAAAACCTGATTTCTCAAAAATTGAAAATATCGAATTTCAATTATTTTAGTTATGTTGTACTTTTCCTTCCATTTATACCACTCGTGAACTGAATGTCAACAAATATTTTCAAATCACATGAAAATTTGTTAGCATCATCAAGATTTGTGACATCATAATGAAAATAAACCGAAAATCAACAAGTATTCAATCACACAAAAATTACTGCTGTCTTTAAGAGTTGTGACGTAATAATGGAATTCGTTTTCTCACTTTTTTTCAGTTCATATGTTGATTAAATAAAAGCATGGCTGGAAATGTCATTACCAGGAAACTAGCCATTCTATTCAGGTTATGCCTCAAACAAAATAAAGTCCCTGGAGAGTGGTGCACTTCAATCATAATGCTGTTATACAAAAAAAGAAAGACAACAACTACAGGTCAATAAGCCTACTCAACAGCATCTACAAACTCTTCAACAAAGTGATCATCAATCGAATCACCAAAGCGCTAGATGAAAGCCAACCACGGGAACTGGTTACCTTCAGAGAAAGCTTCTCGGCCATTGATCATCTCCTTTGAGTTACCAACTAAAAGAAGAAGCAGCAGAATATAGACTGCCACTAGCTGTACCATTTGTTGACTTTAAAAAGGCTTTCAATTCAGGGGAAATCTCAAAAGTCATTGTCGTAGAAGTACAACTAGGTATTTTATATATCAGAGTACTGCAACATATCTACTAACACAGCACTCCCTTCATTAGGCTACATAAAGACTCTGAGCCCTTGCAAGTACAAAAAAAGGAGTGAGACAAGTTAATAGCAGCTCACCCAAACTCTTCACAGCCTGCCTTAAGATGATCTACTGAAACCCAGATAAGGAACACAAAAGAATCAGAATAGACAGCAAGTAACCTTAGATTTGCTGACAACATTGAGAACTTGAGAACATTTGAGAACTTCCACGATCTCAAAAAAATGCTAGACGAATCTAAGCAAAACAAATGTTATATACAAAAAACATCGAAATAGAAAATGCAGAAAGTAGATCATAACATCGAACGATGACAACGAGTCTCCACGAGGTCCTTAAGAGAAGAAGAAATAAAGCGAAGAATCACACTAGGTTGGCAAGTTTTCGGTAGAGCAAGCATGACTCTCAAGAACATACAAATCCTATTATCCCTAAAAAGGATATATAACCAATGCTTCCCACTGATAGTCACCTGAAACATGGAACTGAAACATGGAACTGAAAAAAAAAGGATTGACCCTCAAACGGAGAATCATGCAATATGCACATGAGAAAATCATGCTAAACTTTACTTGGAGAGACCACTTAACAGCAAAGTATAGCAAAGAAAAGACAGGAGACCGAGATATCATTGAAACAGTGAGAAAACTCATATGACAATGGGCTTGACATTTTGCAAAAGTGTCAATCAACTGCTGGACATTACGACTCACAACGTGGTTCCCTAGAGATCATATGCGAGATTGTAGTCGGTAGAAAGATAGATGGCATGACGAGATCGATAAACTCAGAAAGTACTGGCTTTGCAATGCCCATGATAGAGAGGTCTGGCCCATCTTTGGGGAGGTCTATGTCCAACGATGGCTTCTGCTGCTGCTGCTGCTGATGATGATGATGATGATGATGATGATGATGATGATGATGCAAAGTTTTAGGACTTTATCTATTTTGGCGAGTGAAATAGAATAGGGAATTTTTATCCCATAGCTCTAAGTACCCAGAATAACCCACAGCAAATAGGAGGAAAATCAAGGGTCCAGGCGCACATTGTAAATTAGGCCCGTCTTTAGAGCTAACCACTCACATCCAGTTGCAAAAATACATAGGATTTGAAAATTTCAAAATTATCCACAAATTGAAGAAACGGTAAGTGTCAAGACTGCATTATACGCACATTATCTCCGTTTTTATTTTATTTTAACTATTTTCTCTTGTATTCTAATTCATTTTGCATTTTATTACAGATTCAAACTTTTCTGGCCAAGATTCGTTTTTAAGAAGAAGTTACTCTCAAAAGCTAAAAAAAACGTCTAGAGGAAACTTGGGTCAGAATCAAATGAATCAGTTCATCTTCATGAGAAAATAGGTTTTTATAACGAAACCTTCTGTTATTTCTTTTATGAAGAACTACTTGAGATGAATTATATAACTTGTGATAAATAGGGGGAGATTCAAGTATTACATAAGGAATTTCGGGGCTGTTGCACGAGGGACAATTACACTTAATTTATTACTTCAAGAAGCTCTGGTTTAGTGAATCAAAATGTTTTTTTACCAAAATAGTAAATCATGGTGGCTGTTTAAAACTTTTGATTGAATTCACTGAGTCAATTATTTTACTTTTCTCTCAATATTATCTTGTCGGAAAAAATATTTCAAGTGATGGCACGGAGAAGCATGATTGGAAATAATTTCGATTGAGATATCAATATTTTATAACATTTCATTTGCATTTTTTCCATAAAATTAAAGGGAATATCGATCTATTTTTAAATGTGTTGAATTAAAAAAAAAAAGGATATTAAAGAATAAAACTTGAGAAATCTGTCCCGAAAAAAAAATTTGATCAGAAAAGTTCAAATCAGCAAAAATTAAATTCAAGGGGGAAAAAAAATTGAATTAAAATGAAAACAGGTTCATTGTGTGGCATGTTTAAATAAATATGAACAAGATGGAAAGGAAGAAGAAAAGAAACAAAAAAGAGAAAGAGGGAACAAAAACGTTGTCGTGTCCAGAGCAGGGCTGCCATAATGTATTTTGAAAGACTACCAAAGCTTGCCTGGAAAGGTATCAAAACACACAAAAACACATTTCACTATAAAACTTATAAACATCTTAAATAGATGACAGCCCATTTTTCTTACCTTATATTTCATTAGCGAGTCCAGTGACATCATTAATATCGTCAGAAGAAAAATTGCATGATTGCATAACCTTTAGCTCAACCTTCAGACTTCATTCGCATAATAAACACGCTGATACTTATGAATATTTATCAGATGCATGAAACATTTTCGAAATGAGCATGGAACATAGAAGTATAACTTGGTGGCTTTTGAGCTTTATTTCACTTGAGAAGACGAAAACTTTCAAAAACACGTGAAATAGATCAAAACTAGTTTAGAAAATGTCTCAAGGTCTTGACTTATTGGGAAAAAAAATTCACAAAAAATTATCCCTCCCCGTATCTTATCAGAATTTCTTATTTTTCTTTGCAAGTGGAAGTTAGTGAATTGTCTTTAAAATGGCCGTTTAATTTACAATGTGCATGTGATGCTAAGTTGGACCCATATTTTTCCCAGCTTTTTAGTTCATGAAAATGACCTCATCGCATTCTATTTACATTGTGAATACCCCCCTCTAAATCTTTTAAAAAGTTTTCTCAAAGGAAACTGTTTAATTTTAAACGTTTAGATGCTTTTATAATGTGACACACATACACACACAGTCGGTGGGGTACCTTTCAAATATATATTAAGTTAGTAGTGCCATTCCTCTAGTAAAGGGTGCGGGTGTATAATTTAAGTGAAATAATCACAATACTTAAAAGCCGTAGTTTTGTACGATGGAGGGAAAGAGAAGGTCCAGTTGAGCATTATATATACATCGGAAATAATACAACAAATGTTATTTTTACGTTTTAGAAAAAGTGTTTTTGAATGTATTTTTTTAACCACAATACTTGAAAGGTTGCAGTAAAAAGTTCCTGGATTTACCCAAAAATGTGAGCACATCTTCCATTGCCCGTCGCCCATTATTCTTCTATATTTCACTGAATATTTTTTTAGAACAGTTGGAAATATTGTGCCGTGCACTTCTAGCTACGATAGGTGACTGTGAATAAATCCTTGATCCCTGCCAAAATGTAAACACTTTTTTCCTCAGACCATTGCTCTGCATTCCTTCAAATCTTACTGAAATACATTGAGAAATTGTGGAGATATTGTGCTATGTATATACTGCCACAATGATAGGGTTGACCTTAGCAAATGTGTACATTCCTCCAGCAGACTACTGCCCATCCTTCCACAAAATTTAATTGAAATTCATTCTGAATTTTGAGATATCATGTGGACCAAAAATAAGGGTCCACTTCTGCTTTATAATCGTATAGTAAATTGAACCCCCCTACTAAAACATGATTTAACAGATGAAAACCATCTGGATTTATTTTATTCTCTAAGTTAAAGCACTTCAAAGGTACGGAGCAAAAAAGATTTTCCATATAATTCGAGGCTGGAGCGAATGCTGCTGTTCCATTGTCGCTCAATAGACGTCTATATCTATTTCAAATTAACTTTGTATAAGGGAAAAAACAATTGCCTGAAATGTTAAAGAGCATCAACGTGGGGAAGAGGTAGAAATGCATGAGAAAAACAGCAACAAAAAAGAAACGAATTTTGCTGTTATACTTTTTGATCGATGAAGAAAATACTCTAAATGGCAGATCACATGGCTTCCTATTTGTTGGTCGATGTGACACCGAAGCCACTGGTAGACATAGACATGCATAATGGGTGGTCACTTGTTTATCTGTGCTAACTGACACGATACTTTCAAGTTATACAAACAGTGCACCACATGAACGGGATCCATCGAGATGAGAAAGGGAAAACGGGCCTAAGCAGAGAGGCCTACATAGTCTGAGCGACTGTTTCGATGAGGTTCGTCACTTTGATCCTTACGTTCAGTTGATTCATAGATTACTAAATACACATACATTCGTATTGGATGGACGCCTGTATACAGAGGCTTAGCTGTGGGGCTCTATTTGAAATCACCCGCAGCCCTTAATGGGAGGGGGTAAAAAGCTTTATAAATAGTTGTTCACATACTACACTCTTACAGACCAATCCCACTAAATGTTTGAGGGGACCTCTCAAGGAGCCAAGCTCCCTTGGTCCCCAAATATCTAGCAACGCCTCTGCCTATACATACATTAAAAACATATGGGTTACAAATATCTTTCCACTCCAACGCACAAAACGCACTCAAACAGATTCAGGAATATATGAACATAGAAAAATACGAATGAAGGTACGCTGCGGTGAGCGTGTGTATACAAACATCAATAAACTCATGAGACACTTGTGTTTACTTTTGGCATTTGACACATTGAATCTAGAATCTGAGCAAATAATGAGCTGTGACACATGCAAAGCTGTCTACTATGCTGGCTCTTAGGCACACATTATACCACTAATCTAAAGAAATGTGATCCTTGTGCACTCGACATGCATTGGCTCTGCATTTCCGTTTTTTCCATCTACTTATGAAGATATTGAGGTATAGCAACCTAGAATAAAGTGAGAGACTCTTGCTTGACTGCTTTGCCCGTCTCTTTCTTAGTTTCTATTTCTTTCCTTTTTCTATGGGATTTTTATTCACAATCACCAGCACACAGCCAATTATAGATAAATAGATGAGGTAATAGATAATACATTTTTTAAAAATCAAAAGAAAGAATTTCGATTATTGTTATTTTTTGATAATGAATAATATTTTACAAACACACCTACACAAGTTTAGATAATTATACTCAAGTATGCATTTAGTACAAGTGTGTGTGTCTGTGTTAGAGACAGACTGATTGAAAATATGGGTGCATATTTCCGTATTCAGGAATCTGTATTCAAAACTAATTACTAGTTGTATACACAGTAGAAATCTATTTCTAATTCTGCATAACACAGATCTGTATTACAGAGCACACTACAAATCACGGAAGTTTACAAATATAGAATTTAAGTGTAATCTTGCTGAAAAGAATGGTCTTCTAAATTACATTTTTCACTTATAATCAAAATACATTTTCTAAATTTCAAATGTATATATATATATATATATATATATATATATATATATATATATATATATATATATATATATATATATATAGTGAGAGGCAAAAAATATTCGATATATTTCCAAAAATTTATTTTGACATACTAATACACTTTGAAAATTGACAGGATTTGGACCAAAGATATCTGATATTTGCACATGACTTTTCAAAGTTCAACTTTTTTTTAACTCTTTCGATTTTTGTTATTTTTTAATCTTTAGTTTGACTCCAGTCAATGATCGAGCTGTATAAGGATGTTAAGATGTTCAGTTTTCCTCCCTTGACAACTTATGATCTGGTTTATATACTCATCGACGTATTCAACAAGGAACTGACGGATCGGTGGATGGATGAAACTCTTGAAAAATCTCATTTTTATAGAATATGTTTTTAGACTTGCGTTTTTAAAACTAGTCTTTGCACAACGTATTCAGGATCCTATTTCCTTAACATACACAGTTTATTGAATTGTACATATAAATGCTGGGTGACTGTCCACGAGTGGGGGTTAGTAAGCCTATCTTACAGACTACTCACAAATGTAACAGGTTCGATACTCACCGAGTGCCTCATTCTTTAGGTCATTATTCGACGAAGCTATTCTTTGTAGTTGATAGGCAACCCATTGGTTCATCCTTTGAGAAGGAAAAAAACATTGTGCAGTCTGATGTGATCAGGATGGAACTAGATTTCTTTACACATTTACAAATAGATAAATAAAGGGGATTAGTCTATGATTAGCATTTGGTAGTGATCTCCCTTAACAAACCAGCCATTATAACGAAGATAGAGGAGAGTGGGGGTACAGATTCTTACACTATTATCATCAAGTTGTGAATCACTCTGATTTTTTACACTCTTCAACCTTCTTTTAAGGGTATCATGATTCAATACCTTTGACTACAATGCACTGATCCGGCAACTTAGTGGTTGCAAACAGATAAACAAGCAAGTAATGAGATTTACAAACAAATAGAAACAGTGAAAGAAAAAGAATGAAATAAAAAAAGAGGAAGAAATTTGCAACTATGGTGGAGTAAAACAGATTATTGTGGATATCAGCTGATAAAAATGTAAGTGTTCATTTATATTCATGTTATTTGATGTAGAAGAATTTTTATATCAGTCATCACAATTTGACATGCAGGTCTGATGAATTCATAAAGCTACGAAATTTGTACCTGTTCTTTAATTTGGGGTGAATATGCAATGTCAGATATGTTAAAATGCTCTTCTCACCCAGGTAGATTTACAGATAGATAGATAGACATGAACAAATTGAGATAGATAGATAGATAGATAGATAGATAGATAGATAGATAGATAGATAGATCTTATACATAAAACCAATTGGAAAGGATGGTGAAAAAATTATCTCTCTATCAGGAAAACAACCATAAAATTTAATTGAAATTCATTAAGCACTTTTGGAGATATCATGTGGACAAAAAAACTGACGAACGAAGAGACGAAAAGACAAAACCGGATACGCATACTTCTTTTCAATTTCGTTAACAGGTAAAAAAAATCAGAAGCAGGCTTGCTGCCAATTACTAATGAAATTTTAAACCATTCCAGACATGGCAAATTTTAACTTCCACCGCTTTTCTACTAAAACCTTTAATGGTAAACACTCAATGTTTTTTTTACTTTTCTCTCATGTTTTCTTTCTTTTTCCACTATTAATATCTTCTTCTCCCTTTTCCCTCTCTCTCTCTCTCTCTCTCTCTCTCCCCATACACACACATTGTATCTACTAATGTACCTGTCTGAGTATCCTTTTTTCGTTTTATCTATGACTATATATCCTCGCTTATTAGTCATATGCAAACCATCTGTTACTGTCGCTTGGAGCAGAAATGTCAAATAAACGCTCGACAGTAACTTATTACACGATTTATATTTACACCTTTATGTTTATTTCCTTTTAAAACTTTCCCCCTTTTCCCCCTCCCTACTAGTTCACCCATGACGTCAAAAATGAAGGAAATATTTGAATGATTTTGCGATTGCATTGTATCTTTTCATTTTTCAGTTTATGCTCAACCAGAATGTACCCGGTTTTGTAAGAATCACCCACGAATCAATGTTTATTGCTTTAAATGGACTGATTTTGTTTCTGGCTTCTCTCACCTTGAAACCATTTACGTTGGAAAATGTTTTTAGGTAAGGGAAACTATTCTATAATAAGCATTTAATAGTTATGTCTCTTTACAAATGTTGAAGTCAAAAAATATAGATATAACGTGGCGTATCGTATAATCTTCAGCAGCTTCGTTTTCTTGGCATCACCAAGCTGATTGACAGCTGTTTCATATTTGCAGCCCCAGGACGTAAATGAGTCAAAATGTTCAATCTAAGCGTAAGCACCCAATTGAAAGGAGATATACACAAGAATTTGTCTAAAACAAGGGTGCAATAATTGCACATTCAGTGAGGACATGAATAGTCGATTAGATTGTATTGCTAACTCTCGCTTAATGGGGAAAACGCAAGGATCACGTTTATGTATGCTAGGATACCACTTTCTGATGAATGTTGAACAACTATCGTAGATCGATAGGTTGCCAACAAATCTCACAGAGCATAAATAGAGATGTGAGTTCAATCTTCCAGATGTACCTCTCTAGTATAACCAGACACCAGATTAAACTATGCTTAAAAAATGTCTTGACATGCGTCGTATACATCTTTACGGAGACATTGGGTAAGGATGATAGGTCTTACCATGCCACGATGGTCCATGATATATAGATAGGGGGAAGAAAGAAGATATGAACACATGCCTATCCCAAAACTAATAGTGCAAAGTGGACACAAACAGTTTCAGCCGGAGTTTGACCTCAGATCACAAACCCAATACCTTGCAACATGAACCTCTCAATCATACGCTTCAACACAACAAGTGTATACCAATATAATGAACAAAGATACACAACAAAACAGATGTGCTTGCATACCGACACTAAACAAACTAACGAAAGTAGCAATTGCTCATTTCTGAATATGACGTCAGTCCACTTCCAGAATTATGGTTGGTACATGTCTTGAAAAATAATGAATATTCCTATGATTTCTTTCCGTGTCCCAGCATGACGCACTATTGAAAAACTGTCTGCTGGGGGAATAAGAGCCCTTGGAAATTCAAACTGATACTTTTACTAAAGACATTATAGATGACACTACCATCCAGCAACCAAACTTTGAAATCATTTCAACATTGTCTCTGTCTGATGTCTAATATACACTTTTACACTTTTCTTACACATGAGTGCCCCCTACACATCATGTACTCGGATATGTGCATGACTGTATATTATATGTTTTGTATTTACAGATATTATCCGAATCAGTCGTCATTCCCAATAGACGAGATAAGAAAAATACAAATAAAAAAAGTAATCGTAAATTCAATGTCAACCGTTGAAACAAATAATTGCTACGTTAATCTATGTACGCAATCTTTAACAGTATTTCTTGCCTCCTGTCTTCATTACATAGCACAGTGCCCAACGCACCTCCCTCTCTCTCTCTCTCTCTCTCTCTCTCTCTCTCTCTCTCTCTCTCTCTCTACTATTGCATTGCTAAACAAATTAGTGTGATCAGAAGTATGAAAAACAACAGAAAGTCTTACCAGAACTCTGATGTTATGGCTGTAATATTTATCGACGAAATCAGATAGCAGAAAGTGGCGTTCCTTTATTTTCGTTTATATTTATTTATTCATTCCCGGACTGGAGACACGTGGAAGAAATATTCACAGTTTAGGTTTGCAGGATAGAGTTGCGATTTAAAATGTTTCAATCTTCAAAAATAATTTGATTTTATGATATAATGATTTTTTGCTATTTTTACGCATAATTTGGGTCAGGCACAAAGCGCTTATGGTTATAATCAAGGTCACCAATGAAGCTTTCAACAACTTAATGCATCAACATCAGAGATTCAATATAACCGAAAGGAATATGTGCACACGTGCACAGGCGCATGCTCATACTGACGTGCAAGCACATACACACAACTACACATTCGTACCTACATACATACATAACTACATACGTACAAAAAATGGTTAGGTCAGACTGATGTATGTTTATATTATCAAAAGAAATATCCCAATGGACTGTCTCTGGATATCCTAAAACATCTGATTGTAAAAGAGTAAAGTTGAGGTTGAATTAAATTTGCGAGTTTTTTTTTGTTTTTTTAGCAAGTTTTCACTTGGTATATTTGTGTATATTCTTCAAGCTTCCAGAGCTAACCTTCAGTTGGCTCCGACAGAGAGAGCTTTTAGTGGCCTTAGACAAAACTTGCAACCAATGTGACCTTGAAGAACGTTATTTGGAAAAGATAGATAGATAAACCAACTAAAATAAATATCAACGGACTGAGAGAGACAGCGAGAGAAACGAACCAACTGAAATAGATGTTTATATCATGTGAGCATCATATATATATATATATGTGTGTGTGTGTAAAGTTTTTTTTTTTGTTTTATTTTTGATTTTGATTCAATTTCATTTTTGAATCTTAGTTGCACTGTTCTGAGATTCTTCACTGCTAATATATTTTTATGAGTAGTATAACCAAACAGGTACTTTTGCAGAAATATTTGCCGCTTCTATAACCACAAAGCTGAAATTACTATTTGCTGATTAGTATCCTGAAGCTATCCTTTCACTCGAAAATAGCCAAATAGTTTTTACTGCTAAAATGTTACATTTTTATTTCCCCCTGTCAATTCCGTTTCCTATTTATTCTAGAGATCGTGGATCATGAGCTTCAGACAGACTTACTCTGATATGTATTTTTAGGTAATGGCAATTATTCTTTTCGTGAGTCATTTAATTGGATTCTATATTCGATGGCTTATATTTATAGAGAATCACTACCGAATCAATGTTTATTGCTTTCAATGGACTGATTTTGTTTCTGGCTTCTCTTACCTTGAAACCTTTTACGTTGAAAGATGTTTGAAAATAAAATTAAAATTGCTCAAATGGTTTAAAGAAGTATGATAATTTCTTTATTTCTTATAGAAAAACAGATATAGAACTGTATTGTTGTATTATGTGTTTGATTTCTTCTCTTTTTTACTTTTTTGTTTCTCTGGCTTGTTTGTTTGTTTTGTTTCTTTTTAACACGTGTTTATGATCTAGTTTAAGTAATAATCACAGCCTAAACTGTAAGAGATTTGAACGATCACTTATCTTTATTGTCTGCACATTTCTTCTCTCAACGCGGTATTGTATGTTAGTAAGCACATACTACAAATGAAGTTAGTACATCAGTTGCAAATAAGAACAAGGATGAGACCAGTCAACATGTTGATAAAATCAGCACACATTGAACTTGTTTTTTGTTGTTGTTTTATCGCATGTACTGTAAAATTAATAGAAAACTGTCGTGAGTCAAATGAAGAGATTCAATTCAATCGGAGAGCCACATCCACGAGGATAATGTAGGCCGTCTTTTTGGGGTTGGAAACCAATGTGTCTAATCAGTTAAAATTTGGAGGGAAACGACAAGCACTAATTAAAAATAGCTAAGTCGGTTCTTGCGCACATCAATCAAATTTCTGAATAAATATCTTATCATGAAAATTATTCCTCTTATTTATGACTTTGAAAGACTCTGTGTTAAGAGAAAATAGTTCAGAGCGAAAGAGTAAAAAGAACGGCGTCATTTCCTGTCCAATAAATCCAAAATGATTAGCTGCAGAAATCCGAACAAAATACTCCAAGTTGAAACCCATATGCTGGCAGTACAGAAAATTTGGTTACACTGAACACAAAACAGACCATAAAGTTAACTGAGCACTTAATGGTTAGTTAAAACAATAAACAGTCGATATTATTCCACTTTGATCTTTCTAGAAAAGGTTTTTTCCATGAAGTTGACAAACGTTAGAAGAGCAGTAGATGTTTGTGACTGAAATGATGCTAACCAGCTGAGAAAAGATGTGTCAGACGTTACTAGACCAGATGAATTGGAAGGAGGACTGTGAACTGAAATGGGTCAGTTATTCTGTGTAGTGTGGTGTGGGAATGATCAATGCTTTGAAGAAACAACATGAATTTCATGAATATTTTAGGAACTTATATACACGTTCTTTCCAGTTGATTTGAAAATCGCTGACTATTCTAAAGTAATTTATACACAGTTGTTACGAAAGATCAACCTCTTCAAGTACCATATTGGTAATATTCGTTCTACTATTACTGAATGATATGTCACAATTATATTCCTCTCCCTTTAGGGTTCCCTGTTAAGCTTAAAGAAGCTACCAGATCTGGAACCAATTAGTCACTTACACAACCATTATAGTTACTGTGACTGAACAAGAAGCGGCAATGCACGACATGCGTGGTCGTAATCCAGAAAGAAGTATTGATCACCAACGAGTTCGAGATCTTCAATACACTCCAAAAAGGATCGCTTTTTGGGGTAGAAAAAATGTGGCTCACACGCCGTGAATATTGGTAGATTGTGCTAAACAACCTCTGGATTGCTTAGAACCTTTTCTCCATTACCCATCGAACCGGAATTCCCTGGTGAGTGAAAATCCCTGTACATACCTATATAGAGCCAAAAAGTCAGGGGTGATTTCCGTAATCATCCTTCAGCGGAAGAATTCATGTCTCCAAACTGAGGAAGAGGATTTTAATTGACGGAAGAATGATCAGCTATTTCATTGGCACGTAAGGGCTGCTAACCCTTAGAGAACACCCAAGCGCTGTAATTCCTTGTTGAGTGAAGTCTAAAATTTGATTCTTCTTGTATTTGAATTGGCTAAGCTGAAGGTCATTTTAGAACTCATCATAATGATTGATTCACTGATTCATTTTCGATAGCACTCTGGCTGACTTGTTAATCACTTATTCAAAACTCATGAGTTGGTATATCTGTACGACTTAAGGAATGACATTCTTATTATTTGGGACCCTCTGTTGGCATGATTTGTTCAAAATGTCCACATTATCCATACAAATCATTTTGTAAATCACAAAGTAAATATCTTCGAATTTCAATCGGATAATCTTTACCATGGCCCATAAAATTTGGTTCTCTTACTTATCTTGCTTTATCGAAGTTATCAATCACGTAGCGTTAAATAAGTGGGGATTCCAATGGATTGAAACAATTTTAGTGTGTACTTTTCCATATATTGGTGAAGGTCTTTCAGTTTTTCCTCTATAGACACGGGTGGGTAGATTTTGCATTAATCTACACTTCTTTTCCTTTTATTGTAGTTTTTGAGATTCATCTATTTTTCTATCCATAGAGCTGACGTGCTTCATAGTTAAGATTACCAGGAAACAACGCTGTGCACGTAGTCATGAGAGGAAGGCTCGGACCCCAGCTCCCAGAACAATATTGCTTGACCAACCTGCACAAAACTGCCTGAGATGCCACCAAGTCATATAGGCCGAATACAAAGCCCTGGCCAATTTTAATACCAAATTGAAAAATATAAGGACGTCATCCTTAATATTGATGGACTGCCTCAAGCAAGTTATGAGAGTACGTTTACTGATGATATTCAATTTTTCCTTTGTTCCATTTGGGGAGTGGAGGGGTGAATTTTAACAGAGATGATCTGTGAAGATGGTGAAATTAAAATAGGATATGAATGTTTGGATCCGTGGAAATATTCCTTGATTTTACTTAAAGTGTTTTTGTGAAAAGCGGCGACGTTGTGCTTCGCCAGTGACCTCTCTGGTGTGGCAAGCCGAAATATTTGCTGTGCCGACCTTGATTTCCTTTCCCTTTTCTAAGCACTTCTAACCAAGATTTGTCAGTGATGACTGGGGCCAGAGGGTTTTCGTATGGTCGGTTGGGATGTGAACATTTGTCCAAGGATTTGGGGAATTATTTGATCCCGTGGGTATTTCTTTTTGAGAGCACTCAGTGGCTATGTAACCTGGCACAGCCACTCTGCCAACACGTGTGGGTCTTCTTCCCATTACGATAGAATTTGTTCAAATTGATCCCTACCCAGACCAACTAATTATTTGTTGACAGTACCTTTTATCAACATTCTGATTGTTTTTCCTCGAACGTTTCTATGATGTTCTGAAGAAATGATTAATGCATTTGTTTAACTAATGTGCCGAATCCTTTGGTGGTTCATCGTTTACTTAATGTGTGTATGCAAGCGCACGTGCGCGAGAGTGAGTTTTTTTTTTGTTGTTGTTGTTTTTGCTTTTTATTCATCCTTCTGCTCTTCTGTCAATTTCTCCACTTGACTCCAAAGTAATTGCCACTGTCTTCTCTCTGTGAATTCATTTTTTTCGTATTTCAAATGAAAGACTATTATGGTCTTGAGCCATACTAAATTCAGCTTAGTAAATATCTAAGGATATATACATTTCTCTCTTACATATCTTCCGCCTTTGATATACATTCAGTTGTAGTTACCACCGTATTTACACACATCCACGCACATCCTTCCCATTTGAATTTACAAATATATTTACCTGCACTTCAATCCTCTCAAACCACCACAGGATGCCTCCATAAATACGTAAGTAAATTTTATACACGAATACAAACACACACGGACGCACACTGACGTATACCAAGTTTTCATAAAGGTATCCGGGAAGCAAATTTTTGCAACTTTTTCAAACACCCAGATGACATGCATAAACGAACGCATAGCTACATTTTAAAAAAAACCCGCACTGTTCCGATGGCATAATCATGATATGGTATTCATACGAAAAAAAAACCACACACACACTTGCCTTTGCTCGATCGCATAAGATGTCTTCCTATGTATGTGCAGAGCAATACAAACACAGAAATGCTTCTTATATTGTTTTAACATTTGTCTCGCGTAAACATTCTTGACTTGTTTCAGCCTAGCAAAGAAAGAAACCCCGACATCAGCTGACTGGCATTTCTCACACACACACGTACACACAACCATGAACTCATCTCACCGAACAAAATTACTTAACACTTACATACAAATAAACACATTCCAAAAAAGAAAAATGTTTATAAAAGTTGTTTTGTTTTTTTATAAAGAGAAAAAGAACCACTCAGAACGTGAAACTAAACGAGATGAAAAGTCGAGGAGCAAATTTTTGGCTGAGTGCAATATTTACTCGACCTCGTTGATCTCACACAGAATGAGAGAGAGAGAGAGAGTGGGGATGTTGTCAAAGAAATCTGCCAAAAAGAATGAGGTCAATTGAGTTCTTGTAAAGGTCAGCGTAATTTTAATTTTCAGGTATCTTTTTAAATGATTTGAGTTTCCGATCAATTTTTGTGCCAATAGTTTTGGTTAGAAATATTAGCGTAGGTAAATTTGGGTGTGACAGCGAAAATAAGTCATTTAAAAACGAAAAGGACTGAAGATTGTGATTTCACCATAACAGAAAAAATCACCATTTTTAATTATTGATTTTTATTTCTTTCATCATAATTTGAGTTTTTTATTAGTTACTCAAACAGTCATTGCTAAAGGCTGTAGACTAAGCAATTGAAATTAAGACGGAAAAAATACTACTCAAAAATTGGTAATGGTTGACAATGCTCGTTAATCTGATAATGATAAAATTCAAGTTGATCTCTTTGAAACTGCTTTCGTATATAAACAAAACATCGAATATGACGGTGTCAAGCGTTTGTATTTTATATTATTTCTTACTGCGACGAGGCATAGAAATTGTAAAAGGATGATTCGAATAAGAAAGAGAAGCAACTTAGAAAGTCGGAGCAATTTTGAAAGCAGTTTACGTAATTAATAATATACATTTAACTCCATATAAAACTTAGCAGCTTATACACTTGCTTTCGCGATATTAGTTGATAAATATCTAAAACTTTTTGAAAAAAATCATTTGCATCTGACACTTTTACAACACATAGCGGTTGAAATCGAAATTTCAAATTGAAAAACATTCGAGAATCACAAGGTCGATAATGGTGATTCCTATTTCAACCATAACATTACTGTTTTTTTTTTACAATAAAGAAAAAATTCAACAAAATCCGTCAATCTAAGAATTCGCATCGAAGAGAGAGACTCTGTTTTCGAAATTGCGAGAGAACACTGAAAATTAGGAGAAATCTTAAACGATTTCAAATATATACGCCTACAGTTCAGAAAAATTGTTTCTGTATTGAAGTGTAGAAATATTCATTATGGAAAATAGATGAAGATATTTAAAATTTTGCATAGAATAATCATGCCTATGAAATAATGACATTTTTATTTTGTGAGAAAAAATTTTGATATAAGATATTTGATATTTTTTCACAAGAAAATGTATCATTAATTTACGAAAACATTATTCAATACAACAGCGATTTTTTGAGTTTTTCTAACAAAAACAAAATAACATACAAAGATCAGATCATTATTATCGTGTTGAGTACATACCCCACACTATTATCATTAGGTTACACAATAGACAAGAAAGTTGAAGCATTTCGACACACTGGCTCCTTGTGTCTTGGGCGAAATAACCTAAAAGAGCCGATCACTTATTAGTCTCCTCGACTCTAGTTTTTATGACACACGCTTAGGAGAAAGGCATTTAGTACCATTTTTTCTAGTCTTTGGTATGAATTCATGAATCCACCGAATTGGAGACGATCTCTCTATACCATTAGTTTTCGTATTGCTTTACGCTCAACATCATTAAAAGTTTTAGTCGAAGCTTGTCATTGCCAGGTTACCAGCTACTACAAATTCAAAACAAGTGTTTTCATTTTTAATTACCATCTTAACCCTCAAGTTCCACATGTTGAAAACACGTTATTCGTGATCCACGTGTTCTGGCTTTATTTGTAAGTCATTTTTCTTTTCAACAAAAATTGGTGTTTACTGAATTATTTCTTCGTCATTCAATGTAAAATGCTTTTGTATGGCCTCCGAATATGAATAAAAAAATGTATAATTACAAACACTCATCTCAGGGGTCAATCTTTCCAACTAAGAATATGCTACACTTCTCAGCAAACACCCACACTAAAGACCACAGATACAAACTTGAAACTTACCTTGAAACTAGTGCAAGAAAATAGTTCTTCACTGCAAAAGTGACAGCAGACTGGAATTACCTATGTGAAGCCATGGTCATTGCAGAAAATGTTAACAGATTCAAGTCCAGTTTGGAGACAAAATGGTCAAACGAGAACCATTTCAGTAACATCTTCTACTAACCACTGACTAGTTTAGTTAAGTAACCTATGTGGCCTACGCATATCATAATCAAACGAGATGCTAAGGAAAAACTTGCAAACTTATGTTCGGTCTGATTACTGCCTGGTGTCTGCTGACTGATATGAGATAGACGAGGTAGACAAAAAATATCAATTTTTGAAATATAAGGACATGAAGGGTTAAAATAATCAATAAATCATCGGTATCCCCCTCGTTTCATCTTCGGCGTCGTCATGAAATTGCAACAGGACAATCTGTGTTTGTTGTGGCAGTACACATGTCCGGTTGTTGACGAAAAGAAATCATTTGAACTGCCAAGTCTTTTTTTATGGTCGGTTTCCCTCAATTGCAAACGTGTTTGTTTGTTTTATAGATAAAAAAAAGACAGAAATGCAGAAAATAGGACTAAAGAATCGATTACTATGTCAGTTTTTTCAAGCTGGAAACGTGTTGTACGCGTTGTGAAATGAAGATTAATATTCGCTTTCCCTTCGCCTGGTAGTTGAAAGAAAAAAAGAAAAACTGGGAGTTGAAATGATTTTTCCTTTATTGCTTGTTTATTGGCTTCTTCCCAAAATATTTTGTTCATTATTTACACATGCCATAGAAGATTTTCTGACCCCAAAATCGCCTATAAGTCCCCCCCCCCATTTACAAATTGGACAGCTTCTTTTCTTGCCTCCTACGCTATGCTTGCACCTGACCTGCACATGAGCGACGAGAATAATTCTTAGTCCATCCACTGGTGGTATCTTGTTTTGTAAGGTCTGGAGTCCAGAAAGAATGAAATAGAAAGGTTGCAAGGAGAAAACTCTTCAGAACAATCTAAAATATTTTTGCCAATCGTGAAGATACAGTGACTTGCTTAAATTGTCTTGTGTGGTCAGAAGAAAAAAAACTGGGAAAGCTGCAAAGAAAAAACACGTAGGCTCGATTTTTATTCGACGATTTACAGCAATTATTCATTGTGTTCGTTCCTGTTGCTTCTAGCTATGGCAAACACTTCTTTTCTGTGAAATCAATTATACTCTGTCACTAATTATTAATTTGCTAATTTACCTGATTTTCAATTCGACATCGATTTCTGTTTTTTTCTCCTTTCTTTCTTTCTTTTTTCTTTCTCCGTTCCTATTTCTTCATCACTTTTTACAGATTCTTTTATCTTCTCTACTTTCCTCTTTCCAAGTTTTTATCTTTCTTCCGACCGTTGATGATTGCTTGTTTTCAAAATTCTTCCTTTGTCGTTACACGTTCTTTTCTTATAAGTCTCTAGCTATAAGAGTTTTTTTTTTGTTTTGTTTTGTTTTCTTGTCTTATGTTTTCCGTTAGTTCTGCTTCTTTACCTTTTCTTCCCAATGTTTTTTCTTCACCTTTTCCCCCATCTGTTCACCTCAGCTAACGGAGGGATATGTATTCTCTCAGTTTCTCTATCCACACAATATCTCAAAACGTTCCCGATGAATTTCAGTGATATTTTGTGGAATAGTGGGCAATGGGCTAAAGAAGAATTGAGTAAATTTGGGACCGATCCTAAAATTCTTCATTCGATTGAGAGATGTTTTTACTTGTATTAAGACAATAATCCTATATATTGAAGTCGAAATTCATAATTAGTTTACTTGCATCTAAACTATATATTAACTTATTTTCATTCAGGATTTAGTGGATAGCGTTGGCAAAAGTATACACTCAGTGAGTGCCTTTTAGTTCCTATATCTATTTTCATTTCAGTTCGTTATCTTTTCTTTCCTTTTGTTCGATTCATTTCTCTCTTTATTATTCCTCAATTTTCATCGCACATTACCTTTAGCGCCTTCACTTTCTTTGCTGGGATTATTTTCATCTCTGATTTTCTACTTTGCTTTCATTTCTTGATTATCCATTTTCCATTTTTTTGCTATTTGATTTTGCTGTCATTCGTTTTTACTCCTTTAATCTTCCCCAATCATTCTTTTTCTCTTTTTCTTTCTTTTCTAGTCTATGACTAGGCTCTTTTATTTTTACGTTTACTTTCTTATTTACTTATTTCAGTGTTGGCTCCTCATTGCCTACTTTCTTTTCCATCTATCATTCTATTGTTTATCGACTGCACTTTATCTCTCTCTTACTTCGTATCTCTCTTTTTCTCTCTCAACTTTTCTACTTTCACATCTGTAATACCTACTTTCTCCCCCTCGTCCTCCCTACCCTACCAGTTCCTCTTTCCTTCCATATTGTATAATCTTAATCTTTCCAACTTATCGAATGTGAGTGGCATGTCGGTGGAACTCACGTAAGAAGGACTCTCGGTCCATTGGTATCCACATCACGTCCAATTGCTCCCAAACATTAGCATAATCGATTTCGCAAGACGATTTTTTTCAAATGAGAAAACAGAAAATTTTTAAATTAAACAACAGAGCAAACACGTTCTCTTATATTAACAGAATATTCATCACGTTTTTCCGCTTATCGATTTCAGAGAATCTAGAATCTCCAAGAAAACCGTTTCCTATTATTGGAGTTTCAGGGAACGGGCAACGGACTGATTTTTCATTCTATCAATAGCGAATAAAGCCGTCCTCGCGTTCTATTGAGCGACCAAACCGATAGATAAATACAAACTGCCGGTTAAAAAAAAGAAGGTTCTTTAAAGGAAAATAGTAACAATAGATGCTGAAAATGCAAATATCACATTTGGAAATAGGAATAAAGATGTTTGCCAAGCGCCTACTGTGTGGAAAAGTATAGAAATAATAAACCTGCAATTGAAAGAAAAAGTGAAAATAGTTTAATCATTGACATGCTGAGTTCGATAACGGCAGTGGTGTCATGTTTAGGATTTTAAATTCCTTCAAAGAAGTTTTTTTGGTCGATACTTGAAACAATCAGACATGAAAAGGAGACAATTGATGATTTCCAAAAGAAAACCCTACATACTGGATATATAATCCTCTCTGGTAAAAAGAATTAAAAGAATACACAATTTTCCTTTGTACAGGATTGTCAGTTTGGGCTATAAAGCAAAATAATCCGAACTTTATTTCAGCAACTTACCCTAAAACAATTGGAATCCTGTTGAATTTGGAAATCGAACGAGTCTTGAAGTAGAGGTTGAATATCAGCCTACGAAAGATATACAAGGCTTGAGGCTGGTTTTGAACCTCCAATGTTTGTATTGGGTAAGTCTCAAACATCAAGTTCGGATTATTTCCCTTTGTAACCCAATCTGACAACCACGTTGGATGGAACAGAAAATTTATCACCCTTTTTTTCAAGGGGATCCACTAAAATGTTTCCGTACTCGTAAAAACAAACTTCTAAATTAAGTATAGTATAGTTATTTGATCAAACCATAAAAATACATTTATAGTGAATTTCTCTTTGAGATTTCATATGCAGCGATGTCAGTCTTGACTAAAGTAAAATAAATATATTTCAAAAACGAATTGTAAATAAGTGCCGATGGGAACGAAATTCACCTCCTCACAAATGAGTGTAATCAATATCAAAACTTCTTTAAATGTTGTCAATATATCTAACAAACATTATTTACATAATTATATATATATATATATATATATATATATATATATATATATATATATATATATATATATATATATATCAGGTCATCTAATAAGTAATATCCCAAATCTGAGAGCGATATATTTAATATTTTGATTCTAAATCACTAATTTATTCTATAATGACTAATTGATAATAATAGGAAAATTTTGTAAGCGTTTGGCTGAATTCCGTTGGTGTGGTCCACTTTTAACAATTACCAGTAACTGTTATGATTACAGTAAACATCTATTGTCGGTATTTACCGCTTCAAAAAAAAAGATGCCCAGTTTCATCAATCAGTAAGATATAGTGTTCCATTGCATAGCCCCATCCAGCAAAAGTCCCATCTGATAAGATTGGAGACCTCAATTTGAAAGAAATTCCTTATTTCCAGATCTTGCTTCATCTGATTTCCACTTATTCTGGAGTTTCAAGATGGACTAGTTCTTAAAACATATGAACAGTTGGAAATAACTGCTCTATACTTTTTCCCTTTGAACCAAAAGATTTCCCACAAAAATGGTTTTGTGGGGCTTGTAAATATCAATGGATATATTCTGATGAAACAAGATTTTTTTTTCTAGCCCCAAATTTGAAGATCGTTGATATTATGACCAAATGCAAATTTTTCATATGAATTCGCTCGACCTCTACGCAATTTTTATCTAAATCATGTTATGAATAATAGATGCAAATGTATAAATTGACATTTTACTACTAGCCATATCTGTGTTGTTTTTTTTCGTTTCTTGTCATTGTTGTTGCCGATGTTGTTTTTGTTTGTTTTGTTTTTTCTTCCTTAGAACATATCGTCTATTCTCCGGTCCTTTTCTGGTAGATTTTGTACAAAACTAAATCTTAATGGTTATTTGGCCTTGCTTTTAGCCCAGTCGATGGCTGTCTTGTTGAAGTTGCACTACAATTTTACTCGGCTTTGCATTCTTTTCCCTCTCTTCCTCCTTTCCTTCTTTCCTTTCTTCTTTCTTTGTTTCTTTCTTTCTTTCTTCAGTTGTTTCTCATGAATCGCACTGCATGACGGGATATTGTATATCATTAACATGTTACATGTTTATGACCCATTGCCGCAGCTTTTTCTTACGAAGTTCTGTTTTTCTCACTGGGGCCCATATCTAGCTTAATTAATAACTGACCACGTGTATTTGTATATTTATTTTCTCAGTAAAACCCCGAATCCAATAAATAAGCTTAATTACTAAAGAAACGTAACCTACTTAATGATAATACAGAACAGTTGCAGCCATCATCAAACAAATTCTATCATCCGCGTATACAAAACGCAATGTATAACCATACATTTCATATATTCCGTCATTTTGTGCGGCACATGTACATTAGTAATATTGATATTTGACCAGATGAAATTACTTTAACCCAGTCATGAGAAAAATCAATATCAAATATTTACAAGGATATTTTTATATACACAATATACACAGTTATATACAGACATACAGACACACACACACACTCTTGCATGCGTGTGGGTGTATTTGTGTGAGTGCATGCATACGCACGTACATGTGTTTTATGGATATAAAGAGAGAGAAAGTAATCTGGTTACTACGAACCCCTGACAATAATTATCTCCTTGCGAATATTATCTCAATTCATAAATAATGTTAGGAATAACCCACATTGCATGTCACGTGAATTCATATGGCTTAATCTGCGATGCAATTCTACCCAGACTCTCAAGCAGGAACCACACATTCGTGAAAACAACTACGTTGGAAAACAGAGAACGTAAAAATAGAAGCCACCCACAATTTTACAATATTCGACATATAAAACGATAATCTGATGGAAGTTCCCCTAATTTCCAATAATGTGGAAGGGAAGGCTGGCAAGCACTTCTATGTATATAAACATTTAAGTTTTAGATGAATATGAATGCCTATTGTCCGTACTCTCTTAATGTGTTCATATCTATAATACCACCATAAGTTGAGAAAGCATATAGGTGTACTTCTGTCTATTCTAAGACTATCGATCTTTTTCGGGTAGATTTTATCATATTCCACATTTTTCATGCGGTTGTTTTGCCAAGAAAATGGCAAGTCTCTGAAATATACGCCAACTGGGAAATCAGTAGGAAATAAAAGATGCTTTCACATATGAAGATTGTCGTTTGGGAACGATTATTTATTTAGGGAATCAAATTTATGCATTAACAGACAATGCTCAGGTCTAAAATAAAAGAAATTTGTTCTCTTTTAACGCTTTTTACTCTTCTTTGGTTGAGAAGATAATTTCTTTTAGATTATGTATTCACCCATATATGACTGATTATTTGTATTAATGCATAAACATTTGTGTATGTATAATTCTATGGAAACTTTTTTGTGTGTTTACCTTTATGAAGGCAAATATGAATAAAGATCGATAGACAAACATTAAATTATCCCACTGTCACAAGTTTCACAAGTCCACGAATTCATATCCTGCAAAGAAATTGTAGCAATGATCTTGGTACGATGATTACTTGCCTGCCAAGAAATTCGGTATACGCAGCTTTGCTTTTGAATGGATTTGCTAGAATTTCTTTTATACATGCAATTAATGATACAAAATCAATCTGTTATCATTACACGTGAGTAATACTCGCTTTATGAAAATCTATGATATTTCCTTGTGCAAGTGAGAGAAAATATAAATCGTAAATTATCCTCTAAATACCATGGTTTCAATCACTGTTATGGTTTGTGCTTTTAGATGTTTTTGTAGAATTCTATCCACCCCACACACCGAATACATCCAAGCAACATGGCCATAATTTGTTGGGTTTTTTTTTTAATTCTTTTGTTGTTGTTTTTTCAATACATAAGAAAACTGTATCGAAAATTTAATTTGTTAAAACAGTGGTAGACAAGAACAATAGGAAGACCCGAAATATAATATCTCAGTCTTCACATCACTTTGATTCATTTAACAAGAGCATGATCCAGGAGTGGATACCTTCACAAGTATACTGGAGGGAGCCAGAAACAAACCCTTATATCAAAGCGTAATAACCACAGCAGTTAATTTTTTTTAAATAGTACGAACGAGGAACGCAGGCAAAAACATGAAAAGCCTGCAAAATCTCTTTCAGATATTGTTTCTACTCCAAGAGAAAGGTCAGGTAAATTTCAATTTACCAAACTTAGATTAGTTTGGCTCAACAGTATAGTATCCATCCAGTGAGAAATTAACACTCTAGAAATTGTATGCTTGATAATATTTTAGACATTACTCTACATTAGTCGACACAGAATCTATATCTATTTACTTTCTATGCCAGATTTACGCGATGTATTTTTACAGCTGTTTTTTATGTAACTCTAAGGCTGAAACCTTTCGGAAAAAATACACGCGTATAACTTATAGATGTTTGGCAATGCCCATGTTATTCGCTTCTTAATTCATCATGTTTCCATGACCGAATTTCTATCCACGTTCATTTTTTTCCTTTTCATATTCGTTAGTTTCCCCAGTTTTTCGATTCTTTTTTTAAATGAGCATCAGGATGGCCATTTGGTACTTTTCAAAACCAAAATTGGGCAAATTTGGTACGGGACGGAGTTATTTGGTTCCAGAAAAAGATTTGGTGCTGAAGAGAATTTATATATATATATATATATATATATATATAGAGAGAGAGAGAGAGAGAGAGAGAGAGACAGACAGACAGACAGACAGACAGACAGACAGAGACAGACAGACAGACAGACAGAGACAGACAGACAGAGACAGAGACAGAGAGACAGACAGATAGATTTGGTGCTGAAAGGAATTTATATATATATATATATATATATATATATATATATATATATATATATATATATTGATCCATATTTCCTGCAGATTTATCCTGGTGATGAATTTCAAGTCATTTGATTATTTTGATACTGAAGCTATTTTATATGGTCCCAAAGCTACGCCAATTTGGTCTTGTACCGCAAAAGGCATCTGGCAACCCTGCTGGGCATCCATTTCTACTATATGATCTCTTTTTTTACTGTCAATCTATCCCATCGTCTACTGCTCCATTTCTGTTTATCATTAAACGAATTCATACGGTATTCATTTCAGTATTTTACTATTTCTCTCTTCTTGTCCTTTCTTTTCCTTTTCTTTCCATCTTTCTCTCTCTCTCTCTCCCCATTCTCTCTCTCTCTCTCTCTCTCTCTCTCTCTCTCTCTCTCTCTCTGATAAGGCACACACTTATATACGTATAAGTATGTGTATGTGCATGAGTGTGTTCCTTTGTATCAGTCTGTTAGCTCTCTGAATTCGTAGACTTGCTTGATGGTTCCCTGTAATTAGATTCTCTTTGCAAAAAGCGTAAAATCTTTACAAAAATCAATAGACTAAATACAAACACATCTCAGCGAAGACTTCGGAAGTAATTTGGGCAAGGTGGTTGAAAACACAGAAAAAGTCTTGGTAACCAGCCAAAATCTATTTTCTTAATGCATCTTTTGAATTTTATATTGCCACTAGAATTTGTAATGACCCAAATGAATGAGATTGTCAACTCAAGCAATCGTTCATTTCTTTAAAGTTTTGGTCGGACCCAAAAAGTTACCTTGTTTCAGATGGCGATTTCATATAACACGCTTGAAACTTTTATATAACAAATAAAGAACGATCCTGGTTTCTGACTTGTTCAGATGCACACATGATAGAGCCGCCCTTTTCTGATTGTGGGACATAAGCTCATTATCTGACTGGAATATCCTTTCGACAAGTTCACTGGCACAGCCTTGGGCGAATTTGCATTTGCTTGACTTCTGTCGTGTCCATTCAAAGGTGTTCGAGGAGCGATTGGGTGACTGACTGGCTGGCTGACCGGCTGGTTGAATGGATGGCTGGATGGATAGTAGATGGCTGGGTAGGTGGATTCAGTTGTATACAGGTAGTCCTTGCTATAACTATTTGCGAGTGTAACGTTCGGAGCGCTCCGCTCTCTTATGGCCCTATACCAAACTAAACTGAATTTCGTAAATTAGTAAGACGTCTCACCTTGCAGCAGTGGTAACTACTAATCATACATCATTATTGCAGTAATGAGTTCGATCCTCAGTACTTACTCCATATGTGTTGGCGTGCTAGATTAAGAAAAACTAATCTTATCAAGCACCTGGGTGTATATGAATCTATGTACATGAGCATGTATTGTTCTCAAATACACGTGTGGGGAGCATTTTGTGTATTATGTGTTCTTGTGTTGTAGATTTATATTCCACCAGATTGTTTCTGAAAGTATTTTGCCTTCCATTGGCATTTTCGTCCAGTTAATCTATTTGCACTTTAATCGAAGGTTTCCAATGATTATTATATAGCATTCCAAAGGGATAACAACCAATATCGGAACGCCACGTACAACCAGGGATCGTAATGTGGGCAACATGAGTGTTCATGTTGGTGAATGTGGACTCCTTGTGTTAGACTTTACCCTATTCCCACCAAGTCTGACATAGCGAACTGGACTCTCAAAGCTAATAAATTAAGTAAAAAAAACTTGACAAAAATAATTGAGGTGTATATATTAAAAGTGTACACAGGTTCACACTGATACACTTATTGCATACATAATTGATGGTTACAATTTGTGTGAATTTGAAAGTGGTTAAGAAAGGGTGCAGCATTCGCGTGAAGATAAATTTGAATGTTGCTCTTTAAATGTTTCAGTGAATCGGAGGTTCATTTTTTCCATAAAATTTCTAATTTTGCTGTACTGTCAACGACGATTGAGTAAAAGAAGATAAAATTGAAATCAATGGAAATTAATCATTTCTATGAGGAAAAAAAAATCTGCATAATTTACAGCCATGATGGTCGGCATGATTGTTGATTCACGGTGCGATGATATAGAAATGTGATCCTGTTCTCGATATAAGATCAACATTAGTTTATTTCATGAGGCAAACTACTTGTAACTCTGATGAGCATCTCGAAAAACAGATCGTCTATTCAAGAGTAGACAAGTAAACATATGCAGAGCTTCAGAAAGGAATTTTATAAGACGACCCTCCCCACACACTGCAAGAGCACCCTCGTCCTTCAGCCATCCTATTTTTGTCTACCACAACTTTTAGTACACCATACTACATTCGCTCGCCGGTAAATGATTGTCAAAATTTTATCGACTTTCGATACACAGTACCAGAAAGATAAAATCCCCTTTCATTTGGCGCATCGGTTCGCTATGTCAGACTTGGTAGGGATAGGGTAAAGTCTAAGACAGGGAGTCCACATTCACCAACATGAACACTCATGTTGCCCACATTACGATCCCTGGTTGTACGTGGCGTTCCGATATTGGTTGTTATCCCTTTGGAATGCTATATAATAATCATTGGAAACCTTCGATTAAAGTGCAAATAGATTAACTGGACGAAAATGCCAATGGAAGGCAAAATACTGTAGCCTCTCTCACAAGTTCTGTGCATATGTATGAGAGCTATTCATTCGTTGTAAGTGAAGGAACTTGAGACATTTTTTTTTTTATAAATGAACTTGTATATAAATACATGTCTGAAATGTGAGCGTGGAGAAGTGTGCGATTTCGTACGTGTTCATGTGACTGTACGCAGATAAACGTGCATAGAAGCATCAATAATATATTCATATTTACATATTTATAGTTTTTCATTTTTTAGACGTTTAAATGTTAATCTTTTCTCATACAAATGTGAGTGTGACCACGAACATCTGTCACTTTCCTGAATAATTTTAATGAACCATTTTAATAGCATTTATTGGCATCATTGTGGTAAAAAAGATATCCATAAATCCAGCAAATCAGAATAATACTTTTTTCCAAATCAAACGCCAAGATTTTCTGACAATTTGTTATTTCATTGGCAGTTCTTGTTCTTGTTTTTTGTTTCTTTAATATAAGCATCTTACAATATTAGGAAAATTAATTTTCTGTCCGGTGTTCATACATCACTTTCCTTATTCGATGTCTGCCCATATTCAAGGTAAGACGAAAATTGTATTTTAGAAACTTGAAGTTCCTAAAAGTTATTTTAATTTATATTAATTTATGTTAAACAACACTTGAAGCGTGTAGAAGCATTCGAGATGAGGTCATTCAAGAAGATGTTTAAACTGACATGGACCAAGAAAACAAAAAACGAGGAAGTGCTTCAAAGAATGAATGAAGAGAAGAAAAGCAGTCAACATTTTCAAGGAAAGAAAAATATATTTTTGACATCTCATAAGACTAAATGACAGCACCAGAATACCATGAGAAGGATATATTGACAGAAATAGGAAAAGGATTCGCCCAAAGTATAACTGGTATAATGACATCAAAGTATGGATCGGTTTACAGTATGGATGTGCAGTAAGAACAGTAATGGAGAGGAAAAAGTGGAAGACTATTGTGTTATCCAACGCCAAAAGACATGGGACCTGAGGTCAAAGAAGGATAGATTGGTGATTCAAAACCGTTGCAGATAAAAACTGCCAGTCATTTTCATACATTCAGTAAAGACATTGTCGTCTAGAAAGCACTAGTGGTTCATATCACTTATGCTAGATAAGGTTGATCATTTAAATCAATCATTATCATCACCAGTCTTTTATCATCCGTCTTTGGATTTGCTACATTTTTCATTTTTCAGAAAATTTGTGGTTGTACAGATATTTGCTATCTATTTTGATTCCTCTCTTCTCCCAGTCTAGGTTTTGGAAGATCATCTCGAGGCAGGCTGTAAAGAGTTTGGGTGATCTGCCAGAAAGCCTTCAACAGAAGATTTTTTCTTGAATTGTATCAATTTAAATGATTTTAGATGATTGATACTATTTAAGTGTCTTCTTCTTGAAAGAATATGTACGTAAGTATTTGAGTGCATTTTTAATTGAACATATTATTTCTATGTTATGCCAAGATACAGAAAAATGTATGGAATATTTCTGTGTCTATTACTTTATGTGCATATGTGTGTGCAAGAGAGGGGGGGGGAGAAAAGATGTCACAACGATTCCTTTTGGTCAAGAGGGACGGTGAAGGCATTATGTGGAAGCCTAAGCGTTACCCTTGATTCGAACACTGATTCTTGTACTTCTTCGAACCAATATTTTCATTGCAAACAGCGATTATCTTAATTTTTAGTCATCACTACAGTTTACTTTTAGCTATTGTTTATTGTTGTCTGGGTGAACTGTTCCATCCCAATTTACATTGTCAGAGGCTGATCAAGTTCCTGTCATCAGAAACCTTTTCATTGGTACTTGCTCTAAGGCTTCCTGACTACACATCACTTGCCTTACGGCAAGTTTCTACAGGTTTAAGAAAATTTGAATTACCAAGTACTTCCGTAGTTTCAAGAGCCATGATACTTACAGAGTATAAATATATTTTCGTAAGAAAATATATTGATAGTTCCAATTGGTATGATGAATTTTATAAGAACCTAGATACAGTGACGACAGGGATATGTGTCAGGAAAATACAAATACGTTCTTTACCAAAATATATCAATTGCCAACATATCCAGCACAGAAACTAAAATCGTTTTGATAGAGACGCTGATTCTCGAGGACACAGACTACTTTTTCCCTAATTTAATGCTTAGAAATTGATTTACTAATAATAATAACACTAATAATAGCGCTAATAATGATAGTAATTATAATTTTAGAATGAAAATCAGATATGAAACAATCGACTTCTCAATTCACGAGAAGTGGGCGAAACATCGATGTGGACTCTCCAACAAATGACCAATCCAAATAAACACTCTGGAGAAAAGAATGGACAAACCAGAGACAACAGAATATGGAAAATACCGATGATAAAATGCCCAGACAGGATGGCCTGGTGTGAAAGTGATAATACCATCAGAAGCAGCTGTTACATTTTAACGTCCGTCGTTGGATATTAACCTTCCCTAAGATCGCCAGACCTCTCAACGATGAGAGTCGTGGTTCCAATATCTTCAGAAATTATCAAAATCGTCACGCCATGTCATCTTTTGTTTGTTACAATTTTGCATAGGACATCTTGGAATCCACGTTGTGAGTCATGATATTCAATAGTTGCCTGAAATTCTTGAAACATGCTGCGTCCAATGCCATTTGATTTTTCTGATGTTCTACATGATATCTCGTACCCCTGTTTGTTTTTTAATGTGATGTTTTATGATCTCTCAATGTGATGTTAACCATGATCATCTACTATTCCCGTTTTATGTTTTTAGTTTTAGAGCCATTTGTTTGGTTAAGCTCCATGTTTTAGCACCGTAAGGGACAATCAGAAGTTGTTGGTTATAGACTTGTCTTTTTAAGACTAATGAGATCTTCCTGTTCTTGAAAGTTTAGCTCTTTCTATTGAACCTGAGTAGACTTTTTTTCGATTTCTTTTTCTTTTAAAGATTTCATTGAGATTCATCAAATAACACAGCAAAAGTATGGATAAATGGTTTTATCCAACCATTACGTAAAAAGTCAAAAGCTTGTTTGCCATTAGTAACCTTATTTATACATAAGGAGCCTGATTCTTCCAACAATATAACTTTTGAGGAGCGATCTTTGGGTAGTTTAACAGTTCTTTCTCTTTTGCATAAGCCTGTACAAGCATCAGCAGTATGCAATTCTGTCTAAATAGATTCTTAACTAGATTCAAAAGCCAAATTTTCACCCATTTGATCAACATTATGAGAATTCGCTGAAAAATTTGACCCAGAATCATTAAGAAGGAAAAGAATTCCTTAGCTCAGAACTGGGTCGTGTTAGGGCTTAACTGATTAATTCCTAATTACTCGATACTATTATGCGATTATAAATTTTATTATGGATTCCATAGTAACTACTGCTTAGCTCATTAGTTGTTTGATGTATGAAAGAGACGAGACAAGAATATAAGATATAGTTAAAATCTTTTTGAACTGGAAACCGGAAGCAACAGGAACGAAAGAGACTGGCGATATTTGAACTTTTTCCAGCAAAAGTACGTACTTTTTAGACTATTTCACACCACATCACAGCCGCTTAGTTTGAGCCTTCGGTGTTTGTATTCCCATCTTAAGGGTAGTGGTAATACTTTATGCATTTTTCTAGAAACAAAATGAAACATGTTCATGTTCGCTAAATAAGATATTTGAATATCAACAGTGGGCAGATGAGAATTAATGTCAATGACACATGCCTAACAGGGTTGTAGTCAGTTTCAATTAGCAAATGGGATAAGATAAATTTACATGTTGTTCCAAAAGTAACGCTTTTTATACTTGCTGCAAAGCAGTTGTTGGCAAGTCAACTTCGCAGATCATTGCCAATGTATTAGGTTCAGTCATTTTGCTATTTCTTGTGAGCATGCACCATACTAAGCAGAGCTTAGTTAATATTTATAGAACGATAATATTGAAGTCAAATCTCAAAATGCAGGCTGTGCAATCCTGTATAGGTTTATATAGGTGTGCTGAAATGAATACACCTCATTATAAACATAATTTCCCTCTAAGTGGTGAGAGAAATTTTGAGAACCATTTCTTTATATTTGTATATATGTGTACATATATGTGTGTGCATATGTTTTCATGTGTGTGCATACGTGTGTATGTATCTGTATGCATATATTTTGATGGATGTCTATGTATGTAAATGTATGAGTTGATGTTTATGTGTGCATATTGAGAATGAGTTTTCAGGTGTGTGCATTTATATATGAATGTATATACATGTTTGTATATGTAATTGTAAGTGCAATGGTGTGTATGTTTGTGCCCATGTGTGAGTACATATGTGTATGTAATACGTGTGTATGTGTACATTCATATGTATTTATTTTTGTGTGTGCATGCATATGCATGTATATGTATGGATACGTGAGGTATGTATATTTATGTGTATGTTTGTATGTATTTGTATGTATTGGTATGTGTGTATTGTGCATGTGGGTATGTATGAATATTTGGGCATGATGACATCTCAAGAAGCTCTTCTGTACTCACATATAGGTATATGCGTGTATGTAATTGTATACGTATATATATGCGTATGTCTGTATTTGTAAATCCCTCGTGTTTTTTGTTCCCTTCAGTCGTAACTGTTATATTTATTGGAATCATAATTTTAATTATCAATATACTTTAACCATCAACAACTTTATAATTAGAATTGTAAATTTTGTATTAGGATATGTATGTGATCATACATGGATATGATGTATGTCAGCACTTGTATGTTCATTAGTTTGTGTGAAATCGACACTTTGAAAGTCGAAAGGCAGAATTTATGTGAGAGAAATTCTATTTACATTCAAATATTGATATTGTCAACGTAATACACACACACACGCACACACACACACATTCATGCATACACACACAAACACACACACACACGTGTGTATATATATATATATATATATATATAGAGAGAGAGAGAGAGGGTGAGGGGGAGACTGCTCAATATATATATATATATATATATGGGAAGTTTACAAGCTAATGAACATATAATTATTTCAGTATACAAATGACAAATATTACAGACAAAAAATATTGCCAATCACATAGCACATATAAGTAGATCACAAGAGATTAAACTTTCAACCTCACAAATTCTAGTCCTGCGTTTCAGTTCCGGAGCTATATCAACTAAAACGAGGGTGATAAAAAGAGAACACAACTTGTACTTTTGTGGGCTTTTCGCGAGATTTTGTATTCCACTAAAGTTTATATTCTCGTCTGTAGCTGTTGACGTTAACTGCAGTTAAGCTTCGGATGTAGATTTAGATTACATCCTGGCTCTTTCTTAACGAATGCTTCCCGCTAAGAAACTGGTATTAAGATAAGATTAACTAGATGTCTCTACGCACTACTTGACTGCAATACAAAGACAGAAAAGTGTCATCCAGACAGGATTACACTCTGCAGAGCAAAATACATGCAAAGTATATGATTACTGCTTTACATATGCTGTCCGTCTCTAGACGTTTATATATGTGTGTGTATGTGTAGGGTAAATTAGTAAATGCATATATAAATGTATGCAATTGTATAACATCTGTGTGCACACACATGCACAGAAATACACACACACATACATATATATAAATATATATATATATATATATATATATATATGTTTGTGTGTGTGTGTGTGTGTGTGTGTGTGTGCATGCATGCACATGTGTGTGTGCGTGCATGCATGTGTGCGTGTGTGTGTATCCGGATACATGCTTACAAAAATTGCATACCCCTATTAAGATATATTTATAATAAGGTATACAACTTTGTGACAGCAGATGCACAGGCCAATATGTAAACATGAAATAAACACATACATTTCCCGTCGCGCACACACACACACACACACACACACACACGCATATATATATATATATATATATATATATATATATATATATATATATAGTGGTACACATTAGCACCCGGCTGACAAAGACTTATGGACTTAGGGTTGTATGCATAATGCATTGGGTGATAACAACCGCAACTTGTTTTGAATAAAATCGTTCCGTGTTTGTCTTTCGGATCAGATTTTGTTACAAAAACATTTCCGGGGACTCCGTGGAACGAACTAATTGCATTTCGTTTCAACTGCGGCTGTGTTTGACTGAAATTTTATTTTGCTGATTAAACGTCGTTGCAATGCGAGGAATGATGGAAAGGAATGCAAGGCTTGTTTCCTCGGCACCGTCTCATGAATGATGATATATTCATTAAGGAAGATTGGATTTGAGCAGGGAAAGTCGTAAAAGACTCTTTTAAACTTTTCACTTTCTAACAATAATGCAGGGATTTCGTTTAACCCTTTACGTATTATTGTACTTATATGCACTCAGTTCTTTTTTTTTCTTTTGTCGATTAATTTCAGACCTGCAACTCCTGGTAACTTGATAGTCCATTTTTTTCAATAAAATTAGGTTTCACCTAAATGATTCTTTAACAATAAATGTTAGTTGCCTTCAAATGTCAAAAAATAGATTAAAAATGTAATTTCAAAAAATTTCGAAAATTAAAAAATCAGGACATGATGGGTTATCAAAAAATGTTCAAGAATAACAATAATTTCACGAGTAAGAAGATGCTTTATAATTAATTCGGGGGTACGAGAAGGCCTATTTACCTATCTACCACAAAGATCAGCATTGGTATCTCAGCTATCACCTTTACTCGAATACCGACGAATAAATGGATAAATATTGACAGGTATCGGAAGTTACATACTTCAATTTTGCCGACAAAGCTGTACCACAGATAGATGGATGGATAGAGAGATAGATAGATCAATCGCCTGATGCCTGTCTATCAAGTTATCATCGATATGTGCGCAGTTATTCAAAATAAGTTAGTGATTAGCATCATATTAATTCAAGGGAAAGGTTATTTGTTTTACAGTCAACGATTGTCCTTTTGATTTTTTCTCTACATTTGTTCTTAACGGAAAAACATTTAACGCTGCTTATTTGACAAGTGCAAATTGGCTACATCACATTAAAACTTGCTTCCTAAAATCTCAAACCAACTTAGACTAATTGCCAATCTACTTACATAATGGACAGTGTGTTTTTTCTGTTTCACTGTTCGTTGCCATTAACTCCTCCGCTCGGGAGTAACGATTTTTCCGATACAAATATCTCCTGTCCACCATCTGAAACAATGCACTCATCCTCGAAAAGAACTTCAGAATTTCTTTACCAAAAAAAAAATAATCTCATAGATATTCAAACATAGTGGTAATTTTTTTCACTGCAATTAAAAAAACCTCAAGAATTGTTGAACAGCCTGCATGACTTGTTGTTATTTTTTTTTTTCATTATTAAATAAAGTATTATAACCCATTGTGTTAATTTTGACTCGTATTTACTGATTAAGATAATTGTAAACTGTGGTCAAAATTAATACAAGATCTCGTAGGTTTTTATAAGTTTATATGCCTCTTTCTTCGACATAACTGAAAGAACATATGCGCAGCATGTTAGCACACTCAATAAATTTTATCTGCTTCACGCTTTATTTCAAGGCCTGTCACCAAGTATTTTTAATTGATCCTTTTAATGAAATAATCTTTCATTTCAGTACTTTTTAAGAAATTAGTAATTTGAACGTGCTTACAGCTTGTTTTGAAAGAGTGAAAAGTAAAGAAAGAAAATCAATTAGAGAATTAGAGGAGTTTATGAACACTTTATACTGAATATAAAATATTAGACATAATGTAGATATTTATTACTCAATAAGAGAACTCCGAGTTAGAATCGAACTCACTGGCCCGTAGCCATCGCTCGTCGGTATGAAACTTCTTTATCAAGGTTAGCTTAGTCTGGCACAAAACTACAATAGTGAAGCCCCAGTGAGAATCGAACTCACTAGGAATAGCCTGCATGACTAACTTGGTGAGGATTGCTCTATGTCAAGAGCCAAGAGAGAAAGAGAGAGAGATGACGGATAGAAATCTAATTGCAGTATCTAATTTATCAATATTTCTTCCTTCCGTAAATATTTGTCTGATGATTTACCAACGAAAAATAAATAACAGTTTCCTCGTACAATCACATCTTTCAAACCGACATCCCTAATAGTTTATAACGTTGTTTGTATGTCAAACAATCACCGGACATCACGACTCAGAGATCATATACGAAATTATGGCCAACAGAAAGTAAAATGGCGTGACACGCTAGTTAAATTCAGAAAGCACTGGCTCTGCAATGCCCATGATAGAGATGTTTGGTGAATTTCATGGGGGGGATCTATGTCCAACAACAGATGCTGAAAGGTTTCTGCTGCAGCTGATGATGATCATGATGATCATGATGATCATGATGATGATGTGCAGGGCCAGTGCAAGAATTTCATGTGACATGGGCGATATTTGAAATTTGTGCATCTGATTGTATTCCAAAGACTATATTTTTCAGTATGGAGTACGCCTATAGGACCTATGATGTCGTAATGGACGAGCTGGCCATTTGTGTACGAGTATTTAACAGAGCAATATCAATCAGGAACATTGTGGAGATTGGGCACAGTCATCATCTGCCGAATAAGGTCCATCGAGGGACTTAGACCTTCACCAATATTCTTCAGATCTCTGTATATCAACGGCCACGGTGGCACATTTCCTTGAACTTATCTTATTTTCTGCCAGACACAATTCCGAATATGATTTTTCGGAATCCCTGTTGTGAGTCGTAATGTCAACCGTTTTTCTGGCATTCTTGCAAATTGGCCAGCCCATTGGCATTTGAATTTTCTAATGGATTCTATGATAGGAAATTATTCCCAAATTTGTCGTTCAGTACAGCACTCGGTCATATCAGTAAAAGAAGGAGGTCAAAACAACGCCTCATTCCATTCATTCAAATTAGATTATTTAAAAATCTCCATGTGCTATTCACCACAGTCAGCTTTATAAATCCCATATAACAACTTATTGCAACTCAAACTCCTAATCTAACCCGTAACTAAAACAAAATCTAAACTTCAGAATGCTATGTAGCGAATAAACATACATTCATTTTTTTATTTCTAACATTATTGGCATGCACACACCAAAATGCATAAACTCAGAATCTAACAAATAAGTGTTTTGATTGATATTGATTTTGTATTTCAAGATGCCTTAGCATCAAGATCTGCCCACAGATTGTACCTGTCTCTTGTGGTAAGGGAATCTGGTTACTTCTGATACTTTGATATTACTTTGTAAGTGCACTTATTTGAGTTTTTTTATTTGATCGTTCGAGAAACGGAGACAAAATCATTCCCTCGTGTGTCATGCAACTCGAGGGCACATAAGTCTGAGAGTTTGTAGGGCTACCATAGGCTAACATATTGCTGTTATTTATCTATATCCCCATGCAGACAGAATGAGACACACGGTCAGGTTTAAATCGATGGTCACATGCGTACGTGTAGCCAGCACGTATTTACTGTACCTGATGTTTTAAAGCGATCAACCATCTAAGAAATGGTCGGACGCTTTTTAAGTTCGGTGCTTGTAGCATGATTTGAACATGGGCTAACACATTATCTGTCGTTTTTCTATCATTGTCTCTGTAGGTCATAATAGAGAAATTGTGATCATTCTGAGAATCTCTGCAGGTCATAATGGACAAATTGTGATCATTCTGAGAGTATTATGGATCCAGGTATTCACTCACATTCCTGTTCCTTTATCTACTATTATTGTGTGCGATTGATATATTCATCATGGAGATGACCCGCGATGGGGAGGGACAAAAGAAAATATTTTACATCTCCAAAATCATTTCAGCGAAGATGACATCATCCAAGTAATTTGAAATCGTTCTTCTATCCTCACAATTACAGACGAATGAGAAAAATATGGCGGATACTTGTGAATAGTACATATAGATAGATGATATAGACTTATCACACCATGCAACGCAATTTTTGTTCCTGAGTAGTGATTTGTACTTGCTTATGCATTAAAGGTATTCAAAATGGCTATCATCCCCTTCAAACATTTTTTTGACAGGTCAGTAATATTGATGTGCAGTTGCTTCTCCTACTTTGTGTGATTGAAAACGTGCAAATTTTCCTGTTGTCCAATTGAAAAAAGTATTACTGTCCTGGTCACAAAAAAGAAATTTTCTTTACTTTTCAGGCATAATCAATCAGAAAATAACACTTATTACACAGGAACATTTTTCTATACATATGTTGCGCAGTTTTACATGGATATGGACTAATATATTAGTCTACAGACTTGTGCATAATTTATCTGTACATGACATACAAATATATACACGCATATGTATGTACCTACTGTACAGATATGTACATATACCATGTAGACTTTGAATAGTAAGAGTAAATGTACAGTAATAACTTTCTTCAAATCTACACCACTCCAGCGATCTAAATATTTCTCCATCTATTACAACGACCTGACGTCTGTTTAAAAATTAAATCGATATATTTTCACCTAAATCATCCAAGTTGGAAACAGTTGTTAGAATGCTCACCAAATAAATATTTTTAACTCGCTTATCGATCGATGTTTTCAAATAAACAAAAAAAAAGGTTGTTCAGGGACAGGTCATTATGATAGTGAAAATCAGATGCAGTCTTTTTTTTTTTAGATGCAAAGTTACGTTGAGCAGACAATTGTTATTTCAAGTTAGATTCGCTTATCAGTAGAGACAATAACAATAGTATGAATTTAAACAAAGTGGAAAGATAAATTAAAATGTTTGATCAAATAAACATAGCTTTCTCAGTGTGGGGGGATGTTTATGGACAATCATGTTACCTCTCAGGTCACCCTTTAAAAGAATATTAGATCAATTTCAGATGACCAGACTTAACCTGGATTTCGTACGCATTTGCTAATAAATAAATGGGGAAGATACTCTACAATTAGCATCTTATGGTTATTTCCCTTGACAAATCATTAAAATATATAGATGGGGATGAGCGCAAATGCAGACTGTACGCTAATTTTTTTCAGATGAAAATCACCCGCATTCGGGGCGGGGGTATTCTCCAAGTTAGCGCATCTTAGGGGTGCCATAAATCGATACCTCTGGCTAAGGAGCGCGTTTCGATACTTAGAGGTTATCGATAGACAAAATGATATTTTAGTATTATACAGATTAAAACCTATAAAATTACATTTTATTCAAACATCATGACGCTATCGAACATCAAATTACATTCTTGCATTTTGGAACAGGATTTTTCCAATGTACTACATCAACGTTTAAAATTGATTTCTGGTGTTGAACCTGCAAAGTAAAATAAAGCGAGGCCTCAATTTGACCAAAATAAAAGAGTCCGTAATTGAAATAATTACTTAGAAATACATCATATGGGACTTTCCCCTGTCGTCCTCATTATGTTCCAACTACCATGCCGTCAAAAATTGATAGAACCTATGCCGTCAAAAATTGATGGAAATATTTCTGTAATGTTGCAATTGGACTGTACTTTAAATTATCAAAACATCATGTTGCTCTGCATGTTCACATTCAACCAGAAAGAACCCTGATTTTATAAGAATTTGCAAATAATGATAATAGTGGTATCAGCACAAGCCAGAGGCAGTTTTGGAGAATGACAACCACAAACTACTGTGGGACTTTGACATCCAAACTGACCACCTCATCCAAGCAAGAAGACCGGACTTAGTAATAGTAAACAAAAAAAGGAAGGCCTGCCAAATAGTAGATGTTGCTGTACCTGCAGACCATAGAGTAAAAAAGAAGGAGGGTGAAAAAAGGGAAAAATACCAGGACCTAGCAAGGGAGTTAAGGAAAATGTGGAACATGAAAGCCAGGGTGGTACCGGTCATAGTGGGAGCACTAAGAACTGTCCCCAAAACGCTGAGGGTGAGACTGGAGGAGATCGGGATTAGGGGGAGGATAGAGACCGTACAGACTACAGCACTACTTGGAACTGCACGGATACTGAGGAAGGTGCTAGAGATATAAGGACTGCAACGAATCGTAGCTCTGTCATGATATGCGAAAGAGGGAGGAGACGTTAGCTGAAGACCTGAGGAGACTTATTGTCACTCAGCCTTCAGCGATAACCACTGGGCAACCGGTGTGAAACTGTAAATCGCAGAATTACTGCGACCTATGAGTACTAGGAGAGGAGGGCTGGAGACTTGAGGAGACTTGCTGTCACTCAAACTCCAGCGGTTACCGCCAGGCAACTGGTGTGAGATTCCAAATAATAATAATAATAATAATAATAATAATAATAATAATAATAATAATAATAATAAAGTAGTCCTAGAAAGGTATGTGCAAACGAATAGTGAAGAAATCATAAAGAGTGCGAGAGATAGTGCAACAAACAACAAAGTAGAAAACAATGGAACAGTACAGCCAACAAGAAAAGAAAGATGGGAGGAGAAGAAATTGTATGGCGAGTTTAAAAGGCAGATACAAGATATAGCAGACGAGAAATCATGGACATGGTTACGAAAAGGAAACCTTAAGAGAGAAACGGAATCGCTCATCATGGCAGCCCAAAACAAAAGCATAAGGACAAACTACATAAAAACAAAAATCGACAGAACACAGACAAACAGCAAATGCCGCATGTGCGGTGAAAGAGATGAGACAGTGAACCACATAACTAGTGAATGTAGTCAACTCGCCCAGAAGGAGTATAAACATAGACACGATAGAGTAACAACGATTATACACTGGGAACTAAGAAAACAAATGGAATTCAGCCACGTGGAAAAGTGGTATCAGCACAAGCCAGAGGCAGTTTTGGAGAATGACAACCACAAACTACTGTGGGACTTTGACATCCAAACTGACCACCTCATCCAGGCTAGAAGACCGGACAGTAATAGTAGACAAAAAAAGGAAGGCCTGCCAAATAGTAGACGTTGCTGTACCTGCAGACCATAGAGTTAAAAAGAAGGAGAGTGAAAAACGGGAAAAATACCAGGACCTAACAATAGAGTTAAAGAAGATGTGGAACATGAAAGCCAGGGTGGTACCGGTCATAGTGGGAGCACTAGGAACAGTCCCCAAAACGCTGAGGGTGAGACTGGAGGAGATCGGGATTAGGGGAAGGATTGAGACCGTATAGACCACAGCACTACTGGGAACTGCACGGATACTGAGGAAGGTGCTAGAGATATAAGGACTGCAACGAATAGTAGCTCTGTCATGATATGCGAAAGAGGGAGGAGACGTTAGCTGAAGACCTGAGGAGACTTATTGTCACTCAGCCTTCAGCGATAACCACTGGGCAACCGGTGTGAAACTGTAAATCGCAGAATTACTGCGACCTATGAGTACTAGGAGAGGAGGGCTGGAGACTTGAGGAAACTTGCTGTTACTCAAACTCCAGCGGTTACCACCAGGCAACTGGTGTGAGATTCCAAATAATAATAATAATTATTATTATTATAAAGGAAGACTACTCTGTAATTAGCATTTAATTGTTCCCTACCTTGGAAAGGATTAGCATTTAATTGTTATCTACCTTGGTAGGAAATACAACAATGCACGTGGCGTGTTATGTGAGTAAGTTCTTTCACATTCAACATTTACGTTAAAATTGTAATTCAGAAAGAATATTGATTAACAAACATTTTATGGAAAACTGTTTTAACTGAGAATATATCGTATTTGTATATATAGATATGTATTTTTATCCGTTTTATCTCTGAATGTTGACAAAATTGACGTTTGTTCAATAGGTAGCTGCAAGAAAAGTTCAATTTTTTAACCAAAAATTAATGGTGTTTTATGAAATCTTGGTACTCTTCCGGAGCACAAAATACATAAATTGTATGTTTACCTACCACTAAAATTATATGTTCACTTATGCACCTTGTAAAATATTCAAATCTATCAAAAATTAGGTAAATGAATGATTTCATGTCGTACACTTTTGTATCTCAAAATTTACAGGTTCAAATAAAACTCAAATTCATTATTTAACCATTAGCTGTAGACAACGGAAATCTCAATCATTTCATTTTTAAAACAAACTCGATAAAATTTATTTTTTACTGTGATTGATCGCAACCCAGTTCTGTCTGTGAGTCGGGGCATTTACCTTGCAATGAATTGCAGTGAATAACTTGTAATGGATTATTTTGCAAAGGACAAGGACTTTTATTTTACATTGGATACCTATCATACTTGCTACTTTAATGGATTAATACGACTCAAATTAGTCTCTGAGGTTTGAAGCGTGAACATTGCAGTCAGCTGATAAGGAGAAAAGAGACTAAAGTGAAGCCAGATTTTTCATCAGGGAAAGCAGGCGTTTATTTGAGACAGGATAAAAAATGCACGATTTATAAATATTACAAAGCAATGCAAGCTAAACCCACTGTGTTTGCTGACTGGAATCTAATTCAGTCAAAAGAAACTCTTCAAAGCGGAACAGGTTTGGAGAATAGGCTTTGAAGTTGGAGAAAAACATTTTCCAGGATGTCAATTGGAAGCTCTGAACTTTCAAGTACCAACGAAGAAGGATTTTCACAATCAGCCTGAGACGGGATATTGCCAAAGGCTAAAACAAGTTGTTAAATACGGTCATCACTAGCATTCACAAAGAAAAATAAATAGATAGATGAAATTTGTTGTCGGCAGGTATGAAAACAGGGAATCGGTGCTTTCTGAAAACATAAATAGATGAATAAGTGGTTAAAATTATGATAACTAGCTGAAATCCGCCAGTAAGAAGGAACTTTCAGTTAGAGGTCTACTTTACGTTTAGACAAAAAGAAAAAGGCTTGGTTTAGCTTACCTGGCGGACATGAAGTAAGGGTTCAGCTTAGTACTATACTTACATCGAAAATCGAACCCCTCAAAATTTTTTGGATTTTTCAAAAACTAACCTGCTAAAAAATTTTCTAAGGTCCCATTTGTAACCACAGATGATTTATTGACCATAAGTTTAGCTGTACTTGAATTATGCAATGATGGACAGACGAGCAGACATTTGGTGAATTATAGTGAGATGTATTTATCAGAAATCGATTATACTTCAGTTGTGAGTAAACAAATGTTTAGTTTTAATGATGATAATGATAATTATGAATTCAATTTTCTCACAGATGATAGACTAATACACATGGCTTGAACTGAGTCTTTTTGTCATATAAGCTTTGAAGTTCAAACTTAATTTTATAAAATTCAACATTTTAAATTCAAAAAGATAATTCCCTATTATGATGATTTTATAACACGATGTATTGTATTTTGAGTTTTTTAAAGCTACTAAATAAATGAAAAATAATAAATACCACAACTGATATGGCATACAAAAGATTGTATAAACAATATAACATTTACCAGTTAACTGCAAGTATTAACAATATGACTTTATGCATAGAAAACAGACATACTGTCAATAAATGGATGTTACTGATAAGATTTGAACATTGGTGGTCTCAAAAGTGACTGTACATTTTTTCTTCATTATTTTTCTTTTCAGATATCTGTCTAATCTCAGTGAAATTCATATCAATTCTTAGCTCAATGCCTAACAAAATTTTGACAATTAAGTTTTACATCCATCCTCATTATTAAGGCGATAGTACTAATGTTAGAACTGAGGTTCAAAATTGCAGGGTGGCTAGGGTTGTTGGCGTTTTGTCTTCGAATGGCTACATCAATAAAATTTATGCAACAAGATCAAGAGACCTTTGAAAACTCGTGACAAGAATCAGAAATTTTTGTGAAGAGATCCCACTCGAAATGATTGCTGGTTTCAGGAATGCCTATGTCAATCACTAACCTAGCTGAAGAATTTGGCTCACATGTAGAAATCTACCGGTGAAGTAATTCTCATTTGAACTTGTCAACATTTGAATAACATAATTCTCAAACATTCTAATTTATGTTTCTCGATTTTGAAAAGTTTTCGTCAGTTAGTTTTGAAAAAATAGGCAAAGTGACTTATCTTTTGTCTAGGCGATATTCCACTCAAAGCAATGTAAATAAATCTCTTATATGATGACTAATCAACCAAATGCAGTGAAAGCAACAACACTCAAAACGATAACTATGTAATTGAATTGTAAGCTCAATTGATTACAAAATATAATAAATTACCAGACTAGTTTTTATAGATTTTTTATGCATTTATACGTACCGATATATTTTCAAGACATTGTTTTAAACAAAAATAAATTGTCACTACGTTCACAGGAGACATACATCATATTGAGTTTCGACAGGGCACGGAATGAAAGAATCATTTGATTCTTATATGTATTAGAATATGTAAGAAAATATATTTTGTAAACGTCATGTTATATTCAAACGATTTTGGCGGCACCCTATTCAACTCATTGAAGAGTAACAGAAACTATATATATATATATATATATATATATATATATATATATATATATATATATATATATATATAATTGTGTGTGTGTGTGTGTGTGTGTCTAATCACTATATGATGTGCGTGAGAATGTGTGCATATAAATATGTATTTTCTACGTTTTTGTGTATGTGTGAGTATATGTATATACATCCATATTTATAAATACGCACTTTGATTTAAATCTATAGGCATATATGTTTACATGTACCGTATTACAGGGCTGTTTGGCACTTTGGGGGGGTCCTCATAACTCTTGAAGTTATTCATGTATCAAACTATATCACTTCACATATTGAAAATGGCGGACAAAAACCAATGCTAAAAAAACTCATATTAAACTATATCTGTGTTCTTACTAGGGTTGTGGATGGATATTTGAGTACGGGGGGGGGCATGACACTTTGATGGTTCCCTCCCTTCAACATTCAGACCTGTAGTTCCCAACCTGAGGGGCCACAAACCCATGATAATGGTTTGTTGGTTGTGGGTAACTCCGCTTTCAAGACATCATGGGCCAGTGCAGCAGGGCATGGCCCAACACTGTCCATGGTTCACACAATGAGAGTTAAACCGGTCGTTCTTGCTGGGTCTTCAGTCCCAAAAGGCCAGGCCATATCACTTGCTTTAGGTGGGTTATTGTCCTCCAACAGCGACTACCCAGACACTACACCAGGATAACACCTCTTCCAGCTGGGTCATCGGTCCCAAAATGCCCAGCTGCATCACTTATTTTGGGTTGGAGTGATGTACCTCAACAGTGACCACCCAAACAAATCCCGAAGACCCTCAACAAGAGAACAACGTTATACATCAGCACCTACAACGTCGGAACATTCTCAACTAACCCATCAAGAAAACGAAATCAAAAACATCAAATGGGCCATCATAGGTATTGGCGAAATGAGAAGGCCGAGAGAAGAACTAATAGGATAGAAAAGCAGACATCTCTTCTACAACTGCAGAAGAGAGAAAGAGAAACAAAATGGAGTAGGCTTTCTCATCAATAAAGACCTCAAAGACAACGTGGTAGGCTTTAAAGCTATCTCAGATGCATAACTAGCGTCACCACATAAAGCTCAAAGAGGTACAAGCTAAATGTCATCCAAGTCTACGCTCCCACGTCGCAATCAACCAGAGAAGAAACAAACTACTTCTATGATGACTTGAACTCCCAATTTCAAGATACCAAACGATACTTCAATGTCATCATGGGAGATTTCAACTCACAATTGGGACAAGGAAACGAACACTGCGCCGGAGAATTCGAATATAAAAGACGGAACGAGAGAGGTAAAGATCTTGTGAACTTTGCAACCACAAACGACTTCAAAATCATGAATACATTCTTCAAAAAGAAACCCAATAGAAAATGGACTTGGAAGAGCCCCAACCGTGAAACCAAAAACGAAATAGACTACTGGGATCCATAAGCTTGTTGAGTAGACCTTCGTTTCAAAAACAATGTAACTAAAGATTTGAGGGAACTAGGTAGAGGACTTGGACCACTGATTTCCCAACCACAACATTCAGCTAGTTTTGTCAATAGGTGAACTAATATTCATAGATGCTTCTGAGAACTCAGGCGATTTAAAATCTCATCTCAACCCCCTCAACATGAGTAGCTGGTCTGGGCTCTCTGAAGCACCATCCAATATTTAGTGCAGTGGTTCCCATTCTGAGGAATGCCGACATTTTATAATGTGAGCAGAAATGCAATAGATGAAGTACAATTCATGACGCTTGGGGGCTCCTCAATTGAGTATACTGAATAATTGCAGATAAAAAAAATGAAATGAAGACAGTTTTGAAGCAAATTACTGAAATAATCAAGAAGTTCAAAATAGCCCCGCCTAACATTAACATTAATAGTAATAAAAACTAGTCAATGTAAAATTACTAAATTTACATTGAATATTCCTAAGAGGTATCACCACAACTTATTAGAATTATGTTTATAACCAGTAGTTTTTCTCCCACAGATCTTGACTTGAGAAAAGTAAATTTTTTCGAAAAAATATTTTTTCCATTTTCCTTATAGATTCTTTTAAAAAATTCTAATTAATAAAGATGGGTGCTAAATAGCCCTCGCAGAACGGTTTGTGTTTACATATGTGTATATTGTTATGCATATACCAGGATTGCCAATTTAGATGTGATTTTTAGATTCTGGAAGACACTCTCAAATTTGAAAAAAAATTCAAAAAACATCTCAATTGAAATCATTGGACTTTAAAACATGAAAAGTTTTAGAAAATCTTAATATTGTCACTGGTATATGACATTTCATTTTAGAGGGTGCTAAAACGTTTCATTGGCGTGCTATTCTAAAAGTTCGGTTTCTCCATGAACAGACGTCGTGTATATATATAATATTTCTCTTCAGTCCAATATTAGTACTTCTTAGTACTAGTTTTTTTTCCCCTTAAAATCAATAATCTTACTTCTGAACACTTTCTTACAATCACCTATTCTATAGAGGAGGGACTTTCTTAAATTTGAGACAACAATAGATACTTTTATATCCGCGTGGCTATTTGGAAATGAACATTGAGTATCAACAAGCACTGCAGTACAATTCTGTTTTTCTCCTATACTGAAAAACTACAATGAGATAAACGCGTTGTGTCCAAAAACTTCAATACACAAAGCTTCAGCAAATGTTTTTAAAATTAGCCATTACTATCTTTTTTCTTTCCATCATTTCATACGTCTTCTCTATTTTATGTCGTTAATTTTACTCTCAATGTATTTTCTGTCATAGATACATTCATATCCTCTTTGAAAAAAAGTAAGTAGTGCCCTTCCCGTTGGCTACAGTTTCAACCATTCCTGTTTGGGTGCTATTTATCTCAGTTCGAACTTGACTCGTCGAGTCTATTCACTGAGCATATACCTGCACGCCCCCCTACACTTCTTTCTTTTTGCTTATCTATTCAGCTATTTTTCTCCAAAATTCGGCTTCTTCGAGATCTGTCAACTAAAATCTTTCCTTTACTTCTACTTTATTCAGGCTATTTACCTACCACGTCAACTAAAAACGGCATCTACTGGATAATATGGATGCGTCTGCATATAGATATTAGCCTTGAGTTCACATTGCAGGGTAACACAACTCACACCAGTTACTCACAACGATGTATTCACAGTCATATTTACATATTTAATGAGGCCAACAGTCTACGTATAGATATGTGAATGACTGTACACGGAAGGCTTTTAAAAATAACTGTGACATACTAAAATGACGAAGTAAAGAAAATAAACTCTTCCAAAAATTGAACACAGCATATATATATATATATATATATATATATATATATATATATATATATATATATATATATATATATATATATATATATATACCTATATATATATACCTATATATGTACCTATATATATACATAAATATATATATACCTATATATGTACATGTATGTATACATAAATATATATATACGTATATATATATACATATATATACATATACATATATATATATACATATATATACATATATATTTATATACATATATATGCATATATATATACATATATATACATATATGTATATACATATATACATATATACATATATGTATATACATATATATATACATATATGTATATACATATATATACATATAATATATATACATATATATATACATATATATACATATATATACAAATACATACATATATACACATATATATGCATATACACATATATATACGCATATATATACATATATATATATACATATATATATATACATATATGTATATACATATATATACATATATATACATATACATATCTATACATATACATATACATATCTATACTTATACATATACATATCTATACATATATATATATATATATATATATATATATATATATATATATATATATATATATATATATCTTAATTACTCAGTTTCGAACGCTGTAAATACATTTACGCATTAGTTTAGCCATATTGATCATACTTACATTTTCTTGAAGAAACTACGTTTCTACGTGTTCAAGTCATGAAATATATGGAATTTCTGATCGGGATTACTTCCAGTAAATTTCCAGGCTAATTTTCAATATGCAGTCATAATTTGGATACATCTTGACTTATTTCTATTACAAGTCAATACCTGCGAAAATTTCACGGAAATATACGAATTTCTCAGAAACAATTTTTAAGAAAATAATAGTGAATTTTTTTCAACCGAAAATAGACTCTATAGTTTTAGTTGGTAGGATGTATTTGAATCAACAATTTTTTTACCCCTGCGAGATAAGTTTTCTGATCATACATTTTGGAAAATCATTTCTGACCAGATAAACTCAGATGCGATGCAATTGGCATTGCTCTTTTTAGATTTGGCAAGACGGGTCAGGGTTTGCCCAGTGACCAAGTCGAATGTTCTTATGTCCTTGCAACTTGTTTAATTGCGAGGGATAAAAAGAATTTCACGTTAAACTGACCTTGTGTCACATTCTGTTCTCGTGTGGGTTCAAGTAAATTGGAGTTTGCTGATCATCCAAATTTATATTTGGAAGATCATTTTGACCGGACAGCCGCAGATGTGATACTTTTGGCATTGTTCTCTGTAGTATAGACCAATGAGATCAGGGACAAGTGCTCATGTCTTTGCATTGCCCTTGGTATTATCATCTGGAGCAGGGGGATTGGGGTCACCTTTTTGGACGTGCTTTTATGTCCTCGCATCCATAGTTTCGAGGACTAAAGAACATTTTTTGAGGGAGTTCTTGCCTCATACGTCCACGTGTCAGGTTCCTCGCGTTAAACCGACTTCGTCTTATCTCCTGTTCTCGTCAGAGTTCAGATAAATAGGAGCTTGCTGATCATTGTTTTACGACATGCGCACTGACTCATTTTTTCTTACTTGTGATCTACTTGTTAATAGCAATGGGAAAAATCCTGGATACATTTAGATTTAAATATTTTTTCTTTGTTTTTTTTTCTTTGTTTTTTTGAGAAAAATATTGAACTAGTTTGCTTGGAAGAGTGCATAGTTTGAAACGGTATGTAGGAAGTATTTCATCAGTAAAATTTAATCCTCGCCCTATTAGAAGAATCGAGTGTTACAAAGAACGTACCAAGAAAATTGCACTGTTCATTATTCGAGTCTATTGATTGAATTGGGTCAATGTTGGCTGCTATCTAAGTTTATCTTAATTTGACTCTGTCAACGAAGTCAATACCCTTACTATCATTTTTTGTATATCTTGTGTCATCAGAGTTCCTATGTCGAAGAAAAAGAGATCTGACATATTGGATACTTTATAAACAGTTTACACATGCGTCAATGTTCGCCCGTTAACTGAATTATGTTCACTGTAAGGAACAGGACTTTTATAAGATCCGAATTTCAGTTACTATTATCAGAGAAATTAACGCCGTTTCCATAAAAGGTTTGAAATATTTTATACGATTTTACACGTTGAATACGAGAAAAGGTTTCAATCATACAGGAAGGATTTGAATAAAAAGTATTTCAAGGAAATTCTTTTCTGAAAATGTTATTATTACAAGCTGAAATTCCACGGATGTTGACAGATAATAAGATCTACTATCATGCTTTTACTCTTTTCTCACCTTTTGTGTTTTTTCTCATTCTCTCAAAACATTCATATTACATCATACTGAAAAAAACTTGATTTATTGGAACTAAATGAAGTACTGGGTAAGGGGTTTAGATTGAATATATTGATAGATACATACATTGTCATCAGATCATTAATATTGGAGTGAGCATGAATGTTGACATAACAATAAAGATTTGCAGACGAACGGAAAATAACGGTCTAATTTAGCATTTATTCCTAAAAAAATTAAAATATTTTGGAATTTTCCCCTACTGACTTGCTTAAAACATGTTCAGTACATTAAGGAGATTTTCCCCTTACATTTGACTCCTTCAAAGAAAAAAGTTTTCTCCATTTTGACACCTTAAAACGGATTTTCCGCTTGATTTTGACTACCCTAAAAGTAAAAAAGATGCTCCCGTCTATTTTCACTTCTAACAGTGAAAAAACAAGTCCCCCTCGATTTTGAACCCATAAAAGTGAAAAAAAAATTTCTCCACGATTTTGCCCCCTGAAAGTAAAAGGGTTCAGATTTCCAATCTTTTTCCCTTTCTTTCTTCTTTCTTTTCGTTCCATAGAACCTAAGCAAAAATAAATGCTATGGATTTTATCATATCTTGGTCACTATGAGGATATAAGATACTATTATTCCCCTCCCTCCCTCACTTATTTTTCTTTGGGGGGGGGGAATAATTTAGTATTACTCTGAGGAGACGACCGGGCGTTACGACGCAATTGTGACAAGACTATTAATATATGTGATTATCATTTATCAAGGAATGACCGATAAATCTATATACCAAAAGATAGATAGTGTTAATACAGAATTATTCATGCTGGAATTAATGCCCAACCTAAATTTGACTCTAAATGAATCTTAGTCTAAGTCCAAATCACACTTTTATACTCTTTTATTATTTTAGAAAACCAATTCCTCGTACAATATTACATACAAACTGTTGCATTTACCCGACTTGGTTTGGAGATAAAAAAATTATGCCCTTTGAATAAAGAAGAGTATATTCAATTTTCAATGTTTTAGTGCACGAAAAATGATATTTTTTCTCTGGACTTCACGAATAAAATCAATGTTTCTACTTTAAAGTTGTATTATTTAGAAAATCGAAACCGACTCGTTAAAAACATACCCTGTACATAAGGAATATTTTCCGTTCATATTTGACTCCTTCAAAGAAAAAAAGTCTCCTCCTTCATTTTGGCACCTTGGCACAGATTTTTCGCTCGATTTTGACTACCCTAAAAGTAGAAAACAAACCTTCCTATTATTTTTGGTATTTTACCATTTGTTGCCAATGATTTCCTTCCACCTTATCTTTGTGTAGATCATGCTTTCATCTGCTATAGGCTTCATTTTAATGTACCATCATCCTTCACCCCCATCATTCTTTGTTCTGCCCCGTAATATGGCCGTAACCCCTTAGCCTTGGGAAAGGTTCTGCAAACGTTGTCCTTGTGCTAAGTGCTCAGCGGAAAAGCATTTTTATGGTATTTGGTATGATTCGGCAGTGGATCGAACCACGGCTCATCGAGCCGGGGGTGAGCCCTTTGATTGGTCTCATTCTAATACGGGGCGTAATGAACAAGCTGTTTAAATGCGTGTCAATACAGAAAATCTGCGAGAAACGTAATCGAAACAAGGAATAGCAGAAGAGCTAGTCTTGGCTTTTCGAGATATGCATGTGCATTTCTCCAGTCACTTAATGACTTGGACAATCATCTTTTGTCTCCGTAAGAGGAGGTCACCCGGATGTTTGTTATATTAATACACAGTGGAATGTCTGCATCTGACAGCAGGCTACGCCATGCCGTAGGCATTTTTATTAACATCATTCGTGTATTTGCCATATGACACAGACTAAATAGTGGGAGATCGTCCATCAGTAACAATACAGATAATCACTTAATGTCATCGTTAGTTCTACTTTCATCAGAACATGCATGTGGTAATGTGACCAAATGGTGTTCGCGTATTCCTATCTAGACTCTCTTTCTTTTGTTCGGTTCGGTTACGTTTAATCTATCACGTACACGCAGCATCATAAACTTTCTTCTAAAGATATGAAGAGATTAGTAAGCTAAATATATATGTGAGAGAGAGACAAACTGAGGGGGAAGAGAAAGCAATAGGGAGAGAGTTATAGATTAAAAAAAAGGAAGTGATACGCGTATGTTTTTCACCGATCAGTTACATACAAGTATAAACTCGTTATGCCTTGAGCCTACAAACAGTCAAAATATTCTAGTTGAAGTATATTTCTGATACACTGCTAATCTATTTTTTATGAACTTACGAATTGTGCAAGTAAAATTTGACAAAGAAAATTGAATGAATGAGTTTAAAGTCAAGTAGCAGAAGTTATGTTGTTACAACCAATCATTGTTGATGTGAGGCTCTAATCAAATTGTCTAAAAGGGGAAATATTTACTTTCAATTTTTCTCGCTCGTCATCAGGCTGATATCTTGACTTCTGCAACTCAAAGATCGGTTTTAAAACGTTTTTAAAAAACTGAATGAATTCCTCTGTCAGTAAAAGGTAACAAAGTCAAAACATCAGCACACAAGTGAGTGACTGATTAAATGATGAGTATAGTTCTTAATCAGTGGTGTTGTGCGTTCCCTTACTCCTGATGGAGGGGAACAGTGTTCCCTCATTGTCTATATACAACTAAAATTCTCTATTTGGATAAGTCACTGATGAGACAAATTAGCCAGCATATGTCCAAATACTCATAATATATGACCTCAAAAGTCTCTGAAATTGGATTAATTTCAAAAGTTTCTCGGAATGTGCTTATAATCCCCACCCGAAACCGAGAGCAGGTAGCCCCGCGTTCCCCTATAGTTTTTATCACCACATCACTGTTTTAAGACTAGTTAGTAGATGCTGTCTGTGGAAATATCAATTTCCTGCTTACTTTTTGAACATTCATTTATATTCATGGACTACACACTCTGCATTAAAATCAGCCATATTATTCTCTCCTAGAAAATCAAGTATACTACACATTTTGCTAAGCAAATATCGGTGTGAATTTATCGAATTTAAAAATTTGTCAAAAAAGATTATAGCTGATCACAAATAATAACACCATTAAGTTAAAATCTTGAACTAAGACAAAAGTTTCTAAATATTTTCATCAAACTTCTTCCTTTCATAAATGCCCAAATTATATCAATGACTAGCATTTGTAGTCTAAAGAGTATGTAAAAATATTATTCGATTAGAACAATAACAACAACTTACTAGATCAGGGGTTGGGTGTGTGTGTTGAATGATATTATCTGCTTGCTTTATTACTTGTAAAATGTATTTAGGTACTTGTGATTCAAGAATTTCATATAACGGATTCTAACATTAGCAGCTGCTATAAATGTCATATTGAGATACGATATATTTATGTATGCAGCTGGTGTTGGACGTTTGATTTTAGCCGACATATTCACATATGCAACTGGCGTAAATGGTGTATTTGAAGGGTTCTGATATGAATGATGGTTCAGTTTTTATGGTAAATTGGGAGAAACATTTGCCGACGATAACTACATTCCCCCGGACGATATCACCGCTTTCCAAGCTAACTACCATATTGTATATGTTGCACACACGTACACGTGGCTACATCTACTTATACAAAACGCCAAGTGTACGTCTATATTTCTGTCTGACATTTGTCAAGTATTTGCAGCGAGCATTGAAAGCGTCTTTTAGAAAACTGACGGGGTGGGAATGGAAATAAACGTAGACGGAAAATGTTTAACCCACTTTGGATTCACTGATAACGTTTCCATGGCGTGAGAAGCATCGGAACAATTACAAATCTCGTTAACTGATCTAAATATGGAAAGTAGAAAAGTAAGCTTAAAGATGATCAGAACAAAAACAAAAGTAATGCTAAAAAATAAAGTCCCCAAAAAGACTATAAGAGTATAGAACGAGGCTCTAGAAGAGATTGACAAATACATTCACTTAGGACAGGTAACAAAGTTGGAGAAAGACGATGAAAGCTAAATAAAAAAGCGCATAACAATTGGATGTTATTCATTTGATATATATATGTATATATATATATA